>CM060376.1:121070309-122320309 GCA_030545235.1 Helianthus tuberosus | reverse complement strand
CACGACAGACCGTAGGCTCCATCATTCCCACATTTGTTCCTCTCAGTCGTCCACCAGTCTAAAGCGCGGGACTGGAAGACGCCAGTTGCGTTGAGAGTTCGTAGGTCATTTGGGCAATCGCTCTGTCGTAGTGTGACCTCGATGGAGTCAAACCATTGAAACAAAGTTGTAGGGCCTTCTTCTCCTGTGAACTCTTTCGGTCCACATGCCTTGAATTGTTTAAAGCTGGAAGCAGCTTTGGGAGTCTCAGTTCGGGATTCCTCAGATGATTTGCTCATATTTTCGTATATCTCGCTGACGACTTGGGGAACAACTTTCGCCAGTTGTTTAGTAATCATAGCGGCGAGATGTTTGTCAGCTTGCTTTCGGCGAGCGTCTCGGGTAACGCGAGATCCAGCTGACGACATTGTCTGCAACAGACATCGTCACAGGACTCAACATGACATATTCGAATCTCACCTCATAATCCTACTATTACTAAAGCTCAGGAACACAATGAATCATGTATCACATAATCACAGATTCACATAATCACAGATTCACATAAGCACAGAGGCACATAAACACATAAGCACATAAGCACGTAGGCCACAGAAGCACATACGCATGCAATCGCAAGATGCAGTCAGAATACAGAAACCTATCATTTAAGGCCCGTGCGCGTTCGAGAATAGTGATCACGCATAACTTGTCGAGTAGTATAGTATAAGCGTATAACATAACATAAGGTCGTCCACAATTTAGCAATCTGTCAGTGATAGAAATGCAGTGCAAGTCGTGCGTGTCGATCGAAGTGGAAGCAAAATCGAATAAATCTCCAAAACTTAAACACATAACAGGTAATTACACAAATAAACACATAAAATCAACGAATCATCAGAGTCAACAGTTGCGGGCTTAAAATCGAAACACATAAAAAATCGGGAAATAGATCGTCTGCGGCTATTAGACATCGACTGACCAAAGTGGTTCGACTATTCTCAAGGACTTGTTGTACACATTTTGACCTTCAGGACTGCGCTTCTGCCTCGATTCTTGGGCATTTGGCACACATCCCGTTAGTCATAGCGTGACTTCATGTCGTTGGAGTCCGTCGAGACTTTGGTGAGAGTTTTATAAAACAAAATAAAGATCGGAACAAATCGTCAAGGTTAGGGTCTCACCCCTGGCTTAACAACTTCGTTCCTATTTTTGATGAAATAAAAGAGAATTATGCGTCAAAGTATGGATTTTACTCCTATTTCAACGCAATTTCCCGAGTTTATAGGTAAAAATGCGGGTTGAACAAGCAATTTAGGCGAGAGTTTGCGGTTTTCACACCTATTCTCAACCTAATCGCTTATTCATAATAGAAAATCTGAGTGTAGTGATAGTGCAGTCAGTATAGTCGAGAATAGCGAGAAACAGCAAGTATGCTCACACATAGTCCCTACTGGATATGCATGAGTCGGTCTGTTGGTTCCTAACTATAGACTAGGTATCTAAGACATCGACCCGGACTAGGTCGAGTCTTGCCTAATTCCCTATAGTTATGGCTCTGATACCAATCTGTCACACCCCAACTGATGGCGGAAACATCGGGGTATGGCACTGAGCGAAACAGATTGTCCAGAAATTCCCATAACAATTATCATTACCAATTAATTTAAAGTAACATGTCCCATACCATGTCTTAAAAGATAAACAAATTATTACAGACAAAATCTAGGCAAATAGTTCTGTTCCGACAACTCATATTTCATTTGTACAGACAACTATTTGTTGGCCACTAAGACCTTATTCTAGCCTCGATTTCCAAGCAGATAAGCATCCTAAACACCTGTCACATACGTTAAAATAAAATTCAATACACATAGTGTAATGGTGAGCATACAAGTTTGATATAGCATATAGAGTTCGAAAGCGTTACGCATAACTAGCACGTACACAGAGTGAAATGAGGCATGTTAGTTATCGACATGAACCTATCGATACCAATGACTGCGGGTTGACTGCCCAAGGCAGGTCGTAATACATGATCACCACTGTAATCCATGCAAATAATTGTCCTTAACAACCCCCGAGTGAACGGGTGCTGAGTCCAAACTAATAGTACTATCGTTGCTAAGGCAGGTAGACAGCATTCCATGTGTAAACATAACAAACAAGCATTCATTAAGTCACATATAACATGCGGTAACGGTTAGCGTTTAAAGTATTGCGTAATGTGTTCGATGTGATTTAGAATAAGTAACGTATGTAACACCCAAAAGTGCATAAAGCAAAAAGGGATCGAGTATACTCACAGCAATGATGGATTGAAGGGAGCGCTAGGGAGTAGGGTTAGCCTGAATAGATCGATAGCATAACAATAAGTGATGCGTAAAACGATGCAAAGTACAAGAGGTTCGGATAGCAGTCCGTTCGGACGGTAGTCCGATCGGACAGCCAGTCGTGCGGTTGGTCGTCCGTTCGGACAGTCGTCCAGTCGGATGACTGTTCGAGTGGATTGTTTCTTCCTTTAAGAAGGATGTGTTTGTGTATGATGGCTTGACTTTTGAAGTTTTCGTTGTAGTATTTTGAAAACATTGAAGTACTTCTACCTTTCAGGTCGGTCGATCGGACGGTCGTCCGTTCGGGTGGCATCCTTTGTGCATTGAACATGTTGAAAATTGTTTAAGTGTTGAAGTTAAACGTCTCATGATTCGGATGGCAGTTCGATCGGTTGGTAGTCCGATCGGACAGCAATTCGTTCGACATTCAGACTTCAAGTGTTAGCAAAATGGTTTTGTGGGACCAAGGTGCAAGTCATTCGGTTGGCCAGTCGTTCGGTTGGGCTGTCCGTTCGGACAGAAGTCAATTCGGACGGCACTCCGTCCTGGTTAACCTGTTCGTTTTACACTTGGTTGTTTTGATAGTTTGTCGTTTTATCGAGATATTTTGATAACGTGTCAAGCAATAGAAACCTCGTCAACACTTGGTGCTCCTGATCGAGCAGGAATCACCCAAACCCAATCAGTGGACAGTTCGAGGCGACGTTCCATGTTTAACCCGGAATCGATAATCTCGCGGATAGAATACGGATCTTGAACTAACACAACCACCATGAGTAGTAAGTCGGCACAAGTTCCGATTTTTTCGGTTTTGAGTGCATTGAGTGTAAAAGAGTTGAAAGAAAGTTGAACATCCATCTTTCAATCTTTTTTCTTGTGAATATGTTTAGATCTATGAAAGATCTTTGTTTGTTTATGTGGAAATCGGTTAGATCTAAGTTGTTCTTGGTGGATTGAGGCCAAAACATCAAGTTCTTCAAGAACTCATGATGACGTCATCCTAGAACACCTTGAATCTTGATGATTTCACGGTTAAAAGTTAAGATTAAAAAGATATAAAGGTGTAGGAGTGCGTGTAGATTATGGAAGTACAAGATTTAGGACGAGATCTTACCGGAATCGCGAGAAATAGAAGAAAAAGCGAGGAAAATGAGCTGGTCGGACAGAGAGTTTCCAAAAGTAGAAAGAATGAAAATGACAGGGGTATTTATAGAGTTACCCAAAGAGGAAAGGGCTGGCCGATCGGCCAGGCAGCTCGATCGGTCAGCCTGTCCCATCGGACATCAGTCCGAGCGGTCGGCTGGTTGCTTGATCCATCGGTCGCCTGGTTCGAGTGTTCGGTGCGACGAGCTTTGCCGTTTCGATTTCGATTGCGAGTGTTGTGATGCGATAGAGTTTTTCTAGTCATATTACTTTTAATCCCAACAACTCATATCTTGCACTGTCTTTTCTCCACCGATTGACATACTATATCTACATACAAGCATCCTTATTTCGTATTCGTTTAGCGTTTGCGATTCGATTGTGACTGAGTTCGATTGCGATTCGATTGATTACCACACATATCATAAATAAACATGCACAGGTAACACATAAGGCACACACACACGTATAACAATAACCAAAACGCGTAATTCGAGTTGCGAGTTCGATTGCGATTCGATGTTGATTGAGCTAGATCGATTAGCGTTTAGTTGACTTTATCGCATTGTTACTTCCTATAGCTTACAGCCGTACGTCGATTAAATAGCGATTAACACACGTCGATTATTATGATTATTGACACTTACTCCACATAATACTACTAAAGCGAAAATAAAATAGACTAACTACAAGTCAAAGAAGTCAAAACAGGAATTGAGTTAGAAGAGACAGATCGCAATTAGCAATCTTGTCTTCCTTTTACTTCAATCTTGACTTTGACTTTGACTTCAGAAACACGGGGTGTTACAATATCCATGTGGAAAAATAATTTAAAACGCTAAGAAACTCTATTTTTCGAGTTGAGCGCGTACCGCGTGATACTACGCGAATTAAATAAAATACTGTCAACGTAGCCCGTCAAGGCAACTGGTAATTATTTCAGTAATAATTTTGAGTGATTATTTTTATAGAATGATAAAAATAATTTGAAACGCACTAAAACAGGATTAAAACGCTAGATAAAATACCCGATATACCTGTTTTATTCATTAAGTCTACATATGTATGTATATATATATAAGATTTATGTGTGTGTATAAGAGAGAGAGAGGAAGAGTTGGCGGCCAAAGGTGGTGCCACCCCTCCTTGGTAATGTGAAAAAATTGCCAAGTGTTGTTTGTGTCATAAGATTAATCATCACCATTCTTTAAACACTCAATCTTCATCATTCCTTGATCAAAGAAGCTCACTCTCTCTCTCTAAAAGCTACGACCGAAACCCCCTATACACACACACATTCAAAAATATTCAATCATTCCATGAAGATTCAAGGGCCTTTCACGGTAATTTCAAGCTAAAAAGGGTGTTTGGAAGTGATTTCAAGCAAGAACAACCTTCATATTCTCATCTATTCTCAAAAACCCATCTAAAAATCTTGAAGGTATAACCTTGTTTTTAAATCATGTTCTTGATTCATAGTGATGATGGAGATGTTAGAGGGTTTCTCTTGTTCTTGAGTTTAATCACAAACTTGAAACATAAAACAAATGGGTTTTTGAATGAAATAAAATGGATGTGTATATATATATATGTATGTATGGCCGTGAGTGTGTGTGAATGTGTAGGTGTTTGTGTTTTGATTTTTGTTGAAAGATTCTTGAGTTACATGATTACTTGAAAAGTAGGACTGCATGTAAGAATCAATATGTGTCATAGAAGAATGTTCTAAAAGTGATTCAAGATTTGAAAGTGACATGATGAAAAGTGAACTTTTGGAAGTTCATATGTGTATATGTATTTCGTGTATATGTATATGTATATGTATGCAGCATGTAAAAATTTGTCATATATTCATAAATATGTAGGATACTTGCATTTATGAATGAATGATTGAATGATCATGATGATTACATGATGTTTTTGTAAGAATAGGATACTAATGTGTTCTTGAGTATGATTAGATCATAAATGATGTTGATGATGTTGTATGAGTGCATTAGATGCACATATGTGAACATGCACGATAATATGAAAGCATGAAATGACCATTTGAGCATGATTTGATAAAAATCACTTTTGATCAGAATATAAACACTAAAATAAGAGTATTTTGAAGTGTTTAATTATATATAACTTTGTCATAATTTTTACTAGCCTTGCTTGTTGTACTTGGTGCATTAAAAGTTGTAAAATACGTGAAATCGCATGATTTATGTGACTTACACAAAAACTGAACTAATCTGATTATAACCACTATTTTAATCAGTAAATAACATGTATTGTGTTAAAATATCAAATCGTTTCGAGTTGGGATAATTATAGTAACGTTTAACGCAAAACTATGTGTTAAAACGGTCAAAAATCGGCTTTTCGAGTGATTTTTGTAAAACTGATTTAGATCAGTAAATAAAGTGATTTTTTTAGTTAAAAAACAAGTATTTTAACTAATTTTAAGTTTACTTGGTGTTTGGTTGGTCATACGTGACTTCCGACGCCCGAAAACGTTACCGAATCGCTAAAATACGCGTTTTTTCGATGAACACTAGTATGGGTAAATTTTGAGTGAACCTTATGTGATAAAATGTGTTAAGTGATTTAAACATGTAAATGTGATAAAATGTTAAGTGTTAACTTGATAGTGAGAAATTTAGACTATGCATGTATGCAAGTACGTTTTGTGCGGTAGAAACAGTGGAAATTGTGTTAGACATGAAACTTGTTTGTCGAGCATGAAATTTGATACATATATGATATTTTATGTATATTTTCTTTAAAAATGACAAAATAGATAAGTTAGCAATATTTCGCGTGTTTCGGTGTTAAATTATATGAACGTTTATGTATATATATTACGATGCGCAAATCGTAGATATATTGCGTATAAACGGGAGAGTTAACGGATTTACACAATAATGGTCACCAATAAAATCGTTTAAGTCGCAAAATCATAAAAAAATATATATATTTATATATATATATATATATATATATATATATATATATATATATGGATTCATATATATATTAACGTGCCAACATAATAAAAAATGACAACTTTTCGAGAAAATCTCGAAGTTATGTGATAATTCTAAGAAACGGAGAAACTTAGGATTTTTGTGTTATGTATATTGATTTAGAATCATTCCTATATTAGAACGTGTATAAAAATCAATCTCTGGGATTGCGTTATTAAAATACGCACCCAAAGTTGAGTGTCACTAAACCCCTCTTTTTACTGCTTTGTATATATTTTGGGGGTAGAACACGTCAATAAAAGGGTTTAATAGTGTTTTCGAAATAAAACATACCTTTTAATATAAAATATATATTTTCATTGAAAATATATGAAATTTGATAAGTCATACGTTTCGAAGTAAAACGTTTTCGATGAATGAATATTGAAAGTACGGTATTTCCTAAGCGAAACATGACCGTACAGTTGGGGACGAATTCTTGACTGGGTCTCATATAATGGAGTGTCAGGGGAATTCATACAACGTCGTGTATTAAATTGTCATATTAGTAGGATATATATATTATACGTGAGGCATACATCATATTGTTCTCAAAGAGAGAACCCTGCGCCCATGATGTCGTTTAATCATTTAAGTATTGCACGCGATGAATTGTTGGTAGATCTATCGGGTTGACAACCCCGTCATGACCGGTCGCCCCGTGTCAAGTCAAACGACGAATTTAAATTATGTTTATTGTCTAGCTTTGATTATCCATACATGGTTAATATATAGTTCGTATCGTCTAGCTAACATACGAGTCCAAAAATTGACGTTATAATTTAATATACAAAACCTGGGCAATATATATATATTACAGTTGTCGGATTGATGAACCGACGGAAGGCCCATGGATTTTATTAAGGAAGTAAAATGGACTTTCTAAAATTTATATGGATGTTTTCAAATAAACACCTAATCAGAAAGTTTTCCTTGGATTTAAAATTGTGTGTAAGTGAATATGTGAACTCACCTTCCTTTGTGTTGACACTTGATTTTAACGTGTTCTATAGGTACTTGAGTTCGGCTTCGGGAAATCATGGCGTATCTTGGGTGTAATGATGCATGTTGTTTTGTTTAAATATGTTGGACAACTTTTAAACTTTCTGGGACGTATGTAATAAGATCCATAAGGATCAAAGACAACTTAACTTTGTAGTCATGTCGTAAAACGTAACGTTTAAATGAATTATGTTTAAAATAAATTAAAATGTCCAACAATTAAATGCATCGATCGACAAGATATAAATGGGCACCAACTTCTGTCACCACTACATTTTATATTCCGCTGCGACGTTTTTGGGGTGTGACAGAAGTTGGTATCAGAGCCATTGGTTGTTAGCGAACTAGATGTTTTCGGAGGAAAACACTAGACTTCAACCGGAGAATTTTGAAATATAAGTCCAAAATTCTCGAAACCAAGAATTTTAAATAAACAAAGAAAAAATTGTATCATGTATGAAAAACCCTTATGTGCATACGTGATTTTCTGTTTATTTTGGGCCTTAAGAGTTACTATTCATGTTGATCACACACTTACTTGTACGGTTACATATGTGTCACAGATGTTGCACGAGCACGAGGTCATCGAGATCAACGACTCAAGTAGCGAGCCAAATTTCGAGACTTCACCCAGATCCATTTTACCAGAGACACCTATCACGATCCCACAGATGGTTGGTATGGCTGAGTTTGCTTCATCATTCCATGTCGACCCTGCTTTCGCTAGCCAGGTAGACCCCCAATATGCTTTCACAAGCAACGGGTGGATTGATGACAACGATGACGCTCCGCTCTCGATTCACGAGACAGGACAATCATTTGGAACAGTACCAGTTATCGATGACGTGATCAGAGATGTCCCTGTATTTGGATGACCTTTTAGTATTGTACCAGCAGTGGATGCCACTATTGTCATAGCTCGACCATTAGAGCCGTCTGTTGCTCCACCTGCTACTGTGATCGAGCCTGTTGTTGATGTCCCTCCACCTATTTTGTCAGACTCATCTTTACCTGTCATTGAGTCACGTTCATCTTCTACGCCTCTATTAGTGTATTATCGCCTTGGAAAGAGACTTAGGCCTGCTGGAGAGGTTGCTTCTACATCACAAGTTGAGACTGCATCTGCTTCTAAGAAGTAGAAAGGAGTTTAGGTGGATGATGTTGCCATTGTGACCGAAAATTTGATGCCATGCGTGAAGAACTGGAAATGAGTAAGGGTAAACTGAAGGACCTCGAGGGGCAAATGGATTGGTACGATGAGTTGAAGGATTTGGATAACAGCGCGATGGATCAGATGCATTGGAGGATAGTGGATTTGAAGGAGTTGGTTAGGAAGATGCTGGATTTCATAGGGATGAAGCGTTAGATGTTGTTTTAGTTTGTGGTTGTTTGTTTTTGGTTGTTGTGACTGGATACTCTTTTCGTGCTTTTCTTTTGGGGGCCTGCGTGCCAATGATATTTTGTGATATTAGGTAGAAATTCTGTGAAAACTTTTTATGGGTGTCGATGTAGACATGCCAATGATAGATGTGATGTACTGAAAAACAAGTTTGTTAATTTCTATGATAATATCGGATGATTAACTTTTGGTTTAAAAATTGCTCTCATTAATATGTGGATATTATACATGCGCAATGTTTGGTCCACTAATATTTAATGATTGAATTATTTTTATTTTGGTTATCGTCTCATGTAATTATTATTGTTGTAAATAATAGAAACGACGAAAATGCCGCCAAAAGCGAGACAGGATACTGGACTACCTGCCACCCCAGAGGAGTTGGCACGACTCATAACCCAACACATTAATACTGCCTTGGAACAGCGTGATGCTAACCAAAATGATGGCCAGAAACGTGAATGCGGTACTCCCGGGCAGGATCTTGGTGGGACACAGTTTGGAAACCCTTCAGGTAAAATAATGATCGGAAAGTTTTGGTTGTTCATCTGTTATGATCTCATTGGAACGTATTCCTGATTTCTATTAACCGTATGAACAGTGCACCGGAGCGTACACAAAACAATCCAGGGTTGTAGCCCAAGATCATTTACTAGTGTCCTATGCAATGATGTGACATCGATATGCGTGATATCGGGCTGTCAGAATGAGTTGGTTATCCGAGTGTTTCAGCGATCTGAACCTGGAATTGGAGATTCAAAGAAGCGCAAACCCGAGAGCTCCAAAAAGACTCCAGAAGTTGAGAGTTGAAAGAAACGCAACTTGGAGAAAGCAAGTGTAGTTAACCCTAAAGAGTCAGGAAAGGGTAAGGACGGTGATGGGCAAGAGAAGTGTCACACCCCGACCACGTAAAGCAACTAGACGTGGCGGAAACGTCGGGGAGTGTTGTAACAGAATTAATTGTTTCAAATCCATGGCAATTGAAGTTTCGTTTTATTAATCAAACATGAAAGTTTACATTGTTTTAAACAAGAACCAAAGAGTACATAACATAAATTAACTAGTTCTTGTCTCGTTTTAAGTCACTAAGGCACATGTCCGCCTAGGTATGTCTTGATAAGTCCTATGCATCATCTCCTGAAAACACATGTGAAAATAGGTACGTCAGCATAAAAATGCCTGTGAGATACATAGGTTTTGAGAAAATAGGATTCATGACTTATGTTTGAGAAAATGTTTAGTCATGAACCTTGTAATTTGCTTTGTCTTGTAAATCATTTGAAAAACGATAAGATCAGATGATATGTATAAATAAGAGAATAATGTATGGTTAAATAAATAACCGTGTAAGATGAGTTTGTATAAGATAAGTTGTTTGTAAATCAATGTCTTGTGAAAAGAATGTTATTTGTATAAAATGTTATATGTCTCAAACTGAAATGATTCAAATAACGCTACGATATGTAATACTCAAACCAAACTGCCTAAGTAAAATGTTCATGTCTAATGTGAATCGTGTAATGTGTATCCAAAATGTAAGCATATGATGAATAACAATGTACTAAGTATGCAACAAAGGACATACATAGCATATAGTGTAATGTATAACAATGTACTAAGTACGCACACAATGGGCATACATGTCACACCCCTTTCTGCGGCGGAAGCACGAGGTGTGATCATGAAAGGTTCTCATTGCATACGAAGAGTAAACATACTACATGCTCAAAAATAACTTCAAACATTACATTACTGAAAACATAAGTCAAGTGTTTACAACACGAGATAGCATATTGTCTTAAAAGTCACAACTTTATTTAAAGATAAACAAAGCGACATCCGCGAGCATGAGTAAGACCACGCGCACATCCATCCTAGTTACCTGAAATACCTGTGAGTTTTGGAAAAACGTCAACATAATGTTGGTGTGAATTCATGCAGTTTTGTATTTCACGTTTGTATACTTTGTATGAAAACATAGTTTTGAGAATAAATCAAGTTTTCATATATAAATCCAGTTTCATGTGTACACCACGTACTCATGTATAGTTCAATTTCTTCTTGAGTACCCCACGTACTCAAGTATAATTCCCATTTTTCTTGAGTACCCCACGTACTTCAAGTATAATTCAATTTCTTCTTGAGTACCCCACGTACTCAAGTATAATTCAATCTTTTCTTGAGTACCCCACGTACTCAAGTATTCATCAATTTTTAGTATGGTATGACTTTTATGTAAATAAAGTATTCCTGTAAGTTTCAGGATTGTTAATGGGTTGCAAAGCCATTAACATGTGACACGACATAGGAAGTCACCAAACCTAAGGCATTTAATTGGTATATTCTGAGACACAAAAGCACTACTCGATTCTCGCCCTCACCGAGAGTGTGGCTGCCAGGCACCTGTTAGATCAAACCTTTTGTTCTGCGGTCTAAGTATATTGTTGATTAATGGTGCTTCTGTACCCTATTCATGACACTATTTCTCATAACGCATCCTACTTGGTTCTCGTCCTCACCAAGCGCGTTTCTTGTTATCATTTCTCATAGCACCTCATACTTGGTTCTCGTTCTCACCAAGGCGCTTCTCATATTCTTATATTTCGTCACACTTGGTTCTCGTTCTCACCAAGTGTACTTCTTGTATTCTTATATTTCGTCACACTTGGTTCTCGTTCACACCAAGTGTACTTCTTGTATTTATATCATACCAATTATAAATTTTGTACATTTGTACATGCATTTCACCCCCGAAATTATAAAAATTGAAAACAGTTAAAGAGAAAAGGGGGAGCATGAACTCACAACTTTGCGTTCCTAGCGTCGTAAACTTCACCGGATTTGCTTAATTAACGTCGTGACCTATACACGTTTTCTTAACGTTAGTCACTAGACTTGCGTCGCACAAGTACAGTCACTCTATTTTGTATTTGTATTGTTGTGTTAAAAATATTTTATATTTTTAACTAAGTATCTTACTTATATTATTTTCCTCAAAAATAAATATAAGTCTTTTGTGTTTTGCACTTTGCACCCGAATTATGTATCTTGTATGTTGTATGTGTATTTTTATGTTTATACTCCTCATGAGTATTTAGTGTATTTTTAAATCTTAATACACTAGCACGTATAACACATACTATATATACTTAGCACACAAGTTGGTGATCAAATAATATATATATTTTTCTCAAAAATATACATACTTAATATCCATTTTTATTCTTGAAGAAATCCTCATTTCCTATCACCAAAAATTAGGGAAACCTTGGTAATACTTTTAAATACATTTTTAGGGAATAAGTTTCTCAAAAACTTATATTTTCCTAAGTGTCAAAATTTAAAATTTTTTTGACAGAGTTTCCCCTAAAAATGGAGGTTTCCCATGTTTTCAAAACATGTGTTTATTTTCTTTTAAATCGTCAACAATTATCAACAATAATCACTAATTTCTCCATTTCATGAACTTGAATATTTACAAAAATGTGTAGTAACTTACTAGCACATTTAGTAAGTCTTGTTATCTTTAAAAATAAGTTTAATTTCTTAAAAACTTTATTTTGAAAGAATATGAAGTTTCACAACTTCTAGTCAAGATTCACAAAAATATTTCTTTGTTGAACTTCCTTGTTACACAAGTGTTTACACACTTCTTTATTTACTAAAAATATATATTTAGTTCATGTAAGATCCGGGTTTTAAACAAGACTAATATTTTTGCTTGGTTCTTCCGAAAAACCACTTGTAGATCTTTAGATCTACATGTTTAGAGTCTTATTTTACAAGAAAATTCATATTTACACAAGTTCATGTTTCATGGATGGAAAGTTTCATCATCTTCCATAACTTTAGCACTAACATATTACTAGTTCATGTTCTTGAACATAACCTAGTATGGTTAGATGATGATCTATCCCACTTCTAGTAACAAACAACATCAAATAATAACAACCATACAAGATTCACAAGATTTACACACATATCTACTCTTTATCCACCCTTAATCTCTTATGTTCAAGACTTTTAGTTTTGATCTAGTGTGTTCTTGAGTTTTAACTGTTAAATCACTTATTAACCACTTTAAACAAGAACAAGAGGGTGTTTTAGAACACTTACTACTAGCTCAAGGCTAGGGAAGTTCAAGAGTGCAAATGAGGTGGATAAAAGCAAATGGTGAAGGTCCTTCAAGTTCCGAACACACCGAGCCTCGTGAATCACCTTCTTACACCTTCAAGTGGACTTGGAATGGATGAGCTTGGATTGAAGGTGGTGGTGAAGGGGGTGTTTGGTTTCGGCCGTAAGGAAGGAGGGAGGAGGGAGAGAGGTATGTGTGTTTAGTAGGTGTGAGAAAATGAGCTTAACCTTCCATGCATTCTTATAACCCATTTAATCCTTTCATTCATTGTGTAATATGTCCTCTTTGTACAAAACAAGATCCAATAAAATATAACAAAGAAATCCCATGTGGGATCCTTGTTTCCCAACCGTCCAACAATGGGGGGGGGGGTGCTAGTTTGATTTCAATTGGTAGTTACATGTTCTAGTTAAGTCTAGTTAGGACTTTATGTAGGTTATTAGTGTGTAGTGTAATATAAAGGGTGTTAGGGTATTCGGGGACCCTAACTAGCTCAGAAAAGTATAAACAATGTCATTGACATTATTTTTATGTTCTGGGTAAAGTCCGGTTGTTCGGTTAGATACCGATTCGTTAAAGTGCTAAATCACACTTTTTAGTGTCTTTTAAGTACCTTTTTGTACTCTTTCAATTCCCAACACTTAGGGAAATATTCTGGATAATAAAACGACATTTCTGCATAGTATTCGTGTGCTAAAATCTGAAATATTGCTGAATTATATAAAATTCTGCACTTAAAGTGCGTTTCGGGTGCTTTTTAGTGCTTATTTTTGCTTCCGGAGAGTATATATATTAAGCCCTTGTATGTATTCTTGGGTTTTAATGCATTCTTGCTGTCGGACCTACACCTAGGCTCCAATTTTATTGTCTGACTGCTTTCTGCAGTTCTGTTGACACAGTGTGTCTTACCGGTGAGTTTACTAGTATTTCTGACGCAACGCTCTCGTTTATGCATAAAGCAATATTTTGTAATATACAACGTGCATGAATTCACTTGTTTAGTATGTGTTCAGACATTGCTGACAATTAAGCACATAATTGCAGTCATTAAGCAATAATTAAAGTGTATGGAAATTACCGGTTTGGTGCCAGTTGTCACAGTCTCCCCGCGTTAAAAGAATTTTGTCCCGAAATTCAGGCTGAACTAACTCTCGCAGGAGTCTTCTTGAATAGGTGGGGATACTTTTCTTTGTACTGGTCTTCACGTTCCCATGTGTACTCGGGTCCGTGCTTAGAGCTCCAATGTACTTTGATAACTTTCACACTGCTCCTCCTGGTCTTGTTGACTTTCCAGTCGGTAACCTCAACGGGTTGTTCTGTAAATCGGAGGGCTTCATCAATATGCACTTCATCCATTGGGATGATCACGTTTTCTTGTGTTGGACTTTTTTTCAGGTTGGATACATGAAATGTATCATGTACTCCATTAAGTTCTTCCGGTAACTCCAACTTGTATGCCACGGTACCAATTCTCTTCAATATTCTGAATGGTCCGATGTATCGTGGATTCAGCTTTCCACGCTTTCCAATCTGACTACGCCCTTCCATGGTGAGACTTTTAACAACACTTTGTCTCCCACCTTGAATTCTACTGATTTTCTTTTCGGATCAGCGTAGCTCTTTTGTCGATCTCGAGCCGCCTTAATGCGCTCTCGGATCTGCGCAATCTTGTCGGTTGTCTCTTGTACAAGTTCAGGACCAACCATACGTTTATCTCCGGCATCTGCCCAACATAAGGGCGATCGGCATTTGCGGCCATACAGAGCTTCGAAGGGCGCGGCTTTTATGCTCGTATGATAACTGTTATTGTAGGAAAACTTAACTAAGGGTAGATGAGTATCCCAGCTGCCGCCTAGATCCATGACACATGCGCGAAGCATATCTTCTAACATTTGTATAGTCCGTTCGCTCTGGCCATCTGTTTGCGGATGGAATGTCGTGCTCAGATCTAACTGAGATCCAAAGGCTTCCTGAAATGATTGCCAGATTCTTGAGACAAAACGTCCATCTCTGTCTGAAATGATTGAGATTGGCACTCCATGTCGTGCCACAATTTCTCTTAAGTATATCTCAGCAAGCTTTCCAGTGCTGTCTTTTTCTCGGATCGGTAGGAAGTGCGTAGACTTCGTTAATCGATCAACTATTACCCATATCATATCGTGCCCTCTCGGGGTCCTGGGTAATTTCGTTATGAAGTCCATCGAGATTTGTTCCCACTTCCACACGGGAATCTCTGGTTGTTGTAGTAGGCCGGACGGTTTCTGATATTCTGCCTTAACCTTGGCACAGGTTAGGCATTTTCCAACATAAACAGCAACGTCGCTTTTGAGTCTCGGCCACCAATAGTATTCTTTCAAGTCTTGATACATTTTGTCCGATCCAGGATGGATCGAGTATCTCGATTTGTGGGCTTCATTAAGGATGACTTCTCGTATGCCACCATAGAGTGGAACCCAAATACGCTTCTTGAAGTATAAGGCTCCCTCTTCGTTTGGCACCATGTATTTCAGCATACCCCGAAGGTATTCAGCTTTACGGTTTTCCATCTTAAGGGCTTCTTGTTGTGCATCACGAATGCGTGTAGTGAGGTTTGTTCGTATGGTCATTTCCAATGCCCGAACCCTTAGGGTCTTAGCCCTTTCTTTTCGGCTCAACGCTTCCGCTACAACGTTTGCCTTTCCAGGATGGTACTTAATCTCACAGTCATAATCGTTTAGCAGCTCGACCCAACGTCGCTGGCGCATATTCAATTCCTTCTGATCAAATATGTGTTGTAAGATTTTGTGATCTGTGAAAATTGTACATCGAGTACCATATAAATAATGTCGCCAGATCTTCAGGGCGAATACCACTGCGCCCAGCTCCAGGTCGTGAGTGGTATAGTTTCTTTCATGTACCTTCAGTTGTCTTGAAGCGTAAGCGATGACTTTTTGGCGTTGCATGAGCACGCAACCCAAGTCTTGTCGTGAGGCGTCGCAGTATACCACGAAGTCTTCAGTGCCTTCGGGTAATGATAGTATCGGTGCATCGCAGAGCTTGTTCTTAAGTAGCTGAAAGGCTTCTTCCTGTTTGTGACCCCAGTCGTATTTCTTGTCTTTCTGTGTAAGGGTTGTTAGCTGTTGAGCTATCTTTGAGAAATTCTCAATGAATCGCCGATAGTAGCCTGCTAAGCCCAAAAATTGTCGAACTTCAGTTGGGGTCTTGGGAGCTTCCCAATTCTTTATTGCTTCTATCTTGGACGGGTCTACATGAATGCCCTTCTCATTCACAACGTGACCAAGAAATTGTACTTCGCGAATCCAGAATTCGCATTTCGAGAACTTTGCATAAAGTTTCTCTTTCTTCAGTAGTTCCAAGATAGTCCTGAGGTGTTGCTCGTGCTCTTCTTTCGTTCGCGAGTAAATCAGGATGTCGTCGATAAATACAATCACGAATTTATCGAGATAAGGTTTGCATACGCGGTTCATCAGATCCATAAAGACCGCTGGTGCATTCGTCAGCCCAAACGACATCACAAGAAATTCGTAGTGCCCATATCGCGTTCTGAATGCAGTCTTTGGTACGCTTTCCTCTTGGATTCTCAGCTGGTGGTATCCAGACCGAAGGTAGATCTTGGAATAGTAGCTTGATCCTTGCAGTTGATCAAATAAGTCATCAATCCTCGGTAGCGGGTACCGATTCTTGATAGTGAGCTTGTTCAGTTCCCTGTAATCGATACACATCCGCAGTGTCCCATCCTTCTTCTTTACGAATAATACTGGAGCTCCCCAGGGTGAGAAGCTTGGCCTTATGAATCCTTTATCCAACAACTCCTGAAGTTGTGTAGATAATTCTTGCATTTCGGATGGCGCAAGTCGATAGGGTGCCTTGGCTACAGGAGCAGCTCCTGGAACCAAGTCTATACGGAATTCGACTTGTCGTTGCGGAGGTAGTCCTAGCAGATCCTCAGGAAACACATCAGGAAATTCCTTCACCACAGGAATGTCTTCGAGTTTTGGCTCCTCAGCCTTCTTGTTTATAACGTGTGCTAGGAAAGCGACACATCCTTTCCTCAAGCACTTCTGTGCCTTCATACAACTGATGATTCAAAGAGGTGCGTCTCGTGTTTCTCCATGCACGATGAGAGTTTCACCATTCGCTAAAGGGATGCGAATGATTTTCTCATGACAAATAACTTCAACTTTGTTCTTGGACAACCAGTCCATTCCGACTACTACATCGAAGCTAACCAATTGAATAGGTAAGAGGTCGATGCTAAATCTTCGTTCACCAAGTTCTAGTGTGCAGCCTCTAACAACTTCGCCCGATTCAACGAGTTTTCCATTGGCTAGTTCTATGGAGTAAGGAATTTCTAATCTACTAGATTCTATTCCGAGTATGCGTTTAAATTCCACAGACATGAAGCTATAATTGGCGCCAGTGTCAAATAATATGGATGCAAAGTGATTGTTTATGAGAAACGTACCGGTGACTACGTTAGGGTCCTCACGTGCGTTCTTTGCTCCAATCACAAATGCTCTAGCCTGAGCATTGTTTCCCTCTGGGCAGTCCTTCATGAAATGGTCATTGCTTCCACACTTAAAGCATCCTTGGTTCCGCCCTTTCCCGTTACCATTCTTGTTACCAGCACCGTTTCCATTTCAGTTCTTTCCTTTTCCCCAACAGTCTTCTGTTTGATGACCCAATTTACCACATTTGTCGCACCATGGAATGCGACAAGCTCCTTCATGATGATACTTACATTTTTGGCATCTAGGTATGGAGCCTTGGTATGCTTTGGTTGCATGGGTTTTCGCCTCCTAGGACGGGTTAGCGTCACGCTTCTTGTTGTTGAAACCCTTATTGTTACGAGTTGCTTGGTTCAGGTTTGCATGTTTTCTTTTCTTGTCGCCGGACGACTCAGCATGCGTCTCGGTCTTCTCTGTTGGGTTCAATGATAACTTCTTCATACGAACACAATCTTCAGTTAGGCTGACAGCCAGAGTTACAGCCTCGGTGATTGTTTGTGGTTTGGCCGACGTCACCATGCCACGAAACTCTGGGGCCAGTCCCCAAATGTAGCGTTCAACACGGTTAAATTCCGGAGTCACCATGTAGGGTAGCACTCTTGACAGATCGTGGAACCTTCGAGTGTAACCATTGATGTCAGCACCTTCCATAGTCAAGTGCTAGAACTCTGTTTCCAGCCTTTGGAGTTCCGCACGAGAGCAGTACTTCTCTCTCATTCTTTCCTTTAGTTCCTCCCAAGTTAAGCCATAAGCAGCATCATCACCCAAAGTTTGGGCTTGCAGGTTCCACCAAGTCAGAGCTTCATCGACAAACAACCCAGTAGCAAAAGTGACTTGTTGATCCGCGCTACACTTGCTCATGCGGATAGTAGCTTCAGTCTTCTCCATCCAGCGCACAAATGCTACTGCACCTCCTGTGCTGTCATAGTTCATCGGCTTGCAGTCGAGGAACTGCTTGAAAGTGCAGCCTTGAGCTGCAGTGCCTCCAGACGAATCTCCATTCCCATTACGCCTAGCGTTGCTTGGTCCTCCACTGTCTTGAGTACGGTTTGCCTCGTACTGGGCGATAGCAGCGGAGATCCTTTCCTCCAGTAGAGCATTCAGCTCCTCAGCAGTTCTTGGCAGTAGGGGAGGAGGAGGTTTGTCGTCATTGCGAGCATTCACAGTCTTCCTGGGTGCCATGTTCTGACGGAACATAACACAACAGGGTTAGACATTTGTTTGATATCGTCACACTAGCCAGTAGTATCATATATATTCACAGGTATATATACCACATAAGTGACATCAAACAATTATTACTCTAGCAGAGTACTTAGTAGGCTTGCACTGAGGGAATCTACACGTGACAAGACTTGTTGTGGTTTCTGTGCACTGAATTCCATAATTATGTATGCATCCATAATTACGTAACTCCTTGCACAGTCCGCACAGTTCGTTTCATCCTCGTATTTCTTCCTTCATATGGGCCATTGCTTTTAGGTAGAGTCACGTATACTTGTGACATTCTACTTCTAGTACAGGCTAATTATCACACATAATTGCAATTAACTCTCAATCACAGACGAGTGCTACTCTCGTACACCCTAAGTCTCGTAGTGTCTTTTCTAGACTCATGTAGACAGTTTCAGGTAGTGGATGTCGCGGGACGTTTTATGCAATGAAAACTCTTTGAAAATTGTTTTCGTGAAAGGATCCTAGAGATTGTAGACTAGACTCGAGAAAGAATCCTGGTTCACTACAATCGCAGCTCTGATACCAATCTGTCACACCCCTTTCTGCGACGGAAGCACGAGGTGTGATCATGAAAGGTTCTCATTGCATACGAAGAGTAAACATACTACATGCTCAAAAATAACTTCAAACATTACATTACTGAAAACATAAGTCAAGTGTTTACAACACGAGATAGCATATTGTCTTAAAAGTCACAACTTTATTTAAAGATAAACAAAGCGACATCCGCGAGCATGAGTAAGACCACGCGCACATCCATCCTAGTTACCTGAAATACATGTGAGTTTTGGAAAAACGTCAACATAATGTTGGTGTGAATTCATGCAGTTTTGTATTTCACGTTTGTATACTTTGTATGAAAACATAGTTTTGAGAATAAATCAAGTTTTCATATATAAATCCAGTTTCATGTGTACACCACGTACTCATGTATAGTTCAATTTCTTCTTGAGTACCCCACGTACTTCAAGTATTCTTGAGTACCCCACGTACTCAAGTATAATTCAATCTTTTCTTGAGTACCCCACGTACTCAAGTATTCATCAATGTTAGTATGGTATGACTTTTATGTAAATAAAGTATTCCTGTAAGTTTCAGGATTGTTAATGGGTTGCAAAGCCATTAACATGTGACACGACATAGGAAGTCACCAAACCTAAGGCATTTAATTGGTATATTCTGAGACACAAAAGCACTACTCGATTCTCGCCCTCACCGAGAGTGTGGCTGCCAGGCACTCGTTAGATCTAACCTTTTGTTCTGCGGTCTAAGTATATTGTTGATTAATGGTGCTTATGTACCCTATTCGTGACACTATTTCTCATAACGCATCCTACTTGGTTCTCATCCTCACCAAGCGCGTTTCTTGTTATCATTTCTCATAGCGCCTCATACTTGGTTCTCGTTCTCACCAAGTGCGCTTCTCATATTCTTATATTTCGTCACACTTGGTTCTCGTTCTCACCAATGTACTTCTTGTATTTATATCATACCAATTATAATTTTTGTACATTTGTACATGTATTTCACCCCCGAAGTTATAAAAACTGAAAACAGTTAAAGAGAAAAGGGGGAGCATGAACTCACAACTTTGCGTTCCTAGCGTCGTAAACTTCACCGGATTTGCTTAATTAACGTCGTGACCTATAAGCGTTTTCTTAACGTTAGTCACTAGACTTGCGTCGCACAAGTACAGTCACTCTCTTTTGTATTTGTATTGTTGAGTTAAAAATATTATATATTTTTAACTAAATATCTTACTTATATTATTTTCCTCAAAAATAAATATAAGTATTTTGTGTTTTGCACTTTGCACCCGAATTATGTATCTTGTATGTTGTATGTGTATTTTTATGTTTATACTCCTCATGAGTATTTAGTGTATTTTTAAGTCTTAATACACTAGCACGTATAACACATACTATATACACTTAGGACACAAGTTGGTGATCAAATAATATATATATTTTTCTCAAAAATATACATACTTAATATCCATTTTTATTCTTGAAGAAATCCTCATTTCCTATCACCAAAAATTAGGGAAACCTTGGTAATACTTTTAAATACATTTTTAGGGAATAAGTTTCTCAAAAACTTATATTTTCCTAAGTGTCAAAATTTATAAAAATTTTGACAGAGTTTCCCCTAAAAATGGAGGTTTCCCATGTTTTCAAAACATGTGTTTATTTTCTTTTAAATCGTCAACAATTATCAATAACAATTATAAAAAATAATCATCAACAATAATCACTAATTTCTCCATTTCATGAACTTGAATATTTACAAAAATGTGTAGTAACTTACTAGCACATTTAGTAAGTCTTGTTATCTTTAAAAATAAGTTTAATTTCTTAAAAACTTTATTTTTAAAGAATATGAAGTTTCACAACTTCTAGTCAAGTTTCACAAAAATATTTCTTTGTTGAACTTCCTTGTTACACAAGTGTTTACACACTTCTTTATTTACTAAAAATATATATTTAGTTCATGTAAGATCCGGGTTTTAAACAAGACTAATATTTTTGCTTGGTTCTTCCGAAAAACCACTTGTAGATCTTTAGATCTACATGTTTAGAGTCTTATTTTACAAGAAAATTCATATTTACACAAGTTCATGTTTCATGCATGGAAAGTTTCATCATCTTCCATAACTTTAGCACTAACATATTACTAGTTCTTGTTCTTGAACATAACCTAGTATGGTTAGATGATGATCTATCTGTCACACCCTGGCTTTGCGGAAGCGTGGTTAATTTGGTGTGACTTCTTAATACCATAGCTTAATCATAACAAAGCTATATGAAAATAAAATCATGCAAGATCATCCATTAAAATAAGTTTGAAGAGTAAAGAACCACAACATTGACTTAACGGATATCACATCCTAACAAACATAAACAGTGTTCAAAAGACCCAACACCAACAAGAAATAAACACAGTTTAAGAACTGTGACTCGTCCAGGAAAAAGTCACATCCCTTAAACTCGGATGACCTCGAAACTAGTGCAGCGGGAAAACGTGTCATACCGCGCCAGATCCTTTAATTCCCTGAAATACATGTGAGTTGAAAAATCAACAATAATGTTGAGCGAGTTCATGTGTAAGTGAGTAAGTAAAACCTTTGTAAAATGTCTGTATGTATGAAAATTCCTGGTATGTAGCAATAAGGAAAAAGAGATCAATTAATGTGTAGCTAATACATTAATAAGTGAAATGGCCTAGGAAGCACTCAAACCTGTAACGCGTATTTCATACCGGTCCTTACGGCGGAACGACATAGTCACCACATGCAGCCACACGCTGGCTCATGTGTGGGGCTCGCAACACCCGATAGATCTATCACTCATGCCTCTCGGTCCTTATACAAGGATTAATGGTCTTACGATAATAGCCTACCCATTCACATGATCTAGGTAATAACCCTCCTTATGTTATCCATACCATGTAAAAAGTACTTGTAATCGTAGTAACATGTATTTCACCCCCGCAGTTAGAAAACTAAAAACAGTTAAGAGAAAAGGGGGACATGAACTCACAGTGGTGCGTCTCTACCAGGTATATCTCCTGATCAAGCAGCTGTGCGACGACCTACATGTTTTATCTCTATTAGACGGATGGTCGTGCCTTAGCTTAAGGTTTAAGTTTTCAGGGAAATAGATAGACAACTATTTCGCTTTTATATTCTTGTAAATACATGGTAATTATTCTCCTTCCCAAGGATGGGGGATACATGCATGTTCGTAACATTCGAAATACGTTATTAAGTCTCACTTAATATATTTTATTTCATACAATTTTCCAACGAACGCGCCTGCAGTCTTTATGGACCTTATGAAAAGGGTGTGCAAACCCTATCTAGACAAGTTTGTAATTGTTTTTATCGACGACATTCTGATCTATTCCAAGAGTCAGGAGGAACACGAGCAGCATTCGCGACTTATCTTGGAACTTCTTCGAAGGGAACAATTGTACGCCAAGTTTTCAAAATGCGACTTCTGGCTTCGTGAAGTCCATTTTCTAGGCCATGTGGTAAACACGGATGGGATTCATGTTGATCCATCCAAGGTGGATTCGATCAGAAATTGGCCTGCACCGCGTACACCAACGGAAATACGCCAATTCTTGGGTTTGGCGGGTTACTACAGACGATTCATTAAAGACTTCTCAAAGATTGCGCAACCGCTTGCTCTGCTGACATAGAAGGGTGTCACCTATCGTTGGGGTAATCCCCAGGAAACCGCTTTTCAACACCTAAAGGATAGGCTCTGCAGCGAACCTATCCTCTCATTGCCAGAGGGCACGGGCGATTTTGTGGTTTATTGCGACGCATCCATCCAGGGTCTTGGATGTGTGTTAATGCAGCGTGACAAGGTCATTGCTTATGCATCACGTCAACTTAAAGTTTATGAACGGAATTAAACGACACACGATTTAGAGATGGGAGCTGTGGTTTTTGGCGCTTAAGATATGGCGACACTACCTGTATGGTACCAAGTGCACTATCTACACCGATCACAGGAGTCTCGAGCATATTTTCAAGCAGAAGGAATTGAACATGCGGCAAAGTCGATGGGTTGAACTACTGAATGATTACGAATGCACCATCAAGTACCATCCAGGCAAAGCCAATGTTGTGGCTGATGCCCTCAGTCGAAAAGATACTACACCTAGGCGTGTACGAGCCTTGCAGCTCACTATCCAATCCAGTCTTCCTGCTCAGATACGAGATGCTCAGGTAGAAGCATTGAAACCAGAAAATGTCAAGGCTGAAGCCTTACGTGGTTCAAGGCTGTGATTAGATCAAAAGGAAGACGGCGCCTACTATGTAACGAGGCATATTTGGGTCCCACTGTATGGCGGTTTACGAGAACTTGTGATGGATGAAGCACACAAATCTCGCTACTCGGTACATCCTGGTTCGGATAAGATGTACCCCGATCTTAAAACTACGAATTGGTGGCCAAGCATGAAAGCCCTCATCGCAACGTACGTCAGCAAATGTTTGACCTGTGCAAGGGTCAAAGTTGAATACCAGAAACCATCAGGCCTACTTCAGCAACCCAAGATACCGCAGTGGAAATGGGAGGAAATTTTCAAGGATTTTGTTACTGGCCTACCTAGATCCCAGCGTGGAAACGATACCATTTGGGTGATCGTGGATCGACTCACAAAGTCTGCACACTTCCTGGCTATCAAAGAAACGGATAAGTTCTCTACCTTAGCAGACGTCTACTTGAAAGAGGTTGTTTCAAGGCATGGAGTGCCAACCTCTATTATTTCGGATCGGGATGCACGATTCACTTCAGAACTATGGTAAGCAATGCACAAATTTTTGGCTCTCGGTTAGGCATGAGCACAGCTTATCACCCTCAGACGGAGGGGCAGTCTGAGCGTACCATCCAGACTCTAGAAGACATGCTTCGGGCGTGTGTTATCGATTTCGGCAACAGCTGGGAAAAACATCTCCCATTAGTGGAGTTTTCGTACAATAACAGTTACCACACCAGCATTCAAGCCGCTCCATTCGAGGCATTGTACGGATGTAAATGCCGGTCACCTCTCTGTTGGGCAGAGGTGGGGGATAGTCAAATCACAGGTCCAGAACTTGTAGTTGATGCTACTGAACGAATTGCACAGATACGACAACGCATGGCGGCAGCTCGCGACCGTCAGAAAAGTTACGCTGATAAGCGCAGGAAACCACTCGAGTTCCAAGTTGGGGATCGAGTGCTACTCAAAGTCTCACCCTGGAAGGGTGTGGTTCGTTTTGGTAAACGAGGCAAACTCAATCTGCGGTATGTCGGACCATTCGAAATCATCGAGAAAATAGGCAAGGTGGCCTACAAACTGAACCTACCAGCTGAACTCGGTGCAGTTCACAATGTTTTCCACGTGTCGAATCTGAAGAAGTGTCTGCCAGATGAGACCCTCATAGTTCCTTTGAAGGAACTCACTATCGACGAGCGGTTGCAGTTCGTCGAGGAACCAGTAGAAATCACGGACCGGGATGTTAAGGTCCTCAAGCACACTAGAATACCTCTTGTTCGAGTTCGTTGGAACTCTCGTCGTGGCCCAGAGTTCACCTGGGAACGAGAAGACCAAATGAAACTCCAGTATCCCCAGTTATTCGAAAACCGTGCAACCACTACTGAGGCTGAATCTACTACAGAATTTTGGGACAAAATTCCAAATCAACGGGGGATGATGTGACACCCCAGAAAAAACAGTAAACGATACAACTTAACTAGCTTCCTCAGTAACCACATGCTAAATTTCGGGACGAAATTTCTTTCAAGTTGGGGATAATGTGACAACTCGAGTTTCCGAGATTCCACTTTCGCATTTATTGCACGTTCACTGTTTGTTTGGTGCTTACTTACGCAATTTGTTTGCTTTGTAACTGTATACGTTTTGATTTGATAAAGTGTATTGTGATTGTTGCAAGGTTATGTGTTATTTTATGAATGATTGACAAATACATGAACTTGGTGATGAAACTGTAAATTATATGTGGAGTGGGTATTTTGTGTAAAGGATGATACTTAGGGGTGTTTAGTGGTAGTAGCGAAAATAAAACAAAACCCCTTAACCCTAATCATTCTCACTAGTTTTCATCATACGTCACTTCAAGTCATTCTCTCTACAATCATTCTCACATCATTCTTGGCTACACAAGTGCTCTTGCATCAATCTTGATCTTCCAATCCATCTAGAATCAATCCAAGGTAATTGTTTAATGATTATTTGTTGTCAATCGTTGGTTATTTGATTCTTGCAAACCCTAGTTCTACAAACAATAGTTCTGTGTTTATTGATAGATTCTGATTATTGTGAAGTGGATATGATTAGTTGTGTAATCACTTGCATGACACTAAGATGCCTGATATGATAGAGATGTTTGATTGTTGATTAGAGTACTGTAATGCAAATGTATGAAATTAGGGTTTCTTGATCGTAAGTGTAACTGTTCCATTGATTCTGTAAAATGGTTTTGGAATTCACGCATGTTGAAAACTCTGAGTTTTATTTGATGCACATGATCCGAGCTTTGTTGTTGATGAAAGATCTGAGTTTTATTGTTGATGAAAGGTCCGAACTTTGTAGAGAATGTATGGTCCGAAATTGTTAAGAATGGGAGGTCCGACTTTTGTCAAGGGTAATTGGGTCCGAGTTTTAGGATGATGAACTAGTCCGAGTTTCCCAAGGAAGTGTTTGGTCCGAGTTTCTATGGAATGCATAGTTTGAGTTTTAAGAACTTGATGTTGGTCCTACTTTTATATGTAAAACATGGCCCGACTTTTGATGCTTTAATTAGTCCGAGTTTCATGATGCTTGTATGTCCGAATTTTGTATGGTACAAGGAGAACCACCCTTATTGCGAGAACCGCGAGAACCAATGTGAACACAACCTAAAATAGCTAAAAAACCTAAAAAAAAACCCTAAAAAAACCCAACCCCCACCCCCCCCCCCCCCAAAAAAAAAAACCTAAACCCCCCACCCCCCCCCCCCCCCACCCCAAAAAAAACCTAACCCCCCCACCCCAAGCTAAATGCTAAAAACTAAAACCCCCAAAAAACCTAAAAAAAACCTACCCCCCCCCCCACCCCAAAAACCTAACCCCCCCCCCCAAAGCTAAAATGCTAAAAACTAAACCCCCAAAAAACCTAAAAAAATCTAAAAAAATATCAAAAAAAAAAATCTAAATTTTTTTTTAATATTTTTTATGCTCAAATCGCTACTTTTAGTGGCCAAAATTTTTTTTTTTAAAAAAAAAAATTACTTTTTTTAAAAAATTTTTTGGCTTCGAAAAGTAGCGATTTTTATATAAAAAATATTAAAAAAAAAACTTTTTTGTGTGATTTTCAGCTATTTTTAGGCATTTTTGGTTGTATTCACATTGGTTCTCGCGGTTCTCGCAATAAGAGGTGGTTCTCGCATGATCGTCTCCCTATATATATATATATATATATATATATATATATACATATACGGACTCATATATATATTAACGTGCCAAAATAATAAAAAATGACAACTTTTCGAGATAATCTCAAAGTTATGTGATAATTCTAAGAAACGGAGAAACTTAGGATTTTTGTGTTATGTATATTGATTTAGAATCATTCCTATATTAGAACGTGTATAAAAATCAATCTCTGGGATTGCGTTATTAAAATACGCACCCAAAGTTGAGTGTCACTAAACCCCTCTTTTTACTGCTTTGTATATATTTTGGGGGTAGAACACGTCAATAAAAGGGTTTAATAGTGTTTTCGAAATAAAACATACCTTTTAATATAAAATATATATTTTCATTGAAAATATATGAAATTTGATAAGTCATACGTTTCGAAGTAAAACGTTTTCGATGAATGAATATTGAAAGTACGGTATTTCCTAAGCGAAACATGACCGTACAGTTGGGGACGAATTCTTGACTGGGTCTCATATAATGGAGTGTCAGGGGAATTCATACAACGTCGTGTATTAAATTGTCATATTAGTAGGATATATATATTATACGTGAGGCATACATCATATTGTTCTCAAAGAGAGAACCCTGCGCCCATGATGTCGTTTAATCATTTAAGTATTGCACGCGATGAATTGTTGGTAGATCTATCGGGTTGACAACCCCGTCATGACCGGTCGCCCCGTGTCAAGTCAAACGACGAATTTAAATTATGTTTATTGTCTAGCTTTGATTATCCATACATGGTTAATATATAGTTCGTATCGTCTAGCTAACATACGAGTCCAAAAATTGACGTTATAATTTAATATACAAAACCTGGGCAATATATATATATTACAGTTGTCGGATTGATGAACCGACGGAAGGCCCATGGATTTTATTAAGGAAGTAAAATGGACTTTCTAAAATTTATATGGATGTTTTCAAATAAACACCTAATCAGAAAGTTTTCCTTGGATTTAAAATTGTGTGTAAGTGAATATGTGAACTCACCTTCCTTTGTGTTGACACTTGATTTTAACGTGTTCTATAGGTACTTGAGTTCGGCTTCGGGAAATCATGGCGTATCTTGGGTGTAATGATGCATGTTGTTTTGTTTAAATATGTTGGACAACTTTTAAACTTTCTGGGACGTATGTAATAAGATCCATAAGGATCAAAGACAACTTAACTTTGTAGTCATGTCGTAAAACGTAACGTTTAAATGAATTATGTTTAAAATAAATTAAAATGTCCAACAATTAAATGCATCGATCGACAAGATATAAATGGGCACCAACTTCTGTCACCACTACATTTTATATTCCGCTGCGACGTTTTTGGGGTGTGACAGAAGTTGGTATCAGAGCCATTGGTTGTTAGCGAACTAGATGTTTTCGGAGGAAAACACTAGACTTCAACCGGAGAATTTTGAAATATAAGTCCAAAATTCTCGAAACCAAGAATTTTAAATAAACAAAGAAAAAATTGTATCATGTATGAAAAACCCTTATGTGCATACGTGATTTTCTGTTTATTTTGGGCCTTAAGAGTTACTATTCATGTTGATCACACACTTACTTGTACGGTTACATATGTGTCACAGATGTTGCACGAGCACGAGGTCATCGAGATCAACGACTCAAGTAGCGAGCCAAATTTCGAGACTTCACCCAGATCCATTTTACCAGAGACACCTATCACGATCCCACAGATGGTTGGTATGGCTGAGTTTGCTTCATCATTCCATGTCGACCCTGCTTTCGCTAGCCAGGTAGACCCCCAATATGCTTTCACAAGCAACGGGTGGATTGATGACAACGATGACGCTCCGCTCTCGATTCACGAGACAGGACAATCATTTGGAACAGTACCAGTTATCGATGACGTGATCAGAGATGTCCCTGTATTTGGATGACCTTTTAGTATTGTACCAGCAGTGGATGCCACTATTGTCATAGCTCGACCATTAGAGCCGTCTGTTGCTCCACCTGCTACTGTGATCGAGCCTGTTGTTGATGTCCCTCCACCTATTTTGTCAGACTCATCTTTACCTGTCATTGAGTCACGTTCATCTTCTACGCCTCTATTAGTGTATTATCGCCTTGGAAAGAGACTTAGGCCTGCTGGAGAGGTTGCTTCTACATCACAAGTTGAGACTGCATCTGCTTCTAAGAAGTAGAAAGGAGTTTAGGTGGATGATGTTGCCATTGTGACCGAAAATTTGATGCCATGCGTGAAGAACTGGAAATGAGTAAGGGTAAACTGAAGGACCTCGAGGGGCAAATGGATTGGTACGATGAGTTGAAGGATTTGGATAACAGCGCGATGGATCAGATGCATTGGAGGATAGTGGATTTGAAGGAGTTGGTTAGGAAGATGCTGGATTTCATAGGGATGAAGCGTTAGATGTTGTTTTAGTTTGTGGTTGTTTGTTTTTGGTTGTTGTGACTGGATACTCTTTTCGTGCTTTTCTTTTGGGGGCCTGCGTGCCAATGATATTTTGTGATATTAGGTAGAAATTCTGTGAAAACTTTTTATGGGTGTCGATGTAGACATGCCAATGATAGATGTGATGTACTGAAAAACAAGTTTGTTAATTTCTATGATAATATCGGATGATTAACTTTTGGTTTAAAAATTGCTCTCATTAATATGTGGATATTATACATGCGCAATGTTTGGTCCACTAATATTTAATGATTGAATTATTTTTATTTTGGTTATCGTCTCATGTAATTATTATTGTTGTAAATAATAGAAACGACGAAAATGCCGCCAAAAGCGAGACAGGATACTGGACTACCTGCCACCCCAGAGGAGTTGGCACGACTCATAACCCAACACATTAATACTGCCTTGGAACAGCGTGATGCTAACCAAAATGATGGCCAGAAACGTGAATGCGGTACTCCCGGGCAGGATCTTGGTGGGACACAGTTTGGAAACCCTTCAGGTAAAATAATGATCGGAAAGTTTTGGTTGTTCATCTGTTATGATCTCATTGGAACGTATTCCTGATTTCTATTAACCGTATGAACAGTGCACCGGAGCGTACACAAAACAATCCAGGGTTGTAGCCCAAGATCATTTACTAGTGTCCTATGCAATGATGTGACATCGATATGCGTGATATCGGGCTGTCAGAATGAGTTGGTTATCCGAGTGTTTCAGCGATCTGAACCTGGAATTGGAGATTCAAAGAAGCGCAAACCCGAGAGCTCCAAAAAGACTCCAGAAGTTGAGAGTTGAAAGAAACGCAACTTGGAGAAAGCAAGTGTAGTTAACCCTAAAGAGTCAGGAAAGGGTAAGGACGGTGATGGGCAAGAGAAGTGTCACACCCCGACCACGTAAAGCAACTAGACGTGGCGGAAACGTCGGGGAGTGTTGTAACAGAATTAATTGTTTCAAATCCATGGCAATTGAAGTTTCGTTTTATTAATCAAACATGAAAGTTTACATTGTTTTAAACAAGAACCAAAGAGTACATAACATAAATTAACTAGTTCTTGTCTCGTTTTAAGTCACTAAGGCACATGTCCGCCTAGGTATGTCTTGATAAGTCCTATGCATCATCTCCTGAAAACACATGTGAAAATAGGTACGTCAGCATAAAAATGCCTGTGAGATACATAGGTTTTGAGAAAATAGGATTCATGACTTATGTTTGAGAAAATGTTTAGTCATGAACCTTGTAATTTGCTTTGTCTTGTAAATCATTTGAAAAACGATAAGATCAGATGATATGTATAAATAAGAGAATAATGTATGGTTAAATAAATAACCGTGTAAGATGAGTTTGTATAAGATAAGTTGTTTGTAAATCAATGTCTTGTGAAAAGAATGTTATTTGTATAAAATGTTATATGTCTCAAACTGAAATGATTCAAATAACGCTACGATATGTAATACTCAAACCAAACTGCCTAAGTAAAATGTTCATGTCTAATGTGAATCGTGTAATGTGTATCCAAAATGTAAGCATATGATGAATAACAATGTACTAAGTATGCAACAAAGGACATACATAGCATATAGTGTAATGTATAACAATGTACTAAGTACGCACACAATGGGCATACATGTCACACCCCTTTCTGCGGCGGAAGCACGAGGTGTGATCATGAAAGGTTCTCATTGCATACGAAGAGTAAACATACTACATGCTCAAAAATAACTTCAAACATTACATTACTGAAAACATAAGTCAAGTGTTTACAACACGAGATAGCATATTGTCTTAAAAGTCACAACTTTATTTAAAGATAAACAAAGCGACATCCGCGAGCATGAGTAAGACCACGCGCACATCCATCCTAGTTACCTGAAATACCTGTGAGTTTTGGAAAAACGTCAACATAATGTTGGTGTGAATTCATGCAGTTTTGTATTTCACGTTTGTATACTTTGTATGAAAACATAGTTTTGAGAATAAATCAAGTTTTCATATATAAATCCAGTTTCATGTGTACACCACGTACTCATGTATAGTTCAATTTCTTCTTGAGTACCCCACGTACTCAAGTATAATTCCCATTTTTCTTGAGTACCCCACGTACTTCAAGTATAATTCAATTTCTTCTTGAGTACCCCACGTACTCAAGTATAATTCAATCTTTTCTTGAGTACCCCACGTACTCAAGTATTCATCAATTTTTAGTATGGTATGACTTTTATGTAAATAAAGTATTCCTGTAAGTTTCAGGATTGTTAATGGGTTGCAAAGCCATTAACATGTGACACGACATAGGAAGTCACCAAACCTAAGGCATTTAATTGGTATATTCTGAGACACAAAAGCACTACTCGATTCTCGCCCTCACCGAGAGTGTGGCTGCCAGGCACCTGTTAGATCAAACCTTTTGTTCTGCGGTCTAAGTATATTGTTGATTAATGGTGCTTCTGTACCCTATTCATGACACTATTTCTCATAACGCATCCTACTTGGTTCTCGTCCTCACCAAGCGCGTTTCTTGTTATCATTTCTCATAGCACCTCATACTTGGTTCTCGTTCTCACCAAGGCGCTTCTCATATTCTTATATTTCGTCACACTTGGTTCTCGTTCTCACCAAGTGTACTTCTTGTATTCTTATATTTCGTCACACTTGGTTCTCGTTCACACCAAGTGTACTTCTTGTATTTATATCATACCAATTATAAATTTTGTACATTTGTACATGCATTTCACCCCCGAAATTATAAAAATTGAAAACAGTTAAAGAGAAAAGGGGGAGCATGAACTCACAACTTTGCGTTCCTAGCGTCGTAAACTTCACCGGATTTGCTTAATTAACGTCGTGACCTATACACGTTTTCTTAACGTTAGTCACTAGACTTGCGTCGCACAAGTACAGTCACTCTATTTTGTATTTGTATTGTTGTGTTAAAAATATTTTATATTTTTAACTAAGTATCTTACTTATATTATTTTCCTCAAAAATAAATATAAGTCTTTTGTGTTTTGCACTTTGCACCCGAATTATGTATCTTGTATGTTGTATGTGTATTTTTATGTTTATACTCCTCATGAGTATTTAGTGTATTTTTAAATCTTAATACACTAGCACGTATAACACATACTATATATACTTAGCACACAAGTTGGTGATCAAATAATATATATATTTTTCTCAAAAATATACATACTTAATATCCATTTTTATTCTTGAAGAAATCCTCATTTCCTATCACCAAAAATTAGGGAAACCTTGGTAATACTTTTAAATACATTTTTAGGGAATAAGTTTCTCAAAAACTTATATTTTCCTAAGTGTCAAAATTTAAAAATTTTTTGACAGAGTTTCCCCTAAAAATGGAGGTTTCCCATGTTTTCAAAACATGTGTTTATTTTCTTTTAAATCGTCAACAATTATCAACAATAATCACTAATTTCTCCATTTCATGAACTTGAATATTTACAAAAATGTGTAGTAACTTACTAGCACATTTAGTAAGTCTTGTTATCTTTAAAAATAAGTTTAATTTCTTAAAAACTTTATTTTGAAAGAATATGAAGTTTCACAACTTCTAGTCAAGATTCACAAAAATATTTCTTTGTTGAACTTCCTTGTTACACAAGTGTTTACACACTTCTTTATTTACTAAAAATATATATTTAGTTCATGTAAGATCCGGGTTTTAAACAAGACTAATATTTTTGCTTGGTTCTTCCGAAAAACCACTTGTAGATCTTTAGATCTACATGTTTAGAGTCTTATTTTACAAGAAAATTCATATTTACACAAGTTCATGTTTCATGGATGGAAAGTTTCATCATCTTCCATAACTTTAGCACTAACATATTACTAGTTCATGTTCTTGAACATAACCTAGTATGGTTAGATGATGATCTATCCCACTTCTAGTAACAAACAACATCAAATAATAACAACCATACAAGATTCACAAGATTTACACACATATCTACTCTTTATCCACCCTTAATCTCTTATGTTCAAGACTTTTAGTTTTGATCTAGTGTGTTCTTGAGTTTTAACTGTTAAATCACTTATTAACCACTTTAAACAAGAACAAGAGGGTGTTTTAGAACACTTACTACTAGCTCAAGGCTAGGGAAGTTCAAGAGTGCAAATGAGGTGGATAAAAGCAAATGGTGAAGGTCCTTCAAGTTCCGAACACACCGAGCCTCGTGAATCACCTTCTTACACCTTCAAGTGGACTTGGAATGGATGAGCTTGGATTGAAGGTGGTGGTGAAGGGGGTGTTTGGTTTCGGCCGTAAGGAAGGAGGGAGGAGGGAGAGAGGTATGTGTGTTTAGTAGGTGTGAGAAAATGAGCTTAACCTTCCATGCATTCTTATAACCCATTTAATCCTTTCATTCATTGTGTAATATGTCCTCTTTGTACAAAACAAGATCCAATAAAATATAACAAAGAAATCCCATGTGGGATCCTTGTTTCCCAACCGTCCAACAATGGGGGGGGGGGGTGCTAGTTTGATTTCAATTGGTAGTTACATGTTCTAGTTAAGTCTAGTTAGGACTTTATGTAGGTTATTAGTGTGTAGTGTAATATAAAGGGTGTTAGGGTATTCGGGGACCCTAACTAGCTCAGAAAAGTATAAACAATGTCATTGACATTATTTTTATGTTCTGGGTAAAGTCCGGTTGTTCGGTTAGATACCGATTCGTTAAAGTGCTAAATCACACTTTTTAGTGTCTTTTAAGTACCTTTTTGTACTCTTTCAATTCCCAACACTTAGGGAAATATTCTGGATAATAAAACGACATTTCTGCATAGTATTCGTGTGCTAAAATCTGAAATATTGCTGAATTATATAAAATTCTGCACTTAAAGTGCGTTTCGGGTGCTTTTTAGTGCTTATTTTTGCTTCCGGAGAGTATATATATTAAGCCCTTGTATGTATTCTTGGGTTTTAATGCATTCTTGCTGTCGGACCTACACCTAGGCTCCAATTTTATTGTCTGACTGCTTTCTGCAGTTCTGTTGACACAGTGTGTCTTACCGGTGAGTTTACTAGTATTTCTGACGCAACGCTCTCGTTTATGCATAAAGCAATATTTTGTAATATACAACGTGCATGAATTCACTTGTTTAGTATGTGTTCAGACATTGCTGACAATTAAGCACATAATTGCAGTCATTAAGCAATAATTAAAGTGTATGGAAATTACCGGTTTGGTGCCAGTTGTCACAGTCTCCCCCCGTTAAAAGAATTTCGTCCCGAAATTCAGGCTGAACTAACTCTCGCAGGAGTCTTCTTGAATAGGTGGGGATACTTTTCTTTGTACTGGTCTTCACGTTCCCATGTGTACTCGGGTCCGTGCTTAGAGCTCCAATGTACTTTGATAACTTTCACACTGCTCCTCCTGGTCTTGTTGACTTTCCAGTCGGTAACCTCAACGGGTTGTTCTGTAAATCGGAGGGCTTCATCAATATGCACTTCATCCATTGGGATGATCACGTTTTCTTGTGTTGGACTTTTTTTCAGGTTGGATACATGAAATGTATCATGTACTCCATTAAGTTCTTCCGGTAACTCCAACTTGTATGCCACGGTACCAATTCTCTTCAATATTCTGAATGGTCCGATGTATCGTGGATTCAGCTTTCCACGCTTTCCAATCTGACTACGCCCTTCCATGGTGAGACTTTTAACAACACTTTGTCTCCCACCTTGAATTCTACTGATTTTCTTTTCGGATCAGCGTAGCTCTTTTGTCGATCTCGAGCCGCCTTAATGCGCTCTCGGATCTGCGCAATCTTGTCGGTTGTCTCTTGTACAAGTTCAGGACCAACCATACGTTTATCTCCGGCATCTGCCCAACATAAGGGCGATCGGCATTTGCGGCCATACAGAGCTTCGAAGGGCGCGGCTTTTATGCTCGTATGATAACTGTTATTGTAGGAAAACTTAACTAAGGGTAGATGAGTATCCCAGCTGCCGCCTAGATCCATGACACATGCGCGAAGCATATCTTCTAACATTTGTATAGTCCGTTCGCTCTGGCCATCTGTTTGCGGATGGAATGTCGTGCTCAGATCTAACTGAGATCCAAAGGCTTCCTGAAATGATTGCCAGATTCTTGAGACAAAACGTCCATCTCTGTCTGAAATGATTGAGATTGGCACTCCATGTCGTGCCACAATTTCTCTTAAGTATATCTCAGCAAGCTTTCCAGTGCTGTCTTTTTCTCGGATCGGTAGGAAGTGCGTAGACTTCGTTAATCGATCAACTATTACCCATATCATATCGTGCCCTCTCGGGGTCCTGGGTAATTTCGTTATGAAGTCCATCGAGATTTGTTCCCACTTCCACACGGGAATCTCTGGTTGTTGTAGTAGGCCGGACGGTTTCTGATATTCTGCCTTAACCTTGGCACAGGTTAGGCATTTTCCAACATAAACAGCAACGTCGCTTTTGAGTCTCGGCCACCAATAGTATTCTTTCAAGTCTTGATACATTTTGTCCGATCCTGGATGGATCGAGTATCTCGATTTGTGGGCTTCATTAAGGATGACTTCTCGTATGCCACCATAGAGTGGAACCCAAATACGCTTCTTGAAGTATAAGGCTCCCTCTTCGTTTGGCACCATGTATTTCAGCATACCCCGAAGGTATTCAGCTTTACGGTTTTCCATCTTAAGGGCTTCTTGTTGTGCATCATGAATGCGTGTAGTGAGGTTTGTTCGTATGGTCATTTCCAATGCCCGAACCCTTAGGGTCTTAGCCCTTTCTTTTCGGCTCAACGCTTCCGCTACAACGTTTGCCTTTCCAGGATGGTACTTAATCTCACAGTCATAATCGTTTAGCAGCTCGACCCAACGTCGCTGGCGCATATTCAATTCCTTCTGATCAAATATGTGTTGTAAGATTTTGTGATCTGTGAAAATTGTACATCGAGTACCATATAAATAATGTCGCCAGATCTTCAGGGCGAATACCACTGCGCCCAGCTCCAGGTCGTGAGTGGTATAGTTTCTTTCATGTACCTTCAGTTGTCTTGAAGCGTAAGCGATGACTTTTTGGCGTTGCATGAGCACGCAACCCAAGTCTTGTCGTGAGGCGTCGCAGTATACCACGAAGTCTTCAGTGCCTTCGGGTAATGATAGTATCGGTGCATCGCAGAGCTTGTTCTTAAGTAGCTGAAAGGCTTCTTCCTGTTTGTGACCCCAGTCGTATTTCTTGTCTTTCTGTGTAAGGGTTGTTAGCTGTTGAGCTATCTTTGAGAAATTCTCAATGAATCGCCGATAGTAGCCTGCTAAGCCCAAAAATTGTCGAACTTCAGTTGGGGTCTTGGGAGCTTCCCAATTCTTTATTGCTTCTATCTTGGACGGGTCTACATGAATGCCCTTCTCATTCACAACGTGACCAAGAAATTGTACTTCGCGAATCCAGAATTCGCATTTCGAGAACTTTGCATAAAGTTTCTCTTTCTTCAGTAGTTCCAAGATAGTCCTGAGGTGTTGCTCGTGCTCTTCTTTCGTTCGCGAGTAAATCAGGATGTCGTCGATAAATACAATCACGAATTTATCGAGATAAGGTTTGCATACGCGGTTCATCAGATCCATAAAGACCGCTGGTGCATTCGTCAGCCCAAACGACATCACAAGAAATTCGTAGTGCCCATATCGCGTTCTGAATGCAGTCTTTGGTACGCTTTCCTCTTGGATTCTCAGCTGGTGGTATCCAGACCGAAGGTAGATCTTGGAATAGTAGCTTGATCCTTGCAGTTGATCAAATAAGTCATCAATCCTCGGTAGCGGGTACCGATTCTTGATAGTGAGCTTGTTCAGTTCCCTGTAATCGATACACATCCGCAGTGTCCCATCCTTCTTCTTTACGAATAATACTGGAGCTCCCCAGGGTGAGAAGCTTGGCCTTATGAATCCTTTATCCAACAACTCCTGAAGTTGTGTAGAGAATTCTTGCATTTCGGATGGCGCAAGTCGATAGGGTGCCTTGGCTACAGGAGCAGCTCCTGGAACCAAGTCTATACGGAATTCGACTTGTCGTTGCGGAGGTAGTCCTAGCAGATCCTCAGGAAACACATCAGGAAATTCCTTCACCACAGGAATGTCTTCGAGTTTTGGCTCCTCAGCCTTCTTGTTTATAACGTGTGCTAGGAAAGCGACACATCCTTTCCTCAAGCACTTCTGTGCCTTCATACAACTGATGATTCAAAGAGGTGCGTCTCGTGTTTCTCCATGCACGATGAGAGTTTCACCATTCGCTAAAGGGATGCGAATGATTTTCTCATGACAAATAACTTCAACTTTGTTCTTGGACAACCAGTCCATTCCGACTACTACATCGAAGCTAACCAATTGAATAGGTAAGAGGTCGATGCTAAATCTTCGTTCACCAAGTTCTAGTGTGCAGCCTCTAACAACTTCGCCCGATTCAACGAGTTTTCCATTGGCTAGTTCTATGGAGTAAGGAATTTCTAATCTACTAGATTCTATTCCGAGTATGCGTTTAAATTCCACAGACATGAAGCTATAATTGGCGCCAGTGTCAAATAATATGGATGCAAAGTGATTGTTTATGAGAAACGTACCGGTGACTACGTTAGGGTCCTCACGTGCGTTCTTTGCTCCAATCACAAATGCTCTAGCCTGAGCATTGTTTCCCTCTGGGCAGTCCTTCATGAAATGGTCATTGCTTCCACACTTAAAGCATCCTTGGTTCCGCCCTTTCCCGTTACCATTCTTGTTACCAGCACCGTTTCCATTTCAGTTCTTTCCTTTTCCCCAACAGTCTTCTGTTTGATGACCCAATTTACCACATTTGTCGCACCTTGGAATGCGACAAGCTCCTTCATGATGATACTTACATTTTTGGCATCTAGGTATGGAGCCTTGGTATGCTTTGGTTGCATGGGTTTTCGCCTCCTAGGACGGGTTAGCGTCACGCTTCTTGTTGTTGAAACCCTTATTGTTACGAGTTGCTTGGTTCAGGTTTGCATGTTTTCTTTTCTTGTCGCCGGACGACTCAGCATGCGTCTCGGTCTTCTCTGTTGGGTTCAATGATAACTTCTTCATACGAACACAATCTTCAGTTAGGCTGACAGCCAGAGTTACAGCCTCGGTGATTGTTTGTGGTTTGGCCGACGTCACCATGCCACGAAACTCTGGGGCCAGTCCCCAAATGTAGCGTTCAACACGGTTAAATTCCGGAGTCACCATGTAGGGTAGCACTCTTGACAGATCGTGGAACCTTCGAGTGTAACCATTGATGTCAGCACCTTCCATAGTCAAGTGCTAGAACTCTGTTTCCAGCCTTTGGAGTTCCGCACGAGAGCAGTACTTCTCTCTCATTCTTTCCTTTAGTTCCTCCCAAGTTAAGCCATAAGCAGCATCATCACCCAAAGTTTGGGCTTGCAGGTTCCACCAAGTCAGAGCTTCATCGACAAACAACCCAGTAGCAAAAGTGACTTGTTGATCCGCGCTACACTTGCTCATGCGGATAGTAGCTTCAGTCTTCTCCATCCAGCGCACAAATGCTACTGCACCTCCTGTGCTGTCATAGTTCATCGGCTTGCAGTCGAGGAACTGCTTGAAAGTGCAGCCTTGAGCTGCAGTGCCTCCAGACGAATCTCCATTCCCATTACGCCTAGCGTTGCTTGGTCCTCCACTGTCTTGAGTACGGTTTGCCTCGTACTGGGCGATAGCAGCGGAGATCCTTTCCTCCAGTAGAGCATTCAGCTCCTCAGCAGTTCTTGGCAGTAGGGGAGGAGGAGGTTTGTCGTCATTGCGAGCATTCACAGTCTTCCTGGGTGCCATGTTCTGACGGAACATAACACAACAGGGTTAGACATTTGTTTGATATCGTCACACTAGCCAGTAGTATCATATATATTCACAGGTATATATACCACATAAGTGACATCAAACAATTATTACTCTAGCAGAGTACTTAGTAGGCTTGCACTGAGGGAATCTACACGTGACAAGACTTGTTGTGGTTTCTGTGCACTGAATTCCATAATTATGTATGCATCCATAATTACGTAACTCCTTGCACAGTCCGCACAGTTCGTTTCATCCTCGTATTTCTTCCTTCATATGGGCCATTGCTTTTAGGTAGAGTCACGTATACTTGTGACATTCTACTTCTAGTACAGGCTAATTATCACACATAATTGCAATTAACTCTCAATCACAGACGAGTGCTACTCTCGTACACCCTAAGTCTCGTAGTGTCTTTTCTAGACTCATGTAGACAGTTTCAGGTAGTGGATGTCGCGGGACGTTTTATGCAATGAAAACTCTTTGAAAATTGTTTTCGTGAAAGGATCCTAGAGATTGTAGACTAGTTCTTGTAAAATTTGACAAAACTAGTTCTTTGTCAAAACTTAGTGTTACACAAGTGTTTACACACTTGTGTGTTTGCTAAAATCATTCATGTTTATGAAAGATCCGTCTTTAAAAGTATGTTTTCTCTTGACACGTGGTCCTTTGAAAATACCGTTTGTAGATCCGTAGATCTACTAGGTTTAAACACCACTTCGTAAGTAAAATCATTTTTACACAAGTTCAAGTTTCTCGTGTGGTAGAGTTTCATCACTTAACCCTTGTTATACTTAAACAAGCTCTATGTCATGATCCATGATCATGACCAATCCGGGTTAAACGATGATCCGAGCTACCACAACATAGATCGGCACTAAATAATCACACCAAAACAAATCTTACAAGATTTACACAACCCTTGTGCTATTAACCAACATTTTTAGCATTTTAGTAGACTTTTTCATATCATTTTGTATGTTCATAAATTTTAACCATCATATATCGTTTTAACCACTTTAAAATAGTTCGAGAGTGTGATTATAGCCACTTACTACTAGCTCGAGGCTAGGGAAGATTCTAGTCGAAGAATGAGTGGATAAAAGCAATGAGAAGAGGTCCTTCGCTTTCCGAATGCACCAAGCCTCCTCGTATGTGATCCTTAGCACTTGTATACCCTTGGAATGGTTTGATCAAAATCGAAAGCTGGTGTGGTGAAGATGGTTGTGTTCGGCCGAAGCCTATGGCAAGGGGAGAGAAGGAGTGATTTTTGTTGTGTGGGTTATTAAGTGATTAGTGGACTTGTATTGTTACTTATAGACAATTCCTTCAAGATTACCCAAAGGTTATTGTGTCACCTTGATATTAGACAAGTAGGATTATTTTAATCATCCAAGGACAAATGGTGTCACCATATGCTGACCGATTTCGTTGGGGGGGGGGGGGTCTCATGGTTGGTTTCTAACTAAATGGTTAGACATTAGTTGTTAAGTAGGAGGTTAATTTAGTTACTAGCATGTAGTAAGTTGTAACGGGTGTTAGGGTACTCGGGGACCCTAACTAGCTCAGAAAAAGAAAAAATAATGTAAATGACAATATTTTTATGTTCCGGATAAAGTCCGGTTATTCGGTTGGATAGTAATCCGTTAAAGTGCTTAGCAAAGCTTTAAAGTGTCGTTATTATTATTTTTAGTGACACAACTTATTCCCGACACTTTGGAAAGTGTCTAGTAATATTTTTCCCATGTTTTGGCACTTTATTAGTTAGCTAAATGCTGAATTATTATTTAAAGTGCTGAATTTTGTACTTAAAGTACGTTTTAGGCACATCCGGTCACTGTAATCTCATTCCTAGTGACGCAGTTCTACAACCCTTATATCCCTACACTCACCACTAGTGTAGCAAACTATCTCAGGCTCTTACAGGCCTTAGAGGCAGTACCTGCCTGGTGCTAGTTATGACAGCACGTTTAATAGGTTATCCATTCATTGTGCTTCTGTGCTTTTGGTGCATGAAGGTTGTCACAAAGGTGTTGTAAGCAAAACATGGAGTGACAGCAAGTAAAGTATGATGCAAGTAAGTACATATATCAGCATTCAAATAGCAGTTTATCCACAATTTCAAGTAAGCACAGTAATTAAGCAGTAATTAATTATTAATTAAGTCGTACGGATACCTGGTTTGGTGAGGGTTGTCACATTCTCCCCCCGTTAAATAAATTTCGTCCTCGAAATTTGTACTACCCTACTACTTATGGTTAAGTCACACACGTATGTATATAGATAATATCGAAGTAGATAATCATCAAATCGAAACAAACCTTACTCACATTAGCTGAGTCCAAGAATATATAACAACCCGAATCCTAGGGTTGAAAGGTGTGTGCTTCTAGCATTGGATGTCAACGGTACAAGACGTACTTGACGTATAATCTAGTGTAACCAGCTAGCAGGGGTTCCACAAAAGTGGAGTTTTGACTAATAAGATTCTTTTAAACGATTGGTTACAATGTGCTAACGGGTTTTTACAAACCATAGCACTCGTTATAACAACTCAACGTAATAGTAAAATGATCTGTCAACTCTTGAATAAATGTCTGGTAAGGTTTAGTGTGTCAATATTTTTGAATAGTGGAGATACACCGAATGGAATACAAGTGAATCTGGTGTATCATTGTCTTGATTCGTAGTTGCATCAGAAATGTTTAAATGATAAATCAAACAGAAGTATGTGTGGTCTCGTGTAAAACGGTTACCATGATTAGCACAAGCTACAAGTTTATGATGACACCATAAGGTGTCGTAATAGCATTTCCCAATAATAGTGGTGACTGAACAAGTTCACCGCGTTTGAAATCAAATGAAAGTGTACTGAGGCAATCTGAAGATTTGATTTATACCATGTTACGGAGTTTTTAGTTAAATACGGAACATCAAAGATCCACTGTTTCCAATCGAAGATGAAATGTAATAAGTATCGCAAGGCATTTGATTTACAACGAAAGAATCGTTAGGGGGGTACATCATGATATGAAATGAGTTTATGTACCTTTGACTCAGCATGCACGTGTGTTGAGAGTGATTTAATTGTGATAAAGAAACGGATTTAGGGTAAGTTGTCAAATAATCAATTAAATCCGTGTATGAAGTGAGTAGTCAAAAAGCGCAAGCTTCTGTTCTGTGAAAGTATCACTGTAAGGTATCGAAATCTATCAACGATTTAGTGGTGTCTTAGACCAAATAAGTCTACTACGACCCGAAACAAAAGAATATGTGCCAAACTATTAGAATATGATGCTCTCAATGCATCATATGGCGTCTCAAATTAAGCAGGTGAACTGGATAAGTTCAAGCAGTTGAACCTAGTAACCAAACAATAAACGTACATATCAACAAGGAAACCTTGACATGATAGCAAACATGTAACTTGAACGAAGGTAGTTTCAATAAGTGTGTTGACTTGATAACAAAAGAGTCAACAATGACAAAAATGTAGGTCATTCGAATCACGAATCAGTAACTGGGTTTAGCAGGGTAATATTTAAATTTCAATGAAGTGTTTGTTCGAAACAAAACCACGTGCATAGCAAATGATGCATGTGAGTCATGAAAGTTTCCGAGCACTGAAACAATGAGTGCTTGCTAAGATGAAGAAATGACCAAGTATCGAAACAAATGTGTGTTCGCTCTCAGCGAAGAAAACTTGTGTGATGCAACTACCATTAAGGGGAGTAGAGATGCAAACAGCTACTCGCCAGAAGTAAAAGAAATCCAAGTACTCTCTGCTTGGGTTAGCGGAACTGGCATATGTGCCAGGTTAATGATGGTTGATTGAGTTGACATATAGGGTTCCTAAATAAAAACCCTTACGAGTTTGGACCTGGGTTCACGAAGGTCCTAAATATAAGTTTTCCCAAATCCTCCAGGTTTCGTACCCCGTGTGGATCCGGTTTGTACATTGTGTAGGAAACACCGTTTTTGTGTATGTCTAAGAACTAGTCATTGTCCCACAATTTTCACCGGTAAACTTTCTTCTTGAATTTACTGTTAACGACGCTCGATTGTGGACCAGTCGTGTAATAGTTGTTGGGTCCTCATAGTTGGTTATATAAGAAGTTCGTTAGTCCTCAGCAAGAGCCACCGACTCTGGTTGGCTAGCTCGTCCGACTCCCGGTCATTTGAAAGTCATTCGTCCTTTCTTTTGGCGAGCAGAATTGAGGTTATCCAAAACAAAATTTTTGGTCTGTTATCTTCCTTCTCTATCCACTATTAAAACTTCACTGTCAATCCTTGCATCTCCGAAAGAGTAAGTCGTTACGATGCATTGACTACAGGCGTGGTGCCTGGGATTAAATCGATGCGAGACTCGACTAATCGTTGAGGAGGTGATTCCGGTAAGTCTTCGAGGAAGACTGCAGGATATTTCCTTATCATAGGAACATCTCTGTGCTTTAGTTCTTAGGCTCCTCCTGTCCCCGACATGAGCCAAGATCAACACATTCTTCCCATAACAACCTTCGTGCTTTCAAGCAATTCGTGATCTGAGGAGGCTTACCCTGCCTTGTGAGTCGAGATCGTTTCTTCATTCGTCATCATGGTTCGGATATCGATCTCCTATTGATCATTTGTCAACCAATCCCTCCAACTACCTTGTTGAAGTCTCCCAATTCACTGGCAGTAGATCGAGTGTAATCTTATGCTTCCCGGGTTCTATCTTGCCGATTCCAGTTATTGTGTTGGCTTTCACTAGCTTCCCCTAAGCTAGTTCTAATGGGTCCTGGAATATCTACTTACTCGCTGCTTAAACCAATTATACTCCCGAACTCTAGGGGTTCAAATCGTAAAATTTACAACATATTTGGCAATATAGATGGATAACATTGAGTAGTATGGGATGTACCGATGTTCATGCTTGGTTTACTGGCGTGCTTCCCTGTCTCCGGTGTTAGACATCTTTCCCATCAATTTGCTTAATCTCCCTTGGGCAATCTTTCCTAAAGTGCCTCATATCCCCGCAGGTATAACATCCCTTATCTTTCCCTTTTCCTTTCTTTCCACGCTTCATCTCACGCCAACACGTTTCCCTGTTGTGTCCCACTTTGCCACAGTTGTCACACTTCCCATTTTTACATCGCCCGGTATGATGACGTCGGCACCTATCGCATTTAGGTAGCTTACCCATGTACTCTTTTCTCTTTTTGGCCTTGTTGTTGCTACTCGACTGGGTACCCTATTTGAAATTTGCCAACTTTCTCTTGTTGTCCCCAGATGACTCTACATGAGTCTCCTTCTTCTCCTCAGAGGTTGAAAATTTGTTCATCCTGATTGCCTCTTCAGTCAAGGCTACACTTGGATTGATGGCCTCAGTGATCGTTGCAGGCTTTGACGTCGTCACCAAGCTCATGATTTGGGGTGCCAATCCCCAGATGAAATGCTCAATCCTCTTAAACTCCGGATCTACCATGTAAGGAACGATACGCGACAGAACTTGGAACTTCTCCACATACTCAACTATTTTTGGACCTTCCATCTTCAAGTTCCAGAACTCAGTTTCTACCTTCTGGCTTTCTGTTCTCGAACACTACTTTTTATGCATTAGCTCTTTCAGCTCATCCCATGATAAAGCATATGCAGCGGCCTCGCCCATTGTCTGAACCTGAAGTTTCCACCATGACAGGGCCCCATCTCGGAACAGCCCGGAAATGTACGTGACCTGATCTCTTGGGGCGCATTTGCTCGCACGCAAAACAGTGTCCGTCTTCTCAATCCAGCGTACGAAAGCTACGCCACCCCCAGTGCCGTCGAAATGTAGGGGCTGGCAGCCTAAGAACTGCTTGTAGGTGCAGCCGTTGGGGGGTTAGTTCCTGAGGTACCTCCGTTGCGTTTGGAGCGCTGGGCCTCGTACTGTGCGATAAACTGCACGAGGCGTTCTTGAAATTCCGCCTCTGTCGTTGGCAGAGGGTTGTTGGTATCGGTGTTCCCTCGAGTCGACATCTTCTGAGAAGAAAGTAGGTTAAGTCGGGTCTTAGTAAGGACACGAGCACCTAAGTCTCTATTTAACGAATAAGACCTCATAGGTATATTACATTTACGTAAATACGCAGTTGTTTAACAATTAATCACATATCCTCACGGTTATAGCACAACTTGTAAATAGGAACGTAGCAAGTAAACATGTGGTATTATAGTTATAGCACAAATATGTAGATCATCAACGTGTTTAGTGAGAGCATAGCGATGATATCTTTCGTCGGTCATTAGTCATAAGTATTGTCGCGTGTTTAAAGATGATCGGGCTTTCATTATCCACCGACCATAATCATTGTGTCTTACCAAAATGCATCACATCAGAAGGGACTCAGAGTCACCCTACCCTTGTCCAACAAGTATATTAGTGCATCACAATTACGTGGTCAGAAGTGATTCTCAAAAGTCTCCAAAATCCCCGCTTATCAATAGCGTCTTTTCCCAAGCGTAATGCAATCCGCTTAATCCAGAAATCAACTATACTGGTGACTGAGGTGGAGGAGGAAAGAAAGTATACTGTTAACGTGCGTGAGTCCCTCCTCGAGCTTGTATATACGTTGAGTAATCATTTTCTCTGCCGCTTGATAGTTTAGAAATGAACATCGGAATCCCTGGAATGGTGAAAGAATAAAGGTCAAGAGCACAAAGGAGTCTTGATGTATGCGGCGGATCAAAGCATGCTAGTGATAGACCGGCTGGAGAACGTGGTATTGTGTATAGACTTTTCAGACAATATGTGGTCTTGTGATGTAGACACTCAAGTTATGTTTTCGGTTATGTAATGTTTCACAATTGAAGTTGCCAACTGTGGCGTCAGCTCAAGCTCCAACATTCTGTGACTCATATCCTTAACTGTAGTTGATGTTACAAGAGCAACTCATCTCGCGTGTGGCCTTTATAGTGTAAGGGTCTAACTTCAGCACAGTGTACAATAGGAATCGCCCAGGTGGCTCGTCCGACGTTGTAGAGGTGAATGTAGCAAATGGTGCGACCTGTGCGGTTGGGAATATGCTGTTGTAGCAGATGAATCGTTATGCGGGTGCTGACCTGAAGTACCTCCTCAAGGTATGGTTATATTCCGAAAGGAAGCTATAGGCATCTTGGCGCAATGGACGTTGGTCTTCATAGGGGAAGGGAGCATTGTCAGCGGTTTCGGGTGTAAAAACGAACATCTCACAAATGAGGAGATTGGCCGATGCAGGTAGATATAAGGGGTGCAATGTATGGCAGACCAAAAGAAACAGGGTCGTGATCACGTAAAGGTGTAGGTTCAGCAGGCGCAACATCAAGCTGACCCAAATGGTGTAGCAGCTGGCTCGAGTGTAGGCTCCAGGTCATGTAACGGTGTGGAGGCCATCAGCGGTAAGTGTGGGTAGCAAAGGTGCATCCATAGGAACTGGAACAGGGGCTGAAACAGGGGCCACAAGAGAGCGTCACAGGAAACTCGAAAGGTGGGTAACCATTGTCATCGTCTATACACCCATTTCGGGTGTGCGCGTATCGAGGATCAACTTGGGTTGCAAAAGGCGCATGATCGAACTGTACAAGCACAGGGTCAGGGTGGGGTGCAACAAGAGAGTCAGCGGGTATAACATCGATAAGTGGGGGACCAACATGATCAGCATCAATAACATGGTCACCCTCCAGTAGTGGTGCATCAGCACGGTGATCGTCAATAGGTAGGTCAGCAATCACAGGATCAATGGGCATGCCAGCCTGAACCGTGTGAATAGTGTTGTGCGCTCCGAGTGTGTGACGGTGCGGAGGCCACAGACTCGAAGGAGTCTGGAGCGGGTGAGTGTGCAGGTGACTCCTCAGCTGGGGCATCTGCAAGTAACAAAAGACCACTATCCGCTAGAAGGGCCTCGCCCTCAACATCGTCCTCCAGGGGCTCATCATCAAATGGATCGACGTCGTCGTCAGCGTCGGCGTCGAGGAGCATATCGTAAGCAGGATAAACGGCCAAGGGTATGGGAGCAGGGATCTCCACGAGTGGTAGGTACCCAGCAAAAGGACCATTAGCGGGCTCATCGACAGCGTCGGGTAGCGCAAAGGGCTGAAAGTCATTCTCGTCTGTGCTGGTAACATCTGATGTGTGGACCTCGTGCTCTGAAGACTCTAAGTCGTCTGATACTATGGGTCTAGGGTCCGTGGTGTCCGATTCACCAGTGCCTGATGAATCCATGGTGTCTGTATCATAAACACAAATATGCACAAATAATCAATCATATAATCAGACAAGCACATTAGTCACCTAGTAAGCAATCAAACAATTATCCTAGTCCCACTAGCCTCCCAGCCTCTCAGACTGCTCTTCCTAGTCCCACTAGCCAGATTCTCCCAGCCTCTCAGACTACTCTTCCTAGTCCCACTAGCCAAATTCTCCCAGCCTCTCAGACTACTCTTCCTAGTCCCACTAGCCAAATTCTCCCAGCCTCTCAGACTGCTCTTCCTAGTCCCACTAGCCAAATTCTTCCAGCCTCTCAGACTGCTCTCCCTAGTCGCACTAGCCAAATTCTCCCAGCCTCTCAGACTGCTCTTCCTAGTCCCACTAGCCTCCCAGCCTCCCAGACAGATCTTCCTAGTCCCACTAGCCTCCCAGCCTCCCAGACAGATCTTCCTAATCCCACTAGCCTCCCAGCCTCCCAGACTGCTCTTCCTAGTCCCACTAGCCTCCCAGTCTCTTAGACTGCTCTTCCTAGTCCCACTAGCCTCCCAGCCTCCCAGACTGATCTTCCTAGTCCCACTAGACAACTACCTCGGTTTCCCAAACCGAGCCTCGGCCTCCCAGACCGAGCCTCAGCCTCCCAGACTGAGCCTATAAATAATAAATAAAATGTGCTCAACATTTGTTTGTAAAAATATTTTGGATCTGGACTTAAGTGGCATGCAATGTAAAAATGTTTTCGTGAGAGCCCTAGTGATCATAGTCTAGACTCGAGAAAGAATCCTAGTTCGCTATGATCAGAGCTCTGATACCAAGCTGTCACACCCTAGCTTTGCGGAAGCGTGGTTAATTTGGTGTGACTTCTTAATACCATAGCTTAATCATAACAAAGCTATATGAAAATAAAATCATGCAAGATCATCCATTAAAATAAGTTTGAAGAGTAAAGAACCACAACATTGACTTAACGGATATCACATCCTAACAAACATAAACAGTGTTCAAAAGACCCAACACCAACAAGAAATAAACACAGTTTAAGAACTGTGACTCGTCCAGGAAAAAGTCACATCCCTTAAACTCGGATGACCTCGAAACTAGTGCAGCGGGAAAACGTGTCATACCGCGCCAGATCCTTTAATTCCCTGAAATACATGTGAGTTGAAAAAACAACAATAATGTTGAGCGACTTCATGTGTAAGTGAGTAAGTAAAACCTTTGTAAAATGTCTGTATGTATGAAAATTCCTGGTATGTAGCAATAAGGAAAAAGAGATCAATTAATGTGTAGCTAATACATTAATAAGTGAAATGACCTAAGAAGCACTCAAACCTGTAACGCGTATTTCATACAGGTCCTTCCGGCGGAACGACATAGTCACCACATGCAGCCACACGCTGGCTCATGTGTGGGGCTCGCAACACCCGATAGATCTATCACTCATGCCTCTCGGTCCTTATACAAGGATTAATGGTCTTACGATAATAGCCTACCCATTCACATGATCTAGGTAATAACCCTCCTTATGCTATCCATACCATGTAAAAAGTACTTGTAATCGTAGTAACATGTATTTCACCCCCGCAGTTAGAAAACTGAAAACAGTTAAGAGAAAAGGGGGACATGAACTCACAGTGGTGCGTCTCTACCAGGTATATCTCCTGATCAAGCAGTTGTGCGACGACCTACACGTTTCATCTCTATTAGACGGATGACCGTGCCTTAGCTTAAGGTTTAAGTTTTCGGGGAAATAGTTAGACAACTATTTCGCGTTTATATTCTTGTAAATACTTGGTAATTATTCTCCTTCCCAAGGATGGGGGATACATGCGTGTTCGTAACATTCGAAATACGTTATTAAGTCTCACTTAATATATTTTATTTCTTACTTCAAAATATAATCATTTTTCCAAAAAATATTATATTTTATTTCATACAATTTTCCAAAATAATACTCTTGACACATACGCGTTCATTGGTATTTTCTGAATTGCGTAAGTTACGTTTTAAAGATCGGGTGGTAATAATTATACCGTTGTAACTCATTATTTATTGTGAAGGCGTTCGTATCATTTTGGAATCGTTAACATTCGGTAATAATATTATTTTTACCCTAAAAATAATATTTGTATAGTTCACAAAATAATCATAAAAACCTCACAAGTGTTGTTATGAAAAAAAATATATATATATATATCAAATATATATTTATCAAGTTTTATTTTGTGAAAATCCCACCTCCGATAATTAGAAATCTTGTAATAAAGTCATGGCGAAATCTATAATTCAAAAACACGTTAAAAATGTATTTCTGACACTTGTAGTGAAAATATTTCTAAGTGTTAGGTTTTTGGAAAAATTTTGCCAGAGTTTCCTTTGTAACTGGAGGTGGCCACGCTTTCAAGCGTATCATTTTCTTTTACAAATCAAACCGACCATTTTCTCACTCAATCAAAACAATGTTCAAAGCGTCAACTAGTCAAAAATATATATAAATCGCATAAATTACATGAACTTGTGATTTACTCAAAAACTTGTAGTAATTCCCATTACTTTTAGTAGATCTTTATATAAACCAACCCGGTTTCGTAAAAACTTTGTTTTTAAAGAAATTCCATCTTTACAACTTCTTGTAAAATTTGACAAAACTAGTTCTTTGTCAAAACTTAGTGTTACACAAGTGTTTACACACTTGTGTGTTTGCTAAAATCATTCATGTTTATGAAAGATCCGTCTTTAAAAGTATGTTTTCTCTTGACACGTGGTCCTTTGAAAATACCGTTTGTAGATCCGTAGATCTACTAGTTTTAAACACCACTTCGTAAGTAAAATCGTTTTTACACAAGTTCAAGTTTCTCGTGTGGTAGAGTTTCATCACTTAACCCTTGTTATACTTAAACAAGCTCTATGTCATGATCCATGATCATGACCAATCCGGGTTAAACGATGATCCGAGCTACCACAACATAGATCGGCACTAAATAATCACACCAAAACAAATCTTACAAGATTTACACAACCCTTGTGCTATTAACCAACATTTTTAGCATTTTAGTAGACTTTTTCATATCATTTTGTATGTTCATAAATTTTAACCATCATATATCGTTTTAACCACTTTAAAATAGTTCGAGAGTGTGATTATAGCCACTTACTACTAGCTCGAGGCTAGGGAAGATTCTAGTCGAAGAATGAGTGGATAAAAGCAATGAGAAGAGGTCCTTCGCTTTTCGAATGCACCAAGCCTCCTCGTATGTGATCCTTAGCACTTGTATACCCTTGGAATGGTTTGATCAAAATCGAAAGCTGGTGTGGTGAAGATGGTTGTGTTCGGCCGAAGCCTATGGCAAGGGGAGAGAAGGAGTGATTTTTGTTGTGTGGGTTATGAAGTGATTAGTGGACTTGTATTGTTACTTATAGACAATTCCTTCAAGATTACCCAAAGGTTATTGTGTCACCTTGATATTAGACAAGTAGGATTATTTTAATCATCCAAGGACAAATGGTGTCACCATATGGTGACCGATTTCGTTGGGGGGGGGGGGGGGTCTCATGGTTGGTTTCTAACTAAATGGTTAGACATTAGTTGTTAAGTAGGAGGTTAATTTAGTTACTAGCATGTAGTAAGTTGTAACGGGTGTTAGGGTACTCGGGGACCCTAACTAGCTCAGAAAAAGAAAAAATAATGTAAATGACAATATTTTTATGTTTCGGATAAAGTCCGGTTGGATAGTAATCCGTTAAAGTGCTTAGCAAAGCTTTAAAGTGTCGTTATTATTATTTTTAGTGACACAACTTATTCCCGGCACTTTGGAAAGTGTCTAGTAATATTTTTCCCATGTTTTGGCACTTTATTAGTTAGCTAAATGCTGAATTATTATTTAAAGTGCTGAATTTTGTACTTAAAGTACGTTTTAGGCACATCTGGTCACTGTAATCTCATTCCTAGTGACGCAGTTCTACAACCCTTATATCCCTACACTCACCACTAGTGTAGCAAACTATCTCAGGCTCTTACAGGCCTTAGAGGCAGTACCTGCCTGGTGCTAGTTATGACAGCACTTTTAATAGGTTATCCGTTCATTGTGCTACTGTGCTTTTGGTGCATCAAGGTTGTCACAAAGGTGCTGTAAGCAAAACATGGAGTGACAGCAAGTAAAGTATGATGCAAGTAAGTACATATATCAGCATTCAAATAGCAGTTTATCCACAATTTCAAGTAAGCACAGTAATTAAGCAGTAATTAATTAATTATTAATTAAGTCGTACGGATACCTGGTTTGGTGAGGGTTGTCACACTATCCCACTTCTAGCAACAAACAACATCAAATAATAAAAACCATACAAGATTCACAAGATTTACACACATATCTACTCTTTATCCACCCTTAATCTCTTATGTTCAAGACTTTAGTTTTGATCTTGTGTGTTCTTGAGTTTTAACTGTTAAATCACTTATTAACCACTTTAAACAAGAACAAGAGGGTGTTTTAGAACACTTACTACTAGCTCAAGGCTAGGGAAGTTCAAGAGTGCAAATGAGGTGGATAAAAGCAAATGGTGAAGGTCCTTCAAGTTCCGAACACACCGAGCCTCGTGAATCACCTTCTTACACCTTCAAGTGGACTTGGAATGGATGAGCTTGGATTGAAGGTGGTGGTGAAGGGGGTGTTTGGTTTCGGCCGTAAGGAAGGAGGGAGGAGGGAGAGAGGTATGTGTGTTTAGTAGGTGTGAGAAAATGAGCTTAACCTTCCATGCATTCTTATAACCCATTTAATCCTTTCATTCATTGTGTAATATGTCCTCTTTGTACAAAACAAGATCCAATAAAATATAACAAAGAAATCCCATGTGGGATCCTTGTTTCCCAACCGTCCAACAATGGGGGGGGGGGGTGCTAGTTTGATTTCAATTGGTAGTTACATGTTCTAGTTAAGTCTAGTTAGGACTTTATGTAGGTTATTAGTGTGTAGTGTAATATAAAGGGTGTTAGGGTATTCGGGGACCCTAACTAGCTCAGAAAAGTATAAACAATGTCATTGACATTATTTTTATGTTCCGGGTAAAGTCCGGTTGTTCGGTTAGATACCGATTCGTTAAAGTGCTAAATCACACTTTTTAGTGTCTTTTAAGTACCTTTTTGTACTCTTTCAATTCCCAACACTTAGGGAAATATTCTGGATAATAAAACGACATTTCTGCATAGTATTTGTGAGCTAAAAGCTGAAATATTGCTAAATTATATAAAATTCTGCACTTAAAGTGCGTTTCGGGTGCTTTTTAGTGCTTATTTTTGCTTCCGGAGAGTATATATATTAAACCCTTGTATGTATTCTTGGGTTTTAATGCATTCTTGCTGTCGGACCTACACCTAGGCTCCAATTTTATTTTCTGACTGCTTTCTGCAGTTCTGTTGACACAGTGTGTCTTACCGGTGAGTTTACTAGTATTTCTGACGCAACGCTCTCGTTTATGCATAAAGCAATATTTTGTAGTATACAACGTGCATGAATTCACTTGTTTAGTATGTGTTCAGACATTGCTGACAATTAAGCACATAATTGCAGTCGTTAAGCAATAATTAAAGTGTACGGAAATTACCGGTTTGGTGCCAGTTGTCACAATACATAGCATATAATGTAAGGCAATGTACTAAGTACGCACACAATGGGCATACATAGCATGTAATGTAAGGCAATGTACTAAGTACGCACACAATGGGCATACATAGCATGAAATGTAATGAAATCATGTACTATAAATGAACTAATGAACATAGTAGGTATATGACGTGAAAGCATGAAAGTAACAAGTAGGCACATGTGTTCCACCCCAAAACATTTGGAAAACAGTAAAAGAGGGGTCTATGTACTCACTTGAGATTGCTCAGAAGTCCTAAGATAACCACCAAGCAATGCTAGAGATCACGGATATCAAACGACACCTAATATAGGTAACTATGTTAATAAACCGGACCTATATCGGAGGATCGGATAGAATGAGGGTTCGTAAACCAAACGAGTATGGAGACTCGTGTAATATGGTTTAACAAAGCCTACATACTAAATGAAACCTAACATAAGTGCTTACGACCCATTACGACCCGTTTAGGTAGCTTATGCTACTTTAACGCGTCGTTCGCGTGAAACGCGTTCGGACCGCCTAACTAGTCCTATGACAAGTAACATATGCCTTAACATGTCTAATATTGTTGTCAAATCAGTTTAGATGTCAAAAGTTATGTTACATATGTTTAAAATGAATTTTTGCATCAAAGGGGTATTTTGGTAATTTACCTAAGGCATATAAACTACCTATCATACAACTACTTAAACGAAGCGACCATAAGGTATAACCTCGGAAGGTTATTCCCTATATGCTATGGTCACCTAATGTGTTTGGTCGGATCCTAATGATCGACCAAACGGGTCGGGTTCGAAGGTATAAGCGATTTATTAGATCGCTTACCCTTACGACCCTAGACAACGTGGTAATCAGTAGGCATAGTCACAAAGGACTATAACCATCGTGATTACAATCACGTTACGAAGTTCAAACGAACTTCGCATTGACCATAAACTGGTCAACGCAGAAAGTCAAACAAAGTTTGACTTTCGGACTCGAAAAACAATAAAAGAACGAAGGAACACTTACAAAGGGTCCCCGAATGCTAATCTAGATCAAAATAACTCAGGTATGAAACAAAGGTTTCAACTTAGAGCACATTAGATCAGATTATTTTGAGGAAAAGTGAAGGGTGGAGGTGGGTATTTATAGTTTTCGGTTCACCGTCAGGAACGTTTCTTGGAGAAGAGGGAATGATCTAGCCCGTACATTTGTCGGAATGTTGTCGTAACTGATTTTGGCCACCACAAGAGATTAACATGTGGCACTTGGCCTTTGGGGAGTGTTTAAGGGCAGTTAACAGCTGAGAAAAACGTTTTGCTGCATCTGGCCCCTGCTTGCGCACCGCAACACTCCCATTGTTGAGGTGCGCAAGGACCAGTTTGGCAGATTTACAATTTTGGTCCCTGCTGTGTTATAAGGTCATTTCCGACGCGTTTAAGGCCTGTTAACCCCATTTAAAAGCTCTAAAATGAAGTTAAAGTATAGGGAACTTAAAATGTGCTCAAAAATATCTCGGATGTCGGTTCGTTTGGCCGTACGATCGCGATGTTCGGTTAATTACGACGGAATGCGCATAAGCGCGAAAAACGATCCAAATGGCGTGACGAATGGATTTTTCTTATGCCAAACACTAAAATAACATATTTTAGTGCTTACATAAATATTTGGATGTCCGGATGTATTCAGAACCTAAGTTATGCGCGAAAGTGCAAACTTGTGCACTTTTTGACGCTTTTAGTCCCTGAATGACCCAAAAGTTTATTTTAGCACACCGAACCCCTCAAAGCCTATTTCTAAGCTATGTAAAGGATATTTAGGGTATGTTTAACTTATAGTCATGTTCCGGAATGTCTGTTACAGTTCAAATTGGCATACTTTCGCAGTTTGTCAAATTTAGTCCCTGTAAGTGAATTAACTTGATTTCGGCATACCAAACTATCCAAAACTTATTTCTAAGTTATGTAGAGGTATTTTAAGTCATGTTAACCCTATGTCACTATTCCGGAGTGTTTGTTGCATTAAACTGGTTATATTTACGCATCAGTGCCCGTATAACCTTCCAGAAAGTGATATAGAGTTTGAAATCGAACAAGAATTGATATGTGCAAATGATACACACATTTATACAAACACCAAGTATGAAATATAATATTTCATTGGTTTGGCATTCGTTTGATGGTTGAAGTGACACAGGTGTTACAAGAAGTGCGCCAGATGTAGCCGAACCAGACATGTGACTTCCTAGTGTTACGCTAAGAGTACATTGGATGGAGCAACGCTTGAAGGATGCTTTGCATGTGGTGAACAAGGACACTACAAAAGGGAATGCCCGAAATCGAAAGGACAAGACGTTAAGAGCAATTCCGTTGGGGCAAGTGTCAGGAAGGCATGTCAGAGTCCAGCTACTGTTACCGGTATGTTTCAAATCAAAAGCCAATCTATGTTCATACTTATAATACCAAAGCTGACTTGAGTTTTGTTCGAAAAACTATGAACCATTGTTGTGTTCACCTACAAGTAAGCTAAGTATAAAGTGTCCGATAGAACTAATAGTTGGTAAATTGATAGAAACTAGCGAGGTCGTTCGTGGTTATAGTATTTAGTTAGGCGATTGTAGTTCTAGAGATTGGTTTATTATTAGTGGAGCTGAGAAGCTTTGACGAAGATGCAAGAATGAATTCACTTTCTGAGGATGAAGTGGGGACTATCGCTCGAAGAAGCTAGTTGGAATGCCTCATCCTGATGACAGTAGAAAGGCGGAAGTTGTTTGCGGAAATCGATTGAGTCGAGTGTTGAGTGTTAATAGTCGAGAGTGGTCAGTGTTGTGAGGATGCTTGAGTTGTTGCGAAAGGACTATCCTGCGTTTTCAGTGAATGTGATGGATGCGGAAACCGAATGTAGGAACGTCGGAGGGATTTCTATCAATCGCAACTATCCGGAAGTCTTCCTAAAAAGACTTACCTGGATCTTCCCTGCGAGATGGATCGAATTTTGAATCGATCTGACTCACGGTGTTGTGCCCAATTGCACAATCTTCTTATAGATTAAGAACCGCCTGAAATGATAGAAATGACGAGATAATTTTAAGAGCTTTTGGACAAGGGTTTCATTCGATTGAGCTTTTCACCTTAAGATGCATCTACTTTGATGGGATAAAGAAGGATGGATTCTTTAGGATACGTGAGGACTTCAGAAAGTCGAGCAAGTTGACCATCAAGAATCGGTACCTTATTACCGAGGATTTGAAAAGTTGTTTAATCAGGCTACCGGGACTTAGCTGCTACACGAGGAATCGATCTACGACTAGGATAATATCAGTTGAAGGTTGCTACGAAGAAATTTCGGGGACTGCTTTTCAAACGTGATATGACCATTACGAGATATTAGTAATGCCCTTTGATTTAATTAATGTGTCATTTAAATTCATAAATCTCATGAATAGGGTATAGAAACCCTAATCGGGTAAGTTCGTGATAACAGTCATCGATGACATGTTTGTCTACACACGAACCAAAGAGAATTATAAGAAACGTTTGAAGTTAATTATGGAATTGGAAAGGATGATGAAAGTATGCTTATAGATCAGTTTGACATTGGGAAGCGTGTATGATGGATTTAGAAGGAAGTTAAGATAACTCACGTGCCCTTGGCAGAGTATCTTACAACAATAATTAACAAGCTAATATTTAGGTTGCTCAGTTTGAAGCCTTGCATGGATGAAGGTTGATCGTCACTTCGTGGAGCTAACGTGACAAAGGAAATTAACCAGACCTTAGTTTATCTACGAAACCAGTGACAGGATTTGTCTAGATCGAGGGAAGGTTAAAGGTCCCCAATTGATCAACAGAAGAATTACATGGACAATTGAAGATTTAGTTCTGTTAAAGGGATTATATTGAGAGAGATGCTATAGGGTTTAGCAGGGGAAAGAAAAGCTGAGCCACATTGAGTTGGTCCTTTCGGGAGCCCATCTTGAGTTGGATCAGTTGCATATGGGCTCAAGTTACCATCAGAATTGAGTGGTGTACATGATGTACTATTCGGATGCATTTGAAGAAATGTATAATGGATAATACACTAATTTTGCGCTTTGTAAAGATTATTTGGGAGATAAACGGAGGTTTATCGAAGCATCGAAGTAGCAGTGCGTATAGCTACAAGAGTTATGTTACTAACCGGAAAGGCGATTTCAGCATTCTAGTAGTACCTGCGATTTATAAGTCGTGTAACCGGTGGATACCCGAAATGGTGGGACCATGACTTGAATCTTCTTGATTTAGAGCCTATGAATGTTGGACCCTGGAGAGGGTGGAGAGTGTTGAGACGAGAGTTTAGGAATCGAGGACGTGTGTAACATAGATCTACGAGGATTCTTCGTAAGAATCAAAGTTTCTCGCAGAAACTATAAGACTATATTCTTTAGTTTCATTTTTGTTATTCTTATTTAGTGCGAAAACAAAACCTGTAGAGTGAAAATTTCGGGAACGAAATTTCCTAAACAGTGGGAGACTGTTACACCTGGCTTTTCAGGCCGTACCGTACAATTGTAACTCGTGTTCTGAATAGGTAACAGGGCTATATTTGACTAGTTATGATTTTTATATGTGAAATTTAATGTGTTGGTAAAATTAAACTTTGATAAGAATTATGTTGGCAACGGTAAGATAAACGCTTATCGCGTAACAATTAAAATGCGAAACGAACGTCGGTGACCACCCGATCAGTGTTAAAATCCTAAAAATAATCTGTTATGATTAGAATAATAATTTTAATCATATTCGTGTGGAAAAATAATTTAAAACACTAAGAAACTCTATTTTTCGAGTTGAGCGCGTACCGCGCGATACTACGCGAATTAAATAAAATACTGTCAACGCAACCAGTCAAGCCAACTTAATTATTTTAGTAATAATTTTAAGTGATTATTTTTATAGAATGATAAAATTAATTTGAAACGCACTAAAACGGGATTAAAACGCTAGATAAAATACCTAGTATTCAGTAAAATACATGTTTTATTCATTAAATCTACAAATGTATGTATATATATATAAGATTTATGTGTGTGTATAAGAGAGAGAGGAAAGTTGGCAGCCTAAGGTGGTGCCACCCCTCCTTGGTAATGTAAAAAACTGCCAAGTGTTGTTTGTGTCATAAGATTAATCATCACCATTCTTTAAACACTCAATCTTCATCATTCCTTGATCAAAGAAGCTCACTCTCTCTCTCTCTCTCTCTCTCTCTAAAAGTTATGGCCAAAACCCCCTATACACACACACATTCAAAAATATACAATCATTCCATGAAGATTCAAGGGCCTTTTAAGGTGATTTCAAGCTAAAAAGGGTGTTTGGAAGTGATTTCAAGCAAGAACAACCTTCATATTCTCATCTATTCTCAAAAACCCATCTAAAAATCTTGAAGGTATAACCTTATTTCTAAATCATGTTCTTGATTCATAGTGATGAGGGAGATGTTAGAGGGTTTCTCTTGTTCTTGAGTTTAATCACAAACTTGAAACATAAAACAAATGGGTTTTTGAATGAAATAAAATGGATGTGTATATATATATGTATGTATGGCCGTGAGTGTGTGTGAATGTGTAGGTGTTTGTGTTTTGATTTTTGTTGAAAGATTCTTGAGTTACATGATTACTTGAAAAGTAGGGTTGCATGTAAGAATCAATATGTGTCATATAAGAATGTTCTAAAACTGATTCAAGAGTTGAAAGTGACATGATGAAAAGTGAACTTTGGGAAGTTCATATGTGTATATGTATTTCGTGTATATGTATATGTATCGTATCATGCATGTAAAAATTTGTCATATATTCATAAATATGTAGGATACTTGCATTTGTGAATGAATGATTGAATAATCATGATGATTACATGATGTGTTTTGAAAGAATATGATACTAATGTGTTCTTGAGTATGATTAGATCATAAATGATGTTGATGATGTTGTATGAGTGCATTAGATGCACATATGTGAACATGCACGATAATATGAAAGCATGAAATGATCATTTGAGCATGATTTGATAAAAATCAATTTTGATCAGAATATAAACACTAAAATAAGAGTATTTTGAAGTGTTTAATAATATATAACTTTGTCATAATTTTTACTAGCCTTGCTTGTTGTAATTGGTGCATTGAAAGTTGTAAAATACGTGAAATCGCATGATTTATGTGACTTACACAAAAACTGCACTAATCTGATTATAACCACTGTTTTTGTGACAACTCGAGTTTCCGAGATTCCACTTTCGCATTTATTGCACGTTCACTGTTTATTTGGTGCTTACTTACGCAATTTTTTTGCTTTGTAACTGTATACGTTTTGATTTAATAAAGTGTATTGTGATTGTTGCAAGGTTATGTGTTATTTTATGAATGATTGACAAATACATGAACTTAGTGATGAAACTGTAAATTATATGTGGAGTGGGTATTTTGTGTAAAGGATGATACTTAGGGGTGTTTAGTGGTAGTAGTGAAAATAAAACAAAACCCCTTAACCCTAATCATTCTCACTAGTTTTCATCATACGTCACTTCAAGTCATTCTCTCTACAATCATTCTCACATCATTCTTGGCTATCATTCTTGGCTACACAAGTGCTCTTGCATCAATCTTGGTCTTCCAATCCATCTAGAATCAATCCAAGGTATTTGTTTAATGATTATTTGTTGTCAATCATTGGTTATTTGATTCTTGCAAACCCTAGTTCTACAAACAATAGTTCTGTGTTTATTGATAGATTCTGATTATTGTGAAGTGGATATGATTAGTTGTGTAATCACTTGCATGACACTAAGATGCCTGATATGATAGAGATGTTTGATTGTTGATTAGAGTACTGTAATGCAAATGTATGAAATTAGGGTTTCTTGATCGTAAGTGTAACTGTTCCATTGATTCTGTAAAATGGTTTTGGAATTCACGCATGTTGAAAACTCTGAGTTTTATTTGATGCACATGATCCGAGCTTTGTTGTTGATGAAAGATCTGAGTTTTATTGTTGATGAAAGGTCCGAACTTTGTAGAGAATGTATGGTCCGAAATTGTTAAGATTGGGAGGTCCGACTTTTGTCAAGGGTAATTGGGTCCGAGTTTTAGGATGATGAACTAGTCCAAGTTTCCCAAGGAAGTGTTTGGTCCGAGTTTCTATGGAATGCATAGTCTGAGTTTTAAGAACTTGATGTTGGTCCGACTTTTATATGTAAAACATGGCCCGACTTTTGATGCTTTAATTAGTCCGAGTTTCATGATGCTTGTATGTCCGAATTTTGTATGGAACAAGGAGTCCGAATTTTATATATGACACAAAGGTCCGAGTTTTATGAACTATATGTAGTCCGACTTTGTGATAAGTGTATGAGGTCCGACCTTTGATTTGTTATATGTGGTCCGAATTCTTGTGATGTTGCCTAGTCTGACTCTGTGATGATGTATGATCCGAGTTCCTGTTAATTCAGTTAAGCATGTCAACTCTGTTAAGTTAGGTTGTTTAATTCTGTTAATCAATTAACTCTGTTAACTCTATTCATTCAGTTAGCTTATTTGTTCTGTTAGATGCCAACTCTGATTAAGTGTGTTATTGGATGATTATATTGGAATAAACTGCGATAGACAACGATGTGGTACATGAATGGCATGAAATTGATTAACTGCTTATGTGGTACATGAGGTTAACTGCCAAGCACTTTGTGACATAGTTTGCATGTGAAATTTGACCTACAACCTTAGGCCTTGATTGATTGATTGATTACTTTCGAGCGCATAGTTTAGCATACCGAGCAAACCAAGGTGAGTTCACACTCTTTACCAAGGCATGGGATTCCCGGGGATTGGGAATGGGTTGAAGGATGGAATTGAACAATTTCTCGTACTTACACGGTTACTAGACTATCTACCATGGTCCTCAGGTTAAGCAGGACACTTACGTAAAACCTACGTAAACAAGTACATACTACTGTCTTCCGGAGTCAGGAAGGACACTTACGTAAAACCTACGTAAACTCACACATGCTACTGTCTTCCGGAGTCAGGAAGGACACTTACGTAAAACCTACGTAAACCCCACGCGTACCACTGTCCTTGGGTAAAGAAGGACACTTACGTAAAACCTACGTAAAGCTTGTACGTACTACTGTTCTCGGGTTAAGAAGAACACTTATGGTTACGAATAGTCTAGTGTATATGTAAACATGGGAAGCCCCCACTAATAGAACATACTATCGGCCTAGTAGAGCCACATGTTACGAAACGAACTGACTATTATGAACTTTCTCACTGTGAACTCGCCCAACTAGTTGTTGACTCTCTGTTACATGCCTTGCAGGTCGTTAGGTATACATGGAGCTTGCACTGGGAGGCGCGGTCGTTGTGGACAAGGATCGTGAATGCTTTGATTAAACGTTATGACATTACATACTTTATTTATGTTGGGCATTACTCATATGCTTCCGCTAAACGTTGAAATTATACCTATGTTTTGAACACCTTTCATATGGATTGGTTTGGTTTAATTACATTTACTTTTACTATTTACATTGTTCTATATGATTGGTGGCTTGATCCTGGTCGGTCACGCTCCCAAGCGGATACCTATGTTTTGAACACCTTTCATATGGATTGGTTTGGTTTAATTACATTTACTTTTACTATTTACATTGTTCTATATGATTGGTGGCTTGATCCTGGTCGGTCACGCTCCCAAGAGGATACCTATGTTTTGAACACCTTTCATATGGATTGGTTTGGTTTAATTACATTTACTTTTACTATCTACATTGTTCTATATGATTGGTGGCTTGATCCTGGTCGGTCACGCTCCCAAGAGGTAGTACTCCGCGTGTGGATTTTGGGGGTGTGACAGATTGGTATCAGAGCCATTGGTTATAGAGAACTTGGTTTTAATATGGGGAAAACATTTTTATTAAAACCAGACTATAACCAGTACAGTGCTCAACGATCCACAACGACGCCTCGCTCCACGTGCAAGACTCAACATCCTAGGTAATAAGGTTTATGTTTATTGCCTACATGCTAGAATTACATAGAAGTTTGCTCGTGGTATGCTTAGATTACATTGCTTACTATTCGTTATTGCTTGAGAACACTTGTGTGCTTACTCTCTTCTGCCATCGCACTATTCGCGAACCTCTCTCACTTATGTTACATTTGCTATGAAGATCATGGCCGGACGAATTAACTTGACTCAAGCCCAGTTGACGGCTCTCATTAACGAACGAGTTGCTGTGGCACTTGCAGCCATACAAGCAGGAGGTATACCCTGCAGTCGTAACTAGGATCTTTAGATCCTACACCAACTCTTGTGTTTAACCTTGTCCTATTCTTATACACAATAGGTCAACACGCTCAGCCACCTGTTTGCACCTTCAGAAATCTCAAGGATTGCCGACCTAGTACCTTCAGTGGTACCGAGGGAGTTGTAGGCCTCCTCCATTGGTTCGAAAGGCTCGAAACTGACTTTGAGGTGCGTGATTGCCCTGAGTCTCGTAGAGTAAAGTTTGCTACTGGAACACTCGAAGGTGTTGCATTAACCTGGTGGGACGCACAGGTTCAAATGTTAGGGCTGGCAGCTGCTAATGCCACCCCCTGGAACGAGTTCAAGGACCTAATTAAGGAAGAGTTTTGCAGTCGGGAAGACATCCATAAACTAGAGGTGGAGTTCCTCAACTTACAGATGGCGGGGTCTGAAATCGAGGCTTATACGAAGAGATCAAATGAATTAGCCACATTTTGTCCCACTATGGTAGACCCTCTCACCAAACGCATCGAGCTGTATCTCAAGGGTCTGGTGCCCGAAATTCAGAGTCATGTGACCGCAGCTAATCTTGGCACTATCCAGCAAGTCACTCGGCTTGCTCATCGTCTCACAGACCAGGCAGTAGAACAAAACAAACTACCGAAACGTGTTAATGCTGCTACTACATGTGCTTCTAGTGACAACAAACGCAAGTGGGATGGAAACCTGAGCAAGGGATTAATTCCGGTTCAGCCTCTGGCGCAGCAGCAAAAGATAGATGACTACTAGAGTCCCAGTTAGCAGTTTCCTGGTAGTCGTGGGCAGAGTGGATATCGAGGAAATCATCCAAAGTGTAACAGATGCAATAGGCACCACAGCGGTCAGTGCAACAAGGGTCATTGTCAGAGTTGTCTCAAGATAGGTCATGAAGCTAAGGATTGTCGAAGCTCACGTCCTGTAACTCAAGAACAGCAACGGCCGCCTCAATCTCCACAGAATCAGCAGCAACAACAGAGTTTTAAAGGATGTTTTCAGTGTGATGCTAAGGATCACTACAAGAGACATTGTCCACAAATAAACCAGGACCAGACTCAGAAGCACGACCATGGAAACAGGGACGACAATGGGGATAGCGTTGGGGGAAACAATGGAAACAATGACGCCGGGGCCGCATGTACGTGATTGGTAAGGGTGACGCAAGGAACGATCCTAACGTAATAATGGGTAAGTTTCTTCTCGACGACTTTTATGTTACTGTCTTGTTTGATTCGGGTGTGGATACCAGTTATATGTCCATGAAAGTTAGTCAAATGATAAAACGTGCACTAACTTCCTTGAACACCAAACATGTCGTAGTGTTAGCTAATAGTAAAAGTCTAGGGGCCACACATAGTTCAGGGTTGTAATCTTATCCTCGCTGGTCAGACGTTCTCTATCGACCTCATTCCCATAGTTCTGGGTAGCACCTATAGCTTGCGCACCGTATCGCTTAGCTCCATCAGAATTGGAAGAACTATCGAAGCAACTACAAGAGCTCTGGGATAAGGGATTTATTCGTCCTAGCTCTTCGCCTTGGGGAGCTCCGGTGTTATTCGTGAAAAAGAAGGATGGTACCTTCAGGATGTGCATAGATTACCGCGAACTCAACAAGGTGACGGTGAAGAACCGCTACCCTCTGCCGCGTATTGATGATTTATTCGACCAGTTACAAGGGTCGAGCTACTACTCCAAGATTGATATAAGGTCAGGTTACCATCAGCTGAGAGTCCGGGATGAGGACGTCTCTAAGACAGCATTCAGAACACGCTATGGCCATTACGAGTTTCTAGTCATGCCGTTCGGGCTAACGAACGCGCCTGCAGTCTTTATGGACCTTATGAAAAGGGTGTGCAAACCCTATCTAGACAAGTTTGTAATTGTTTTTATCGACGACATTCTGATCTATTCCAAGAGTCAGGAGGAACACGAGCAGCATTCGCGACTTATCTTGGAACTTCTTCGAAGGGAACAATTGTACGCCAAGTTTTCAAAATGCGACTTCTGGCTTCGTGAAGTCCATTTTCTAGGCCATGTGGTAAACACGGATGGGATTCATGTTGATCCATCCAAGGTGGATTCGATCAGAAATTGGCCTGCACCGCGTACACCAACGGAAATACGCCAATTCTTGGGTTTGGCGGGTTACTACAGACGATTCATTAAAGACTTCTCAAAGATTGCGCAACCGCTTGCTCTGCTGACATAGAAGGGTGTCACCTATCGTTGGGGTAATCCCCAGGAAACCGCTTTTCAACACCTAAAGGATAGGCTCTGCAGCGAACCTATCCTCTCATTGCCAGAGGGCACGGGCGATTTTGTGGTTTATTGCGACGCATCCATCCAGGGTCTTGGATGTGTGTTAATGCAGCGTGACAAGGTCATTGCTTATGCATCACGTCAACTTAAAGTTTATGAACGGAATTAAACGACACACGATTTAGAGATGGGAGCTGTGGTTTTTGGCGCTTAAGATATGGCGACACTACCTGTATGGTACCAAGTGCACTATCTACACCGATCACAGGAGTCTCGAGCATATTTTCAAGCAGAAGGAATTGAACATGCGGCAAAGTCGATGGGTTGAACTACTGAATGATTACGAATGCACCATCAAGTACCATCCAGGCAAAGCCAATGTTGTGGCTGATGCCCTCAGTCGAAAAGATACTACACCTAGGCGTGTACGAGCCTTGCAGCTCACTATCCAATCCAGTCTTCCTGCTCAGATACGAGATGCTCAGGTAGAAGCATTGAAACCAGAAAATGTCAAGGCTGAAGCCTTACGTGGTTCAAGGCTGTGATTAGATCAAAAGGAAGACGGCGCCTACTATGTAACGAGGCATATTTGGGTCCCACTGTATGGCGGTTTACGAGAACTTGTGATGGATGAAGCACACAAATCTCGCTACTCGGTACATCCTGGTTCGGATAAGATGTACCCCGATCTTAAAACTACGAATTGGTGGCCAAGCATGAAAGCCCTCATCGCAACGTACGTCAGCAAATGTTTGACCTGTGCAAGGGTCAAAGTTGAATACCAGAAACCATCAGGCCTACTTCAGCAACCCAAGATACCGCAGTGGAAATGGGAGGAAATTTTCAAGGATTTTGTTACTGGCCTACCTAGATCCCAGCGTGGAAACGATACCATTTGGGTGATCGTGGATCGACTCACAAAGTCTGCACACTTCCTGGCTATCAAAGAAACGGATAAGTTCTCTACCTTAGCAGACGTCTACTTGAAAGAGGTTGTTTCAAGGCATGGAGTGCCAACCTCTATTATTTCGGATCGGGATGCACGATTCACTTCAGAACTATGGTAAGCAATGCACAAATTTTTGGCTCTCGGTTAGGCATGAGCACAGCTTATCACCCTCAGACGGAGGGGCAGTCTGAGCGTACCATCCAGACTCTAGAAGACATGCTTCGGGCGTGTGTTATCGATTTCGGCAACAGCTGGGAAAAACATCTCCCATTAGTGGAGTTTTCGTACAATAACAGTTACCACACCAGCATTCAAGCCGCTCCATTCGAGGCATTGTACGGATGTAAATGCCGGTCACCTCTCTGTTGGGCAGAGGTGGGGGATAGTCAAATCACAGGTCCAGAACTTGTAGTTGATGCTACTGAACGAATTGCACAGATACGACAACGCATGGCGGCAGCTCGCGACCGTCAGAAAAGTTACGCTGATAAGCGCAGGAAACCACTCGAGTTCCAAGTTGGGGATCGAGTGCTACTCAAAGTCTCACCCTGGAAGGGTGTGGTTCGTTTTGGTAAACGAGGCAAACTCAATCTGCGGTATGTCGGACCATTCGAAATCATCGAGAAAATAGGCAAGGTGGCCTACAAACTGAACCTACCAGCTGAACTCGGTGCAGTTCACAATGTTTTCCACGTGTCGAATCTGAAGAAGTGTCTGCCAGATGAGACCCTCATAGTTCCTTTGAAGGAACTCACTATCGACGAGCGGTTGCAGTTCGTCGAGGAACCAGTAGAAATCACGGACCGGGATGTTAAGGTCCTCAAGCACACTAGAATACCTCTTGTTCGAGTTCGTTGGAACTCTCGTCGTGGCCCAGAGTTCACCTGGGAACGAGAAGACCAAATGAAACTCCAGTATCCCCAGTTATTCGAAAACCGTGCAACCACTACTGAGGCTGAATCTACTACAGAATTTTGGGACAAAATTCCAAATCAACGGGGGATGATGTGACACCCCAGAAAAAACAGTAAACGATACAACTTAACTAGCTTCCTCAGTAACCACATGCTAAATTTCGGGACGGAATTTCTTTCAAGTTGGGGATAATGTGACAACTCGAGTTTCCGAGATTCCACTTTCGCATTTATTGCACGTTCACTGTTTGTTTGGTGCTTACTTACGCAATTTGTTTGCTTTGTAACTGTATACGTTTTGATTTGATAAAGTGTATTGTGATTGTTGCAAGGTTATGTGTTATTTTATGAATGATTGACAAATACATGAACTTGGTGATGAAACTGTAAATTATATGTGGAGTGGGTATTTTGTGTAAAGGATGATACTTAGGGGTGTTTAGTGGTAGTAGCGAAAATAAAACAAAACCCCTTAACCCTAATCATTCTCACTAGTTTTCATCATACGTCACTTCAAGTCATTCTCTCTACAATCATTCTCACATCATTCTTGGCTACACAAGTGCTCTTGCATCAATCTTGATCTTCCAATCCATCTAGAATCAATCCAAGGTAATTGTTTAATGATTATTTGTTGTCAATCGTTGGTTATTTGATTCTTGCAAACCCTAGTTCTACAAACAATAGTTCTGTGTTTATTGATAGATTCTGATTATTGTGAAGTGGATATGATTAGTTGTGTAATCACTTGCATGACACTAAGATGCCTGATATGATAGAGATGTATGATTGTTGATTAGAGTACTGTAATGCAAATGTATGAAATTAGGGTTTCTTGATCGTAAGTGTAACTGTTCCATTGATTCTGTAAAATGGTTTTGGAATTCACGCATGTTGAAAACTCTGAGTTTTATTTGATGCACATGATCCGAGCTTTGTTGTTGATGAAAGATCTGAGTTTTATTGTTGATGAAAGGTCCGAACTTTGTAGAGAATGTATGGTCCGAAATTGTTAAGAATGGGAGGTCCGACTTTTGTCAAGGGTAATTGGGTCCGAGTTTTAGGATGATGAACTAGTCCGAGTTTCCCAAGGAAGTGTTTGGTCCGAGTTTCTATGGAATGCATAGTTTGAGTTTTAAGAACTTGATGTTGGTCCTACTTTTATATGTAAAACATGGCCCGACTTTTGATGCTTTAATTAGTCCGAGTTTCATGATGCTTGTATGTCCGAATTTTGTATGGTACAAGGAGAACCACCCTTATTGCGAGAACCGCGAGAACCAATGTGAACACAACCTAAAATAGCTAAAAGACCTAAAAAAAAACCCTAAAAAAACCCAACCCCCACCCCCCCCCCCCAAAAAAAAAACCTAAACCCCCCACCCCCCCCCCCCCCCACCCCAAAAAAAAACCTAACCCCCCCCACCCCAAGCTAAATGCTAAAAACTAAAACCCCCAAAAAACCTAAAAAAAACCTACCCCCCCCCCCCACCCCAAAAACCTAACCCCCCCCCCCCCCCAAAGCTAAAATGCTAAAAACTAAACCCCCAAAAAACCTAAAAAAATCTAAAAAAATATCAAAAAAAAAAATCTAAATTTTTTTTTAATATTTTTTATGCTCAAATCGCTACTTTTAGTGGCCAAAATTTTTTTTTTTTAAAAAAAAATTACTTTTTTTAAAAAAATTTTTGGCTTCGAAAAGTAGCGATTTTTATATAAAAAATATTAAAAAAAAACTTTTTTGTGTGATTTTCAGCTATTTTTAGGCATTTTTGGTTGTATTCACATTGGTTCTCGCGGTTCTCGCAATAAGAGGTGGTTCTCGCATGATCGTCTCCCTATATATATATATATATATATATATATATATATATACATATATATATACATATACGGACTCATATATATATTAACGTGCCAAAATAATAAAAAATGACAACTTTTCGAGATAATCTCAAAGTTATGTGATAATTCTAAGAAACGGAGAAACTTAGGATTTTTGTGTTATGTATATTGATTTAGAATCGTTCCTATATTAGGACGTGTATAAAAATCAATCTCTGGGATTGCGCTATTAAAATACGCACCCAAAGGTGAGTGTCACTAAACACCTCTTTTTACTGCTTTGTATATATTTTGGGGGTAGAACACGTCAATAAAAGGGTTTAATAGTGTTTTCGAAATAAAACATACGTTTTAATATAAAATATATATTTTCATTGAAAATATATGAAATTTGATAAGTCATACGTTTTGAATTAAAACGTTTTTGATGAATGAATATTGAAAGTACGGTATTTCCTAAGCGAAACATGACCGTACAGTTGGGGACGAAGTCTTGACTGCGTCTCATATAATGGAGTGTAAGGGGAATTCGTACAACGTCGTGTATTAAATTGTCATATTAGTAGGATATATATATATATATTGTACGTGAGGCATGCATCATATTGTTCTCAAAGAGAGAACCCTGCGCCCATGATGTCGTTTAATCAATTAAGTATTGCACACTATAAATTGTTGGTAGATCTATCTGGTTTGTCACACCCCGACCGCGTAAAACAACAAACCGCGGCGGAAATGTCGGGGAGTGTCGTAACAGAATCATTGTTTCACAACACATGGTGATTAAAGATTTGTTTTGTTTCATTAAAGAACTCATTGTCTTATTATAATTCAGATAAATACAAATAATTGTCTTTCAAGTTTTAAAGTCACCAAGGCACGGGTCCAACCTATGTGTAGCATGCATCAACAATCATCACATAGTAGTACCTGAAACATATGTGAAAATAAAACGTCAGCATAAAAATTCCTGTGACTAACATAGGTTTTGTGAATTAGATTCATGGCTTTGGATAGTACAAGAAAAGGTTTTGCGTTTACAAAAAAAATAGCCATGAATCCTTGTAAAAAGTTTGGTTTCTAAAACACATTGTTTTGATAAAAAGGTTTGTAGTATATGTAGGAATATACTTTGGTTTTGAAAAGACCGGATAAGTAGTATATCAAAATATACTATAGTTTTTAAATAGTTAATAAGTAGTATATCAAAATATACTTTGGTTAATGAAATAATAAATTTGGTAGTATATCTCAAGTATACTTTGGTTTAAGAATGAAAACATCGGTAGTATATCAAATTATACTTTGGTTTGAAAATAGCATATCAACTATGCTTTGGTTCGAAAATAGCATATCAACTATGCTTTGGTAGTATATCAAAATATACTTTAGTTTATGATATAACAAAGTCGGTAGTATATCAAACTATACTTTAGTAAAACAGTATCATGTTGTTAGTATATCGAAATATATCGAGATCATGATTTTGGTAGTATATCAAACTATACTTTAGTAAATAGTAGCATATCAAACTATGCTTTGGTAAATAACAAGGTCAATAGTATATTAAAATATATGTTGGATTTTGTACATAGTATATCAAAAATATACTTTAGTATATAATATCACATTGGAGAGCACATCAAACTGTACTTTGGCAGTATATCAAAATACACAAAAGAAACTGTGATTTAGCATTCATTCAAACCTTAGCGTATCAAACTACACTTTGGAGACTATAGAAATACCACAAAGGCAATTTCTATTTGGTTAAAATTTGGTTTCTGACATTCCATACAACAGGAATGGGGTGTCTAGTCCTATAGCGCTATATCGTACTACCAATCGGCTTGGTGAATGTATAAAGAAAGTACAATCCAACAATTTGCTTTAGAATCTTTGAAAATTTGTGTTTAAACCAAAGATAATTGTTTAATTCATCAAAAGATAAGTACTAGCATGTATAATCATATGGTTGAAATCATGAAAATAACAAATAGGCTCATATGTTTCACCCCAAAACATTTGAAAGTAGTAAAAGAGGGGACTATGTACTCACTTGAGATTGCAAGTATCCTTGATTAAGTGTCCTAACAAATCTTGGGAAGTCAAGGAATCAAGTGGCACCTAGTATGGAATCACTATGTTAAACAATCGGATCCTAAATCGGGAGATAGGGTAGAATGAGGTTCTACAAATCAAATGAGTATTGGCACTCATATGGCATGATTTAATAGTCCCAACATTCTGATTTGGAAGTCTATCTAAGTGCTTTTGACCCGTTTCGACCCGTTATGGTAGTATAAGCTACTATAACGCGTCGGTTGCGTAAAACTATGGCCGGATGGTTACCTATGTCCTATGTCAAGTCTTACATGCCCAATTATACCTAAACATGATACTAAATCAGATTATATGTCAAAAATATGTTCACGTATGAAAAATATGGATTTATGTTTAAAAAGGGCGTTTTGGTCATTTTCTATGGGCATATAACCTACTTAACAAATGACTAACCAATCCTATGTGATCATAAGGTATAACCTCAGAGGTTATTCCCTATGCAACTATAATCACTAAACAAGCTTGGTCGGATCCTAATGATCGACCAAACAGGTCGGGTTCGAAAGCCTAAGCGGTTGTTTAGACCGCTTAACTTACGACCCTAAACAAGCACTAAACTAATAGTGACGAGTTAAACATGTCAAAACATGTTTAACTAACTTAGAAAACTGATTTGGTATAAAAAAAAGTGTTTTGATTCCTAAAACTAGTTTCGTTGCAAAATGCGTGTTAAAACGCATTTTGACCGAAACTTTGACTCGTCACTACACCTAGTTAACGTGGTAATTAGTAGGTATAATCGCTAAGGATTATAACCATCGTGATTACAATCACGTTACAAAGTTCAAACGAACTTTGTGTTGACCATTGACTGGTCAAAGCTGAAAGTCAAACACTGTTTGACTTTCACGCTAGAAAAGCGATAAAAGAACGAAAGAAGCATACAAAGGGTCCAAGCTAGGGAGAACTTGATCTTAAAATTCTCAGGTATGAAGTTATAAACCTCAACTTAGAGAAAATCAGATCAAGGGTGAGTGAAATGGGATGAATGGCATGGCTATTTATACTTATTGTGAGTTAACAAGATCAATCCATGTGTTTGTGTGGCCAACAAGCATTTGATCACAGCCATACATGTGTTATGGGACAGCTAAATTACTTGGGGAGGTGTTAACTTGGTTAACACACAAAGAAAATGGCAAGAACAACCCCTGAAATATCGACAGTTTGCTGAAAACCAATTTCTGTCCAGATGTGATGGTGGCATGGCACCACAGCACAGCCTCCAGGCTGTGGCGCGACGCGACGGGGTATGCTGCAAGTTTCAAAGTTTGGCAGAAATGGTGCCTGCACGTATTTGAACTTGTTTTCGACGTTTTTAACCTCCGTTGAGCCATTTTCAACGCTCTACAAGGTCGTCAAAGTGTAGGGGACCTGAAATATGCTCGGAAATATCACAGATGTCGGTTCGTTTGGTCGTACGGTCACGTTGTTCGGTTATTTACGATGAAACTCGAATGGGCGCGAAAAACGAACCAAATTAAGCGAAGAATGGTATTTTTGCATTCTGATCACTAAAATAAAATTAATTTAGTGTCTACAAAAATTTTGGATGTTCGGAGGTGGTCAGAACGTAAGATATGCGCGTAAATGCAAACTTACGCCGTTTTTGACACTTTTAGTCCCGGTAAGATCAAATAAGCATATTTTCACACACCGAACCACTCAAAGCTTATTTCTAAGCTATGTTTAGGTTATTTATGGTATGTTTAGCTTATGATCATATTCCAGAATGTTCGTTACTATACAAATCGGTATAGTTTCGCAGTTTGACACAAATAGTCTCTGTAAGCCAACAAACTTGTTTTTGCCATACCAAACCCTTTAAAACTTATTTCTAAGTTATGTAAAGGTTATTTAAGGTATGTTAAGCCTATGTCACTATTCCAGAGTGTTTTTTGTATTAAACTGATCGATTTTACGCATCGGTTCGCGTATAACTCTCCAGAAAGCGATTTAAAGCTCGAAATTGAACAAGAATTGATATGTGCAAATGATACACAAATTTATACAAATCCCAAGTATGAAACACAATATTTCATTGGTTTCGTATTTGTTTAATGGGCGTAGTGACACAGGTGTCACAGTCTCCCCTACTTTAGGAAATTTCATCCCGAAATTTAATTTTAGAGGAAACCTGTGAAGACAACTGTGATTGTTTCGCTTTCGAATGAATCCTTCATTTCCCAGGTAAAACTCTAGGTCACGTTTGGATTCTTAGCGAATCTGTTAATTGCCAAAATGTTGTCGTTTTTGTAACATAAGCATGGAGCTTTGAACAACGGATTAGGAGAATGTTTCCTATGAAGACTATTATAGGAAACTTGTGTGTGCTCAAAATCAGAGTCGAAGAGTGCAAAATAAAATAACACTGGTCAAGGTCCAGGACTTCTAGTAACTCAAATAACGCTACGTTCTCAATGTAATAAGGAACACTTATATATAGGAAGTACCAGCGGCGTATCCACCATGCCCTTTTTACATTGTTCCCATCTTGTTATTCTCATCACTATAGGTCTTAACACATGACAAAACTTGCTGTGTTTTCTGTGCACTGAATTCCATAATTATGTATGCATCCATAATAACGTAATTCCTTGCACACTCGGCACAGTTCATTTTATAATGTGTAGGGGAAAAATCAATCGAACAAACAGGTAATGACTTGACTAGACCACCAAAGGATCTTTTTAACTAGATCAACGAACGATCTTTTTTTAACTAGATCAACACATGATCTCCTTAACTAGATCGTCGTACGATCTCTTTAAATAGACCACTTAAGGGATCTTTGCAACTTTGAATCAAATAATCGTTTTGAAACAACACTTAGAATCCAAGGGTCTGACTATTTGCATAGAAAGCTCCTTAAGGATTTAAGATAGTTCTTTGAGAATCCTTTTGAGAATCTAACATATGAAAATACGGAAGATTCTACCAGGACATAAATAGTGAGCTTTGGAATTACACATAAACACAAAATCACAAAATTGTGCATTCGTTTAGTTATTAGCTCGTTCGTTAATTTGAATTAATGCATTTGAAGTACACTAGAAATCCAATCACGGACTTCAATTAGTAGTTAAAACATCCTCACGAATCTAACTATGAAGATAGGAAAATCTTATAAGGATTTGGAATTCGTGTGGTGAAAATGTTTTGAAACCTATGTACTAGGCATGTTAAGGCAACACACGAAGCAAAATTGTTGGTGCCTGCGTCTGTCGACTTCGTCTTGTATCGAGTCTTGCATTGTTCAGGGCACAAAGTTCGAGAAAAATGACATAAAGCTAATTCCGCATGAAAGGAGTAATTCCGCTTCTAATGAACATCAAGTAATTCCGTGCGGAATTAGTCAGTAATTCCGTTTGTATGTTAATTTCGCTTCAATGTAATCTCGTTTGAGTCATGTTCAATCGGAATTAGATTGGCTATAAATAGGAGTAGATCCGTTTCATTTGAAACGGAATTAGAGAAGGTGTTTTCCGACGACGAAGCTCTGTCGAAGTGTTTTTGTGCTGTAAATTGTTATCTGATCAATAAACAAAACAGTTTAAGTGAATATCTTGCTGAATCTCACACAATATGTCTGTTTTTGCCTTTCATATTGTGTAGAACACCTCTGATTGACTCGTTTCAGGTCTGCACACGATCCTACAAGTGGTATCAGAGCTCAGGAGGAGGAGTTCTGCTAAATTCAGCCTGATTTCATCTCTTTTTCTCACCTCTACACCTTCTTTTGTCAATTGAACAAGTTTTAACGGTCACAATGATCTGAATTTCACTTATAATAAGCGAAACAGTGTTTTAACAAACCCTTGAAAGTTTTAGACCTAAATTCTGCTTAAAACTTGATAAAATTGTAATTCTGTGTGAAAAGTTGGATCGAAATGATGACATCAGCATAATTCCGGTTGAAATTGTACCCTAATTCCGTACGGAATTGCAGATTGTTGTTAATTTCGTTTGAAATTCAAGCTAATACCGCACGGAATTAGTGATTTCGCTCCAAAAGCATTATTTCGTTTGAACTGGTGTTTAATTCCACACAGAATTAAATTCCGTTTGGTGATTCCGTTTGAAACATTTAATTTCGTTTGAACTTTGTTTGTGAAGGTTAATCTCGTTTGAAAGAAATCTCGCTTGAAGGTAATCTCGCTTGGAAGTAATTTCGTTCGAAAGATCTGATTTCGTTTGAACAGTGATTGTCTTGATAAACGTGCTACCGAATCATGGACGAAGAGTTCTACAACGCGTTTGCCACATCTCCGACTACTCCGGCTGAAATTGCTAAAAACATGAACATGGAAAATGAAACCGGAACTTTGCAAAAAACCCCCCGAAACTTATGGGAATTGAAGAGTACCATGGCTGGAAAAATCGTTTTGAAAATTGGGTTCAGGCAAATCATCTAAGAGCTTGGGAAAGTATTGAAACAAAATATGTTAGACCACAGACCGCTTTGAATGTTGATAAAATTATCTCAGAATTTTCAGACAAAGAGAGAAATAGTTATAAAGGAGAGAAAATGATGATAAGTCTTTTACAACAAGCTGTCAAAGAGGACATTTTTGTGTTGCTTCAGCATGATGGTAGTGCTTTCTCAATATGGGAGGCACTTGAGAAGAAATTTGAAGGAAGTACGGAAATGATCAATAGCAAAAAAATCATTATTGAAGAAAGAATTTGAGTTGTTTACAAGTATGCCAGGTGAATCTACAAAGACTCTCATTGAGAGATATTGTCATCTTGTGCGTACCATGTCTCAGTTGAAAATTACTAAAACTCCAGCAGAATGGGTTGAAAAGTTAGCTGATGCTTTACCTCAGAAAGAATGGGGTACATATCTCAGGATTTTAAAGAATACAGGAGAGTTTAGTAGATTGTCAATTGGACAGTTTATTGAAAAGCTTGAGGGACAGGATCTTGAACAGCAAAAGATTGCCAGAATGAACAGCTCGAGCAATCAACAAGACATCAAATTGTACTATAAAGGAAATGTTCAAACTGTTGAAGCAAGTCCAAAGGTCCAAACTGCTTTTAATGCAGGAAATTCATCTGGATCAGTCAGTCAAAGTTCAATCAACACTAGTGGATTTTCTAATGTCAATCCTGCAAGTGTTCAAAGTTCAAATGTTGGTAATGGACATATGATTCAGTGCAATGTTGCATTGCATCTATAAAAATGGTCAGAATTTTTCTGAAGAAATTGTTAAAAGTCATATGGCATTACTGGTTACTGCTTTGGAATCGTATGAAGGGTTGATTGCTGGAAGAATTGGTAATCCTATGCTAACCAAGGAAGATTATGACCAGATTGATGCTGAGGAATTGGAGCTTATGGATATTAAATGGTGCTTAGCAAGTGTTCTGAGGAGAGCTGAGAAATTCAAAATGATTACAGGAAGAAATGATTTCTTAGATGCAAATGTTTCAAATTTAGGTTTTGATAAATCTAAAGTTACTTGTTTTTGATGTAGGGAGAAAGGACATTTTAAGCGAGAATGTAAAAATCAAGAAGCAAATGGAGCAAAGATTCCGTTTGGTGGACATGATTATTATCGGAAGGCTATATATCAACAAATTGCTCATCAATCGCATCAACAAAAAGAACCACAAACTGCGCATGCAAGAATGATCGAAGATGCAAATAAGAAAGCTTATTATGGTATCATTGATCAAGATGATGAAAAGATGGCTCCAGGATTTAGCTGGGATAGGTTTGTGGATGAGAATAGGGAGTTTAAAGCTTTCATTGCTCAAATTGTTCAAAAGCCAGAATTGATGAAAGAATGGATAGCAGTGTTAGCCGATGAAGAGAAAACTCAAGATGAAGAATCTGTTTCTTCTGAAAATAGTTCAACAGATACTAGTAATGATGATGAAGAAATTGAACAGATAAACATTGGAAAAACTCATTTATCTTCTGACAGTTTTGAATTTTATTTTGCAGATAAATTGAAGAAACTTAAAGAGAGAAAAGCTTCAAAAGAAATGGAAGAAGTTAAGGTTGTTGAGAAGATTGTTGAAGTGGAAAAGGTAGTTGAAGTCGAGAAGATTGTGGAGATTGAAAAGTTTATTGAAGTAACTAAACCTTGTCTTACATGTTTGAAATCTTGCAAACAATGTGAAGATAAAGATGAAAAGTTTAGTGAGCTTGAGAAGTTGAAAGAGAAGTTGATGTTTGATGTCAAGAATGTAAAAGAATCATACGATGTGTTGAACAGAACAGTAAATAGTTTGCAGAAGATAAATTCTGAAAGATAAGATGCTTTGACAATGATGAATGCAACAATGATGTCCAAACAAAAAGAGATCAATTACTACATTGAAGAATGTGCTAAGTTGAAGCAGGAGTTGGAAATTGAAAAAGTTGAAAATGAAAGAATCAGACGATTAATGAAAAGTTATTCAAGTTCTGATTACTTAATTGACAGAATTTATCTAACTGTTGCAGGTTTTGAAGTGTTACCTAAGACATTCTAGAAGAAAATGAAAGATATAGGAAGAAACAAGTGAAAGGTTATCAAACAATTAAAACAGGATGGCAATGCATAAAAATTGCCATCATTTGTTTGTTACCTAAGGCAAACAAATGAGACGGTGACAAATCAAAGTAAACGGGTCATATTAATGTATCACTGAAGACATGCTCGCCTATAAGTGAACACTCACCCCAAGAGTTCCCAGGTAAGAGTGACTGGTCCGATACTGCGGATTTATACGAACACTCTAGCCTTCGACAGAAAACTCAGGGTACAGGCATTCACTCTTCCAGTTTGCACGTGTTCACATTATACGACCCAAACTTTGACGAGATTTGAAAACTTAGAGGGTTCAGAACCTTATAACAGAGGGTTCAAAACCTTACAATAAAGGGTTCAAAACCTAGTAACCAATCATCCTAGAACAGATGATTAGTTTTCAAAGAGGTTTTGAAATTTATGTTCTTGTTGTGGTTGTCGCCTAAGGATAGGTGACAGTATTATTTTATGACTAAACGCAAGTAAACTCGCGTTAGGGTCCTAGGAAGGTTATAGACTAGGTCGAAGCATTACTAATAACCTAATTCCCTATAGCCATGAGCTCTGATATCAACTTTTCTGTCACACCCCGACCACGTAGAACATCAAATCGTGGCGGAAACGTCGGGGAGTGTTGTAACAGAATCATTGTTTCATAACACATGGAAATTGAAATATTGTTTTATTGATTAAAAGAGTTACAATGTCTTGACAATCAAAGAAACATAACATAAGTAACTAGTCTTTCATCTTTTATTGTCACTAAGGCACAGGTCCGCCTAAGTATGTCTTGATAAGTCCTATGCATCATCTCCTGAAAACACATGTGAAAATAGGTACGTCAGCATAAAAATGCCTTGTACCTTGTAAGTTTAGAAAGAGTTGTTTAATAAAGTATAATCATGACTTGTAAGTTTAGAAAGAGTTGTTTAATAAAGTTTAGTCATGAACCTTGTAATTTGATTTGTCTTGTAAATCGTTTGAAAAACAATAAATTCAGATGATATGTATAAGTAAGAGAATAATGTATGGTTAAATGAATAACCATGTAAAATGAGTTTGTATAAGATAAGTTGTTTGTAAAACAATGTCTTGCGAAAAGTATGTTATTTGTATAAAATGTTATATGTCTAAATTGAAATGATTCAAATAACGCTACGATATGTAATACCATACAAGCACTTATATATAGGAAGTACTAGCGGCGTATCCACCATACTGGTATCGTATTACACATGCCTCGTTACTTAAATCACTTACCCAAACCAAACCACCAAAGTAAAATGTTTATGTATAATCAATTGTCAAAATGTTTATGTGAAAACCATGTCTAATGTCTATGTCTAATGTTTATGTCAAATGTAAATCATGAATTGTGTATGTAAATGTCAAAATGTTTATGTATGGTAAGTGAAATATATCAACTAGACCATATGTAAAATGCACAAAAACAAGGTATTGAAGTAAAACATGGTTTAAATCAAAGTTATGTTTTGTGTAATAAATGCATACTATACTGATATAAACATTTATGCGGTATTGTGAAAATTCATACATCCAAGCCTTGCGACAGTCGGATAACCCTTTTAGTAAAGGTTATCAAAAAAATGTATTCGGATTCGGTCATTCCTTCCATCCAAACAAACCCGACATTACAGGAATGGGATTTGTCAAGTCCTATGGTACCACTACCTACTACCGAGCGGCATGATCGGTGTTAATGAATGTACACTATCTCATTTAAACAAACCAAATATCATACCAAAATGTAAGCATGTGATGAATAATAAATGTACTAAGTATGCACACAATGGGCATACATAGCATAGAATGTAATGTAAAGTAATGTACTAAGTACGCACACAATGGGCATACATAGCATAGAAATGTAATGTAAAATAATGTACTAAGTACGCACACAATGGGCATACATAGCATAGAAATGTAATGTAAAATAATGTACTAAGTACGCACACAATGGGCATACATAGCATAGAAATGTAATGTAAAATAATGTACTAAGTACGCACACAATGGGCATACATAGCATAGAAATGTAATGTAAGATAATGTACTAAGTACGCACACAATAGGCATACATAGCATAGAATGCAAAGAAATCATGTACTATAAATGTACTAATGAACATAGCAAGTATATGATGTGAAAACAGGAAAGCATGAAAGTAACAAGTAGGCACATGTGTTCCACCCCAAAACAGTTTGAAAACAGTAAAAGAGGGGTCTATGTACTCACTTGAGATTGCTCAGAAGTCCTAAGATAACCACCAAGCAATGCTAGAGATCACGGAAATCAAACGGTACCTAATATAGGTAACTATGTTAATAAACTGGACCTAAATCGGAGGATCGGATAGAATGAGGGTTCGTAAACCAAACTAGTATGGAGACTCGTGTAATATGGCTTAACAAAGCCTACATACTAAATGAAACCTAACATAAGTGCTTACGACCCATTACGACCCGTTTAGGTAGCTTATGCTACTTTAACGCGTCGTTTGCGTGAAACGCGTTCGGACCGCCTAACTAGTCCTATGACAAGTAGAATATGCCTTAACATGGCTAATATTGTCGTCAAATCAGTTTAGATGTCAAAACTTATGTCACATATGTTTATAATGAATTTTGGCATCAAAGGGGTATTTTGGTAATTTACCTAAGGCATATAAACTACCTATCATACAACTACTTAAACATCGTGACCATAAGGTATAACCTCGGAAGGTTATTCCCTATATACTATGGTCACCTAATGTATTTGGTCGGATCCTAATGATCGACCAAATGGGTCGGGTTCGAAGGTATAAGCGATTTATTAGATCGCTTACCCTTACGACCCCAGACAACGTGGTAATCAGTAGGCATAGTCCCAAGGGACTATAACCATCTTGATTACAATCACGTTGCGAAGTTCAAACGAACTTCGCATTGACCATAAACTGGTCAACGCAGAAAGTCAAACAAAGTTTGACTTTCGGACTCAAAAAGCAATAAAAGAACGAAGGAATACTTACGAAGGGTCCCCGAATGCTAATCTAGATCAAAATAGCTCAGGTATGAAACAAAGGTTTTAACTTAGAGCACATTAGATCAGATTCTTGTGAGTTTGAAGCAAATAGGGGTGGGGTATTTATAGTTTTTCCCGAACCGTTAAGATCGTTTCTTGAATAACGTGATCGAATCTCGTGCGTACACTTGTTGGAAAGTTGTGGTAACTAAAAATGGCCTCTCATGAGCTGAAAGGGCAAGTGTGGGTTTGTGGTTGTGAGATTAACAGCTGTAATCTGCTGACTAATCGATCTTATCTGATCTGGGACACTGACGCGGGCCGCGTAAGGATACACACAACTCTTACGCGGGCCGCCTGGCCTTGTATGATCAGAACCAACTTTGCAAAATGACAGTTTTGGTCCCTGTTGGTGTTTAAGGCCATTCCCGGCACTTCTAAGGCCCGTAAAGCCAATTTTAAGGCCCTAAAATGATGCCTAAACATTGTGGACATGAAACATGCTCAAAAATATGTCGGATGTCAGTTCGTTTGGTCGTACGATCGCGATGTGCGCTTAATGACGACGGAATGCGCATAAGCGCGAAAAACGATCCAAATTGCGTGACGAATGGATTTTTCTTATGCCAAACACTAAAATAAAATATTTTAGTGCTTACATAAATTTTTGGATATCCGGATGTATTCAGAACGTAAGTTATGAGCGAAAGTGCAAACTTGTGCACTTTTTGACGCTTTTAGTCCCTGAATGACCCAAAAGTTTATTTTAGCACACTGAACCCCTCAAAGCTTATTTCCAAGTTATGTAAAGGTTATTTAAAGTATGTTAAGTATATGTTGATGTTCCGGAGTATTTGTCGCATTAAACTGATTACGTTTACGCACCAGTTTGCGTATAACTCTCCAGAAAGTGATATAGAGTTTGAAATTGAACAAGAATTGATATGTGCAAATGATACACATATTTGTACAAATCCCAAGTATGAAATACAATATTTCATTGGTTTGGTATTTTTTTGACGGTCGCAGTGACCCAGGTGTCACAACAGCACTCTAGTGGTCACCCTTGGACCGTGAGTGGGGCTCGCCCGTACCCATTAGATCTAACCTTTGTTCCTTGGTCCTCAAAAGGATTAATGGCACCTCAGTTACAGCCTATGCTCACATGATCTAAGAGTTCATTTCATAACTTAATCATACCTAAGTTTGACATGTATTTCCCCCCGAAAGTTGTAAACCGAAACGTTAAAAGAAAAGGGGGACATGAACTCACAGATTTGCGTTCTTGAGAGGGAGAGAGGTATTCAACCAAAGTTTTCCGTAACGCGAGTCAACCTACAAGGGTTCAAACTCATTAGACACGTCGGCCTTTCCTAGACCTTGTACTCGTTGTTCATCTTGAACGTTTATTATTTTCATTTCGTTTTTGGAACGCTTGCGTAAATTAATGTTAATATGTTGGCATTTGTTTCTTGTATGCTTTGATTCGAGGCTTTACATTTGTTACACAAATTTAAGTGTAAAAAGTGTTAAAAATATTTATTTTTAACGTCAAAATACGTTGTCGTATGTATACAACCTTAGTGAGAGAGTACACTTCAACAAGTGTATGTGTGTATATCGTCATGTACTAGAGTCTTTTATACCTATACATATACCGTATGTATACTTGTATTTGTGTGCTTTATACGTGTACATGTACCGTATTTATACGTGTAGGTATACCGGATTATACATGTAGGTATACCGTATTATACGTGTAGGTATACCGTATTTATAATGTATTTTTATAATATATATTTATAAAAATTATACATGTATTTTTACCTTGGGCTTAGCCTACCATTTAGTGTTTTGGGCTTGGTTCATACCTTTTGCCATTGGGCCTTAGTCCATTTTAATATTGTATTTGGGCTTAGCCCATTTTATTCATTAGAGTGGGCTTATTTAGGGTTTAAGGAATGGGTCTTGGCCCATGTATTTAAGATGTTGGGCCTAGCCCAATATGCATGTCATTTTAAGCCCACATTAGTTGTTTAGCCCACAAGTTATATTCATGCATTTTTGGTAAACTTTTACTAATCACACTAGTAATATTTTTTTATAACTATACTTAGTGTTATTCTCGCATTAAACTTTCCGGTTTCTCGTTGTCGTGTATGTATAATTTCGAGTGTCTAGAATATGTTTGTTTGTTATAATTGTCGCCGTGGGTTGTTTTATATTTTTTTTATAAACGTTGCATATTTCATTTTTTTGGTACATATTCCTACGTCTAATACGTACACGTAATATACACATTTTATACTTCAAATAAAGCATTTAGAATATAAACATATAATTTTCTCCAAAAATTATATTTGTTATTCTTGAAATTTTTGCCCATCTTTATTTAATAAAAATACCTTTTAATGTTAACATAAACTCTTGGATAGTTAAAACTTAACCCTTGTCATTAGGGTTCGTCTAATCACGATTAAGGTCGTTAATCGCAATTAAAGTTACTAATCATGATTAACCATGCTAATCATCCCGCTAATCCCATTTTAATCGAGATTAAGATTTTAGGAAATTTCGTCATAGTTTTCCTAAACTATGGCGTTTTTCCCATGTATTTAATACATGTTTAAAAATCATTTTCAATTTACCATTAACATTATTATCATACTAATATCCACAATCCATACTTTCAATAACCAAATATCCCCATTTATTCCCTAAATTCATGAGCTTTTACATATTCATTTTTCTAAAAAGATTTCAAGACTTTTATGTCTTGAATGTTAAGACTTTCTAAATGTCGTTTTTTATAACCATATATTAAATCACTCGTTACTTTTAAAAATCACATTTATTAGTTCTTAAAACATCAAGCTTAGGCCATTATAGTCCTTGGTCCTTCAAGTTTAACACATATATGCATAAAGCTCATGAACATAATGATGATGATTTTTTTCATGATTTAAACACTTAGTTGTTTAAATCGTATTTTTAAGCCTAATATAACAAGATCATCACTTATTTAAGTTACTACACTAAATAAACAACATGCTCAACTTAAATTATAAGTTTAAACAACTTATTTTAACCAAGATAAGCAAGGTCATACAACTCTAAAACACATAATAATCACATAATACTTCACATTTAATAAGTTGTTAAGTTTTGGTTTAGGGTTTTAAGTGTGATTTTTCTTTGATTTCAAGATGATCAACACTTACTTTATTAATCTACATATAATAACAAACTTAAAAAAAGTGGTTAGTGAGAGCTTACAACTTTGCAAGTGCTTTAAGATGATGATTAAGAAATGACTATGCTTCCCACAAAGCTCTAAGTATGCTCCATGTGTTAGTGATGCTTAGATTGTATTAGTAAGGCTTGAAAGTGCTTGAAATTGGGTGTTTAGGTGAAGAAAATGGTGAGTTTGGGGGCTGTTATGTGTGACCGTGAGTTAGGGAGGGACAAGAGAGTGTTGTGAGTTTTTTTTTAAGTTATGATAATAAGGAATGAGATGATGATGTTATAAATTTCAAGTTCATGCAATTCTAGGTCAACACTCAATCCTACACCATAATCTAAATCATAATTACATGTAAGGTGAAAAATGTTATAGGGGAATGGTGTTCGCCGTAAGTAGGGTATGGGTGTAGGATTTTTATATATAAAAAAAAACATTTAACATGTGATGATAAAATAAACATTAGATATTTTGGTGATGTTAATCCAGCTTAACTAGTGCATTATTTTACTGGGTGTTAATTTTGGATGGTAAAAATGCCGCTAGTTCGCTCGTTGGTTCGATATCGGGTGATATATAAAAGACGTTATATAATACCGGGAGCTATGGTTTTAATTTACCATCGACGCTATAGCATTTATTCAAGGCGTTTGCGACACCAAAATATGGCTAACTAGTTCGCTAGCATTTTAGTTTAGGAGATTGGATGGTAGAAATATAATTTATTCGCCTATAGGCTCAAGTTTGGACAATGTGTGAAAGTCGCGGCGTGACACCGTGAGTAAATGTTTCGGGTATCCCATTGATATCCCCAAGCTTATTTATGATGTAAAGTATTATTTACAAGTTCTACGAACCTTTAAAATAATAGGTTCTGGTGTCGCGAAAAAATTTATTTTGGTTATATTCTGGCGTAGAGCGGACAGCGCAATTGTAAGCGTTCACCGGAAAGTTAAGGTGCTCTAAATGTTTAGCGTCCCTATTTAGGGATTTTTATTCGTATTCCATCTACTAAGAGCATCCGTGCCCTTCGTTGCTCGTTCCGATAATTTCGGAATTTGCTAGCATGAATAGTGTGCTTAGGTGAATAGTGTTTTCAGCATTTTGCCAACATATTAGGACATAGTTTGCGGTTTTCTCGTGACATAGCGATTTTGTTAATATTGTTTAGCATTTTTAACCATGTCCTATGATTGCTAGAACTTATACGACCTAATTATGCAATAATTAAATCGTAACGAAAGAAATTAAACGTTAAATCAAGTGTTTAAGTTGTACGGAATTACCATTATTTTTGCCAGTTCTCACATTCTCCCCCTGTTAGAAGAATTTCGTCCTGAAATTCGAGTCGTGCTACCGGTTGCAGGGGGTCTGGAAATAGGTGAGGGTACTTGGATTTCATTTGATCTTCACGTTCCCACGTATACTCGGGACCGTGACGCGAGTTCCAACGAACTTTAACTAGCCACCTACGATTCCTGCGTGTCTTGTGGACCTTCTAGTCCGTAACCTCAACAGGTTCTTCAGTAAACTGGAGTTTTTCATTAACATGTATCTCATCTGCTGGGATGGCTACGGTTACTTGTGTAGGACTTTTCTTGAGATTTGACACTGCTCAATTCTTCTGGTAGTTCCAACTTGTACGCAACAGTTCCAATCTTTTCCAATATTTTGAAGGGTCCAATGTAACGTGGGTTCAACTTTCCACGTTTACCAAATCTTACTACGCCCTTCCAAGGCGAGACTTTTAACAATACCATGTCTCCGACCTCGAAAGCTGATGGTTTGCGTTTTTTGTCAGCGTAGCGCTTTTGTCTATCGAGAGCCATCTTGATACGGTCGCGTATCTGAATGATCTTGTCTGTGGTTTCCTGGACCCAATCCAGACCAATGAGTTGTTTATCCCCGGTCTCCGCCCAACATAGCGGGGACCGACACTTTCGTCCATATAACGCTTCAAACGGAGCGGCCCGAATGCTAGTGTGATAGCTGTTATTGTTGGAAAACTCCACTAAAGGCAAGTAAGTATCCCAGTTTCCACCCAAGTCCATCACACAAGCACGCATCATGTCCTCCAAAGTTTGTATCGTTCGTTCACTTTGGCCGTCCGTTTGAGGGTGAAAGGCTGTACTAAGATTCAGTTGTGATCCAAAGGCCTTTTGGAAAGATTGCCATATTCTTGACATGAATCGACCATCGCGGTCTGATATAATAGAAATAGTCACTCCATGCCGTGCCACAATCTCCTTGAGATATATTTCGGCCAGTTTCTTAGTGCTATCCTTCTCACTGATCGGTAGAAAATGTGCGGACTTTGTAAGTCTATCTACAATTACCCAAATCATATCATGGCCCTTTGAGGTTCGGGGTAACTTAGTAATGAAGTCCATCGAGATTTGTTCCCATTTCCATACGGGAATTTCAGGTTGTTGTAGCAAACCCGAAGGCTTTTGATATTCCGCCTTAACCTTGGCACATGTAAGGCATTTCCCAACATAAGTAGCAATGTCGCTTTTAAGCTTAGGCCACCAATAAAATTCTTTTAAATCTTGATACATCTTATCCGAACCCGGATGTATAGAGTACCTTGACTTGTGTGCTTCGTCCAAGATAATGGTTCGTAGTTCGCCAAAGAACGGGACCCAAATTCGTCCCATAAAGTACGGTGTTCCATCCTCCTTTGGCACCAATTGGGCCTCCATTCCTCGTAAGGATTCGGCTTGTATATTTTCTGGTTTAAGCGCCTCTTGTTGAGCATCGTGAATCCAAGAAGTGAGATCGTTTTGTATGGTCATCTCTAAGGCTCGCACCCTTAAAGGTTTAATACGTTCCTTGCGGCTTAAGGCATCCGCCACAACGTTCGCCTTGCCCGGATGATACTTTATCTCACAATCATAATCGTTCAATAACTCGACCCATCGTCGTTGCCGCATATTTAAATTCTTCTGATCGAATATATGTTGCAAACTCCTGTGATCTGTAAATATTGTGCAACGAGTACCATATAAGTAGTGACGCCAGATCTTTAATGCGAATACCACCGCACCTAGCTCCAGATCGTGCGTGGTATAGTTTTTCTCATGCACCTTTAACTGACGAGACGCGTACGCAATGACTTTGTCCCGTTGCATCAACACACAACCAAGACCTTGATGCGATGCATCACAATAAACCATGAAGTCATCGGTACCGTCGGGTAAGGATAAAATAGGCGCATCACAAAGTTTATATTTCAGCAGTTGAAAAGCCGCCTCTTGTTTCTCTCCCCAATCAAATTTCTTATCCTTTTGTGTAAGGGACGTTAGCGGTTGGGCAATTTTCGAAAAGTTCTCTATGAATCGTCTATAATAGCCCGCTAATCCCAGAAACTGTCGTATCTCAGTAGGGGTCCTAGGCGCTTCCCAATTCTTAATCGCCTCAATCTTTGCCGGGACGACATGAATTCCCTTCTCATTTACCACATGACCTAGGAATTGTACCTCGCGAATCCAAAATTCGCACTTCGAAAACTTTGCATACAATTGTTCCTTTCTCAAGAGTTCCAAAATAGCTCGCAGATGTTGCTCGTGTTCCTCCTTGGTTCGCGAGTATATTAGAATATCGTCAATAAACACAATCACGAACTTGTCCAAATACGGCTTACACACGCGGTTCATGAGGTCCATGAATACCGCCGGTGCGTTGGTTAAGCCGAACGGCATAACAAGAAACTCGTAATGTCCATAACGAGTCCTAAAGGCCATTTTGGGGATACTTTCCTCTTGTATTCTCAACTGATGGTAACCCGACCTCAGATCGATCTTGGAGTAGTAGCTGGAACCTTGTAGTTGGTCGAACAAGTCGTCAATTCTTGGTAAGGGATATCGGTTCTTGATGGTCAGCTTGTTTAACTCCCTATAGTCAATGCACATGCGAAAACTGCCGTCTTTCTTTTTAACAAATAATACCGGAGCTCCCCAAGGTGAGAAACTCGGTCTAATAAATCCCTTATCTAGCAGCTCTTGCAGCTGAGTAGATAACTCCTGCATTTCATACGGAGCTAACCGATATGGTGATTTCGCCACTGGTGCCGCTCCTGGCACCAAATCAATTCGAAACTCCACTTGACGTTGTGGAGGTAGTCCAGGCAAGTCTTCCGGGAAGACTTCTGGAAATTCTTTCACGACAGGGATGTCTTCTAGCTTCGGCTCTTTGGTTTCCTTATCAACTATGTGGGCGAGGAAGGCTATGTAGCCTTTTCGAAGACACTTTTGAGCCTTCATGCAATATGATCCGCAGGGGTGTCTCGCGTTTCTCCCCATGAATTATAAGTGTTTCTTCATTCGGCAGTGGGATGCAGATGGTCTTCTCGTGACACACCACTTCTGCCCGATTGTCGGATAACCAATCCATTCCAACAACCGCGTTAAAGCTACCGAGCTCAACGGGTAAGAAGTCGATAGAAAATTTTCGCTCCCCAAGCTCGAGTGTACAACCCTTGATAACCTCATCTGCTTTGACTAATCTCCCATTCTCCAATTCTATAGAATACGGGACGTCTAGTTTACTCGACTCTAAACCAAGTATGTTCTTAAATTCTATAGATATAAAACTAAAGTCGGCGCCAGTATCAAACAGAATGGATGCAAAGTGTTGATTTATAGGGAACGTACCCGTAACTACGTTTGGGTCCTGACGCGCTTCACGTGCTCCAATTGTGAAGACTCTTCCACGGGCTTGATTTTCTTTAGGACAATCCTTCAAAAAGTGCCCTAAGTATCCGCAGCCAAAACAACCTTGGCTTCGTCCATTACCATTTCTACCTTGGTTATTGTTGCTATTGTTTCCGCCCTGATTGTTGTTGTTGTTTCCTCCTCGGTTTGCATTTCTTCCTCCTGTTCCTACCCAACATGTTTCTTTGTTGTGCCCCTCCTTTCCACATTTGTCACACTTAGCTCTCGGACATCGACCATTGTGGTGAAACTTGCACTTATCACACTTAGGCTTGGAACCCAAATACCCTTTTCCACTAGCCTCATTAGTGGCTCCATAAGCTTTAGTACCACGAGTTGGGTTCCCTTCCCTTTGTTTGTTTGCATTCCAGTTGTGTTTGTTTGCTTGAGTGCCTTTCTTTAAGTTCGAAAACTTCCGCTTGTTATCACTTGTAGACTCCACATGAGTCTCCTTTTTGTTAGAGCCCGGCTTTGAAAACTTGTTTAAACGAATAGCCTCCTCGGTGAGGGCGACAACCAAGTCCATCGCCTCGCTGATTGTAGGGGGCTTGGAAGAAGTAACCAGGCTTACAATTTCGGGAGCAAGTCCCCAAATAAACCTCTCAATCCGCTTAAATTCAGGGTCCACCAAGTAGGGAACAACCCTTGACAAATCGTGGAAGCGTTGTATATACCCAGCAACATCAGGTCCGATCATTCTTAAATTCCAAAACTCGGTCTCAAGTTTCTGAATCTCCGCCCTAGAGCAATACTTCTTTCTCATTAATTCCTTGAGCTCGTCCCAGCTCATAGCATACGCAGCAGTTTCTCCTTTAGTCTGAACCTGTAGGTTCCACCATGAGAGCGCCCATCCAAGAATAGCCCGGAGATATAGGTGACCCTTTGTTCAAGAAGGCATTTGCTCATTCTTAGGACTGAGTCTATCTTCTCGGTCCAGCGCACAAACGCTACGGCACCGCCTGTGCCATCGAAGTTCATAGGTTTGCAGTCCAAAAACTGCTTGTATGTGCAACCGCTAGGGGGATTGTTTCCTGATGTACCACCAGTACCACCGCTCTGCTCGGTGCGGTTGGCTTCGTACTGCGCAATCGCCTGAGAGATGTGCTCATTCAGTTCGGCTTCTGTTCTCGGTAGTGGATTTGTGTTGGTTTTTCGTCTTGGCGGCATTATCTTCTAATAAGAAGTATTGCGGAGATTAGACACATATTTAATGATAAATATAGTCTACTAAGGTATATACATAATAGGTAAATAGTCATCACATCACCCAAACATGCAATCACATAAGCAACACATGCACATGTATAAGCAACAATATGTAATAAAGAAAAACAAACTACTGAGCTTTCATATATTAGACAACCTGATACATTGTTTAGTAGAAGAAAACAAAAGGACTCGAGGCTACACAACCCCGGTCATACAAGTTCATAATACACAAAAGTAGTAAGTCTTTTTCTTCTACATTGGTCTTCCAAAATCTTCAAGTGTCTTCAGCTCATACTAGATCTTCATATGTACATAAAAGTGGGTCTGCAACTCCCACCCAAAAGTACCTGCAAATAAAAGATGACTAGACGACTGGAGGAGATGGAGGTGGTGGTGATGATGGTGGTGGTGGATTAGGTGGTGGAGGGTAGACTGGTGGTGGTGGTGGCATAGCATCCCTAAACTGCTGCAGTTCCCAGACCTGGTGGGAGAGGATTTGAATATGAAGCTGTATAGAAAGTATCTCATCATTGATAGTGAAAGCAGGATAGTGACATGGATGATATGGGTCAGACTCGGACATATGAGGCGGAGGGTGTCGTGTAGACCAGTGATCAGCCGGCACATGGGTATCAGGAGAGGTCGGCTATCGAGAAGTGCCCTCCCCAGGGCAGGGTGCTGGAATATCATGAGTGAAAAGGATAGATGCGAAAGTATGATGGGGATCAGCAACATGCGGTGAAAATGGGTGTCCAGTAGTGGGAGTGACAGGAGTAGTGTGTGGTGTCGGTGGATCAGACGGGACAACTGCAGGTGTAGCGATGGGTATGGCTGAGGATGACGCGACGTCACTAGAACTCGAAGAAGAAAGGTCTACTACCGATATGATAGGAGAGGAAACCTCTAGAATGGCTAAGTCAAAGGCCTCACCACCATCAATCTCATCGTCCAGGCTATGGACATGGATGACGGGAACGTCATCCTCGTCATCTGACACAACAATAAATCCTGGGATCGCAGCGAGATGAGCAACATCTAGTGGAATGTAGTCGACGATGTGAGCTCCATCAGGATGACCAATGATAACAAACGGGTTCAGCTGTGGCCCCACAGCTAGAACGTCATCCACCATGTCATGGTCTGGTAGCGCAAATGGCTGAAAATCATCAAGGTCCTCATCATCAGAGGGAATGATCTCCTCCATGGGCTCATCATCAGATGGTATGTCCATGTGGTCATGATTGTCGTAAATGCCACTTCTAGCCGATGATTCCATAGTACCCTGGCAAAAACAATCTGTACAACTCATATATATGTATCACTAAATAATAACATTACTTGTTATATACGTAAGCAAATAAATGTAGCATATCACATGTAATCACATTGTTCTTTTGCGCTTTAGTTCTAGTTCGGCAAGTCTATCCCATATAGACTATGCCCCAATTAATGTCCTCGCATTGTTTTCTCGAAAAGAGTTTTGTTATCGGACCTTGGTGCTTTTGTATATGCAATGAAAAACATTTTACAAAACAAAATGTTTTCGTGAGAGGATCCTAGTGATTGTAGACTAGACTCGAGAAGGAATCCTAGTTCACTACAATCGAAGCTCTGATACCAATCTGTCACACCCGTTCATTAGCGGAAGCGCGCGGTGTGAACTTGATTAGTTCTCATTGCATACGATATAAGTAAACAACTACATGAATGAAAACATACGATGTTCATCCATTGCCATAATAAAAATATTACACATTATAAGTTTGTTTAAAATTCCAAACGACATAAGTTATAAGTTTTACAAAAGACAAGTTCAACACAAGTTTAAAACATAAGGCTTTGCATCCTATATCTCATTGAAGATGAGATATATGGACCAAACCCTCCAAAAGGGATGACATGTACTCCAAAAGCTTCATAGTAAACACCAGCACCAAGTTTCATTAGTTTCCTGAAATACATGTGAGTTTGAAAGCATCAACAAAAGTTGAGCGAGTTCATGTGTTTTATGTGTAATGCGCATCAAATGAATCTCAAAAACATTTGAAAGTTTAGTTTATAAGTAGGTATGTAAAGTGTCTATGAACATGTTGATCATTAATGTTTTGCAAGGACATTAATATATGTGACGACATAGGAGGTACTCAACCCGCGTAGGCAATTTAAGTGTCGAATTCTCGACGATGGACACAACAGCACTCTAGTGGTCACCCTTGTACCGTGAGTGGGGCTCACCCGTACCCATTAGATCTAACCTTTGTTCCTTGGTCCTCAAAAGGATTAATGGCACCTCAGTTACAGCCTATGCTCACATGATCTAAGAGTTCATTTCATAACTTAATCATACCTAAGTTTGACATGTATTTCCCCCCGAAAGTTGTAAACCGAAACGTTAAAAGAAAAGGGGGACATGAACTCACAGCTTTGCGTTCCTGAGAGGGAGAGAGGTATTCAACCAAAGTTTTCCGTAACGCGAGTCAACCTACAAGGGTTCTAACTCATTAGACACATCGGCCTTTCCTAGACCTTGTACTCGTTGTTCATCTTGAACGTTTATTATTTTCATTTGGTTTTTGGAACGCTTGAGTAAATTAATGTTAATATGTTGGCATTTGTTTCTTGTATGCTTTGATTCGGGGCTTTACATTTGTTACACAAATTTAAGTGTAAAAAGTGTTAAAAATATTTATTTTTAACGTCAAAATACGTGTCGTACATATACAACCTTAGTGAGAGAGTACACTTCAGCAAGTGTATGTGTGTATATCGTCATGCACTAGAGTCTTTTATACCTATACATATACCGTATGTATACTTGTATTTGTGTGCTTTATACGTGTACGTGTACCGTATTTATACGTGTAGGTATACGGGATTATACATGTAGGTATACCGTATTTATAATGTATTTTTATAATATATATTTATAAAAATTATACATGTATTTTTACCTTGGGCTTAGCCCACCATTTAGTGTTTTGGGCTTGGTTCATACCTTTTGCCATTGGGCCTTAGTCCATTTTAATATTGTATTTGGGCTTAGTCCATTTTATTCATTAGAGTGGGCTTATTTAGGGTTTAAGGAATGGGTCTTGGCCCATGTATTTAAGATGTTGGGCTAGCCCAATATGCATGTCATTTTAAGCCCACATTAGTTGTTTAGCCCACAAGTTATATTCATGCATTTTTGGTAAACTTTTACTAATCATACTAGTAATATTTTTTTATAACTATACTTAGTGTTATTCTCGCATTAAACTTTCCGGTTTCTCGTTGTCGTGTATGTATAATTTCGAGTGTCTAGAATATGTTTGTTTGTTATAATTGTCGCTGTGGGTTGTTTTATATTTTTTTTTTATAAACGTTGCATATTTCGTTTTTTTGGTACATATTCCTACGTCTAATACGTACACATAATATACACATTTTATACTTCAAATAAAGCATTTAGAATATAAACACATAATTTTCTCCAAAAATTATATTTGTTATTCTTGAAATTTTTGCCCATCTTTATTTAATAAAAATACCTTTTAATGTTAACATAAACTCTTGGATAGTTAAAACTTAACCCTTGTCATTAGGGTTCGTCTAATCATGATTAAGGTCGTTAATCGCAATTAAAGTTACTAATCATGATTAACCATGCTAATCATCCCGGTAATCCCATTTTAATCGCGATTAAGATTTTAGGAAATTTCGTCATAGTTTTCCTAAACTATGGCGTTTTTCCCATGTATTTAATACATGTTTAAAAATCATTTTCAATTTACCATTAACATTATTATCATACTAATATCCACAATCCATACTTTCAGTAACCAAATATCCCCATTTATTCCCTAAATTCATGAGCTTTTACATATTCATTTTTCTAAAAAGATTTCAAGACTTTTATGTCTTGCATGTTAAGACTTTCTAAATGTAGTTTTTTTTTATAACCATATATTAAATCACTCGTTACTTTTAAAAATCATATTTATTAGTTCTTAAAACATCAAGTTTAGGCCATTATAGTCCTTGATCCTTCAAGTTTAACACATATATGCATAAAGCTCATGAACATAATGATGGTGATTTTTTTCATGATTTAAACACTTAGTTGTTTAAATCGTATTTTTAAGCCTAATATAACAAGATCATCACTTATTTAAGTTACTACACTAAATAAACAACATGCTCAAGTTAAATTATAAGTTTAAACAACTTATTTTAACCAAGATAAGCATGGTCATACAACTCATACAACTCTAAAACACATAATAATCACATAATACTTCACATTTAATAAGTTGTTAAGTTTTGGTTTAGGGTTTTAAGTGTGATTTTTCTTTGATTTCAAGATGATCAACAAGTACTTTATTAATCTACATATAATAACAAACTTAAAAAGGTGGTTAGTGAGAGCTTACAACTTTCCAAGTGCTTTAAGATGATGATTAAGAAATGACTATGCTTCCCACAAAGCTCTAAGTATGTGTGGAAATGTGTGAGGCGATTTTGGCGATTCCCTTTGAAACCCTAGTTCTTGTTCTTCAACCTTAATTTTGATCGATCTGGGTTAGGTATTGGGGTGTTGTGGTTCCTTCTGAGTAAGGTTTCTAGACTTCTACCCTGGTTTCTAATCTTTTGAAGTTAGAGTTAGGGTTTTCGTTTCGTTTTTCATCTAGGGTTTCTTTAGCCTTGTCGCCGTGAGTTTTTTTGAGTTTTGTGTTGATTTTCCTGTTCGTTGACTTACGTTGCATGTTTCTGCCGTCTAGGGTTTTTGTCAGTATTCTTGCATGGAAAGAAATCGTGATATGGGTTTAGAGGATTTAGGGTTTCAGTCCTTTTCAGATAGAATGCATGAGGATATTTTCATCACGTCTAAGGGTTCCACGAGTGTTCATGATGTGCGTGATAAACCTAACCTGTTTAATAAGCCATTGAAGATTGATGGGAATCCTTTGTTGCCTCGACGAGGTGTAGTGCAGAAAGATCCTAGGGTTATTAATGTTATTGATGAGTTGGAGAAAGTCACGGTTCCTGTTAAGCCGGTAACTAATTCACCTTCTGATTGTAATGTGGAGCAGAATGTTAACAGTTCATTGTCGAGTACTTATGCTGAAAAGCTTAAATCGTCTACTTTGCTTAACCAGAAAAGAGAAGTTAATTTCAGACACATGGAGGCTCAAGATGTATTGGAAGATGCTGATGTAGTAATCCCTAAGGGGGCTGTTCGTAAAGTTCAAGAGCGTTTTACTAATGTCTTGTATGGTTATTTTTTGGGGAGTAGGTTACCGTTCCCGGTAGTTGATTACTATGCTAAAAACGTTTGGGCCAAATTTGGGTTCTCAAAGCTTATGATGAATTCTAATGGTTTTTTCTTTTTTAAATTTGATTCGGCTGAGGGTATGTCTAAAGTGCTTGAGGGGGGTCCTTGGTTAATCAGGAAAAATCCGCTGTTCCTTAATGTCTGGTCCCCTTCGGTGATTCTTAGGAAGGAGGGGATCAAAACGGTCCCTGTATGGGTTAAGTTTCACAATGTGCCAATTGCTGTTTATACTGATGATGGTTTGAGCCTTTTGGCGTCCAAGGTTGGGTTACCTAAAAGATTGGATAGCTATACTGCTGATATGTGCATGGAGAACTGGGGTAGAACTAGTTTCGCTCGAGCTATGATTGAGGTGTCGGCTGAGCATGAATTAAAAGAACACATAGTTGTTGCTATTCCGAAGCTGGATGAGGAGGGTTATGTTACTGAAAAAGTGAAGGTTGAATATGAATGGAATCCCCAAAGATGTTCGGAGTGCTGTTTGTTCGGTCATAGTAATGCTACATGCCCAAAGGCCCCCAATGTTAAACCAAAGCAGGTGACTATGGACGATGAGGGTTTTGTGACTGATATGAGGAAAACTGCGAAATATGGGTTCCCACAAAAGAAACCGAAAACAAAATTTATTTATAGACAAAAGACGAACCAATCTAAGCCGAGCTCCTCGGGGACGAAGCATGATGATGGTGAAGGAAATAAAGACCAAGGTAGCGATAAAGTCATTAAAAGCAATCTGAATTTAAGGAACTCTTTTTCAGCTCTTTCAAACGATCAAATGTTAGATGGTGATGGTGAAATGAGAGGGTCTTCTTCTAGTAACTTGGATATGTCCAATAAAAAAGATGATGGGGTCATGGAGCAACTTCAAACGGAAATTTCTGATTTTATGAACGCTAATACAAATGGAAAACAATCTGAGGGGGCAAGCACTCCCGGTCAAATGGGTTTTAATGGATAGTTTAGCGGTATGGAACATAAGGGGATTGAACCTTCCCCTGAAACAAAGAGAGGTTCGGCTGTTGATTGCTGAGAAGCGGCTCCAGGTCTGTGCTATATTGGAATCACATGTTTCTATATCTAATCTTGATAGAGTGTGCAAGAATGTCTTTCGGTTGTGGGATTGGACATCTAATGGTTCTTGTTGTTCTAGAGGTACTAGAATTATCGTAGGCTGGAACAATAATATGGTGGATCTCATGGTTATATCTCAAACGGACCAGGTTATGCATGTGTAACTTTGCTCGAAATCTGATAATAAAACTTTTTTCTGCTCGTTTGTCTATGCCGAGAATAATTATCAACAAAGAAGGGATCTTTGGGAAAACTTAAACAGACATAAGATGTTTGTTAAGGATAGGCCGTGGGTGGTTTTAGGGGATTCTAACTCAGCGCTTTCGTTGGATGATTGTTTTGCTGGGTCGTCTTCTATCACAATCGGTATGAGAGAATTCTACCAGTGTATTCAGAATACTGAGTTGATGGATCTCAAAAGTCATGGGATGCAATATACTTGGAACCAAAAACCAAAGCATGGTGTGGGTATGCTAAAGAAGATTGATCGTGTATTGGGCAACATTCAATTCTTAGATACTTATCCAGATGCGTTTGTGTTATTTCACCCTTTCCGAGTTTCGGATCACACGCCATGTATTGTTAATTTCCATATGATAAAGCATAATAGGCCTAAACCCTTTAAATTTGCCAACTTCTTGGTAAAAAAGGAGGGTTTTATAAGTTGTTTTTCGGAAGAATGGGCTAAGGAGGTGCAGGGTGTGACTATGTTTTCGGTTGCCAAGAAGCTTTCTTTTTTGAAGACCCCGTTGAGACGTCTTCTTTTCAAGCAAGGTAACCTGCATGAACGAGTCAAGTTATTGAGATCTAAGCTGGATGACATTCATATGGCTATTGATGCTAATCCATCGGATATGACTCTTAGAGAATCTGAATCTAGATGTCTTCAAGAGTTTCAAATTACCTCATATGATGAAGAATGTTTCCTTAAACAGAAAGCTAAAGCGGAATGGTTGGCTGCGGGTGATTCGAACACAAAATACTTCCATAACTGTGTCAAAATGAGAAACGCTTGCTCAAAGATCCATAGCATTCAAGATGTTCATGGAGCGCAGTTTAATGGCGACAATGTGTATGGGGTTCTGGTCTCTCATTATTCGGCATTCTTTGGTACGGAGGATCAGGTGGATGCGTTACCTAGTAACATTACTTTTCCTAATGTTCTAGATCAATTTGCTGCAAGTAATATGGTTCGCCAAGTTCCTCGTGAGGAGGTTAAAAACGCAATGTTCTCTATAGGTGAAAATAAGGCTCCGGGTCCGGATGGGTACACTTCGGCATTTTTTAAAAACTCTTGGGAGATTGTGGGGGATGAGGTTACTAAAGCCATTCTGGATTTCTTTGATAATGGTAAGTTATTGCAGCAAATTAACCATACGATAATTGCTCTTGTCCCGAAAGTTCCTACACCTAACTCCGTGGTTGATTACCGGCCAATTTCGTGTTGCAATGTGATCTATAAATGCATTAGTAAAATCTTAACAAATAGAATCAAAGGTAGTTTGGATGTTCTTGTTGATATTAATCAGTCGGCTTTTGTTCCGGGTAGGAAAATTTCAGACAATATCCTTCTTACCCAGGAATTAATGCACAACTATCCTTTGAGGATTGGCCCAGCAAGGTGTGCATTTAAAATAGACATTCAGAAGGCTTATGACACCGTTAGCTGGTCTTTTCTTGAAAGTATCTTGCGTGCTTTTGGTTTCCACCAGAAAATGGTGAATTGGATCATGCTTTGTGTCACCACGGTGTCTTATTCGTTGAGCATTAATGGTAATCTTTATGGGTATTTCAGAGGTAAAAGAGGATTGAGGCAGGGTGATCCGATATCTCCCTATTTGTTTACTTTGGTGATGGAGGTCTTATCGTTTATCCTAAAAGATGCAGCTGGTAATAGTACTGCTTTCAGATACCATCTTCACTGTAAAAAACAAAAGATTATTAATGTCTCGTTTGCGGATGATCTTTTCATCTTTGTGAATGGTGATGTGGCCTCGGTCAAAGTGGTTAGGGACACGCTTCAGCAGTTTTCGAAGCTTTCGGGTCTCGTCCCAAGTATTCCGAAGTGCACGGTGTTTTTTGGTAATGTTCCTCAATCGGTTAAGCAGGAAATTCTTCATGTTATGTCGTTTCGTGAGGGTTCGCTGCCTGTTCGTTACCTGGGAGTCCCTTTAATATCGTCTAAACTTTCTTATAAGGATTGTAAAATTCTGGTTGAAAAAATGCACAAGAAGATTGATAACTGGATGACGAGATCTCTGTCCTTTGCAGGTAGATTGCAGCTAGTTAATTCGGTTCTTTCTGCTATGCACATATATTGGGCCACTGTTTTTCTATTGCCAGCTAAAATTGTGACGGATCTTGAAAGACGGATGCGTGTTTTTTTATGGTCTGGTAAGAATCAGCTGAATGTCAAGGCTAAGGTTGCTTGGAAGATAGTCTGTCTTCCAAAGAATGAGGGGGGGCTAGGTGTTCGATGTATTTCTGATGTAAACAAAGCCCTTATTTCGAACCATATTTGGAGTATTTTGGTGAACAGAAACTCTCTTTGGGTGCAATGGATTCATATCTATAAGCTCAAAGGGAGAAGTTTTTGGGAGATTCCTTGTAGGGGTCGTATGACATGGGGTTGGAGGAAAATTCTTGCTTTGCGTGAGTTAATCCGTCCTTTTTTGTGGAAGTCTCTCGGTAATGGTGCTAATACAAATGTTTGGAGTGACACTTGGTGTAGTGCGTGTCCTCTCCGTGCTCATATTAGTCCGGGATATATTGCCAATGCAGGTTTCAACCTGCAATCTTCTGTAGCGGATATGGTTGACTCTAGTGGTAATTAGAGGTGGCCGGTGGCTTGGTATGATCTATTCCCAGTTCTAATCAATTTTCATGTACCGGTTATTCATGACACGCAGGATCGGCTGGTTTGGATTAATTATGAAGGGAAATCATGTCATTTCTCTTCGTGGGAGGTATGGAACAATATTCGGTATTGTGAGAATGTCGTTTCATGGGTAAATATGGTTTGGTTTAAACAATGCATCCCAAGGCACTCGTTTCATTTGTGGATGGTCATTAGAAATAAGTTGAAAACTCAAGATAGAATGTCCGTTTGGGCGGCGGGTAGTGCTACAAACCTGAATCTCATGTGCTGCCCTTTATGTCATCGTGACCGGGACTCGAGGGACCACTTATTTTTTGAATGTTCGTATGCTAAGGAGGTTTGGTTTGACATTAGGGAATTAGCGAATATGGGTGATGTTAATTGCCGATGGGATGATATTATGATTTGGATGGATCAACACTCCACTCGACAGTCAGTCAATGTTGTGAGCAGATTGGTGGTTGCAGCAGCGTCCTACTTCGTTTGGCAAGAAAGGAATTCGAGGCTTTTTACTGGGAATCAACGTACGCCGACTGTATTATCTCAGGAGATCATTAAAACTGTTCGTTTGTGGGTTTTGACATTCAAATTCAAACAGGGATTTGTGAATACAACTCTCCTTCAGAAGTGGAACATTCCTAGCAGTAACTTGGATTTTGATCCTGGCTAGTTAGTTTGGCGTGTCTGTTGTGGGTTGTTTAGGCTGGGCCGGGTTTTGACTATTTAGTCGTGTGTTTGGTTGTTTTGGTTTTGTATTTGGTTGTTTGTTTTTACTCTAGTCTTGGCATGTCAAGTCTAGAGGGGGTGTAACATTTCAGTTGCACTATTGTGCTTATTGTGTTTTTTTATAAAATTCACCGGGGTAACCCTTTACCCAAAAAAAAAAAAAAAAGCTCTAAGTATGCTCCATGTGTTAGTGATGCTTAGATTGTATTAGCAAGGCTTGAAAGTGCTTGAAATTGGGTGTTTAGGTGAAGAAAATGGTGAGTTTGGGGGGTGTTATGTGTGACCGTGAGTTAGGGAGGGACAAGAGAATGTTGTGAGTTTTTTTTTAAGTTATGATAATAAGGAATGGGATGATGATGTTATAAATTTCAAGTTCATGCAATTCTAGGTCAACACTCAATCCTACACCATAATCTAAATCATAATTACATGTAAGGTGAAAAATGTTATAGGGGAATGGTGTTGGCCGTAAGTAGGGTATGGGTGTAGGATTTTTATATAAAAAAACATTTAACATGTGATGATAAAATAAACATTAGATATTTTGGTGAATAAATAAGTTCTTGCACCATTAGCCCATTAATGGTGGTTTAAGATGTTAATCAAGCTTAATTAGTGCATTAGTTTACTGGGTGTTAATTTTGGATGGTAAAAATGCCGCTAGTTCGCTCGTTGGTTCGATATCGGGTGATATATAAAAGACGTTATATAATACCGGGAGCTATGGTTTTAATTTACCATCGACGCTATAGCATTTATTCAAGGCGTTTGCGACACCAAAATATGGCTAACTAGTTCGCTAGCATTTTAGTTTAGGAGATTGGATGGTAGAAATATAATTTATTCGCCTATCGGCTCAAGTTTGGACAGTGTGTGAAAGTCGCGGCGTGACACCGTGAGTAAATGTTTCGGGTATCCCATTGATATCCCCAAGCTTATTTATGATGTAAAGTATTATTTACAAGTTCTACGAACCTTTAAAATAATAGGTTCTGGTGTCCCGGAAAAATTTATTTTGGTTATATTCTGGCGCAGAGCGGACAGTGCAATTGTAAGCGTTCACCGGAAAGTTAAGGTGCTTTAAATGTTTAGCGTCCCTATTTATGTCACACCCTGGCTTTTGCGGAAGCGTGGGTTTAATTGGTGTGACTTCTTAATACCATAGCAACAATCACAACAATGCTATATGATAAAATACGGGATGTTCATCCATTAAAATAGAAAAAGCATAACATATTGTCTTTAAAAACATCAACCACTGAATACGTTACAAACCATGACTTGTTTAAAATGAGTTCATAAGACTCAACGAAGAACTACCAACAAAACGAGGATTTAAGACATGAAACCCGTCCAGGAATGAGTTGCACTTCCAAAACCCTATGACCCTGGATGACATCCTTATCTAGTACGCAGCTAACATGCACCACTTGCCAGATCCTATTCATTCCCTGAAATACATGTAATTTGAAAAAGTCAACAAAAAGTTGAGCGAGTTCATGTGTAAGTGAGTATATAAAAGCCTTTAAAATGTCTGTATAAGTAAAAGTCCCTGGTACGTAGCAATTAAGGAAAAACCTGATCACCATTGGGTTGCAAAACCAATAGTATGTGTGAAATGATGCAGGAAGACTCAAACCTAGCAAATTTGTCTCCGGTATGAAGACATAGTCACCACTATGGGCCGCCCCGGCCTCATGGGTGTGGGCTCACTACACCCAAATAGATCTATCACTCATGTCCCGTGGTCCTACAATGAGGATTAATGGACTTAAGCGTTGTACCCACCACTCACATGATCGCGTAGTAAAAACCCTCCTTAAGCTAACCATACCATAATAAATGTCTGTAAATGTCTGTATAAGTCTGTAAATGTTTGTAAATGTCTGTAACATGTATTTCACCCCTGAAATGTAAAACTGAAAATAGTTAAGAGAAAAGGGGGACATGAACTCACAGTAGTGCGTCTTGTACCGAATCTCAAACTCTGTCTGCTACACGACAACCTACACGTACTAATGTCTATTAGACGAACGGGCCGTGCCTTGGCTTAGAGTTTAATGTTTAGAGTTGTGTTACTTATATTGATTCGCGTGATAAATATTTGTTCGTTCAATGTTCTAGTACATTCTAGTCTTAGAAAGCAAAATATTTACTAAGTGTTATAATTTTCAGAAAATTTCGCCATAGCCTCCTCTGTAAATAGAGGTGTCCATGCTTAAGAGCATATCATTTTCTTTTACAAATATCTCGTAGAGTGCTCCCACATAGCCAACCCGAAAATCATACATGCAATGCCCTATTTACGACTTTTCAGCTTTATTAACCAAAACTGGACTGTTTTCGAGTATTTAAATAAAATAGTTAACCTTTTCCAAAAATTCTCAAATATTTACAGAATGTCATATATAATCCAAAATTTATTGTGTAAAATTTTCGAGGACCAGTTCATTACCAATTTTATATAAAAATTCTTTTACCCGACTGCAATCAGATTTGTTACTTTCTGATTGCAGTTCCGTCTTTCTTCTTGACAAATAGCGTCGGAGCTCCCCAAGGTGAGAAACTCGGTCTATTGAATCCTTTGTCAAACAATTCCTGAAGCTGAGTAGATAATTCCTGCATCTCCGAGGGTGCGAGTCTATATGAAGCTTTCACCACCGGTGCTGCTCCTGGCACAAGATCGATACTGAATTCGACTTGTCGCCACAGAGGTAATCCCGGCAAGTCTTCTGGAAAGACTTCAGGATATTCCCTTACCACAGGGATGTCTTCCACCTTGCGCTACTCGGCCTTCTTGTCGACCACATGGACAAGAAAGGCGATGCATCCTGTTCTCAGACTCTTCCGAGCCTTCATACAGTTGTTGGTCAGCAGCCGTGTGTCGTGTTTCTCTCCGTGCACCAAAAGATGTTCTCTCGTCGGACAGGGGGAAAAAGAATAATAGTTTTCGCAGCACAACTACTTCTGCTCGGTTGTCGGCCAACCAGTCTATGCCAGAAGTTAAGTCGTAACAACCTAATTGAAAGAGTGAAAAGCCGTTACTGAATTTTCATGCTCCAAGTTCGAGTGTGCATCCTTTGATGTCTTTCCTGACTTGACTAATTTACCATTGGTAAATCCTATTGAATGGGAGGATGTCTTGTTTACTTGACTCGGCCAAGCATACTTTGAATTTTATGGGGATGAAGCTAATACCGACACCGGTGTTAAACAACACGGATGCAACGGGTCGGTTGATAGGAACGTATCGGTGACCCTTAATGACTTCACATGACTTTGCTAATTCCTCATTAGCTAACTTGATAGAGCAAGACATGTTTAACCTACATGACTCTAATTCGTGTATATGCTTAGTATCTAAAGACACTAAGTTAAGCCGACGTTGGTATCCAAAGAATTGATACATGATGGTTGTAGAGTAGAGCATACCCCTAGACCTGCTTACTCACTAGCTTGATTCATCCTTAACCATCCATGCTCGTAGTGACCTCCTTGCCACAGTAAAAACCACCTCGTTCATTCTTAAATATAGCTAACTCATTAGTTTCTGTTTTGTGCCAAGTCTCACCACACTGCTACTCTTGTCACTTTTGCAAGTTCCCTCATGATGAAAGTTTCACCTATCTCATTCCGAATTTTGACAAGTTATTAGCATACTTCTTAATGCGAGCATCGATTATGGCAGTAATCGCCTTCGCTTTGCTTGTCACGGGATTTCTCTTTCTCTTAACACCCTCCTTGGGTAGTCCCCCATCCTCACCACATCCTTGGTGAGACTAATTGGGAGAGTTACTTGAAAATAAATCTAGGTAGGGTGACATGATGTGATCATGATTCGGATATCAGGGCTAAACCTCAAATGTAGCGCTCAGTGCGTTTGGATTCACGTGTTATCCAATATGCAATCAATCCTTGACAGATTGTAGAGGCGTCGGGGTAACTAACAACATTAGCTCTAATCATGATCGAGTTCTAGAGCTCGGTTCCCAAACTTGGAATTTTTCCACTAGCGAGCAATACTCTTCTCGCTTAAGATTCTTGAGTTCTTCCCACAATAACCTCTTTGGTGTATTACTCTCTATAGTTTGCACTTGGAAATTTCACCAAGTTAACGCCTCATTCAACAGAAGGCTATTCGTTTACCAAAACGTTAACTTAGGAGTACATTTATTAGCAAGGTTAACTGACTTCCTTGTCTTTATCTAGCGGATAGAACTCACCGCACCTTCCGTAGCAATGAGTTCTCGCGGCTTATAATCCAGAAAAGCCTTAGGATTAAAATCTGGTGTGATTGCATCTCCAAGTGTGGCATTGCCACTCATTCTCGTCCCATCGGGATTTGAACCACTTGAAATACCGGTACCATCAGTACCATCACTAGTGTCGACTCGACAACCTCATGTTGTTCCATATGACCTCTAGTTCAACTTTAATAGTAGGGCGCTGATTAACTGACCCTCTTCTAGGCGTAGATTTTCTTGTCGAAGCCACGCTGTTTCCGATACATAGTATCATTGGGTCTAGGCTTTTATTTGGACAGATATACCCTATCATGCGCCTAAGAATTAAGAATGTGATTGGTCATGGAAACCTCAAGACAGCGTTGCTCCGGTATGTTTGAACAATGATATTCATGAATAAATGCATTCCAAAATGCATAGTACCTCTTGAGTGTATTAGCCATGTGCCTAAATGGGAAAAGAAGTAATTCGTTGAGGAGGAGAAACCAAATGGTCATCTCCAATTTTTACAACGTGTATCCCATACTTCCTGGATCCCGATCACCCAAAGTAGGAAAAAAACCCTTCGCCGCACTAGCCCGTGTGATGAATACGTTGATACTCCTTGAGCTCCACGAGCTTCGACAAAATTGTTATAATTTCCATAGATGTCGAATAATACAATGAAGGGGTTGTAGCTTGGCTCATGCCATAGTATCCCTTGGAATAAGACAAATATCAAACGGCAGAGTTTAATGTAATCATCTCCGATAACTAAGATAAGGTAAGGTGTCATAGAAACCAAAGAACCAGCCCATGTACAAGAATTTCGAGAATGTTGAGGAAAAATCCTCCATGAGTGGCTAACGAGTTTTGTTTGCTTTCGATGACTAGTCTCATACGACTCGTGTTATAGATTGAATGTTAAGTGCAAACAATACGTGTAGCCTTCCTGTATCGTAGAGTGTTATAGTAACCATTCCGGTTAGTGTTCTACTAGATAGAAATTTGAACAACTTAAGAACTCCGAATGGATAGTGATCTCTTGGTTTGGCAGAGCCCACCAGGATTCCCATGCACTACAAGTTGTTATTACGTGGGCCCCCGTAATAATAAATTGTCTTGCATGGTAGAGTGTTATAGTAACCAGTGTCTCTCGTTCAAAGAAGACGATCAGTCAGAAAGAGGAGTCTATTGTCTACATACCTTCAACATAGAAGGGACCTTCGTGCTGGTCCACGTGCCAATGCCCCTTGTCATTATTCGTGAAAGGGCACAACGTTAGTCTAAAAAGAATTCGTAATAATAACCACTGGAGGGGCACCTTCAAGATGAATACCTCATCTTCCTTGCCTTAACAAGAATGTAATCAATCATGACCTTTATGAATCTCAGGGACCTCTTCCCACTAGTAGAGTTGTTGTCCAAGGTTGCCACCTCCGCCTCGTTGTCACAATCGAAGCTAGACATATACTACCCGAGGGAAGCAACCATCTTCCACGGAATTAATGCTTTTGGGTCTCGATTAGGGACCACTTCCGCCAAAAGCTTCGTAATAGATGCGAGGTCGTCATTCTCATCGAGTGAGTTAAGTGTAATAATAGAATTCAGAGTCGAAGGTATTTTCATCCATGGAAAATATTCCATACAACACATATATAAATATATTATATATATAATTAATCACTAAATCTCATGTTGTTTTTGTTCTCATGTTTCACATGTAAGCCTTAGTGTTTTCAAGTCTATTCCTTATAGACTAAACATGTATTGAACCATATCAGTTACTTATGATTGAGCCCGTGTGATAGATCCTCATGTTAATCTGTCACACCCTGCTAGTAGCGGAAGCGTATTGTGTGTGACGTAAGAAAAGGTAATCATTGCATCCAAATGTATTTAACAACATGAACCAACAACGATGCCATAGTTATATAAATTCCAACGAATATTTACATATTTTCCCAAAAGTAGTTTCAAGTACCATACATGTTCACAACATTAGACATAACATTGTTATCAGTTTGTTTTACACATCACAAAAGATAGTTTTGACATAAAACTTAGTAAGGTTTTGTTTCCTATATACCCATACGAAGTTAGGATATAGAAAAACCCTTCAAAAGTGGCAATCGTTGTCATTTGTTTTCCCGAATCCCATAGTGAATCACCGGCTCAAGACCTGTTTCCTGAAATATATGTAGTTTTTAAAAAGTCAACAAAAAGTTGAGTGAGTTTATGCAGTATTTGTTATCATATGAAATCTCATAAATGTTATCTTGTAATCATGGTATGTTCTGATTCATTCATGGAGTCTGTCAAGGATCTATCAGTGGGTAGCGAGCCCCCTGACATAATGTACCATAAACAAATAACCAAACCGAGAACACTTTGTCATCATTTGGGATCACAAAAGCACTCCAGGGTATACCAACCGGGAGTGGGGCGTGCCTCAAGCCCAATAGATCTACACCTTTTGCACCTTGGTCACTAAGTGATTAATGGTTACTAATGTTATCTCCCTACTTATGCACATTGAACATGTTATCTACTACTCCGTAACTAACATACCAATAGTTTTAGCATGTATTTCCCCTCGATGTTTTTGAAAACAAAACATTGAAAACAGTGAAAGGAGGGACAAGAACTCACAAATTTGCATTCCGTTTAATATGATATCGAAGTGAGCGTCCGTACGTGTCAATAACCTACATGTGTACTAATCTCGTTAGACACTGGGTCTTTCGGACCTCGTACAAGTTGTTCATCTTGAATTCTTTATTATGTTCTCGTTTGTCATTTTTGGAACAACTTTGTATTTTAGAGCGTTGATAGTTTACTCGCTCGATTGTTATGTGTATACATGTATTCTATTCGTATTGAATTCATAAGCGTATTCATGTATTCTATGTATTGACTTATGTGTGATCGGCTTCGTTCTTCACACGTCCTCGTGGAGTGCACGCATGCCATTGAGCCTTTGCTCATGTCATTGGGCTGAACCCATGTCATTGGGCCGAGCCCATGTCATCTATGTTATCGTATCTAATCCATGTGTTTAATGTTATTGGGCTGAGCCCATGTCATTGGGCCGAGCCCATGTTATCTATGTTATTGGGCCTAACCCATGTATTAAGGAATTTGGGCCTAGTCCATTACCAACTTTGATAGGCCCAACGCTAACTTCATGAGTCCATTAACATAATCTTGCAATTTTTACCAAAATGTTACCAAGTAGCAAACTTTAAATAAGTTCATTTTTCGTATGAAAAATACTTGGTAATTTTTATAGTTTTCGACTTTCCGGATTCCTGTTATAGGTCACTTATATATGTGATCGTTTTAACGTCCAAAATATGTCATTTTAGACCCGACTTTGTGTCACACCCGTTCATTAGCGGAAGCGCACGGTGTGAACTTGATTAGTTCTCATTGCATACGATATAAGTAAACAACTACATGAATGAAAACATATGATGTTCATCCATTGCCATAATAAAAATATTACACATTATAAGTTTGTTTAAAATGCCAAACGACATAAGTTATAAGTTTTACAAAAGACAAGTTCAACACAAGTTTAAAACATAAGGCTTTGCATCCTATATCTCATTGAAGATGAGATATATGGACCAAACCCTCCAAAAGGGATGACAGCGATGACTTGTACTCCAAAAGCTTCATAGTAAACACCAGCACCGAGTTTCATTAGTTTCCTGAAATACATGTGAGTTTGAAAACATCAACAAAAGTTGAGCGAGTTCATGTGTTTATGTGTAATGCGCATCAAATGAATCTCAAAAACATTTGAAAGTTCAGTTTATAAGTAGGTATGTAAAGTGTCTATGAACATGTTGATCATTAATGTTTTGCAAAGACATTAATATATGTGACGACATAGGAGGTACTCAACCCGCGTAGGCAATTTAAGTGTCGAATTCTCGACGATGGACACAACAGCTGTCACACCCCGACCACATAGAACATCAAATCGTGGCACAAACGCCGGGGAGTGTTGTAACAGAATCATTGTTTCATAACACATGGAAATTGAAATATTGTTTTATTGATTAAAGGAGTTACAATGTCTTGACAATCAAAGAAACATAACATAAGTAACGAGTCTTGCATCTTTTATTGTCACTAACGCACAGGTCTGCCTAAGTATGTCTTGATAAGTCCTATGCATCATCTCCTGAAAACACATGTGAAAATAGGCACGTCAGCATAAAAATGCCTGTGAGATACATAGGTTTTGTGAAAATAGGATTCATGACTTGTAAGTTTAGAAAGAGTTGTTTAATAAAGTTTAGTCATGAACCTTGTAATTTGATTTGTCTTGTAAATCGTATGAAAAACAATAAATTCAGATGATATGTATAAGTAAGAGAATAATGTATGGTTAAATGAATAACCATGTAAAATGAGTTTGTATAAGATAAGTTGTTTGTAAAACAATGTCTTGCGAAAAGTATGTTATTTGTATAAAATGTTATATGTCTAAATTGAAATGATTCAAATAACGCTACGATATGTAATACCATACAAGCACTTACATATAGGAAGTACCAGCGGCGTATCCACCATACTTGTATCGTATTACACACGCCTCGTTACTTAAATCACTTACCCAAACCAAACCACCAAAGTAAAATGTTTATGTATAATCAATTGTCAAAATGTTTATGTGAAAACCATGTCTAATGTCTATGTCTAATGTTTATGTCAAATGTAAATCATGAATTGTGTATGTAAATGTCAAAATGTTTATGTATGGTAAGTGAAATATATCAACTAGACCATATGTAAAATGCACAAAAACAAGGTATTGAAGTAAAACATGGTTTAAATCAAAGTTAATGAATGTCAAGTCCTATGGTACCACTACCTACTACCGAGCGGCATGATCGGTGTTAATGAATGTACACTGTCTCATTTAAACAAACCAAATGTCATACCAAAATGTAAGCATGTGATGAATAATAAATGTACCAAGTATGCAGACAATGGGCATACATAACATAGAATGTAATGTAAAGTAATGTACTAAGTACGCACACAATGGGCATACATAGCATAGAAATGTAATGTAAAATAATGTACTAAGTACGCACAAAATGGGCATACATAGCATAGAAATGTAATGTAAAATAATGTACTAAGTATGTACACAATGGGCATACATAGCATAGAAATGTAATGTAAAATAATGTACTAAGTACGCACACAATGGGCATACATAGCATAGAAATGTAATGTAAGATAATGTACTAAGTACGCACACAATGGGCATACATAGCATAGAATGCAAAGAAATCATGTACTATAAATGTACTAATGAACATAGCAAGTATATGATGTGAAAACAGGAAAGCACGAAAGTAACAAGTAGGCACATGTTTTCCACCCCAAAACAGTTTGAAAACAGTAAAAGAGGGGTCTATGTACTCACTTGAGATTGCTCAGAAGCCCTAAGATAACCACCAAGTAATGCTAGAGATCACGGAAATCAAACGGTACCTAATATAGGTAACTATGTTAATAAACCGGACCTAAATCGGAGGATCGGATAGAATGAGGGTTCGTAAACCAAACGAGTATGGAGACTCGTGTAATATGGTTTAACAAAGCCTACATACTAAATGAAACCTAACATAAGTGCTTACAACCCATTACGACCCGTTTAGGTAGCTTATGCTACTTTAACGCGTCGTTCGCGTGAAACGCGTTCGGACCGCCTAACTAGTCCTATGACAAGTAGAATATGCCTTAACATGCCTAATATTGTCGTCAAATCAGTTTAGATGTCAATACTTATGTCACATATGTTTATAATGAATTTTGGCATCAGAGGGGTATTTTGGTAATTTACCTAAGGCATATAAACTACCTATCATACAACTATTTAAACGTCGTGACCATAAGGTATAACCTCGGAAGGTTATTCCCTATATACTATGGTTACCTAATGTATTTGGTCGGATCCTAATGATCGACCAAATGGGTCGGGTTTGAAGGTATAAGCGATTTATTAGATCGCTTACCCTTACGACCCTAGACAACGTGGTAATCAGTAGGCATAGTCCCAAAGGACTATAACCATCTTGATTACAATCACGTTGCGAAGTTCAAACGAACTTCGCATTGACCATAAACTGGTCAACGCAGAAAGTCAAACAAAGTTTGACTTTCGGACTCGAAAAGCAATAAAAGAACGAAGGAATACTTACGAAGGGTCCCCGAATGCTAATCTAGATCAAAATAGCTCAGGTATGAAACAAAGGTTTCAACTTAGAGCACATTAGATCAGATTCTTGTGAGTTTGAAGCAAATGGGGGTGGGGTATTTATAGTTTTTCCCGAATCGTTAAGATCGTTTCTTGAATAACGTGATCGAATCTCGTGCGTACACTTGTTGGAAAGTTGTGGTAACTAAAAATGGCCTCTCATGAGCTGAAAGGGCAAGTGTGGGTTTGTGGTTGTGAGATTAACAGCTGTAATCTGCTGACTAATCGATCTTATCTGATCTGGGACACTGACGCGGGCCGCGTAAGGATACACACAACTCTTACGCGGGCCGCCTGGCCTTGTCTGATCAGAACCAACTTTGCAAAATGACAGTTTTGGTCCCTGTTGGTGGTTAAGGCCATTCCCGACACTTCTAAGGCCCATAAAGCCAACTTTAAGGCCCTAAAATGATGCCTAAACATTGTGGACATGAAACATGCTCAAAAATATGTCTGATGTCAGTTCGTTTGGTCGTACGATCGCGATGTGCGCTTAATTACGACTGAATGCGCATAAGCGCGAAAAACGATCCAAATTGCGTGACGAATGGATTTTTCTTATGCCAAACACTAAAATAAAATATTTTAGTGCTTACATAAATTTTTGGATGTCCGGATGTATTCAGAACGTAAGTTATGCGCGAAAGTGCAAATTTGTGCACTTTTTGACGCTTTTAGTCCCTGAATGACCCAAAAGTTTATTTTAGCACACCGAACTCCTCAAAGCTTATTTCCAAGTTGTGTAAAGGTTATTTAAAGTATGTTAAGTATATGTTGATGTTCCGGAGTATTTGTCGCATTAAACTGATTACGTTTACGCACCAGTTTGCGTATAACTCTCCAGAAAGTGATATAGAGTTTGAAATTGAACACGAATTGATATGTGCAAATGATACACATATTTGTACAAATCCCAACTATGAAATACAATATTTCATTGGTTTGGTATTTGTTTGATGGTCGCAGTGACCCAGGTGTCACAGTCTCCCCTACTTTAGGAAATTTCGTCCCGAAATTTATTTAGAGGAAATTTGTGAGAGCTTGAAACATGAAGTTGAAAAGATCGAACAACATTGGTTAGGGTTCTGAACTTCTAGTAACTTTAATAACATCATGATTGCAATGTAAGAGGGATACTTATATACAAGTATATGAAGCGTCATTGGTGCGTCCACCGTACCTCCATTACATCGTTCTCATTTTGTTATTGTTGTCGCTATCGGTTCTTACACATAATAAATCTTACTGGGTTTCTGTGCACTGAATTTCATAATTATGTACACGTCCATAATTAGACAATTCCTTGCATAGTTCACACAGTCTATTTTATAATGTGTAGGGGAAAACCAAATGAACAAACATGTGATGAGCGTGACTAGACCACTATAGAGTCCTTTTAATTAAATCAATAAATGATCTAAATAGACTATCAAGGAGTCTGTTCAGCTACATCACTAGATGTCGTTCTTAACCAGATTCTGAATCAATCTTTTTGACTAGACCACTAAAAGGGTCTCTTTTGAATCATGGAGTGGTACTATATAATCCAAGGGTCTTAACTATTACATAGAAGCCCATTAAGGATTTAAGGTAGTACCTTTTTGAATATCCTACTACGAATCCCTCATATAAAGATATGAAAAATTCTTACGAGGATTTGGATAACGAATATCCAGAGTATACAAAAACACAAAATGCAAAAAAGAAATCACAAGATGCATAAACACATAGTCATATAACCACAAAGATTGTTTATCTAGATCTTTAATTTATTAATTTGTTTTGCTAACAGAGCACATGTATTAAAAGCACACTAGGAATCCACCTCGTGGATTTCATTTGGTACTTTAAACATTATCAAGAATCTAACTATAAAGATAGAAAGATTTTTAAAAGAAAAATTCGATTTCGATTATAAGGAACCGAAATGTTCGAATTTAGGTACATAAGGAATCCAATTAAGGACTCTGGTTTGAATGATAATCATCCACAAGGGTCTAAATGTGAAGATAAAAAGATCCCATATGGATTTTAGAAGTTGAAGATGTTTTGAAACCTTGCACTTGATGTGCTTAGGTCAAAACATGAAGTAAAATGCTTATGAAGTTGAGATGCCAGATATGCCAAGGCGACATATGAAGCGAAATTTGAAAGTTAAGTCAATGTATGAAGAAAGTATTTTTGAAAACTATGCATGGGGTTCTTAAAAAAAATGTGTTCAATGTTTTTGAAACCTTATATATAATACCTTTGAAATCATAAAGTAGGTGTACTAGGTAAGTATATTTATAAAAATGTTTTAAAATCATGCGAGATGAATTTTTGAAATTATGTATAAGGTTTTTGAAAAACATGAATGATGCTTTTCGAAATCATGCACTTGATAAGAGAATGTACTGTGTTAATATTGTCTTCAGACTATATGAAACATTTTGAAATTATGAAGGTTTCTTTTTTTTTTTTTTTTTTTTTGAAGACATAGCCAATGTTTTTGAAATAACATAGACAATGCATTAAAAAAATGTTTTCAAGCTATATGAAATGTTTTGAGATCATGAAGATTTTTTTTAAAATACTTGTACTGTGTATGTTTGAAAAAAAAAACAAAACGTAATGGGTATGAGATTTGAAAATACTCTTAGTTAACCAAAGATTCAAGGGCACAGATGTGCAGAAGCATGATTACTCATAATGTCACTTTATTTCCTGTACTTTGTTTCTTAGAGTGAAATGAGTACTTAAAATTTTCGAGGGAATCATGAGCGATCATTTGAAAGAGAGAATCACAAGAGTAGTTTGTAAGGAACATAGTTCCTTGATATAGGTATCATAGGAAAAGTCATACACACATGTAACTACACTCGCATATCAGAATTGTGAACAATAATTTATTTATAATCAAAACAGATTGTTTCACATTACAAGAAAACAAAAGAACAAAAGCATGAGACAGCAACATCTTCTAGTCAGGCAACTGCTCATCCGTGGGTTGGATTTGCATTAGCAAGCTTTGGGCAATCCCTTAGGAAATGACCCATCTCTCCACAGTTGTAGCACGACCCAGGCTGAAAGCGAGCTTGAGCAGGATTGGCTTGTGGTTGATTTGGACCACCTTGGTTCAGGTTACATCGACAAGCACTTGCCAAGTGACCAACTCACCCACATGATACACACAGACGACACGGTAAGTGAGCTTGGTGATGCCCATTACATTTGTCGCATATTGGTGTCGTTCCCTTGTATTGCTTCTTAGCAGGTGATGTCGCCACCCGGATGAGTCCTGTTTGATTTGGTACTGCTGTAGTTGGGCAAACCCTTGTCGTATGACCTATAAGTCCACAATTTTGGCATTTGCGGCACTTTACACTAGCCTGATGATGAAGGCTACATTGGTTGCACAAGGGTGCAGTTCCGTTGTATGGTGTAACAACTGTGCTTGTAATCACTATGAACAGTTCCGTTATCAATAAAACAATGTTATTTGATCCCAATGTTTGTTTGATTGTGTTTTACATTTTTCATGTTTTGACTTTTGTTCAATTCCAAACTCTACATCACTTTCTGGAGAGTTATACGCAAACTGGTGCGTAAACGTACTCAGTTTAATGCGAGAAATACTCCGGAACATCAACATATACTCAACATACCTTAAATAACCTTTACATAACTTAGAAATAAGTTTTGAAGGCTTTGGTATGGCAAAAACAAGTTAATTCGACTACAGGGACTAAATATGACAAACTACGAAAGTATGCCAATTTGAACTGTAACGAACATTCCGGAACAATACCATAAGTTAAACATATCATAAATATCCTTTACAAAGCTTAGAAATAGGCTTTGAGGGGTTCGGTATGCTAAAATAAACTTTTGTGCCATTCAGGGACTAAAAGTGTCAAAAAGTGCACAAGTTTGCATTTTCGCGCATAACTTACGTTCTGAATACATCCGGACATCCAAAAATTTATGTAAGCATGACTACATTATATTTTAGTGTTCGCCATAAGAAAAATCCATTCGTCGCGTCATTTGGATCGTTTTTCGCGCTTATGCGCATTCCGTCGTAATTAACCGAACATCGCGACCGTACGGCCAAACGAACCGACATCCGAGATATTTTTGAACACATTTTAAGTTCCCTATACTTTAACTTCATTTTAGAGCTTTGAAATGGGGTTAACGGGCCTTAAACGTGTCGAAAATGGGCTGAATGCATAACAGGGACCAAAAGTGTAAATCTGTCAAACTTAAGCTTAGCGGTGCGCTACACTTTTAGTGTAGCGGTGCGCTAGCCTATGCCAGAACAGATAATAACAAACAGTCAGCAGATTATCAGCTGATTAAACCACAACCACATGTTTGCAACTTGCATTTTCAGCTGATAAACATCATTTCTAGCCACCACAACTTTGTGACAAGTGTACGGCTTGGATCGTGGCACGATATTCAAGAAACGATCCTAACGGCTCTACTTTTCCTATAAATACCCACCCCCCCATTGCTTCAAAAGCCACAAATCTGATCATTTGGGCTCTAAGTTGGAACCTTCGTTTCATACCTGAGTTACTTGGATCGGGATTAGCATTCGGGGACCCTTCGTAAGTCCTCTTTCGTTCTTTTATTGCTTTTCGAGTCCGAAAGTCAAACTTTGGTTGACTTTCTGCATTGACCAGTTTATGGTCGATGCAAAGTTCGTTTGAACTTCATAACGTGAGTGTGATCACGATGGTTATAGTCCCTAGCGACTATACCTACTGATTACCACGTTATCTAGGCTCAGTGACGAGCCGTAGTTTCGGGCAGAATACGTATTCTTACGTATTTTGTAACCAAACTACTCTTAGGTATCACAACCGTTTGTTGTGATACCAAACCTGTTTTCTAAACTTAGTTAAGCATGTTTTAACATGCTTAGCTCGTCACTTTTAGTTTAGTGCTTATATAGGGTCGTAGAGGTAAGCGATCTAATCAATCGCTTATACTTTCGAGCCCGACCCGTTTGGTCGATCATTAGGATCCGACCAAGCACATTAGGTGACCATAGTATATAGGGAATAACCTTACGAGGTTATACCTTATGGTCGCTTCGTTTAAGTAGTTGTATGATAGGTAGTTTATATGCCTTAGGTAAATTACCAAAATACCCCTTTGATGCCAAAATTCATTTTAAACATATGTAACATAACATTTGACATCTAAACTAATTTGACAACCATATTAGACATGTTAAGGCATATATTACTTGTCATAGGACTAGTTAGGCGGTCCGAACGCGTTTCACACGAACGACGCGTTAAAGTAGCATAAGCCACCTAAACGGGTCGTAATGGGTCACAAACACTTAGGATAGGTTTCATTTAGTATGTAGGCTTTGTTAAACCAAATGACACGAGTCTCTACACTCGTTTGGTTTACGAAACCTCATTCTATCCAATCATCCGATTAAGGTCCGGTTATTAACATAGTTACCTATATTAGGTGCCGTTTGATTCTGAGATCTCTAGCATTACTTGTTGATTATCTTTAGACATCTGAGCAATCTCAAGTGAGTACATAGACCCCTCTTTTACTGTTTTCCAAACTGTTTTGGGGTGAAACACATGTGCCTACTTGTTACTTTCATGCTTTCCTGTTTTCACATCATATACATGCTATGTTCGTTAGTACATTATAGTACATGATTTCATTACATCTTATGCTAGGTGTGCCCATTGTGTGCATTACTTAGTACATTGTTTTACATTACATCTTATGCTAGGTGTGCTCATTGTGTGCATTACTTAGTACATTGTTTTACATTACATTTTATGCTAGGTGTGCCCATTGTGTGCATTACTTAGTACATTGTTTTACATGGCATTTTACGCTATGTATGTTCATTTGATTACATACTTAGTGCATTGTTTTCACATGATTACATTTTGGTATGACATTTGGTTTGTTTACATGGGACAATACATTCATTAACATTAGCTACGCCGTTCGTTAGTAGGTAGTGGTACCATAGGAATTGACAACTCCCGTTCCGGACATCCCAGGGAAAGGGGACAGAAAGGAATGACCGAATTCGATGATATAAGACAGATAGACCTTTAATTTGTTTAAAGGGTTTATCACCACAGTCACAAGGCTTGGATGTATGCATTTTCACAATACCGCATAAATGTTCATATTAAATAGTTGCATGCATTTACACAAAACATAGCGTTGTTTTAAACCAATGTTTTACTCCAATACTTTGTTTTCGTGCATATGGTTTAGTTGAGACATTTCACTTGCCATACATGACATTTTGACATAGACATTTGACATGGATATTTGACATAGACATTTGACATGGATATTTGACATAGACATTTGACATAGTTATTTGACATAGACATTTTGACATGATTTACATTTGACACAAACACTTTTGACATTGGTTTTACATACTACATGATTTACATCTTGACATGAACACTTTGACATATTATTCAATACATTTTGACAATTGGTTTAAACATAGACTTCTTACATTGGTTGGTTTGGTTTGATTAAGTGATTAAGTAACGATGCGTGTGTAATATGATACAAGCATGGTGGATACGCCGCTGGTACTTCCTATATATAAGTGTTTGTATGGTATTACATGTCGTAACGTTATTTGAATCATTTCAATATTGAGACATAGAACATTTTATATAAATAACATATTTTTCACAAGACATTGATTTACAAACAACTTATCTTATACAAACACATTTTTACATGGTCATTTATTAAATCTGACATTTACTTATACATATCATCTGATCTTATTATTTTCAAATGATTTACAAGACAAAGCAAATTACAAGGTTCATGACTAAACATTTTCTTAAACATAAGTCATGAATCCTATTTTTACAAACCTATGTATCTCACAGGCATTTTTATGCTGACGTACCTATTTTCACATGTGTTTTCAGGAGCTTTTCCGTAGGATGTTGATCATGATACTAGGGCGGACCTGTGCCTTAGAGACTTTAAAAGAGGATAGACTATGTTTAATTATGTTATAAACTCTTTTGGTTACTGTTCAAGACAATGTAACACCCTTGTTTAATAAATAAATAAAACTTTGTATGCCATGGTTATGAGACAATTAATTCTGTTACAACACTCCCCGACGTTTCCGCCGCGATTTGTTGTTTTACGCGGTCGGGGTGTGACATATGGCTTCCTAGCAGGGGGTTGAGCTGGTTGGTGGGGGATGGCTTGACCATTGTGAGCGACCACGGTGAAGTTATGGGAAGCCTTTCACTTCTTTGACTTCTTAGGGGATCCAGTCTGTTCATCCATGGTCTTTGATTCCTTGATGGGTTTCTTGGCTGATGGTACTGTCACTTGGCTAGGTCTTGCCTGTTTTGGTGCAACCACTGCGAGATTCTTTGAAGCTTTACGTTTCTTTGGTTTTGGTGAAGGCTTGGCTTCCGTCTCCTTTGGTGATTCTTGAGTGGCTTCATCCTGGAGACGATACATGGCAATGCCTAATTCCACAGTCTTCAGAATCACTTCGCCTATTTGCTGGGCAAATTTGGCTGTTTGCTAGGACATTTGACCGTTGCTGAGAGGAAGAGACATTCTAGAAGAAAATGAAAGATATAGGAAGAAACAAGTGAAAGGTTATCAGACAATTAAAACAGGATGGCAATGCATAAAAATTGCGATCATTTGTTTGTTACCTAAGGCAAACAAATGAGACGGTGACAAATCAAAGTAAACGGGTCATATTAATGTATCACTGAAGATATGCTCGCCTATAAGTGAACACTCACCCCAAGAGTTCCCAGGTAAGAGTGACTGGTCCGATACGGCGGATTTGTACGAACACTCTAGCCTTCGACAGAAAACTCAGGGTACAGGCATTCACTCTTCCAGTTTGCACGTGTTCACATTATACGACCCAAACTTTGACGAGATTTGAAAACTTAGAGGGTTCAGAACTGTCACACCCCGACCACGTATAACATACAAGACGTGGCGGAAACATCGGGGAGTGTTGTAACAGAATTAATGTTTCATAACCGTGGATACCAAAAAGTGTTTTGTTTTATTAAACATTGAATAGTTACATCGTCTGGAAATCTAAATGCACAATTTAAACATTTTCTATCATTGTTATTGAGTCACTAAGGCCTTGTCCAGTCCTATGTGAGCATGCATCCTATCAATCGATATCTTTCAATACCTGAAACATATGTGAAAACGAGGTCAGCAAAGAAATGCTGGCGAGATACATAGGTTTTGTGAAAATAAGATTCATGACTTCTGTTTTAAGAAAATGTTTAGTCATGAACCTTGTAATTTGCTTTGTCTTTGTAAATCATTTGAAAAATAATAAGTTCAGATGATATGTACAAATAAAAGAATAATGCATGATTAAATGAATAACCATGTAAAATGAGTTTGTATAAGATAAGTTGTTTGTAAATAAATGTCTTGTGAAAAGTATGTTACTTGTAGAAAATGTTCTATGTCTCAAACTGAAATGATTCAAATAACGCTACAATATGTAATACTATACAAACACTTATATATAGGAAGTACCAGCGGCGTATCCACCATGCTTGTATCATATTACACACGCACCGTTACTCAAATCACTTACCCAAACAAACCACCAATGTAAGATGTCCATGTTTAAACACATTGTCAAATGTATTGAATAACATAACAAAATGTTTATGTTAAGATGTAAATCATGTCATGTATAATCAATGTCAAAAGTGTTTGTGTCAAATGTAAACCATGTAATGTGTAACCAAAATGATATGTATGGCTAGTGAAATGCATCAACTAAACCATAGATGAAACGCACAAAACAAAGTATTGAAGTAAAACTTGGTTTAAATCAATACTATGTTTCGTGGAAATGCATGATCAAATGTAAATCATGTCCACATGTTTACCCAATCGTTAAACCATCTTGTTTTAATCGTTCAAATCGTTCTTGTTTTAATTGTGAAACTACTTAATGGTCGATTCTCTAATAACATTCAAACCTTCTTGACGCGTTCCTCGTTCCAACTCGCTCTCGCTCTCGTTCTTAACAAACCCTTACCAAAGGGTAAGTTAATAATTTCAGATTCAGTCGCTACCCACAACCCCCACACATAACAATGGGTGCAGTAAATAACGGGATTTGTCAGATCCTATGGTACCATAACCTAATACTGGTCGGCTTGATCATTACTAATGAATGTCATTGGTTATGTAACTACAACCAACAAGTTCGTTCACTTTATTGAAATTTGTAATTAGTTTTTGAACCATTGAAATCATTCTTGAAACCCTTGTTATTGTTCTTGAAACTACATTGTAATTGTTATTGAAATCATTGATAAAGCATTTAGCACATATGAGTCACCCCAAAACAGTTGAAAACAGTAAAAGAGGGGAATAATGTACTCGCCTGAGAATGCTTGGAGGTCTTGAACAAAAACCAAACAAAGCTAGAGAGAGCACGAAATCAGTCGGCAGTTTGAAACTATATAAATAAACCGGACTTAAATCGGGAGATCGGATAGGATGAGGCTTGGTAAACCAAATGAGTGTTGGAACTCATATGACATGGTTTAACAAGGCCTACATACTACAATGAAACCTATCCTAAGTGCTTGTGACCCATTACGACCCGTTTAGGTGGCTTATGCTACTTTAACGCGTCGTTCGCGTGAAACGCGTTCGGACTGCCTAACTAGTCCTATGACAAGTAATATATGCCTTAACATGTCTAATATGGTTGTCAAATCAGTTTAGATGTCAAAAGTTATGTTACATATGTTTAAAATGAATTTTGGCATCAAAGGGGTATTTTGGTAATTTACCTAAGGCATATAAACTACCTATCATACAACTACTTAAACGAAGCGACCATAAGGTATAACCTCGTAAGGTTATTCCCTATATACTATGGTCACCTAATGTGCTTGGTCGGATCCTAATGATCGACCAAACGGGTCGGGTTCGAAAGTATAAGCGATTGATTAGATCGCTTACCTCTACGACCCTATATAAGCACTAAACTAAAAGTGACGAGCTAAGCATGTTAAAACATAACATGCTTAACTAAGTTTAGAAAACAGGTTTGGTATCACAACAAACGGTTGTGATACCTAAGAGTAGTTTGGTTACAAAATACGTAAGAATACGTATTCTGCCCGAAACTACGGCTCGTCACTAAGCCTAGATAACGTGGTAATCAGTAGGTATAGTCGCTAGGGACTATAACTATCATGATCACACTCACGTTATGAAGTTCAAACGAACTTCGCATCGACCATAAATTGGTCAATGCAGAAAGTCAAACAAAGTTTGACTTTCGGACTCGAAAAGCAATAAAAGAACGAAAGAATACTTACGAAGGGTCCCCGAATGCTAATCTAGATCAAAATAGCTCAGGTATGAAACAAAGGTTTCAACTTAGAGAACAATTGATCAGATTCTTGTGAGGAATGAATGAATATGTGTTGGGTATTTATAGATTTCGGTCCACCGTTAGGATCGTTTCTTGGAGAAGATGGAATGATCTAGCCCGTACACTTGTCACAATGTTGACGTTACTGAATTTGGCCACCATAAGAGTTTAACATGTGGCACTTGACCTTTGGGGGATGCTAGGGGATGTTAATCTTGTGTTTAAATGGCTTTTCCCGATCAGAAGGGGCCTAGCGTGACGCTAGGGGGGCTAGGCGTCGCGCTAGGGGTCCCCTGATCAGCAAACAATTTCAAGTGTCCACTTTTCAGTCCCCATTGCGTATTAAGGCCATTTCCGACATGTTTAAGGCTTGTTAAATCATTTTCAAGGCTCCACAAGGATGCCTAAACATTGTGGACATGAAACATGCTCAAAAATATGTCGGATGTTGGTTCGTTTGGTCGTACGATCGCGATGTTCGGTTAATTACGACGGAATGCGCATAAGCGCGAGAAACGATTCAAATGACGTGACGAATGGATTTTTCTTATGCCAAACACTAAAATAAAATATTATAGTGCTTACATAAATTTTTGGATGTCCGGATGTATTCAGAATGTGAGTTATGCGCGAAAATGCAAACTTGTGCACTTTTTGACACTTTTAGTCCCTTAATGACCCAAAAGTTTATTTTAGCACACCGAACACCTCAAAGCCTATTTCTAAGCTATGTAAAGGATATTTATGGTATGTTTAACTTATGGTCATGTTCCGGAATGTCTGTTACAGTTCAAATTGGCATACTTTCGCAGTTTGTCAAATTTAGTCCCTGTAAGCGATTAAACTTTGATTTCACCACACCTAACCTTCCAAAACTTATTTCTAAGTTATGTAAGGGTTATTTAAGGTATGTTAAGCCTATTTCACTATTCCGGAGTGTTCGTTGCATTAAACTGGTTATATTTACGCATCAGTGCGCGTATAACCTTCCAGAAAGCGATTTAGAGTTTGAAATTGAACGAGAATTGATATGTGCAAATGATACACATATTTTTACAAATCCCAAGTATGAAATATAATATTCCATTGGTTTGGTATTTGTTTGATGGCCGTGGAGGCACAGGTGTTACAGTCTCCCCTACTTTAGGAAATTTCGTCCCGTAATTTATTTAGAGGAAACTTGTGAGAGCTTGAAAGCATGTTGTTGAAAAGATCGAACAACATTGGTTAGGGTTCTGAACTTTTAGTAACCTTAATAACATTATGCTTGCAATGTAAGAGGGACACTTATACACAAGTATATGAAGCGTCATTGGTGCGTCCACCGTACCTCCATTACATCGTTCTCATTTTGTTATTGTTGTCACTATCGGTTCTTACACATAATAAACCTTACTGGGTTTCTGTGCACTAAATTTCATAATTATGTACGCGTCCATAATTAGACAATTCCTTGCATAGTTCACACAGTCTATTTTATAATGTGTAGAGTAAAACCAACTGAACAATCCTGTGATGAGTGTGACTAGACTGCCATAGAGTCCTTTTTAATTAAATCAATAAATGATCTAAATAGACTATAAATGAGTCTGTCCAACTACATCACTAGATGTCGTTCTTAACCAAATTGTAAATCAATCTTTTTGACTAGACCACCAAAAGGGTCTCTTATGAATCATGGCGTGATACTATAAAATCCAAGGGTCTTATCTATTACATAGAAGCCCATTAAGGATTTAAGGTAGTACCTTTTGACTATCCTGCTACGAATCCCTCATATGAAGATATGAAAGATCCTGCGAGGATTTGGATAACGAAGTATCCAGAGTATAAAAACACAAAAAACATAGAGGAGAACACATAACACATAACACATAAACACATAATCGCATAATTGCATACTCGTTCAATCGCATAATCGTTCAATTTAACCTTTAAATTTGTTATCTTTGGACACGGGTATTTAAAGCATACGAGGAATCAAATCCTTAATTACAGTAATTTGGATGGATCCATATGAATACCCTGCTTGTTGACTACATGACCCAAAAACTGAACTTCTTTAAGCCAAAATTTCCTCTTGGAGAATTTAGCGAAAAGTTTGTTCCTTCTTTAAGGGTCCCAGCGTCAATGAAGGCGTTGATCGTTATCGGCTCGCGATATGAATAGATCAAGATGTCATTAATAACAATGACGAACTGATCCAAATAAGGCTTGCAGACTCTATTTATTAAGTCCTTGAAGATGGCTGGAGCATTTGTCAACCCAAAAGGCATGACTGTAAACTCGTAATGGCCATACTTCGTGCAGAAAACCATTTTGGGAATATCTTCTTCGAGATTACAAAGTTGATGATACCCAAAACGCAAATCGATCTTGGAAAAGCATGAAACACTATGTAGTTGATCGGAGAAAACGTTGATTTAAGGTAGGGGATATCGATTCTTGATGGTAAGCTTACTATGCTTACGTTAATCGATATATAATCGAAAAGATCCATTGTTCTTTTCACAAGGAGAACAGGAGTTTCTCCAAGGTGAAAAGTTCGGACGGATGAATCCTTTATAAGACAACTCTTGAAGCTGTTTTGATAATTCTTGCATCTCGAACGGTGCAAGACGATAAGATACTTTAGATTTAAAAGAAACAAGCGTTTGAGGTTCTTAGGGAGATTACAAGTGATCATAAAGATGACAGAACCACACGAGTAGTTTTGTCTTTGTGTTGACATCATAAGGTTGGATCAAACATTCATACAATTGCATTAGTTAGAAAATAAAACCACAAATTTTTATTTATATAACAACCGCATTGTCTTTAAATGTTACAAGATAACAACCAGAGGAATTTCAAAATTCTACTTGTTCTTCATCATTGATTGCCTCATTGATGTTATACACTCGTCCACGTGCTGGATTCACATTGACATTGACGTTCGTATTTGGGTTTGCGTTAGCATTTGCATTCACCAGTCTTGGGCAGTTGTGGCGGAAGTGACCAATCTCTCCGCAGTTGAAACATGAACCCAGTGGGAATCTCGCAGCATTCCCTTGAACCGGAGCTTGAACCTGAGCAGCCTGATTTTGTCCCAAACGACAAACCTTGGCCAAATGCCCAAGTTTACCACACGTCGTGCATTGCCAGCAAGCTTGTTGTACTGCGTGATGACCGTTGCAGCGTGCACAATAAGGAGCGGTACCGGCATATGCTTTCTTTGCAGGTGGCTGAGCTGGTGGGTTCCGCGGATTCTGAGCAGTCTGTGCTGTAACAGCAAAATTTTGGGCACCCTTCCGCTTCTTTGATTTCTTTGACGTATCTCCTTCCTTTCCCTTCTCGTTTTGACCTTCCTTGCTATCTCCCTTGTCAGACCCCTGCTTCTTACCCTTCTCACCCTTTCTGTGTAACTTATTCTTCCGAATCTGCGACTCGGTCAATGTCGCAGATAACTCAATCGCCTGACGGAGTGTGGCAGGGCTACTACCAGTAAGGATGTCTTGTACCGAGTCAGGTAGGCCGTCGATGTACCTTTCGATAGCTATGTCAAGTGGGGTAACCATTGTCGGGCAAAGCAGACTCAACTCCTCAAACCTATCAGTATACGCCCTGTGCTCACCACTATCTTGCTTCAGCTCATCAAATTCCTTCTCCAAAGCTCGCTGCTCATGACGAGGACAGAATTCCCTCATCATAAGGGCCCTAAGTTCAGCCCATGTCTGTGCTAAAGCAACTTCTGCACCACGATCCCTCATAATCCCGTTCCACCATGTGAGAGCCCTCTTCTGAAACACACTCGAAGAAAACTCGACCTTGCGATTGTCAGGACACTGCACGTGGCGGAAAGTATTCTCAATGCTCTCGAACCATTGAAGAAGCCCAGTCGCTCCTTCAGAACCACTAAACTTGAGTGGTTTAGCCTGGTTAAAATCCTTGTATTTGCATAGAACATTGTTCTTGTTGTTGGCTTGGTTCCATTGAGCAAAGAGGTTTGGGAATTGAGCAGCCATTTGCTACGCAATGATTTCTACCAATTCGGCAGTCTCTATCTGGCTTTCGCGTCGAGGAGGCATTCTGAAAGAGGAAACATGAAAAGAAACGAGAGAGAGAATTAGACGAAAAGAATGAGATGAAACAAATCTGATGAAAGCAAGGATAGTGGTCATTTGTTTGTTACTACAAAGCAACAAACGACACACAGTGACTGATCAAAGTAAATGGGTCGAAAATAATGTATCGCGAAGACATGCTCGCCTATAAGTGAACACTCATCCCAAGAATTCCCAGGTAAGCACAACTGGTCTCACGTCTGATGAGATGTATACGAAGTGCTTGCCTAGACAGAAAACCCAGAATACAGGCATTCACCCTTCCAGTTTGCACGTGTTCACATTATTTAAAACCCAAAACCTTGTCGAGATTTTGAAAATTTAAAAGGGTTCAAAGCCATATAATAGAGAGTTCAAAACCTTGTAATTAATCATCCTAGAACAGATGATTAGTTTTCAAAGCGGTTTCGAAAATTGTGTTCTTGTTGTGGTCGTCACCTAAGGATAGGTGACGGTATTGTTTTATGACTAAACGCAAGTAAACTCGCGTTAGGGTCCTAGAAAGGTTATAGACTAGGTCAAAGCATTACTAATTACTAATAACCTAATTCCCTATAACCATTGGCTCTGATACCATCTTTTCTGTCACACCCCGACCACGTATAACATACAAGACGTGGCGGAAACATCGGGGAGTGTTGTAACAGAATTAATGTTTCATAACCGTGGATACCAAAAAGTGTTTTGTTTTATTAAACATTGAATAGTTACATCGTCTGGAAATCTAAATGCACAATTTAAACATTTTCTATCATTGTTATTGAGTCACTAAGGCTTTGTCCAGTCCTATGTGAGCATGCATCCTATCAATCGATATCTTTCAATACCTGAAACATATGTGAAAACGAGGTCAGCAAAGAAATGCTGGCGAGATACATAGGTTTTGTGAAAATAAGATTCATGACTTCTGTTTTAAGAAAATGTTTAGTCATGAACCTTGTAATTTGCTTTGTCTTTGTAAATCATTTGAAAAATAATAAGTTCAGATGATATGTACAAATAAAAGAATAATGCATGACTAAATGAATAACCATGTAAAATGAGTTTGTATAAGATAAGTTGTTTGTAAATAAATGTCTTGTGAAAAGTATGTTACTTGTATAAAATGTTCTATGTCTCAAACTGAAATGATTCAAATAACGCTACAATATGTAATACTATACAAACACTTATATATAGGAAGTACCAGCGGCGTATCCACCATGCTTGTATCATATTACGCACGCACCGTTACTCAAATCACTTACCCAAACAAACCACCAATGTAAGATGTCCATGTTTAAACACATTGTCAAATGTATTGAATAACATAACAAAATGTTTATGTTAAGATGTAAATCATGTCATGTATAATCAATGTCAAAAGTGTTTGTGTCAAATGTAAACCATGTAATGTGTAACCAAAATGATATGTATGGCTAGTGAAATGCATCAACTAAACCATAGATGAAACGCATAAAACAAAGTATTGAAGTAAAACTTGGTTTAAATCAATACTATGTTTCGTGGAAATGCATGATCAAATGTAAATCATGTCCACATGTTTACCCAATCGTTAAACCATCTTGTTTTAATCGTTCAAATCGTTCTTGTTTTAATTGTGAAACTACTTAATGGTCGATTCTCTAATAACATTCAAACCTTCTTGACGCGTTCCTCGTTCCAACTCGCTCTCTCCCTCGTTCTTAACAAACCCTTACCAAAGGGTAAGTTAATAATTTCAGATTCAGTCGCTACCCACAACCCCCACACATAACAATGGGTGCAGTAAATAACGGGATTTGTCAGATCCTATGGTACCATAACCTAATACTGGTCGGCTTGATCATTGCTAATGAATGTCATTGGTTATGTAACTACAACCAACAAGTTCGTTCACTTTATTGAAATTTGTAATTAGTTTTTGAACCATTGAAATCGTTCTTGAAACCCTTGTTATTGTTCTTGAAACTACATTGTAATTGTTATTGAAATTAATGTAATCGTTCTTGAAACCACATTGTAATTGTTATTGAAATCATTGATAAAGCATTTAGCACATATGAGTCACCCCAAAACAGTTGAAAACAGTAAAAGAGGGGAATAATGTACTCGCCTGAGAATGCTTGGAGGTCTTGAACAACAACCAAACAAAGCTAGAGAGAGCACGAAATCAGTCGGCAGTCTAAAACTATATAAATAAACCGGACTTAAATCGGGAGATCGGATAGGATGAGGCTTGGTAAACCAAATGAGTGTTGGAACTCATATGATATGGTTTAACAAGGCCTACATACTACAATGAAACCTATCCTAAGTGCTTGTGACCCATTACGACCCGTTTAGGTGGCTTATGCTACTTTAACGCGTCGTTCGCGTGAAACGCGTTCGGACTGCCTAACTAGTCCTATGACAAGTAATATATGCCTTAACATGTCTAATATGGTTGTCAAATCAGTTTAGATGTCAAAAGTTATGTTACATATGTTTAAAATGAATTTTGGCATCAAAGGAGTATTTTGGTAATTTACCTAAGGCATATAAACTACCTATCATACAACTACTTAAACGAAGCGACCATAAGGTATAACCTCGTAAGGTTATTCCCTATATACTATGGTCACCTAATGTGCTTGGTCGGATCCTAATGATCGACCAAACGGGTCGGGTTCGAAAGTATAAGCGATTGATTAGATCGCTTACCTCTACGACCCTATATAAGCACTAAACTAAAAGTGACGAGCTAAGCATGTTAAAACATAACATGCTTAACTAAGTTTAGAAAACAGGTTTGGTATCACAACAAACGGTTGTGATACCTAAGAGTAGTTTGGTTACAAAATACGTAAGAATACGTATTCTGCCCGAAACTACGGCTCGTCACTGAGCCTAGATAACGTGGTAATCAGTAGGTATAGTCGCTAGGGACTATAACCATCGTGATCACACTCACGTTATGAAGTTCAAACGAACTTCGCATCGACCATAAATTGGTCAATGCAGAAAGTCAAACAAAGTTTGACTTTCGGACTCGAAAAGCAATAAAAGAACGAAAGAATACTTACGAAGGGTCCCCGAATGCTAATCTAGATCAAAATAGCTCAGGTATGAAACAAAGGTTTCAACTTAGAGCACAATTGATCAGATTCTTGTGAGGAATGAATGAATATGTGTTGGGTATTTATAGATTTCGGTCCACCGTTAGGATCGTTTCTTGGAGAAGAGGGAATGATCTAGCCCGTACACTTGTCACAATGTTGTGGTTACTGAATTTGGCCACCATAAGAGTTTAACATGTGGCACTTGACCTTTGGGGGATGCTAGGGGATGTTAATCTTGTGTTTAAATGGCTTTTCCCGATCAGAAGGGGCCTAGCGTGACGCTAGGGGGGCTAGGCGTCGCGCTAGGGGTCCCCTGATCAGCAAACAATTTCAAGTGTCCACTTTTCAGTCCCCATTGCGTATTAAGGCCATTTCCGACATGTTTAAGGCTTGTTAAATAATTTTCAAGGCTCCACAAGGATGCCTAAACATTGTGTACATGAAACATGCTCAAAAATATGTCGGATGTTGGTTCGTTTGGTCGTACGATCGCGATGTTTGGTTAATTACGACGGAATGCGCATAAGCGCGAGAAACGATTCAAATGACGTGACGAATGGATTTTTCTTATGCCAAACACTAAAATAAAATATTATTGTGCTTACATAAATTTTGGATGTCCGGATGTATTCAGAATGTGAGTTATGCGCGAAAATGCAAACTTGTGCACTTTTTGACACTTTTAGTCCCTGAATGACCCAAAAGTTTATTTTAGCACACCGAACACCTCAAAGCCTATTTCTAAGCTATGTAAAGGATATTTATGGTATGTTTAACTTATGGTCATGTTCCGGAATGTCTGTTACAGTTCAAATTGGCATACTTTCACAGTTTGTCAAATTTAGTCCCTGTAAGCGATTAAACTTTGATTTCACCACACCTAACCTTCCAAAACTTATTTCTAAGTTATGTAAGGGTTATTTAAGGTATGTTAAGCCTATTTCACTATTCCGGAGTGTTCGTTGCATTAAACTGGTTATATTTACGCATCAGTGCGCGTATAACCTTCCAGAAAGCGATTTAGAGTTTGAAATTGAACGAGAATTGATATGTGCAAATGATACACATATTTTTACAAATCCCAAGTATGAAATATAATATTTCATTGGTTTGGTATTTGTTTGATGGCCGTGGAGGCACAGGTGTTACAAGAACCTTATAACAGAGGGTTCAAAACCTTACAATAAAAGGTTCAAAACCTAGTAACCAATCATCCTAGAACAGATGATTAGTTTTCAAAGCGGTTTTGAAATTTATGTTCTTGTTGTGGTTGTCGCCTAAGGATAGGTGACAGTATTATTTTATGACTAAACACAAGTAAACTCGCGTTAGGGTCCTAGGAAGGTTATAGACTAGGTCGAAGCATTACTAATAACCTAATTCCCTATAACCATGAGCTCTGATATTAACTTTTCTGTCACACCCCGACCACGTAGAACATCAAATCGTGGCGGAAACGTCGGGGAGTGTTGTAACAGAATCATTTTTTCATAACACATGGAAATTGAAATATTGTTTTATTGATTAAAAGAGTTACAATGTCTTGACAATCAAAGAAACATAACATAAGTAACTAGTCTTGCATCTTTTATTGTCACTAAGGCACAGGTCCGCCTAAGTATGTCTTGATAAGTCCTATGCATCATCTCCTGAAAACACAAGTGAAAATAGGTACGTCAGCATAAAAATGCCTGTGAGATACATAGGTTTTGTGAAAATAGGATTCATGACTTGTAAGTTTAGAAAGAGTTGTTTAATAAAGTTTAGTCATGAACCTTGTAATTTGATTTGTCTTGTAAATCGTTTGAAAAACAATAAATTCAGATGATATGTATAAGTAAGAGAATAATGTATGGTTAAATGAATAACCATGTAAACAGAGTTTGTATAAGATAAGTTGTTTGTAAAACAATGTCTTGCGAAAAGTATGTTATTTGTATAAAATGTTATATGTCTAAATTGAAATGATTCAAATAACGCTACGATATGTAATACCATACAAGCACTTATATATAGGAAGTACCAGCGGCGTATCCACCATACTAGTATCGTATTACACACGCCTCGTTACTTAAATCACTTACCCAAACCAAACCACCAAAGTAAAATGTTTATGTATAATCAATTGTCAAAATGTTTATGTGAAAACCATGTCTAATGTCTATGTCTAATGTTTATGTCAAATGTAAATCATGAATTGTGTATGTAAATGTCAAAATGTTTATGTATGGTAAGTGAAATATATCAACTAGACCATATGTAAAATGCACAAAAACAAGGTATTGAAGTAAAACATGGTTTAAATCAAAGTTATGTTTTGTGTAATAAATGCATACTATCCTGATATAAACATTTATGCGGTATTGTGAAAATTCATACATCCAAGCCTTGCGACAGTCGGATAACCCTTTTAGTAAAGGTTATCAAAAAAATGTATTCGGATTCGGTCATTCCTTCCATCCAAACAAACCCGAGATTACAGGAATGGGATTTGTCAAGTCCTATGGTACCACTACCTACTACCGAGCGGCATGATCGGTGTTAATGAATGTACACTGTCTCATTTAAACAAACCAAATGTCATACCAAAATGTAAGCATGTGATGAATAATAAATGTACTAAGTATGCACACAATGGGCATACATAGCATAGAATGTAATGTAAAGTAATGTACTAAGTACGCACACAATGGGCATACATAGCATAGAAATGTAATGTAAAATAATGTACTAAGTACGAACACAATGGGCATACATAGCATAGAAATGTAATGTAAAATAATGTACTAAGTACGCACACAATGGGCATACATAGCATAGAAATGTAATGTAAGATAATGTACTAAGTACGCACACAATGGGCATACATAGCATAGAAATGTAATGTAAGATAATGTACTAAGTACGCACACAATGGGCATACATAGCATAGAATGCAAAGAAATCATGTACTATAAATGTACTAATGAACATAGCAAGTATATGATGTGAAAACAGGAAAGCACGAAAGTAACAAGTAGGCACATGTGTTCCACCCCAAAACAGTTTGAAAACAGTAAAAGAGGGGTCTATGTACTCACTTGAGATTGCTCAGAAGTCCTAAGATAACCAACAAGCAATGCTAGAGATCACGGAAATCAAACGGTACCTAATATAGGTAACTATGTTAATAAACCGGACCTAAATCGGAGGATCGGATAGAATGAGGGTTCGTAAACCAAACGAGTATGGAGACTCGTGTAATATGGTTTAACAAAGCCTACATACTAAATGAAACGAAACATAAGTGCTTACGACCCATTACGACCCGTTTAGGTAGCTTATGCTACTTTAACGCGTCGTTCGCGTGAAACGCGTTCGGACCGCCTAACTAGTCCTATGACAAGTAGAATATGCCTTAACATGCCTAATATTGTCGTCAAATCAGTTTAGATGTCAAAACTTATGTCACATATGTTTATAATGAATTTTGGCATCAAAGGGGTATTTTGGTAATTTACCTAAGGCATATAAACTACCTATCATACAACTACTTAAACGTCGTGACCATAAGGTATAACCTCGGAAGGTTATTCCCTATTTACTATGGTCACCTAATGTATTTGGTCAGATCCTAATGATCGACCAAATGGGTCGGGTTCGAAGGTATAAGCGATTTATTAGATCACTTACCCTTACGACCCTAGACAACGTGGTAATCAGTAGGCATAGTCCCAAGGGACTATAACCATCTTGATTACAATCACGTTGCGAAGTTCAAACGAACTTCGCATTGACCATAAACTGGTCAACGCAGAAAGTCAAACAAAGTTTGACTTTCGGACTCGAAAAGCAATAAAAGAACGAAGGAATACTTACGAAGGGTCCCCGAATGCTAATCTAGATCAAAATAGCTCAGGTATGAAACAAAGGTTTCAACTTAGATCACATTAGATCAGATTCTTGTGAGTTTGAAGCAAATGGGGGTGGGGTATTTATAGTTTTTCCCGAACCGTTAAGATCGTTTCTTGAATAACGTGATCGAATCTCGTGCGTACACTTGTTGGAAAGTTGTGGTAACTAAAAATGGCCTCTCATGAGCTGAAAGGGCAAGTGTGGGTTTGTGGTTGTGAGATTAACAGCTGTAATCTGCTGACTAATCGATCTTATCTGATCTGGGACACTGACTCGGGCTGCGTAAGGATACACACAACTCTTACGCGGGCCGCCTGGCCTTGTCTGATCAGAACCAACTTTGCAAAATGACAGTTTTGGTCCCTGTTGGTGTTTAAGGCCATTCCCGACACTTCTAAGGCCCGTAAAGCCAACTTTAAGGCCCTAAAATGATGCCTAAATATTGTGGACGTGAAACATGCTCAAAAATATGTCGGATGTCAGTTCGTTTGGTCGTACAATCGCGATGTGCGCTTAATTACGACTGAATGCGCATAAACGCGAAAAACGATCCAAATTGCGTGACAAATGGATTTTTCTTATGCCAAACACTAAAATAAAATATTTTAGTGCTTACATAAATTTTTGGATGTCCGGATGTATTCAGAATGTAAGTTATGCGCGAAAGTGCAAACTTGTGCACTTTTTGACGCTTTTTGTCCCTGAATGACCCAAAAAGTTTATTTTAGCACACCGAACCCCTCAAAGCTTATTTCCAAGTTATGTAAAGGTTATTTAAAGTATGTTAAGTATATGTTGATGTTCCGGAGTATTTGTCGCATTAAACTGATTACGTTTACGCACCAGTTTGCGTATAACTCTCCAGAAAGAGATATAGAGTTTGAAATTGAACAAGAATTGATATGTGCAAATGATACACATATTTGTACAAATCCCAAGTATGAAATACAATATTTCATTGGTTTGGTATTTGTTTGATGGTCGCAGTGACCCAGGTGTCACAACAGCACTCTAGTGGTCACCCTTGGACCGTGAGTGGGGCTCGCCCGTACCCATTAGATCTAACCTTTGTTCCTTGGTCCTCAAAAGGATTAATGGCACCTCAGTTATAGCCTATGCTCACATGATCTAAGAGTTCATTTCATAACTTAATCATACCTAAGTTTGACATGTATTTCCCCCCGAAAGTTGTAAACCGAAACGTTAAAAGAAAAGGGGGACATGAACTCACAGATTTGCGTTCCTGAGAGGGAGAGAGGTATTCAACCAAAGTTTTCCGTAACGCGAGTCAACCGACAAGGGTTCTAACTCATTAGACACGTCGTCCTTTCCTAGACCTTGTACTCGTTGTTCATCTTGAACGTTTATTATTTTCATTTCGTTTTTGGAACGCTTGCGTAAATTAATGTTAATATGTTGGCATTTGTTTCTTGTATGCTTTGATTCGAGGCTTTACATTTGTTACACAAATTTAAGTGTAAAAAGTGTTAAAAATATTTATTTTTAACGTCAAAATACGTTGTCGTATGTATACAACCTTAGTGAGAGAGTACACTTCAACAAGTGTATGTGTGTATATCGTCATGTACTAGAGTCTTTTATACCTATACATATACCGTATGTATACTTGTATTTGTGTGCTTTATACGTGTACATATACCGTATTTATACGTGTAGGTATACCGGATTATACATGTAGGTATACCGTATTATACGTGTAGGTATACCGTATTTATAATGTATTTTTATAATATATATTTATAAAAATTATACATGTATTTTTACCTTGGGCTTAGCCCACCATTTAGTGTTTTGGGCTTGGGTCATACCTTTTGCCATTGGGCCTTAGTCCATTTTAATATTGTAGTTGGGCTTAGCCCATTTTATTCATTAGAGTTGGATTATTTAGGGTTTAAGGAATGGGTCTTGGCCCATGTATTTAAGATCTTGGGCCTAGCCCAATATGCATGTCATTTTAAGCCCACATTAGTTGTTTAGCCCACAAGTTATATTCATGCATTTTTGGTAAACTTTTACTAATCATACTAGTAATATTTTTTTATAACTATACTTAGTGTTATTCTCGCATTAAACTTTTCGGTTTCTCGTTGTCGTGTATGTATAATTTCGAGTGTCTAGAATATGTTTGTTTGTTATAATTGTCGCCGTGGGTTGTTTTATATATTTTTTTTAAACGTTGCATATTTCATTTTTTGGTACGTATTCCTACGTCTAATACGTACACATAATATACACATTTTATACTTCAAATAAACATTTAGAATATAAACATATAATTTTCTCCAAAAATTATATTTGTTATTCTTGAAATTTTTGCCCATCTTTATTTAATAAAAATACCTTTTAATGTTAACATAAACTCTTGGATAGTTAAAACTTAACCCTTGTCATTAGGGTTCGTCTAATCACGATTAAGGTCGTTAATCGCAATTAAAGTTACTAATCATGATTAACCATGCTAATCATCCCGCTAATCCCATTTTAATCGCGATTAAGATTTTAGGAAATTTCCTCATAGTTTTCCTAAACTATGGCGTTTTTCCCATGTATTTAATACATGTTTAAAAATCATTTTCAATTTACCATTAACATTATTATCATACTAATATCCACAATCCATACTTTCAATAACCAAATATCCCCATTTATTCCCTAAATTCATGAGCTTTTACATATTCATTTTTCTTAAAAAATTTCAAGACTTTTATGTCTTGCATGTTAAGACTTTCTAAATGTCGTTTTTTTTATAACCATATATTAAATCACTCGTTACTTTTAAAAATCACATTTATTAGTTCTTAAAACATCAAGTTTAGGCCATTATAGTCCTTGATCCTTCAAGTTTAACACATATATGCATAAAGCTCATGAACATAATGATGATGATTTTTTTCATGATTTAAACACTTAGTTGTTTAAATCGTATTTTTAAGCCTAATATAACAAGATCATCACTTATTTAAGTTACTACACTAAATAAACAACATGCTCAACTTAAATTATAAGTTTAAACAACTTATTTTAACCAAGATAAGCAAGGTCATACAACTCATACAACTCTAAAACACATAATAATCACATAATACTTCACATTATAAGTTGTTAAGTTTTGGTTTAGGGTTTTAAGTGTGATTTTTCTTTGATTTCAAGATGATCAACACTTACTTTATTAATCTACATATAATAACAAACTTAAAAAGGTGGTTAGTGAGAGCTTACAACTTTGCAAGTGCTTTAAGATGATGATTAAGAAATGACTATGCTTCCCACAAAGCTCTAAGTATGCTCCATGTGTTAGTGATGCTTAGATTGTATTAGTAAGGCTTGAAAGTGCTTGAAATTGGGTGTTTAGGTGAAGAAAATGGTGAGTTTGGGGGGTGTTATGTGTGACCGTGAGTTAGGGAGGGACAAGAAAGTGTTGTGAGTTTTTTTTAAGTTATGATAATAAGGAATGGGATGATGATGTTATAAATTTCAAGTTCATGCAATTCTAGGTCAACACTCAATCCTACACCATAATCTAAATCATAATTACATGTAAGGTGAAAAATGTTATAGGGGAATGGTGTTGGCCGTAAGTAGGGTATGAGTGTAGGATTTTTATATAAAAAAAACATTTAACTTGTGATGATAAAATAAACATTAGATATTTTGGTGAATAAATAAGTTCTTGCACCATTAGCCCATTAATGGTGGTTTAAGATGTTAATCAAGCTTAACTAGTGCATTAGTTTACTGGGTGTTAATTTTGGATGGTAAAAATGCCGCTAGTTCGCTCGTTGGTTCGATATCGGGTGATATATAAAAGACGTTATATATTACCGGGAGCTATGGTTTTAATTTACCATCGACGCTATAGCATTTATTCAAGGCGTTTGCGACACCAAAATATGGCTAACTAGTTCGCTAGCATTTTAGTTTAGGAGATTGGATGGTAGAAATATAATTTATTCGCCTATCGGCTCAAGTTTGGACAGTGTGTGAAAGTCGCGGCGTGACACCGTGAGTAAATGTTTCGGGTATCCCATTGATATCCCCAAGCTTATTTATGATGTAAAGTATTATTTACAAGTTCTACGAACCTTTAAAATAATAGGTTCTGGTGTCGCGGAAAAATTTATTTTGGTTATATTCTGGCGCAGAGCGGACAACGCAATTGTAAGCGTTCACCGGAAAGTTAAGGTGCTCTAAATGTTTAGCGTCCCTATTTAGGGATTTTTATTCGTATTCCATCTACTAAGAGCATCCGTGCCCTTCGTTGCTCGTTCCGACAATATTTGCTGGCATGAATAGTGTGCTCAGGTGAATAGTGTGTTCAGCATTTTGCCAACATATTAGGACATAGTTTGCGGTTTTCTCGCGACATAGCGATTTTGTTAATATTGTTTAGCATTTTTAACCATGTCCTATGATTGCTAGAACTTATACGACCTAATTATGTGACAACCCTCACTAAACCAGGTATCCGTACGACTTAATTAATAATCAATTACTGCTTAATTACTGTGCTTACTTGAACTTGTGGATAAACTGCTACTTGAATGCTGATACATGTACTTACTTGCATCATACTTTACTTTCTGTCACTCCATGTTTTGCTTACAGCACCTTTGTGATAACCTCGATGCACCAAAAGCACAGTAGCACAATGAACGGAATACCCTATTAAACGTGCTGTCATAACTAGCACCAGGCAGGTACTGCCTCTAAGGCCTGTAAGAGCCTGAGATAGTTTGCTACACTAGTGGTGAGTGTAGGGATATAAGGGTTGTAGAACTGCGTCACTATGAATGAGATTACAGTGACCGGATGTGCCTAAAACGTACTTTAAATACAAAATTCAGCACTTTAACATAAAAACTTCAGCGTCTAGCTAACTAATAGATTGCCAAAGCATGAGAAAAATGTTACTAGACACTTTCCAAAGTGTCGGGAATAAGTTTTTTTTTTGGGTAAAGGGTTACCCCGGTGATTCTATATATTCACAACCAAATAAAACAAGTAGCGTAGAGAGTCTACGCTAGTTCAATCATGAGACATACCCCATGACTGTACACCAAAAAACCAGAAAAATAAAAAACACCAATCCGACAAACACACCACTAGACAACAATCTAGCAACAAAACAAACAAAAAACCTAATCAACCGCCATCACCATCATTTCCAGCATCAGCAATCCCCCATTCACCTAACAGCTTTCGGACTCGTTCCGTCCGCTTCATCTTGACTCCCATGAGCTTATATCGAACGGTCTTGATGATAATTTGATATACTTGCTCAGGAGGTCTCAGCTGATTTTTAAACAATCTAGAATTCCGCTCCTGCCATATAAAATAAGCACTTGCCGCCACCAAGAGTCTGCTAACATAATCAGCTGCTAACTTAGACGAAGACCTGGTCATTAAGTATGCAATAATATCCTCCCACTTCGAACTAATACTAACCATACCCGCTCTAACTCGAATCAAAGCCCAAACCTCCGATGAGAATTTGCATTCAAAAAACAAATGATTATGAGAATCATGGTTCTCATAACAAAGCAAACAGCACATCATATTCATGTGTTTTCTCCTCGTAATATCCCAGCTGAGAATAACATCTTGAGTGAGTAACTTCTTCCTCATAATCAGCCACAGTAAGAAAGAATGCCTCGGAATACAATGCGCGAACCAAACCACTTTAGACCACTCGATCTCCTGATCCCTATACCGAATAGACTCCCATATTTGTGCAGCCGAAACCTCATAAACATGATCATCTACTCGCCATTTAATCATATCTCTCTTGCCTGCCACAAGTTGGACCTGATCTAGCTGAATAAGGACAGGAAATAGATCCCTCCAAGCCATGGGCCATTGCCAAACGCCTCCTGAATAAATATCCGCAACAGAGTTATCCAATCTGAATCCTGCTCTCGTAATGGTTCTTGGAGACAAAAAATTACCTAGCGGCCCTAACACACACCAATTGTCATACCAAGCTGAAGTCGACACCCCATCCCCAAGTTTCGTCCACAAATGGTCTCTAATAATTGGCCGAAGCTGAAGAAGTTTTCTCCAGCTCCACGAACAATTAGAAGGAACCTTAACAACCCAGAAACTCTTCCCTTTTAACTTATAATCATGCACCCATTCAACCCAAAGAGACTTCCGTTTTGTGATAACACTCCATACATGATTAGTCATGAGGGCTTTATTAACATCACCAATACGACGAATTCCCAAACCTCCTTCATACTTTGGAACGCAAACAGACTTCCATGAAACTTTGGCCCTCCCTTTTTGATATGAGCTATCTTGATTCCATTAAAAAATACGCATTCTAGCTTCGAGATCATGCGTGAGTCGAGATGGTAAAATAAATACCGATGACCAATAGATATGCATCGAAGAGAGAACAGCCGAGATAAGTTGTAACCGACCCGCAAATGAGAGCATCTTATTTTTCCAGTTCGAAATACGCTTCTCTAAGCCTTCAACGAGGACACTACAATCCTTATATAGAAGCCTTGTGGAAATAAGTGGAACTCCCAAATATCGAACAGGGAGGGAGCCTTCCACAAACGGCATAACATTTTGGATAGCATTCTTCACCTGTTGGGAAACATTACAAAAGAAGATGGTACTCTTTTGGACACTAGGGACCAAACCTGACATATTAGCGAAATTAGTTAGGGCCGCCATAATACACTTCGCCGAACCAATATCTCCTCTAGCAAACAAAAAGAGATCATCTGCAAAGCAAAGGTTTATAATCTGCTGCTTCTCACATCTGTTATGAAACCTGAAAGAGGAATCCATCTTCGTCTCATATTGGAGAATACCAGTTAGAATCTCCATAACCAGAGTAAACAGATATGGAGATATTGGATCCCCTTGCCTTAACCCTCGTCTTCCTCTGAAATATCCATGGACATTACCGTTAACACAAACAGAGTATGAAGGGGTAGACACACAGATCATAATCCACTCCACCATCTTAATATTGAACCCAAAACCCAGCAACACACTCCTGAAGAATCTCCAATCAACGGTATCATAGGCTTTCTGAATATCTACCTTAAAAGCACACCTAGGAGGTCCCACATTTCTATGATAGTTGTGCATGAGCTCCTGAGTAAGGAATATATTATCCGAAATTTTCCGACCCGGGACAAAAGCCGACTGATTAACATTAACAATCAAATCTAACGCCACTTTAAGACGATCCGCCAGAATTTTACTAATGCACTTATACAAAACATTGCAACACGCTATAGGCCGGTAATCCGTAACACTAGAAGGAGTAGCAACTTTCGGCACAAGGACAATTAAAGTATGGTTCAGTTCCCGCAAAAGCTTACCCGTTGCAAAGAAATCAATAATAGCATTAGACACATCTTCCCCAATAATTGACCAAGCACCCTTAAAGAAAGCTGAAGAGAAACCATCTGGCCCTGGAGCCTTGTCCGCACCTATCGAAAACATAGCCTTCCTAACCTCATCAGCCGTAACCTGCCGAACCGTATTGTTAGCAATAGCCGGATCCAACTGATTACCAAATAACTCAACCGACGGACTGATAGAAACATCGCCCTGGCAACCCAAAAAATTTTCATAGTGTATCACTAACGCCAGTTGAACATTCTCTCCTTCATACATCACGCCATCCGAATCCTTAATGACATCAATCCTCTTACGATGATTCCTAGTTTTAAGCGAGGAATGAAAGAAAGCCGTGTTCATATCACCAGCTTGTAACCAATCCACCTTAGATTTTTGCTTAAGAAATCGTTCCTCATCCAAAGAGGCTTCCAGAAACTGACTCGTAAGAGATGCCTCCTCAACCCGTAAGTGAACATTGGAAGGGTCCGCATCAATACAACTTTGAATATCATCCAATTTAGATCGAAGCTCAACAACCTTCCGGTGCAAATTACCCTGTTTAAATAGAAGAGCTCTAAAAGGACCTTTAAGCGACCTTAATTTCTTGACAACTTTGAACTGGTGCACACCATCAACACTTAAAATCCAAGATCGCTTGACAATATCTAAAAATTCAGGCTTATGAATTAGAAAATTAGCGAACTTGAAAGCTTTATGTTTACCGACCTCCGCTTTAGGAATTTTGAGAATGCAAGGGCAGTGATCCGATAGCCTATACGGATGGAAATAAGCAACCGAGTTAGGATAATCAACCACAAACTGTGTATTTCCCAACACTCTATCTATCTTCTTTAGCAACCCAGCCCCCTCCTTTGGTTTTTGACTCCATGTGAAGTGAAGACCTGACCGATTGATATCAAAAGCCTCTATGTCATCCAGACAATTTTGGAACTCCCTCATGCCAGCCGATATAGAAGAAACTCCCAAGGACTTATCTTCAATATTAAGAGCTGAATTAAAGTCCCCCATGATAACCCAGGGTTGATTACCAACTAGCACCTTATGCATCGACAGTTGTTGCCATAACTCTCGTCCAGAAACATAATAGTTATCCGCATAAACTATCGAACACAACATCAGCTTTTTGTCACTCTTAAACATGATCTGAACATGAATGACCTGAGAAGATTGGTTGAGAACCATAACATCAAAGACATCCGGATTCCAACCAATAATAATCATCGTACCCTTATGACACAGGTGTCACACCCCCAAAATCCACCATGCGGAGTACCACCGCTTGGAGGCGTGACGTGACCAGGATCGAGCCACCAATCATATTGAACAATTCAATTAAGTAAATAAAACCAAACATAATACGATTGGTGACCAAAGCTAGTTAACCTTGTTTGGTTTAAACAGCGGAAGCATAAACGTGAGTTCAAAACATAAGTTCACAGTTCATAAGTCTAAAGTCTCAAACATAAGTTCCATAGGTTTATAAAGTTCAATTATTAAGTATGGGATATAACAACCCATGTTCCACAACGACTCCTTCCCCGTGCAAGCTCCAAGCATTTAGCGACCTGTAAGGCATGTAACAACTAGTCAACAACAAAGTTGAGTGAGTTCACGTTTGGTTGTTTAGTTAATGAGTTCGTATCAGGAATCGGAAGTTCGTTTCATAACCAAGTATTACCCATTATTCTTGATTCCCAAACCTTTACGATATTTAGTGGGGGCTTCCCATTATGTATGTTACTAGACTAGGCGTATCCATAAGAGTCCTTCCCGATCCGAGGACGGTGTTAAGTATGAGTGTACGTAGGTTTTACGTACGTGCCCTTCTCATCCGAGGACAGTAGTGAGTGTGAGTGTACGTAGGTTTTACGTACGTACCCTTCTCATCTGAGGACAGTAGTGAGTGTACGTAGGTTTTACGTACGTGCCCTTCTCAATCCGAGGACAGTAGTAGGTAGTCTAGTAGTGTTGGTAATATAAATAGAGTGATAGTATGAGTAGTTATTCAATCCCATTCCCAACCACCGGGAATCCCATGCCTTAGTAAGGGTGTGAACTCACCTCGGTTTGCTCGGTTAGATTCTCAATATAGCTAACAGTCAAGGTCGGTCAATCACGTCCTAGTATGATTTACCAGTTAGTCATTTAGTGGCTTTCCAATAGAACACAAAGTTCCTACACGTATCTATCACACAACATGCATCACTGTAACGGTTTATGCCCCTCTAAGTTTCCCGTCCATTCCCCACTCAAAATCAAACATACGATAATGCACATAACATATATAACATGTCAAATCATTCACAGATAGCATACTCGACATTTAGACACGCAAATCACTACTTATGTCGTTTCAGCATTAATACTCAAAACCGGCTGTTTTCGGACATTTAAATAAAATAGTTAGATTATTCCAAAAATTCCCAAATTTTTATAGAACATCATAAAAATTCCATATTTTATTGTGTAAAAATATCGGGGTCCGGTTTATCACCAATATTTTATAAAAATTCATATTCGGGACTGAACTCAGATTTATGTATTTCTGACCACAGTCCACGAAACAATTTATTACAAATTCATCGTAAGTCCGATTTGCGAAATTCCAGTGGGGTAATTACAAATACTTCAGTTATCATCTACAGTAAAATTTTCATGGTCCGATTCATCACAAAACTCAGGTTACGACTGAAAGTAAGACACCCATTTATTGCTGTCAAAATTCAGCTTAAGTTGCTGTTACAAATTAATATTTTAAAAATAGTAAACGGAGTCCAAAAATTACGATTCCGGTGCCATTAGAACCGTATTTCATAATAACATATTTTAGATTCAAAATATCGATTTTTCGTTGAGTTTAAGACCTGTTTACAGCCAACAGAAGTGGGCTGTAAAAGTTGGACAGATTCTGATTTCAAGTGTTTAACCTTCTAAATCGTGTTCGATCGATTCCGTTAACGAGTTTAGTGACCACGACAACATCTCATACTAATATTATTCAGCACAACATCAGATAATCAGCCAATCATCATAATCACACAAGATCTACATGATTTACACTAACATTCATCCTTTAACCACCTTGTTCATTACTTTAGTAAACTTTTAGACTTTGATCTTATATGTTCGAAATTTTTAACCGATGAAACTCTTATTAACCACTTTAGATACGTTCAAGAGTGAGTTTTAAGTGATATACCTCTAGCTCGAGGCTAGGGAAGATTCTTGATGGAAAATGGGTGGATAAAAGCTAACGGAAGAGGTCCTTCGTGTTCCGAGTGCACCGAAGCTCCTAATACGCAATCCGTAAAGCTTGTATCTACTTGGAATGGAATGATCAAGGACCGAAAGTGGGTGTAAGGGGGCTGGGGTGTTCGGCCGAGAGTGAAGGGAGGGCAAGAGAGAGTTTGTGTGTTGTTGAGTTTGTGATGTTTGTGCTAGTGTGCCAAGATTAGAACTTATAGACAATCCATAAGATTATTGTCCAAAGGATTATGTGTCTAATAGATATTAGACACAATAGATTATTTTAATCAAATATAGGACAAGGATGTCCCCCAAGGGAACCGAATTCGTTAGGGGGGGGGGGTTCCTTGGTTGGATTTCAACTACATAATTAGGATATAGTTAAGTTAAGCTAAGTTAGTTTAGGGATTAACCCGGTTACTAGTGTGTAGTAAGTTGTGACGGGTGTTAGGGTATTCAGGGACCCTAACTGGCTCAGAAAAAGATAAATAATGCTATTGGCACTATTTTTGGGTTCCGGGTGAAGTCCGGTTGTTCGGTTCGATACTGTTCCGTTAAACCGCTTAATTAATCCGTGAAGCGTCCTACATATATATTTTTGCAACGTTTTTAATTTCTAACACTTAGGAAATTATAACGGTCTATTTAGTGACCTATCTTTACACTATTAGTATATTAACAAATACGTGTAAGCATAACACAGATATCAGAAAGCAGTTAAGTAATTCCACACAGTCGTCAAGCACATTAATTATTATTAATTGAATTGTACGGAATACATGGGATTCTTGAGGGTTGTCATATTCTCCCCCTGTTAAGAGAATTTCGTCCCGAAATTTAGCGTGTGGTTACTGAGGAAGCTAGTTAAGTTGCGTTGTTTTCCAGATTTTCCTGGGGTGTCACATCATCCCCCCGTTGATTTGGAATTTCGTCCCGAAATTCTGCAGTAGCTTCAGCCTCAGTAGTGGTTGCGTTTTTCTTAAACAGCTGGGGGTACTTGAGTTTCATTTGGTCTTCGCGTTCCCAGGTATACTCTGGGCCACGACGAGCATTCCAACGAACTCGAACGAGAGGTATTCTTGTGTGCTTGAGAATCTTAACATCTCGATCAGTAATCTCTACTGGTTCCTCGACGAATCGCAGCTGGTCGTCGATTGTGAGTTCCTTGAGAGGAACTATGAAGGGCTCATCTGACAGACACTTCTTCAGATTTGATACGTGGAATACGTTGTGAACTCCGCTGAGTTCTTCAGGTAGATCCAACCTGTAGGCGACTTGGCCAATTTTCTCAATAACTTTGAACGGTCCGACATAACGCGGATTGAGTTTGCCTCGTTTGCCAAAGCGGACTACACCTTTCCAAGGTGAGACTTTGAGTAGCACTCGATCCCCAACCTGGAGCTCGAGTGGTTTTCTTCCCTCATCAGCATAGCGTTTCTGACGGTCACGAGCTGCCGCCATTCGCTGTCGTATCTGAGCAATTTTCTCGGTGGTATCTACCACGTGTTCTGGGCCAGTGATTTGGCTGTCACCAACTTCTGCCCAACAGAGAGGCGATCGGCATTTGCGTCCGTACAATGCCTCAAACGGAGCGGCTTGGATGCTGGTGTGGTAGCTGTTGTTATATGAGAACTCCACTAGCGGGAGGTGCTTCTCCCAGCCATTTCCGAAGTCGATTACGCATGCCCTAAGCATGTCTTCCAAGGTTTGGATGGTACGTTCCGATTGCCCATCCGTCTGTGGGTGATAAGCGGTGCTCATATCTAAACGTGAGCCAAAGGACTTGTGCATTGCTTGCCACAGTTCAGAAGTAAAACGCGCGTCACGATCAGATATAATAGAGATTGGCACCCCGTGCCTTGACACTACTTCCTTTAGATAAATGTCTGCAAGAGTAGAAAACTTATCCATTTCTTTGATGGCCAGAAAATGTGCAGACTTGGTCAGTCGATCTACGATCACCCAAATGGTATCGTTTCCGCGTTGAGATCTAGGCAGGCCAGTAACGAAATCCATGGAAATTTGCTCCCATTTCCATTTCGGGATCTCCGGTTGTTGAAGTAGGCCTGATGGTTTCTGATATTCAGACTTGACTCTCGCACAAGTCAAGCATTTACTGACGTAGGTTGCTATGTGGGCTTTCATGCCAGGCCACCAATACGTAGTCTTGAGGTCGTGGTACATTTTATCCGAACCAGGATGTACCGAATAACGAGACTTATGTGCTTCATCCATCACAAGCTCGCGTAAGTTTCCATAAAATGGAACCCAGATGCGCCCGTTAACATAGTAGGCACCGTTTTCCTTTAGTTCCAGCCGCTGCCTTGATCCTCGTAAGGATTCAGCCCTGATGTTCTCTGCTTTCAATGCTTCGACCTGGGCATCTCGAATTTGGGCAGGAAGGTTAGACTGGATGGTAAGCTGTAATGCTCGTACACGCTTAGGTAAAGTATCCTTTCGACTGAGGGCGTCAGCCACAACATTGGCTTTGCCCGGATGATACTTGATAGCGCATTCGTAATCATTCAAGAGTTCGACCCATCGGCGTTGTCGCATGTTTAACTCTTTTTGCTTGAAGATATGCTCGAGACTCCTGTGGTCGGTGTAAATGGTGCACTTGGTACCGTACAGGTAATGTCTCCATATCTTAAGTGCGAAAACAACTGCTCCCAGCTCCAGATCGTGAGTAGTGTAGTTTCTTTCGTGAACTTTAAGTTGGCGCGATGCGTAGGCAATGATGTAACACCTGTGTCATTTCAACCATCAAACAAAGACCAAACCAATGAAATATTTTATTTCATACTTGGGATTTGTAAAAAAATATGTGTATCATTTGCACATATCAACTCTTGTTCGATTTTAAGCTTTAAATCGCTTTCTGGATGGTTATACGCGCTCTGATGCGTAAATATAACCAGTTTAACACTCCGGAATAGTGAAATAGACTTAACATACCTTAAATAACCTTTACATAACTTAGAAATAAGTTTTAAAGGCTTTGGTATGGCAAAAAACAAGTTAATTCGCTTACAGGGACTAAATATGACAAACTGCGAAAGTATGTCAATTTGAACTGTAACGAACATTCCGGAACATGACCATAAGTTAAACACACCTTAAATATCCTTTACATAGCTTAGAAATAGGCTTTGAGGGGTTTAGTGTGCTAAAATAAACTTTTGGGACATTCAGGGACTAAAAGTGTCAAAAAAGTGCACAAGTTTGCATTTTCGCGCATAACTTACGTTCTGAATACATCTGGACATCCAAAAATTTATGTAAGCATGACTACATTATATTTTAGTGTTCGCCTTCAGAAAAATCCTTTCGTTTCGTCATTTGGATCGTTTTTCGCGCTTATGCGCATTCCGTCGTAATTAAGCAAACATCGCGATCGTACGGCCAAACGAACCGACATCTGAGATATTTTTGAGCATGTTTTGAGTTCCCTATACTTTAACTTCATTTTAGAGCCTTGAAATGAGGTTAACGGGGTTCAAACGCATCGAAAAAGGCCTTAAACACGTGCAGGGACCATTCTTGCCACTTTTGAAACATTTCTGAATCAGGGGAGTGCTAGCGTAGCGCGACTGCCTCATGCCTTGGCAGTAGCGCTACGCGACTACCTAACCTGACCAGATTAAGTGTATTTGCAATCAGATTTCAGCTGATTAACCACAACCACATGTTTGCAACTTGCTTAATCACTAAGATTAGGAGCATATGTGGCTCCATAACCTTTGTGACAAGTGTACGGCTCGGATCGTGGCACGATATTCAAGAAACGATCCTAGCGGCTCTACTTTATCTATAAATACCCACCCCCCTTTGGCTTAAAAACCCACAAATCTGATTAAGAAAGCTCTAAGTTGGAACCTTCGTTTCATACCTGAGCTATTTTGATCTGGGTTAGCATTCAGGGACCCTTCGTAAGTATTCTTTCGTTCTTTTCCTTATTTTACTGCTTTTCGAGTCAGAAAGTCAAACTTTGTTTGACTTTCAGCGATGACCAGTAATGGTCAATGCGAAGTTCGTTTGAACTTCGCAACGTGATTGTAATCACAATGGTCATAGTCCCTTGGGACTATGCCTACTGATTTCCACGTTGTCTAGGGTCGTAGGGTAAGCGATCTAATAAATCGCTTATACCTCGAACCCGACCCAGTTTGGTCGATCATTAGGATCCGACCAAATACATTAGGTGACCATAGTGTAGGGTATAACCTTCCGAGGTTATACCTTATGGTCACGGCGTTTAAGTAGTTGTATGATAGGTAGTTTATATGCCTTAGGTAAATTACCAGAATACCCTTTTCATACATAATTGGTAATTTAGCATATGTAACCTAAACTTTTGTCACGTAACTGATTATGTAACATGTTTAGGCATATAATACTTGTCATAGGACTAGTTAGGCGGTCCGAACGCGTTTCACGCGAACGACGCGTTAAAGTAGCATAAGCTACCTAAACGGGTCGTAATGGGTCGTAGACACTTAGGTTAAGTTTCAAATAGTATGTAGGCTTTGTTAAACCATATCACACGAGTCTCCACACTCGTTTGGTTTACAAACCCTAATACTACCCAGTCTTCCGATCTAGGTCCGGTTTATTAACAATAGCTACCTATACTAGGTGCCGTTTGATATCCGCGATCTCTAGTATTGTTTGGTTGTTACTCAAGGACTACTGAGCAATCTCAGGTGAGTACATAGAACCCCCTCTTTTAAATGTTTTCAAGGTGTTTATGTGAGTACATAGACCCCTCTTTTACTGTTTTCCAAACTATTTTGGGGTGGAACACATGTGCCTACTTGTTACTTTCAAGCTTTACTGTTTTCAATCATATACTTCCTATGTTCATTAGTACATTTATAGTACATGATTTCATTTCAGTTTATGCTATGTATGCCCATTGAGTGCGTACTTAGTACATCGTTTTACATTACATTTCATGCTACGTGTGCCCATTGTGTGCATTACTTAGTACATCTGTTTTCATCACATGCTTACCTTTTGACATTTGATCATACATGTTATTACTTATCATTTGACAAACTAAATGACTATCTATGGTTTAAACATTAATTTCTCAAAGAACATAACATAAACTGTTGAATTGTACTTATTTTATGTTCACCAGACCGATTGTTAGTATGATATAGCGCTATAGGATTTGACACCCCATTCCTGTTGTCATGGAATGTCTGAAACCAATTTGTTGCTCCATCCAAATAGGGATTGCCTTTGTGGTATTTCTATAGTCTCAAAGGTGTATTTTGATGCACCAGGTCTGAATGAATTCTTAAATCACACTATTAAAGTATATTTTTATATACTCTCATGTGTGGTATTGTACAAACCAACATATATTTTGTTAAACATCCAAAGCATATTTTGATATGTTATTTACAAAACCAAAACATAGTTTAATATGTTATTTATCACATCCAAAACATATTTTGATATGTTACTTATGAAACCAAAACATAGTTTAATATGTTACTTACAAATCCAAAGTATACTTTTGATATGCTACTATAAGGTTATTCGTTTAACTTTACATTACTTACAATACATAAACATTTCTACAATTGTTAAACATTACTTTGGTGGTTTGGTTTGATTAAGTGATTAAGTAACGATGCATGTGTAATATGATACAAACATGGTGGATACGCCGCTGGTACTTCCTATATATAAGTGTTTGTATGGTATTACATATCGTAGCGTTAATTGAATCATTTCAGTTTGAGACATAGAACATTTTATACAACTAACATACTTTTCACAAGACATTGATTTACAAACAACTTATCTTTTACAAACTCATTATATGGTTATTCATTTAACCTTACATTTATTTATACATATCATCTGAACATATCGTTTTTCAAATGATTTACAAGACAAAGCAAATTACAAGGTTCATGACTAAACATTTTCTCAAACATAAGTCATGAATCTTATTTTCACAAAACCTATGTATCTCACAGGCATTTTTATGCTGACGTACCTATTTTCACATGTGTTTTCAGGAGATGAAGCATAGGACTTATCGAGACATACTTAGGCGGACCAGTGCCTTAGTGACTTAAAACGAGACAAGATCTAGTTAATTTATGTTATGTACTCTTTGTTTCTTGTTTGATTAATAAAACGAAACTTCAATTGCCTTGGATTTGAAACAATTAATTCTGTTACAACACTCCCCGATGTTTCCGCCACGTTTTGTATGTTCCACGTGGTCGGGGTGTGACAGAAAAGTTGGTATCAGAGCCAATGGTTATAGGGAATTAGGTTATTAGTAATTAGTAATGCTTTGACCTAGTCTATAACCTTCTTAGGACCCTAACGCGAGTTTACTTGCGTTTAGTCATAAAACAATACCGTCACCTATCCTTAGGCGACGACCACAACAAGAACATAAATTTCAAAACCGCTTTGAAAACTAATCATCTGTTCTAGGATGATTTATTACAAGGTTTTGAACCCTCTGTTATATTGTTTTGAACCCCTTTGAATTTTCAAAATCTCGTCAAGGTTTTGGGTTTTAAATAATGTGAACACGTGCAAACTGGAAGGGTGAATGCCTGTATTCTGGGTTTTCTGTCTAGGCAAGCACTTCGTATACATCTCATCAGACGCGAGACCAGTTGTGCTTACCTGGGAATTCTTGGGATGAGTGTTCACTTATAGGCGAGCATGTCTTCGCGATACATTATTTGTGACCTATTCACTTTGACTAATTACCGAGGTCGTTTGTTGCCTTGTAATAACAAACAAATGACCACTACCCTTGCTTTCATCAGATTTGTTTCATCTCATTCTTTTCGTCTAAATCTCTCACTCGTTTCCTTTCATGTTTCCTCTTTTAGAATGCCTCCTCGACGCGACAATCAGATGGCAAATGACGAACTGGCGGGAATCATCGCACAGCAAATGGCTATTGCCTTCCCAAATCTTTATGCTCAAATGATGCAAGCCATCAACAACAACAATGCCCCATGCAATTTCAAAACTTTTAACTCGGCTAAACCACTCAAATTTAGTGGTTCTGAGGGAGCAACTGGGCTTCTTCAATGGTTCGAGAGCATTGAGAATACGTTCCGTCACGTTTAGTGTCCTGAAAATCGCAAGGTCGAGTTTTCTTCGAGCGTGTTTCAGAAGAGGGCTCTTACATGGTGGAACGGGATTATGAGAGACCGGGGTGCTGAAATTGCACTAGCACAGACTTGGGCCGAGCTTAGAGCTCTTATGATGAGGGAGTTCTGTCCTCGTCATGAACTGCGAGCTTTGGAGAGGGAGTTTGATGATTTGAAGCAAGACAGTGGTGAACATCGAGTCTATACTGACCGTTTTGAAGAATTGAGCCTGTTGTGTCCTGCTATGGTTACTCCTGTGGATAAGGCGATCGAGAAATATACTGATGGTCTTCCTGACCTAGTTCAGGATATTGTTACTGGCAGCAACCCTACTACTGTCAGACAAGCCATTGAATTGTCTGCTACTCTAACTGAATCCCACATCAGGAAGAAAAAGCTTTTTCGAAAAGGCGACCCAAGACCATCTGACAAGACTGCTCCAGCTGAGCCAAAGGAAAAACAGGATGAGGTATCCAAGAAGAAGAAACGCAAGGCCTCTCAAAACTGCGCGATAACTGCTCAAGACAAACAGGTTGCACCAAACCAACCAGCACAACCTCGCAAAAGGCAAAACTATGTTGGTACCGCACCTTTGTGCAACAAGTGCAACCGTCATCATCTAGCGCAAGAGCAATGTCACAAATGTACCCACTGTGGGCGGTTAGGACATCTGATCAATGTTTGTCGATATGCAAATCAAGCTGCTGCAAACCCTGCTGCTGTTCAAGCACGGTTCCCTCCGGGGTCATGTTATAACTGTGGTGACCTTACTCACTACAGAAACAATTGCCCAAGGCTTGTTAACGCACCTCCAGCGCGAGGATGAGCATTTAACATCAACAAGGCAAACAGAAACAATGATGCGGCAGTGAACAACAAGTGTTTTGTTATTTCCCTTGGTTGTTATCTTTGACGTTTAAAGACAAGTCAGTTGTTATATAAATAAAAATTCGTCGTTTTTATTTTTGCAAAACTGATACGATTGTGTGAATGTTTGATACAACCTTACGATGTCAACCCAAATACAAACTACTCGTATGGTTCTGTCATTTTATGATCACTTGTGATCTCCCCAAGAACCTTAAACATTCGTTTCTTTTAAGAAACAAAGCCAAACTCTTATTGAAAATCCTTCTATCTTTATAGGTGGATCCTTGGAAATGATTAAAGTGCCAAATGAAATCCATGGATTGGATTCCTAGAGTGCTTTAATTATCTATACCTAAAGAGAACGAATTAACGAATCAAGTTAACTAATTTTGTGCTTATGTGTTTTCTTACATGTTAATGGTTGTATGTGATCCATCCAAATCCTCATAGAATCTTACATATCTTGTATAAGAGATTCTTAATAGGATATCCAAAGTAACTATCTTAAATCCTTAATGGACTTCTACGTTGTAGTCAAATCCCATGGATTTTTAAAGTACTATATTAAAATTGGACCCCTTGGGAGGTCTAGTTAAACAGATTGATTTGAAAATCTGGTTAGAAATATCATGTGATGATATAATTGAAAAGATCCCTTAAGTGGTCTATTTAAGGAGATCGTACGACGGTCTAGTTAATAAGGTCATGTGTTGATCTAGTTGAAAAGACTGTTCGTTGATCTAATTGAAAAGATCCTTTGGTGGTCTAGTCAGGTCTCTTCATGATTATTCAATTGACTTTTCTCTACGCATTATGAAATGAACTGTGCGGACTGTGCAAGGGATTACGTAATTATAGAGGCCTACATAATTATGGAAATTCAGTGCACAGAAACCACAAGAAGTTTTGTCATGTGTTAAAACCTATAGTGATAAGAATAATGATACGGGAGAAGTCTTGGACCTCGACCAATGTCATTTATTCTCACACGCCTCAATTCTGATATCAATCACACACCAAGTTTCCTATGATAAGTCTTCATAAGAAACGTTATTCTGTTGGTAGTTCAAAAATTCCATGTTTTACTATTACAAGGAATTCACTTTGAGGGTTAACAAATTCGCTAAGGATCCTAACAGGGCCCAGAGTTTTACTTAAGGGTTCAATGGATCTATTGGAAGGCGAAACCGTCACAGCTGTTTTCATAAGTTACCTCTAGAATCAAATTTCGGGACGAAATTTCCTAAAGTAGGGGAGACTGTAACACCTGTGTCATTTCAACCATCAAACAAAGACCAAACCAATGAAATATTGTATTTCATACTTGGGATTTGTAAAAAAATATGTGTATCATTTGCACATATCAACTCTTGTTCGATTTTAAGCTTTAAATCGCTTTCTGGAGGGTTATACGCGCTCTGATGCGTAAATATAACCAGTTTAATCCAACAAACACTCCGGAATAGTGAAATAGGCTTAACATACCTTAAATAACCTTTACATAACTTAGAAATAAGTTTTAAAGGCTTTGGTATGGCAAAAAACAAGTTAATTCGCTTACAGGGACTAAATATGACAAACTGCGAAAGTATGTCAATTTGAACTGTAACGAACATTCCGGAACATGACCATAAGTTAAACACACCTTAAATATCCTTTACATAGCTTAGAAATAGGCTTTGAGGGGTTTAGTGTGCTAAAATAAACTTTTGGGACATTCAGGGACTAAAAGTGTCAAAAAAGTGCACAAGTTTGCATTTTCGCGCATAACTTACGTTCTGAATACATCTGGACATCCAAAAATTTATGTAAGCATGACTACATTATATTTTAGTGTTCGCCTTAAGAAAAATCCTTTCGTTTCGTCATTTGGATCGTTTTTCGCGCTTATGCGCATTCCGTCGTAATTAAGCAAACATCGCGATCGTACGGCCAAACGAACCGACATCTGAGATATTTTTGAGCATGTTTTGAGTTCCCTATACTTTAACTTCATTTTAGAGCCTTGAAATGAGGTTAACGGGGTTCAAACGCATCGAAAAAGGCCTTAAACACGTGCAGGGACCATTCTTGCCACTTTTGAAACATTTCTGAATCAGGGGAGTGCTAGCGTAGCGCGACTGCCTCATGCCTTGGCAGTAGCGCTACGCGACTACCTAACCTGACCAGATTAAGTGTATTTGCAATCAGATTTCAGCTGATTAACCACAACCACATGTTTGCAACTTGCTTAATCACTAAGATTAGGAGCATATGTGGCTCCATAACCTTTGTGACAAGTGTACGGCTCGGATCGTGGCACGATATTCAAGAAACGATCCTAGCGGCTCTACTTTATCTATAAATACCCACCCCCCTTTGGCTTAAAAACCCACAAATCTGATTAAGAAAGCTCTAAGTTGGAACCTTCGTTTCATACCTGAGCTATTTTGATCTGGGTTAGCATTCAGGGACCCTTCGTAAGTATTCTTTCGTTCTTTTCCTTATTTTACTGCTTTTCGAGTCAGAAAGTCAAACTTTGTTTGACTTTCAGCGTTGACCAGTAATGGTCAATGCGAAGTTCGTTTGAACTTCGCAACATGATTGTAATCACAATGGTCATAGTCCCTTGGGACTATGCCTACTGATTACCACGTTGTCTAGGGTCGTAGGGTAAGCGATCTAATAAATCGCTTATACCTCGAACCCGACCCAGTTTGGTCGATCATTAGGATCCGACCAAATACATTAGGTGACCATAGTGTAGGGTAGAACCTTCCGAGGTTATACCTTATGGTCACGGCGTTTAAGTAGTTGTATGATAGGTAGTTTATATGCCTTAGGTAAATTACCAGAATACCCTTTTCATACATAATTGGTAATTTAGCATGTGTAACCTAAACTTTTTTCACGTAACTGATTATTTAACATGTTTAGGCATATAATACTTGTCATAGGACTAGTTAGGCGGTCCGAACGCGTTTCACGCGAACGACGCGTTAAAGTAGCATAAGCTACCTAAACGGGTCGTAGACACTTAGGTTAAGTTTCAAATAGTATGTAGGCTTTGTTAAACCATATCACACGAGTCTCCACACTCGTTTGGTTTACAAACCCTAATACTACCCAGTCTTCCGATCTAGGTCCGGTTTATTAACAATAGCTACCTATACTAGGTGCCGTTTGATATCCGCGATCTCTAGTATTGTTTGGTTGTTACTCAAGGACTACTGAGCAATCTCAGGTGAGTACATAGAACCCCCTCTTTTACATGTTTTCAAGGTGTTTATGTGAGTACATAGACCCCTCTTTTACTGTTTTCCAAACTGTTTTGGGGTGGAACACATGTGCCTACTTGTTACTTTCAAGCTTTACTTTTTTCAATCATATACTTCCTATGTTCATTAGTACATTTATAGTACATGATTTCATTTCAGTTTATGCTATGTATGCCCATTGAGTGCGTACTTAGTACATCGTTTTACATTACATTTCATGCTACGTGTGCCCATTGTGTGCATTACTTAGTACATCTGTTTTCATCACATGCTTACCTTTTGACATTTGATCATACATGTTATTACTTATCATTTGACAAACTAAATGACTATCTATGGTTTAAACATTAATTTCTCAAAGAACATAAAATAAACTGTTGAATTGTACTTATTTTATGTTCACCAGACCGATTGTTAGTATGATATAGCGCTATAGGATTTGACACCCCATTCCTGTTGTCATGGAATGTCTGAAACCAATTTGTTGCTCCATCCAAATAGGGATTGCCTTTGTGGTATTTCTATAGTCTCAAAGGTGTATTTTGATGCACCAGGTCTGAATGAATTCTTAAATCACACTATTAAAGTATATTTTTATATACTCTCATGTGTGGTATTGTACAAACTAACATATATTTTGTTAAACATCCAAAGCATATTTTGATATGTTATTTACAAAACCAAAACATAGTTTAATATGTTATTTATCACATCCAAAACATATTTTGATATGTTACTTATGAAACCAAAACATAGTTTAATATGTTACTTACAAATCCAAAGTATACTTTTGATATGCTACTATAAGGTTATTCGTTTAACTTTACATTACTTACAATACATAAACATTTCTACAATTGTTAAACATTACTTTGGTGGTTTGGTTTGATTAAGTGATTAAGTAACGATGCATGTGTAATATGATACAAACATGGTGGATACGCCGCTGGTACTTCCTATATATAAGTGTTTGTATGGTATTACATATCGTAGCGTTAATTGAATCATTTCAGTTTGAGACATAGAACATTTTATACAACTAACATACTTTTCACAAGACATTGATTTACAAACAACTTATCTTTTACAAACTCATTATATGGTTATTCATTTAACCTTACATTTATTTATACATATCATCTGAACATATCGTTTTTCAAATGATTTACAAGACAAAGCAAATTACAAGGTTCATGACTAAACATTTTCTCAAACATAAGTCATGAATCTTATTTTCACAAAACCTATGTATCTCACAGGCATTTTTATGCTGACGTACCTATTTTCACATGTGTTTTCAGGAGATGAAGCATAGGACTTATCGAGACATACTTAGGCGGACCAGTGCCTTAGTGACTTAAAACGAGACAAGATCTAGTTAATTTATGTTATGTACTCTTTGTTTCTTGTTTGATTAATAAAACGAAACTTCAATTGCCTTGGATTTGAAACAATTAATTCTGTTACAACACTCCCCGATGTTTCCGCCACGTTTTGTATGTTCCACGTGGTCGGGGTGTGACAAATGACCTTGTCACGTTGCATCAATACGCAACCAAGTCCTTGGATGGAAGCGTCGCAATAAACCACGAAATCATCTGTGCCCCTCAGGCAATGAGAGGATAGGCGCGCTACAAAGTCTATCCTTTAGGTGTTGAAAAGCGGATTCCTGTGTATCACCCCAATGATAGATGACACCCTTCTGAGTCAGTGAAGTGAGAGGTTGCGCAATCTTGGAGAAATCTTTTATAAACCTTCTGTAATATCCGGCCAAACCCAAGAATTGGCGGATTTCTGTTGGTGTGCGGGGTGCGGGCCAGTTCTTGATCGATTCAACCTTAGATGGATCCACATGAATTCCATCCTTGTTTACCACGTGGCCTAGAAAGTGGACTTCGCGAAGCCAGAAATCACATTTCGAAAACTTGGCATACAACTGTTCTTTTCGAAGGAGTTCCAGCATAAGTCGTAGGTGCTGCTCGTGTTCCTCCTGACTCTTAGAATAGATCAGGATATCATCGATGAACACAATAACGAACTTATCCAGGTAAGGCTTGCACACTCGGTTCATGAGATCCATGAAGACTGCCGGTGCATTCGTCAGCCCGAATGGCATAACCAGAAACTCGTAATGGCCGTAACGAGTTCTGAATGCTGTTTTGGAGACGTCCTCATCTCGGACTCTCAGCTGATGGTATCCCGATCTCAAATCAATCTTGGAGTAATAGCTCGACCCTTGCAACTGGTCAAACAAGTCGTCAATACGTGGAAGAGGATAACGATTCTTCACAGTCACCTTGTTAAGTTCGCGATAGTCAATACACATCCTGAAGGTACCGTCTTTCTTTTTCACGAACAAGACTGGAGCTCCCCAGGGTGAAGAGCTAGGACGTATAAAACCCTTTTCCAAGAGTTCTTGTAGTTGTGTGGACAGTTCTTCGAGTTCTGATGGGGCTAGACGATATGGTGCTCGGGCTACTGGCGCTGCTCCAGGAGCTAGCTCGATTTGAAACTCAACTTGGCGATGAGGAGGAAGACCAGGTAATTCCTCAGGAAATACCTCGGGAAATTCGCGCACAATAGGGATGTCTTCAATTCTCTTCTCTTCCGTAGATGTGTCAGTAACGAGTGCTAAAATGGCAGTGTGGCCCTTTCGCAAACACTTCTGGGCCTTAAGGAAAGAGATGATGCCTTCGACAGCGCCACTCTTGTCGCCACGAATCACGAGGGGTTCTTTATCAGAACGAGGAATGCGGATGATTTTCTCCTTGCAAACAATCTCCGCTTGATGATGAGATAACCAATCCATCCCAATAACAACGTCGAAACTACCAAGTGTGATGGGAACAAGATCGATAGGGAAAGTCTGACCAGCTAAGACGAGGTTACAACCTTTAACTATGTGTGTGGCTTCAAGACTTTTACCGTTAGCTAGTTCTACCGTGTGTTTGGTGTTCAGGAGTGTTGGGGTGCGCTTAAGAATTTGGCTAACTTTTACGGACACATAACTGGTATCGGCACCCGAATCGAATAAAACAGTAACGAAGAAGTCGTCAAGAAGAAACTTACCCATCACAACATTGGGATCATTCCTTGCTTCTCCCTGACCAATCACGAACACACGACCCCTGGCACCGTTGCCATCATTGTTTCCTCCATTGTTGCCCCCATTATTGTTCCCGTTTCCTTGGTTGTGATTCTGATTCTGATTTAACTGCGGGCAGTGTCTCTTGAAGTGACCTTCAGCACCACACTGAAAGCATCCCTTGTTGCCCTGTTGCTGTTGCTGATTCTGCGGTGCTTGCTGTTGCTGCTGACGATTCTGATTCGTAGGCCGTGGGCTCCTGCAATCCTTGGCTTCATGACCCATCTTGAGACACCTCTGACAGTGTCCCTTGTTTCACTGACCACTGTGGTGTCTGTTGCATTTGTTGCACTTTGGGTGGTTTCCTCGATATCCACCCTGCCCTTGACTACCAGAAAAGTGCTGACCAGGGCTCCTATGGTCCTCAGTCCTTCGTTGCTGAGACTGAGACTGAACAGAGGCAGAGCCTTTGCCGGAATTCCCATCCCATTTTCGTTTGCTGTCGGTAGGTGCATCAGAAGTAGCAGCACCAATACGCTTGGGTAGTCTGTTTTGTTCCACTGCCTGGTCGGTGAGACGATGAGCCAATTTGACGACTTGCTGGATGGTACCCAAGTTGGCTGAAGTCACATGACTTTGAATCGCTGGTGCAAGGCCCTTGAGGTAAAGCTCAATACGTTTGATGGGAGGGTCCACCATAGTTGGGCACAGGATGGCCAGTTCATTCGACCTCTTGGTATACGCCTCAATCTCAGATCCTGTCATCTTCAGATTGTAAAATTCCACTTCTAGCTTGTGAATGTCATCCCGACTACAGTACTCCTCTTTGATCAGCTCTTTGAAACCATTCCAGGGTGTGGCATTAGCAACTGCCAGCCCTAGTAGTTGAACCTGTGCCTTCCACCAGGTTAACGCAGCTCCTTCAAGTGTTCCGGTAGCATATTTCACCCTACGGTCTTCGGGGCATTCGCACATCTCGAAAACTGTCTCAAGCTTTTCAAACCAGTGAAGAAGGCCCACTGCTCCTTCGGTGCCACTGAAAGTGGTAGGTCGACAGTCCATGAACGTCTTGAACGTGCACACAGGAGGTTGAGCATGTTGACCTGTTGCGCGAGAATAAAAGACAAGATTAAGCACGAGGGTTGGTTCGCGAAGGTAGGATCTAAATGTCCTATGGTGAGTTGGTACGGCAGGTTATACCTCCTGCAGGGTTAGCTGCGAGTGCCTCCGCAACTCGTTCATTGATCAAAGCCGTCAACTGGGCTTGAGTGAGGTTGATACGTCCTTCGCGTCCGCTCATGATCTTCATAATGAAGCAACGTAAGTGAGGAAAGTGTCGCGAAAGTGTGTAAGTGTGGGACGACATTAGAGAGTATGCACACAAGGTTCAAATAGCAATTATCACGTTATCTAATGCACAGTGAGAACTATCTAACCGACAATATAACATAATCATACCACTTATGGTGTCGAGTCTTGCACGTGGAGCGAAGCGTCGTTGTGGATCGTTGAGCACTGTACAGGTTATAGTCTGGTTTTAATGAAAACTTTTCCCTTATTAAAACCAAGTTCTCTATAACCAATGGCTCTGATACCAATCTGTCACACCCCCAAAATCCACCATGCGGAGTACCACCGCTTGGAGGCGTGACGTGACCAGGATCGAGCCACCAATCATATTGAACAATTCAATTAAGTAAATAAAACCAAACATAATACGATTGGTGACCAAAGCTAGTTAACCTTGTTTGGTTTAAACAGCGGAAGCATAAACGTGAGTTCAAAACATAAGTTCACAGTTCATAAGTCTAAAGTCTCAAACATAAGTTCCATAGGTTTATAAAGTTCAATTATTAAGTATGGGATATAACAACCCATGTTCCACAACGACTCCTTCCCCGTGCAAGCTCCAAGCATTTAGCGACCTGTAAGGCATGTAACAACTAGTCAACAACAAAGTTGAGTGAGTTCACGTTTGGTTGTTTAGTTAATGAGTTCGTATCAGGAATCGGAAGTTCGTTTCATAACCAAGTATTACCCATTATTCTTGATTCCCAAACCTTTACGATATTTAGTGGGGGCTTCCCATTATGTATGTTACTAGACTAGGCGTATCCATAAGAGTCCTTCCCGATCCGAGGACGGTGTTAAGTATGAGTGTACGTAGGTTTTACGTACGTGCCCTTCTCATCCGAGGACAGTAGTGAGTGTGAGTGTACGTAGGTTTTACGTACGTGCCCTTCTCATCTGAGGACAGTAGTGAGTGTACGTAGGTTTTACGTACATGCCCTTCTCAATCCGAGGACAGTAGTAGGTAGTCTAGTAGTGTTGGTAATATAAATAGAGTGATAGTACGAGTAGTTATTCAATCCCATTCCCAACCACCGGGAATCCCATGCCTTAGTAAGGGTGTGAACTCACCTCGGTTTGCTCGGTTAGATTCTCAATATAGCTAACAGTCAAGGTCGGTCAATCACGTCCTAGTATGATTTACCAGTTAGTCATTTAGTGGCTTTCCAATAGAACACAAAGTTCCTACACGTATCTATCACACAACATGCATCACTGTAACGGTTTATGCCCCTCTAAGTTTCCCGTCCATTCCCCACTCAAAATCAAACATACGATAATGCACATAACATATATAACATGTCAAATCATTCACAGATAGCATACTCGACATTTAGACACGCAAATCACTACTTATGTCGTTTCAGCATTAATACTCAAAACCGGCTGTTTTCGGACATTTAAATAAAATAGTTAGATTATTCCAAAAATTCCCAAATTTTTATAGAACATCATAAACATTCCATATTTTATTGTGTAAAAATATCGGGGTCCGGTTTATCACCAATATTTTATAAAAATTCATATTCGGGACTGAACTCAGATTTATGTATTTCTGACCACAGTCCACGAAACAATTTATTACAAATTCATCGTAAGTCCGATTTGCGAAATTCCAGTGGGGTAATTACAAATACTTCAGTTATCATCTACAGTAAAATTTTCATGATCCGATTCATCACAAAACTCAGGTTACGACTGAAAGTAAGACACCCATTTATTGCTGTCAAAATTCAGCTTAAGTTGTTGTTACAAATTAATATTTTAAAAATAGTAAACGGAGTCCAAAAATTACGATTCCGGTGCCATTAGAACCGTATTTCATAATAACATATTTTAGATTCAAAATATCGATTTTTCGTTGAGTTTAAGACCTGTTTACAGCCAACAGAAGTGGGCTGTAAAAGTTGGACAGATTCTTATTTCAAGTGTTTAACCTTCTAAATCGTGTTCGATCGATTCCGTTAACGAGTTTAGTGACCACGACAACATCTCATACTAATATTATTCAGCACAACATCAGATAATCAGCCAATCATCATAATCACACAAGATCTACATGATTTACACTAACATTCATCCTTTAACCACCTTGTTCATTACTTTAGTAAACTTTTAGACTTTGATCTTATATGTTCGAAATTTTTAACCGACGAAACTCTTATTAACCACTTTAGATACGTTCAAGAGTGAGTTTTAAGTGATATACCTCTAGCTCGAGGCTAGGGAAGATTCTTGATGGAAAATGGGTGGATAAAAGCTAACGGAAGAGGTCCTTCGTGTTCCGAGTGCACCGAAGCTCCTAATACGCGATCCGTAAAGCTTGTATCTACTTGGAATGGAATGATCAAGGACCGAAAGTGGGTGTAAGGGGGCTGGGGTGTTCGGCCGAGAGTGAAGGGAGGGCAAGAGAGAGTTTGTGTGTTGTTGAGTTTGTGATGTTTGTGCTAGTGTGCCAAGATTAGAACTTATAGACAATCCATAAGATTATTGTCCAAAGGATTATGTGTCTAATAGATATTAGACACAATAGATTATTTTAATCAAATATAGGACAAGGATGTCCCCCAAGGGAACCGAATTCGTTAGGGGGGGGGGGGGTTCCTTGGTTCGATTTCAACTACATAATTAGGATATAGTTAAGTTAAGCTAAGTTAGTTTAGGGATTAACCCGGTTACTAGTGTGTAGTAAGTTGTGACGGGTGTTAGGGTATTCAGGGACCCTAACTGGCTCAGAAAAAGATAAATAATGCTATTGGCACTATTTTTGGGTTCCGGGTGAAGTCCGGTTGTTCGGTTCGATACTGTTCCGTTAAACCGCTTAATTAATCCGTGAAGCGTCCTACATATATATTTTTGCAACGTTTTTAATTTCTAACACTTAGGAAATTATAACGGACTATTTAGTGACCTATCTTTACACTATTAGTATATTAACAAATACGTGTAAGCATAACACAGATATCAGAAAGCAGTTAAGTAATTCCACACAGTCGTCAAGCACATTAATTATTATTAATTGAATTGTACGGAATACATGGGATTCTTGAGGGTTGTCACAACAGGCCTCCATTCGACGTCCAATCCCAATTACAAAAAACAGATTTACAAACTTTATTCAGATTACCCACATCAACATGAGACTCTAAGATAGCACAAAAGCTCAGATTACTCTCTTTAACAATGTTTCGAACCTCCTTTTGTTTTAGAGAGCGGTTCAACCCCCTTATATTCCATGCAGCGAGACTAATCATGAGGAACTACTAGGTTAGGAGTGCTTGCCCCTGTATTTGTTTTCGGCTTCTGAGAACCTTTGAGTATAAAATCATTCGTTTCATTATAGATCTCAGTAACTTCATCATCATCCGAATCGTAATACCCATCATCATCTCCTACCTTTTTACTCCCATCCTTATCTTCCGTATTCACCTCATTCAGCACATCAAACGGATTAGTTGATTCGAAACCACTCACAGATTTTCCTAATTTAACATCCTCTTTCGGCTTAGCTACAACCGGTTTAGCTACAACCGGCCTATACTCAAATTTTGATTTTTGTTTGTTAACTTGGAATCCAGTCTTCTTAGCAGCCTTTTTACCATAAACCCCAATATATCCATCCTCATCAATAACAGGTGCCCTCTTACCAGTTTGCCCTTGGTTCCCTAAGTGCCGATTTTGATTGTCATTCATAGCCCTTCCTATTTTCTTAGGTTGCTTCGGACAAGAGTCATCCGAGTGACCAAAGACACAACAAGAAGCACATCGAAGGGGGTTCCATTCATACTCAACATACATGGTTTCCTTCACAAATCCCTCCCCATCCAGTTCTGGAATGGCTATCGTAATCTCCTCTTTCAACTCATTGTCAGCAGAAATTTCAAGTAAAGCTCGAGCATAGCTACTTCTACCACACACCTCATTACACATAGTCGTGGTATAAGTATCAAGCATCTTGGGAACACCAATAGTTGTAGCCACTAAGCTAAGTCCATCTTCCGTATAAGCCGCAAGTGGAACTTCATGGATTTTCACCCAAACCTGAACCTTTTTCACCTCCTTTTTTTCCAGCTTAGTCGGGAATAAGTCGTGTCACTAAAAATAATAATAACGACACTTTAAAGCTTTGTTAAGCACTTTAACGGATTACTATCCAACCGAACAACCAGACTATACCCGGAACATAAAAATTATTGCCATTTACATTGTTTTTCTTTTTTTCTGAGCCAGTTCGGGTCCCTGAATACCCTAACACCCGTCATAACGCACTACATGCTAGTAAATGGTTTAACCTCCTAATCATCTAACTAATACTTAACACTTAGTTGGAAATGAACTAGATTACCCCCCCCCCCCCAACCAAACCGTCCCCAAGGGGACACCTCATGTCCTATTTTGATTTAATTAATCACTTATGCTTAATATCAAGGGAACATATGGACTCTTGGATAATAATCTTACGAAATGCCTATAAGTTCAAGACTTAGCACATTATAACCATCCAACACTTAACCACAACACACACTCTCTCCCTCTCTTTCACTCTCGGCCGAACACAACCATCTTCACCACACCACCTTTCGATTTTGATCAAGCCATTCCAAGGGTATACAAGTGTTGAGGATCATATACGAGGGAGCTTGGTGCATTCGGAACGCGAAGGACCTCTTCTCATTGCTTTTATCCACTCATTTTTCGACTAGAATCTTCCCTAGCCTCGAGCTAGTAGTAAGTTGCTTTAAACACATTCTTGATCCATTCTAAAGTGGTTAAAACGATATATGACGGTTAAAACTCATGAACATAAAAAATGATACGAAAAAGTCTACTAAAAATGCTAAAAATGATGGTTAAAAGCTTGATTGTTGTGTAAATCTTGTAGGATTTGTTTTGTGTAATTATTTGGGCCCGATCTATGTTGTGGTAGCTCGGATCATCGTTTAACCGGATTGGTCATGATCATGGATCATGACATAGAGCTTGTTTAAGTGTAACAAGGGTTAAATGATGAAACTCTACCACACACTAAACATGAACTTGTGTAAAATCAACTTTACTCACGAAATAGTGTTTAAAACTAGTAGATCTACGGATCTACAAGCAGTATTTTCAAAGGACCACGTGTCAAGAGAAAACATACTTTTAAAGACGGATCTTACATAACCAAAAGTGCTTTTGTAAACACACAAGTGTGTAGACACTTGTGTAACACAAAGTTTTGACGAAAGAACTACTTTTGTAAATGTTGACAAGAAGTTGTGGAAATTTATTTTCTTTAAAAATGAGACTTTTACGAAACCGGATTGATTTATACAGAAGATCCACTAAAAGTAATGGGATTTACTTCATATTTTAGATAAACCACAAGTTCATGTATTTTTGCGATTTACATCTATTTTGACTAGTTTGATGGTTTGAATAATGTTTATTGATTGAATGAGAAAATTGTTGGTTTGATTTGTAAAAGAAAATGATACGCTTGAGAGCGTGGCCACCTCCAGTTACAGAGGAAACTCTGACGAAATTTTTCCAAAAACCTAACACTTAGAAATATTTTCACTACAAGTGTTAGAAATACATTTTTAACGTGTTTTCGAATTATAGATTTCGCCATGACTTTATTACAAGATTTCTAATTATCGGAGGTGGGATTTTCACAAAATAAAAACTTGCTAAGATATATATTTAGTATATATTTAGTAACAACACTTGTGAATTTTTATGATTATTTTGTGAAATATACAAATATTATTTTTAGGGTAAAAATAATATTACCGAATGTTAATGATTATATTTTGAAGTAAGAAATAAAATATATTAAGTGAGACTTAATAATATATTTCGAAGTTTACGAACGCACATGTATTAAATCCCCCATCATTGGGAAGGAGAACAATTACCAAGTATTTACCAAAATATAAACACGAAATAGTTGTCTAACTATTTCCCAAAAACTTAAACCTTAAGCCAAGGCACAGCCATCCGCCTAATAGGCTTAGTACGTGTAGGTCGTCGCACAACTGATTGATTAGGAGATATACTTGGTAGAGACGCACCACTGTGAGTTCATGTCCCCCTTTTCTCTTAACTGTTTTCAGTTTTCTAAACTGCGGGGGTGAAATACATGTTACTATGATTACGAGTACTTTATACATGGTATGGTTAGCGTAAGGAGGGTTACTACTTAGATCATGTGAGTGGGTAGGCGGGAACTGGAGGCCATTAATCCTCATTGTAGGACCGAGTGACGTAAGCGGTAGATCTATCTGGGTGTAGCGAGCCCAACCCCTGAGCCCGCCTAATGGACCAGGTGGTGACTTTGTACCCAACGCAAAATCTGCTAGGTTTGAGTCTTCCTATTGCACTTCACAAATATCAATGGCCTTGCAAACCATTGGTGATCTATTTTTCCTTATTTGCTACATACCAGGATTTTATACTTACAAAGGTTTTACTTACTCACTACACATGAACTTGCTCAACATTTTTTGTTGATTTTTCCAACTTACATGTATTTCAGGTAATTAAGGATCTGGCATGGTATGCTACGTTTTCCCGCTGCATAAGGGTTATGAGGTCATCCAAGTTTAGGAGATGTGGCTTTTTCCTGGACGAGTCACGGTCCTTAAACTGCGTTTATTTCACGTTGGTGTTGTGCCTTTTCAAACAACGTTTCTTTTTATGTTATCAGGTTGTAGTGTCTATCGCATGAGTTAATGCCTTAAGACAATGTTGTGTTACTTATGTTTTAAAACTTAATTCAATGGATGATCTTGCATGATTTTTACTTCATATAGCTTTGTTATGATTAAGCTATGGTATTAAGAAGTCACACCAAATTAACCACGCTTCCGCAAAGCCAGGGTGTGACAAATTATGCAATAATTAAATCGTAACGAGAGAAATTAAACGTTAAATCAAGTGTTTAAGTTGTACGGAATTACCATTATTTTTGCCAGTTGTCACATTCTCCCCCTGTTAGAAGAATTTCGTCCCGAAATTCGAGTCGTGCTTCCGGTTGCAGGGGGGTCTGGAAACAGGTGAGGGTACTTGGATTTCATTTGATCTTCACATTCCCACGTATACTCGGGACCGTGACGCGAGTTCCAACGAACTTTAACTAGCCTCCTACGATTCCTGTGTGTCTTGTGGACCTTCCAGTCCGTAACCTCAACAGGTTCTTCAGTAAACTAGAGTTTTTCATTGACATGTATCTCATCTGCTGGGATGGCTACGGTTACTTGTGTAGGACTTTTCTTGAGATTTGACACGTGAAACGTGTCGTGTACACTGCTCAATTCTTCTGGTAGTTCCAACTTGTACGCAACAGTTCCAATCTTTTCCAATATTTTGAAGGGTCCAATGTAACGTGGGTTCAACTTTCCACGTTTACCAAATCTTACTACGCCCTTCTAAGGCGAGACTTTTAACAATACCATGTCTCCGACCTCGAAAGCTGATGGTTTGCGTTTTTTGTCAGCGTAGCGCTTTTGTCTATCGCGAGCCATCTTGATACGGTCGCGTATCTGAATGATCTTGTCTGTGGTTTCCTGGACCCAATCCGGACCAATGAGTTGTTTATCCCCGGTCTCCGCCCGAATATAACGCTTTTGTCTTTCGTCCATATAACGCTTCAAACGGAGCGGCCCGAATACTAGTGTGATAGCTGTTATTGTAGGAAAACTCCACTAAAGGCAAGTGAGTATCCCAGTTTCCACCCAAGTCCATCACACAAGCACGCATCATGTCCTCCAAAGTTTGTATCATTCGTTCACTTTGGCCGTCCGTTTGAGGGTGAAAGGCCGTACTAAGATTCAGTTGTGATCCAAAGGCCTTTTGGAAAGATTGCCATATTCTTGACACGAATCGACCATCTCGGTCTGATATAATAGAAATAGTCACTCCATGCCGTGCCACAATCTCCTTGAGATATATTTCGGCCAGTTTCTTAGTGCTATCCTTCTAACTGATCGGTAGAAAATGTGCGGACTTTGTAAGTCTATCTACAATTACCCAAATCATATCATGGCCCTTTGAGGTTCGGGGTAACTTAGTAATGAAGTCCATCGAGATTTGTTCCCATTTCCATACGGGAATTTCAGGTTGTTGTAGCAAACCCGAAGGCTTTTGATATTCCGCCTTAACCTTGGCGCATGTAAGGCATTTCCCAACATAAGTAGCAATGTCGCTTTTAAGCTTAGGCCACCAATAAAATTCTTTTAAATCTTGATACATCTTATCTGAACCCAGATGTATAGAGTACCTTGACTTATGTGCTTCGTCCAAGATAATGGTTCATAGTTCGCCAAAGAACGGGACCCAAATTCGTCCCATAAAGTACAGTGTTCCATCCTCCTTTGGCACCAATTGGGCCTCCATTCCTCGTAAGGATTCGGCTTGTATATTTTCTGGTTTAAGCGCCTCTTGTTGAGCATCGTGAATCCGAGAAGTGAGATCGTTTTGTATGGTCATCTCTAAGGCTCGCACCCTTAAAGGTTTAATACGTTCCTTGCGGCTTAAGGCATCCTCCACAACGTTCGCCTTGCCCGGATGATACTTTATCTCACAATCATAATCGTTCAATAACTCGACCCATCGTCGTTGCCGCATATTTAAATTCTTCTGATCGAGTATTTGTTGCAAACTCCTGTGATCTGTAAATATTGTGCAACGAGTACCATATAAGTAGTGACGCCAGATCTTTAATGCGAATACCACCGCACCTAGCTCCAGATCGTGCGTGGTATAGTTTTTCTCATGCACCTTTAACTGACGAGACGCGTACGCAATGACTTTGTCCCGTTGCATCAAAACACAACCAAGACCTTGATGCGATGCATCACAATAAACCATGAAGTCATCGGTACCGTCGGGTAAGGATAAAATAGGCGCGTCACAAAGTTTATCTTTCAGCAGTTGAAAAGCCGCCTCTTGTTTCTCTCCCCAATCAAATTTTTTATCCTTTTGTGTAAGGGACGTTAGCGGTTGGGAAATTTTCGAAAAGTTCTCTATGAATCGTCTATAATATCCCGCTAATCCCAGAAACTGTCGTATCTCAGTAGGGGTCCTAGGCGCTTCCCAATTCTTAATCGCCTCAATCTTTGCCAGGACGACATGAATTCCCTTCTCATTTACCACATGACCTAGGAATTGTACCTCGCGAATCCAAAATTCGCACTTCGAAAACTTTGCATACAATTGTTCCTTTCTCAAGAGTTCCAAAATAGCTCGCAGATGTTGCTCGTGTTCCTCCTTGGTTCACGAGTATATTAGAATATCGTCAATAAACACAATCATGAACTTGTCCAAATACGGCTTACACACGCGGTTCATGAGGTCCATGAATACCACCGGTGCGTTGGTTAAGCCGAACAGCATAACAAGAAACTCGTAATGTCCATAACGAGTCCTAAAGGCCGTTTTGGAGATACTTTCCTCTTGTATTCTCAACTGATGGTAACCCGACCTCAGATCGATCTTGGAGTAGTAGCTGGAACCTTGTAGTTGGTCGAACAAGTCGTCAATTCTTGGTAAGGGATATCGGTTCTTGATGGTCAGCTTGTTTAACTCCCTATAGTCAATGCACATGCGAAAACTGCCGTCTTTCTTTTTAACAAATAATACCGGAGCTCCCCAAGGTGAGAAACTCGGTCTAATAAATCCCTTATCTAGCAGCTCTTGCAGCTGAGTAGATAACTCCTGCATTTCAGACGGAGCTAACCGATATGGTGATTTCGCCACTGGTGCCGCTCCTGGCACCAAATCAATTCGAAACTCCACTTGACGTTGTGGAGGTAGTCCAGGCAAGTCTTCCGGGAAGACTTCTGGAAATTCTTTCACGACAGGGATGTCTTCTAGCTTCGGCTCTTTGGTTTCCTTATCAACTATGTGGGCGAGGAAGGCTATGTAGCCTTTTCGAAGACGCTTTTGAGCCTTCATGCAATTTATGATCCGCAGGGGTGTCTCGCGTTTCTCCCCATGAATTATAAGTGTTTCTTCATTCGGCAGTGGGATGCGGATGGTCTTCTCGTGACACACCACTTCTGCCCGATTGTCGGATAACCAATCCATTCCAACAACCGCGTCAAAGCTGCCCAGCTCAACGGGTAAGAAGTCGATAGAAAATTTTCGCTCCCCAAGCTCGAGTGTACAACCCTTGATAACCTCATCTGCTTTGACTAATCTCCCATTCGCCAATTCTATAGAATACGGGACGTCTAGTTTACTCGACTCTAGACCAAGTATGTTCTTAAATTCTATAGATATAAAACTAAAGTCGGCGCCAGTATCAAACAGAATGGATGCAAAGTGTTGATTTATAGGGAACGTACCCGTAACTACGTTCGGGTCCTGACGCGCTTCACGTGCTCCAATTGTGAAGACTCTTCCACGGGCTTGATTTTCTTTAGGACAATCCTTCAAAAAGTGCCCTAAGTCTCCGCAGCCAAAACAACCTTGGCCTCGTCCATTACCATTTCTACCTTGGTTATTGTTGCTATTGTTTCCGCCCTGATTGTTGTTGTTGTTTCCTCCTCGGTTTGCATTTCTTCCTCCTGTTCCTACCCAACATGTTTCTTTGTTGTGCCCCTCCTTTCCACATTTGTCACACTTAGCTCTCGGACATCGACCATTGTGGTGAAACTTGCACTTATCACACTTAGGCTTGGAACCCAAATACCCTTTTCCACTAGCCTCATTAGTGGCTCCATAAGCTTTAGTACCACGAGTTGGGTTCCCTTCCCTTCGTTTTTTTGCATTCCAGTTGTCATTGTTTGCTTGAGTGCCTTTCTTTAAGTTCGAAAACTTCCGCTTGTTATCACTTGTAGACTCCACATGAGTCTCCTTTTTGTTAGAGCCCGGCTTTGAAAACTTGTTTAAACGAATAGCCTCCTCGATGAGGGCGACAGCCAAGTCCATCGCCTCACTGATTGTAGGGGGCTTGGAAGAAGTAACCATGCTTAGAATTTCGGGAGCAAGTCCCCAGATAAACCTCTCAATCCGCTTAAATTCAGGGTCCACCAAGTAGGGAACAACCCTTGACAAATTGTGGAAGCATTGTATATACCCAGCAACATCAGGTCCGATCATTCTTAAATTCCAAAACTCGGTCTCAAGTTTCTGAATCTCCGCCCTAGAACAATACTTCTTTCTCATTAATTCCTTGAGCTCGTCCCAGCTCATAGCATACGCAGCAGTTTCTCCTTTAGTCTGAACCTGTAGGTTCCACCATGAGAGCGCCCCATCCAAAAATAGCCCGGAGATATAGGTGACCCTTTGTTCAAGAAGGCATTTGCTCATTCTTAGGACTGATTCTGTCTTCTCGGTCCAGCGCACAAACGCTACGGCACCGCCTGTGCCATCGAAGTTCAGAGGTTTGCAGTCCAAAAACTGCTTGTATGTGCAACCGCTAGGGGGATTGTTTCTTGATGTACCTCCAGTACCACCGCTCTGCTCGGTGCGGTTGGCTTCGTACTGCGCAATCGCCTGAGAGATGTGCTCATTCAGTTCGGCTTCTGTTCTCGGTAGTGGATTTGTGTTGGTTTTTCGTCTTGGCGGCATTGTCTTCTAATAAGAAGTATTGCGGAGATTAGACACATATTTAATGATAAATATAGTCTACTAAGGTATATACATAATAGGTAAATAGTCATCACATCACCCAAACATGCAATCACATAAGCAACACATGCACATGTATAAGCAACAATATGTAATAAAGAAAAACAAACTACTGAGCTTTCATATATTAGACAACTTGATACATTGTTTAGTAGAAGAAAACAAAAGGACTCGAGGCTACACAACCCCGGTCATACAAGTTCATAATACACAAAAGTAGTAAGTCTTTTTCTTCTACTTTGGTCTTCCAAAATCTTCAAGTGTCTTCAGCTCATACTAGATCTTCATATGTACATAAAAGTGGGTCTGCAACTCCCACCCAAAAGTACCTGCAAATAAAAGATAACTAGACGACTGGAGGAGATGGAGGTGGTGGTGATGATGGTGGTGGTGGAGTAGGTGGTGGAGGGTAGACTGGTGGTGGTGGTGGCATAGCATCCCTAAACTGCTGCAGTTCCCAGACCTGGCGGGAGAGGATTTGAATATGAAGCTGTATAGAAAGTATCTCATCATCGATAGTGAAAGCAGGATAGTGACATGGATGATATGGGTCAGACTCGGACATATGAGGCGGAGGGTGTCGTGTAGACCAGTGATCAGCCGGCACATGGGTATCAGGAGAGGTCGGCTGTCGAGAAGTGACCTCCCCAGGGCAGGGTGCTGGAATATCATGAGTGAAAAGGATAGATGAGAAAGTATGATGGGGATCAGCAACATGCGGTGAAAATGGGTGACGAATCGGAATGAACCTCCATGTCAGAATGAACCTCCAAGGGTGGGTAAGAGGAAGCTACTGACTCAGCGGAATCGGAGGCTGACGAATCGGAATGAACCTCCATGTCAGGAAGCTCAACCATGGGCACAACGGGGTCAACAACTGGGATATCAGCACGCGGAGCATCGTCCTCCATCGGGGCCCCACCATCCTGGTCTCCCTCCAGGGGACCCTCGATGAGTAGATCGATGTCATCACCGGGTAACGCGTCGAGAGGTTGTTCCTCAAAAGGAACTGCAGCAAATGGGAGAGGAGCAGGGATCGAAACAAGGGGTAGATCCTCTCCTGGTGGGCCATCAGCTAGGGGTATATCGTCTCCGAAGTCCGGTAGGGCAAAAGGCTGAAAGTCATCTTCATCGGTGCTCGTGTAGTCTGAAGTGTAAACTTCTGGGTCTGTGGCGATCTCGTCGTCTGAAGTAATGGCCATCGGGTCGCTGGTGTTGGACACTCCACGACCAGAAGATGCCATGGTGTCTGTAACACAGCCACAACATATACACATAAATCAGGTAAGCATGTAAACAAAAGCAATGTAATCATGTATGCATCCTAGTCTTCCCAGACTATCCCTCCCCATTTCTAATACTGAACTCCTTAGCCTCTCAGACTACCCTGGTCTCTAAGACCAACCTCCCAGTCTCTAAGACTAATTCTTTCCCAATCTCTAATATTTAACTCCCTCAGTCTCTAAGACCGAAATATAATTTTTGAAAAGTGTATTTGTGCCTTTTTGTTTGTAAAGATGTTTGTGCCCTGGATCTAGACGTTTAGTGCATGCAATGTAAAAGGTTTGAAAACATTTTCGTGAGAGCCCTAGTGATCATAGTCTAGAATCGAGAATGAATCCTAGTTCGCTATGATCGAGGCTCTGATACCAAGTTGTCACACCCTGGCTTTTGCGGAAGCGTGGGTTTAATTGGTGTGACTTCTTAATACCATAGCAACAATCACAACAATGCTATATGATAAAATACGGGATGTTCATCCATTAAAATAGTTTAGAAAAAGCATAACATATTGTCTTTAAAAACATCAACCACTGAATACGTTACAAACCATGACTTGTTTAAAATGAGTTCATAAGACTCAACGAAGAACTACCAACAAAACGAGGATTTAAGACATGCAACCCGTCCAGGAATGAGTTGCACTTCCAAAACCCTATGACCCTGGATGGCATCCTTATCTAGTACGCAGCTAACATGCACCACTTGCCAGATCCTATTCATTCCCTGAAATACATGTAATTTGAAAAAGTCAACAAAAAGTTGAGCGAGTTCATGTGTAAGTGAGTATATAAAAGCCTTTAAAATGTATGTATAAGTAAAAGTCCCTGGTACGTAGTAATTAAGGAAAAACCTGATCACCATTGGGTTGCAAAACCAATAGTATGTGTGAAATGATGCAGGAAGACTCAAACCTAGCAAATTTGTCTCCGGTATGAAGACATAGTCACCACTATGGGCCGCCCCAGCCTCATGGGTGTGGGCTCGCTACACCCAAATAGATCTATCACTCATGTCCCGCGGTCCTACAATGAGGATTAATGGCCTTAAGCGTTGTACCCACCACTCACATGATCGCGTAGTAAAAACCCTCCTTAAGCTAACCATACCATAATAAATGTCTGTAAATGTCTGTATAAGTCTGTAAATGTCTGTAACATGTATTTCACCCCCGAAATGTAAAACTGAAAACAGTTAAGAGAAAAGGGGGACATGAAGTCACAGTAGTGCGTCTTGTACCGAATCTCAAACTCTGTCTGCTACACGACAACCTACACGTACTAATGTCTATTAGACGAACGGGTCGTGCCTTGGCTTAGAGTTTAATGTTTAGAGTTGTGTTACTTATATTAATTCGCGTGATAAATATTTGTTCGTTCAATGTTCTAATACATTCTAGTCTTAGAAAGCAAAATATTTACTAAGTGTTATAATTTTCGGAAAATTTCGCCATAGCCTCCTCTGTAAATAAAGCTGTCCATGCTTAAGAGCATATCATTTTCTTTTACAAATATCTCGTAGAGTGCTCCCACATAGCCAACCCGACAATCATACATGCAATGCCCTATTTACGACTTTTCAGCTTTATTAACCAAAACTGGACTGTTTTCGAGTATTTAAATAAAATAGTTAACCTTTTCCAAAAATTCTCAAATTTTTACAGAATGTCATATATAATCCAAAATTTATTGTGTAAAATTTTCGAGGACCAGTTCATTACCAATTTTATATAAAAATTCTTTTACCCGACTGTAATCAGATTTGTTACTTTCTGATTGCAGTTCCGTCTTTCTTCTTAACAAATAGCGTCGGAGCTCCCCAAGGTGAGAAACTCGGTCTATTGAATCCTTTGTCAAACAATTCCTGAAGCTGAGTAGATAATTCCTGCATCTCCGAGGGTGCGAGTCTATATGAAGCTTTCGCCACCAGTGCAGCTCCTGGCACAAGATTGATACTGAATTCGACTTGTCGCCACAGAGGTAGTCTCGGCAAGTCTTCTGGAAAGACTTCAGGATATTCCCTTACCACAGGGATGGCTTCCACCTTGCGCTACTTGGCCTTCTTGTCGACCACATGGACAAGAAAGGCGATGCATCCTGTTCTCAGACTCTTCCGAGCCTTCATACAGTTGTTGGTCAGCAGCCGTGTGTCGTGTTTCTCTCCGTGCACCAAAAGATGTTCTCTCGTCGGACAGGGGGAAAAAGAATAATAGTTTTCGCAGCACAACTACTTCTGCTCGGTTGTCGGCCAACCAGTCTATGCCAGAAGTTAAGTCGTAACAACCTAATTGAAAGAGTGAAAAGCCGTTACTGAATTTTCATGCTCCAAGTTCGAGTGTGCATCCTTTGATGTCTTTCCTGACTTGAATATAGCTAACTCATTAGTTTCTGTTTTGTGCCAAGTCTCACCACACTGCTACTCTTGTCACTTTTGCAAGTTCCCTCATGATGAAAGTTTCACCTATCTCATTCCGAATTTTGACAAGTTATTAGCATACTTCTTAATGCGAGCATCGATTATGTCAGTAATCGCCTTCGCTTTGCTTGTCACGGGATTTCTCTTTCTCTTAACACCCTCCTTGGGTAGTCCCCCATCCTCACCACATCCTTGGTGAGACTAATTGGGAGAGTTACTTGAAAATAAATCTATGTAGGGTGACATGATGTGATCATGATTCGGATCTCAGGGCTAAACCTCAAATGTAGCGCTCAGTGCGTTTGGATTCGCGTGTTATCCAATATGCAATCAATCCTTGACAGATTGTAGAGGCGTCGGGGTAACTAACAACATTAGCTCTAATCATGATCGAGTTCTAGAGCTCGGTTCCCAAACTTGGAATTTTTCCACTAGCGAGCAATACTCTTCTCGCTTAAGATTCTTGAGTTCTTCCCACAATAACCTCTTTGTTGTATTACTCTCTATAGTTTGCACTTGGAAATTTCACCAAGTTAACACCTCATTCAACAGAAGGCTATTCGTTTACCAAAACATTAACTTAGGAGTACATTTATTAGCAAGGTTAACTGACTTCCTTGTCTTTATCTAGCGGATAGAACTCACCGCACCTTCCGTAGCAATGAGGTCTCGCGGCTTATAATCCGGAAAAGCCTTAGGATTAAAATCTGGTGTGATTGCATCTCCAAGTGTGGCATTGCCACTCATTCTCATCCCATCGGGATTTGAACCACTTGAAATACCGGTACCATCAGTACCATCACTAGTGTCGACTCGACAACCTCATGTTGTTCCATATGACCTCTAGTTCAACTTTAATAGTAGGGCGCTGATTAACTGACCCTCTTCTAGGAGTAGATTTTCTTGTCGACGCCACGCTGTTTCCGATACATAGTATCATTGGGTCTAGGCTTTTATTTGGACAGATATACCCTATCATGCGCCTAAGAATTAAGAATGTGATTGGTCATGGAAACCTCAAGACAGCGTTGCTCCGGTATGTTTGAACAATGATATTCATGAATAAATGCATTCCAAAATGCATAGTACCTCTTGAGTGTATTAGCCATGTGCCTAAATGGGAAAATAAGTAATTCATTGAGGAGGAGAAACCAAATGGTCGTCTCCAATTTTTACAACGTGTATCCCATACTTCCTGGATCCCGATCACCCAAAGTAGGAAAAAAACCCTTCGCCGCACTAGCCCGTGTGACGAATACGTTGATACTCCTTGAGCTCCACGAGCTTCGACAAAATTGTTATAATTTCCATAGATGTCGAATAATACAATGAAGGGGTTGTAGCTTGGCTCATGCCATAGTATCCCTTGGAATAAGACAAATATCAAATGGCAGAGTTTAATGTAATCATCTCCGATAACTAAGATAAGGTAAGGTGTCATAGAAACCAAAGAACCAGCCCATGTACAAGAATTTCGAGAATGTTGAGGAAAAATCCTCCATGAGTGGCTAACGAGTTTTGTTTGCTTTCGATGACTAGTCTCATACGACTCGTGTTATAGATTGAATGTTAAGTGCAAACAATACGTGTAGTCTTCCTGTATCGTAGAGTGTTATAGTAACCATTCCGGTTAGTGTTCTACTAGATAGAAATTTGAACAACTTAAGAACTCCGAATGGATAGTGATCTCTTGGTTTGGCAGAGCCCACTAGGATTCCCATGCACTACAAGTTGTTATTACGTGGGCCCCCGTAATAATAAATTGTCTTGCGTGGTCACCCCAGTGTCTCTCGTTCAAAGCAGACGATCAGTCAGAAAGAGGAGTCTATTGTCTACATACCTTCAACATAGAAGGGACCTTCGTGCTGGTCCACGTGCCAATGCCCCTTGTCATTATTCGTGAAAGGGCACAACGTTAGTCTAAAAAGAATTCGTAATAATAACCACTGGAGGGGCACCTTCAAGATGAATACCTCATCTTCCTTGCCTTAAGAAGAATGTAATCAATCATGATCTTTATGAATCTCAGGGACCTCTTCCCACTAGTAGAGTTGTTGTCCAAGGCTGCCACCTCCGCCTCGTTGTCACAATCGAAGCTAGACATATACTACCCGAGGGAAGCAACCATCTTCCATGGAATCAATGCTTTTGGGTCTCGATTAGGGACCACTTCCACCAAAAGCTTCGTAATAGATGCGAGGTCGTCATTCTCATCGAGTGAGTTAAGTGTAATAATAGAATTCAGAGTCGAAGGTATTTTCATCCATGGCAAATATTCCATACAACACATATATAAATATATTATATATATAATTAATCACTAAATCTCATGTTGTTTTTGTTCTCATGTTTCACATGTAAGCCTTAGTGTTTTCAAGTCTATTCCTTATAGACTAAACATGTATTGAACCATATCAGTTACTTATGATTGAGCCCGTGTGATAGATCCTCATGTTAATCTGTCACACCCTGCTAGTAGCGGAAGCGTATTGTGTGTGACGTAAGAAAAGGTAATCATTGCATCCAAATGTATTTAACAACATGAACCAACAACGATGCCAAAGTTATATAATTTCCAACGAATATTTACATATTTTCCCAAAAGTAGTTTCAAGTACCATACATGTTCACAACATTAGACATAACATAGTTATCAGTTTGTTTTACACATCACAAAAGATAGTTTTGACATAAAACTTAGTAAGGTTTTGTTTCCTATATACCCATACGAAGTTAGGATATAGAAAAACCCTTCAAAAGTGGCAATCGTTGTCATTTGTTTTCCCGAATCCCATAGTGAATCACCGGCTCAAGACCTGTTTCCTGAAATACATGTAGTTTTTAAAAAGTCAACAAAAAGTTGAGCGAGTTCATGCAGTATTTGTTATCATATGAAATCTCATAAATGTTATCTTGTAATCATGGTATGTTCTGATTCATTCATGGAGTCTGTCAAGGATCTATCAGTGGGTAGCGAGCCCCCTGACATAATGTACCATAAGCAAATAACCAAACCAAGAACACTTTGTCATCATTTGGGATCACAAAAGCACTCCAGGGTATACCAACCAGGAGTGGGGCGTGCCTCAAGCCCAATAGATCTACACCTTTTGCACCTTGGTCACTAAGTGATTAATGGTTACTAATGTTATCTCCCTACTTATGCACATTGATCATGTTATCTACTACTCCGTAACTAACATACCAATAGTTTTAGCATGTATTTCCCCTCGATGTTTTTGAAAATAAAACATTGAAAACAGTGAAAGGAGGGACAAGAACTCACAAATTTGCGTTCCGTGTAATATGATATCGAAGTGAGCGTCCGTACGTGTCAATAACCTACATGTGTACTAATCTCGTTAGACACTAGGTCTTTCGGACCTCGTACAAGTTGTTCATCTTGAATTCTTTATTATGTTCTCGTTTGTCATTTTTGGAACAACTTTGTATTTTAGAGCGTTGATAGTTTACTCGCTCGATTGTTATGTGTATACATGTATTCTATTCGTATTGAATTCATAAGCGTATTCATGTATTCTATGTATTGACTTATGTGTGATCGGCTTCGTTCTTCACACGTTCTCGTGGAGTGCACGCATGCCATTGAGCCTTTGCTCATGTCATTGGGCTGAACCCATGTCATTGGGCTGAACCCATGTCATTGGGCCAAGCCCATGTCATCTATGTTATCGTATCTAATCCATGTTTTAATGTTATTGGGCTGAGCCCATGACATTGGGCCGAGCCCATGTTATCTATGTTATTGGGCCTAACCCATGTATTAAGGAATTTGGGCCTAGTCCATTACCAACTTTGATAGGCCCAACTCTAACTTCATGAGTCCATTAACATAATCTTGCAATTTTTACCAAAATGTTACCAAGTAGCAAACTTTAAATAAGTTCATTTTTCCTATGAAAAATACTTGGTAATTTTTATAGTTTTCGACTTTCCGGATTCCTGTTATAGGTCACTTATATATGTGATCGTTTTAACGTCCAAAATATGCCATTTTAGACCCGACTTTGTAGTAACTTGTTTACGATGTCGATACACCCAAATTGTCGTCATCAAGTGTTATGTATTTGCATTTCGGCCATTTTATTTAATTGTCCGATTTTACTAGCATTTCTTGGACCATGTAGGAACATGTTTGTGTATTTATTTTGATCACCCTACAGGTATCTAATACATACACATATATAGCACATATACACATACTTGATATGTCTCAATATATATAATTTTTCTTACCAAAAATTATACTCACACAATGTTATATTTTTACCCATTTATTTTTGTAAAAATACAAGTTTAAGTTCATAAGAACTTCTTGAATATTTAAAGCTTAAATATTCCCATCAAAGTTTCCATAATGACGTTTAAGACCACTAATCGCGTTTAACATTGTTAATCACCCTTTAATCCCCTCTTTAATCGCGATTAGATTTTTAGAAAAATTCGCCATAGTTTCCCCTAAACTATGACGTTTCCCACGTTACAAAAACGCGTTTAAATCAATAATCAATTCACTAAATCACCATTATTCACCAAGTTTCTTTTAAACATGTTTATATGCTAACATAACTTACACATTTCATGAACCTTCATAATACACTTTTTAGATAAATCTTCTAAAAAAAATCCAGGTTTATATATTCTTCAAAATCAAGTTATAAACCTTTTTAAACCCTTGTTTCTTTATGTAATCCAAAAAATTTATATGATTAGTTCATGAAATGAGTATGATGATCTTTCTTGATTTAAACATAACCATGTTTAAATCACATATTTATCTTCATCATGATAAGATGAACACAAATATAGAATACTACATGAAACTAACAACATGATCATCATAAATACAAACTTTAAGCTACTAATCTCAACAAAAATAACATAATCAACAAGATCACATGAACATATTAACACTAAACAACATAAATCAACACATAATATATTCATATTTAGTGTTTATTAGCTTTGTGTTTAGGGTTTTTGATTTATGTTCATCTTTTTATATCAAGATAATCAACTTGTACAATAAGAATCTACTAATAATAAGAATCATAAATATGGTGTTTAGTAGACTTACAAAGTGCACAAGCTAGATTAGATAATAAGAAGAAAGATAAGCTCCAAAGGAAGTCCCTAGTGAAACTCCATGCTTGAAATGCTTCTAGGTCATCTTTGTACTAGTTTTAAGGTTTATTTTGTGAATTTGGGAAGATGAAAATGGTGATGTAAAGGGGACTAGGGGCTGCCGAAAGTTTGAAGGGAGGAAAGAAGGTGTTTGCAACTTGTATGATAATGAAAATTTTAGTTTATGAAATGGTGATACATGATTGTAGTTGTAAGAAAATCTTCCAAGTGATATGAAAGCTCATTTAGCCATACTTCCTTATCCATAAATCATCATTATAATCTAAGTTGGGGAAATGTTGTGGGACCCTTATTGTAACCGATTTTGGGCATGGGGGGGGGGGTAAATAAAATGTAATTTAATTAATTTTTTTTATAAACTTACTTAAAAACTAGATATTTTGGTCATTAAATGAAGTTGGGTGATTAGTATTTTAAGTACACTATTAGTGGGGTAATTAGGGATTGGGACTTTAATTATCATTAACTAGTTCACTAGACTAGTTAAAAATAGTGTTTAACTAGTTTAAACGGTTCCCGGTTTAGCGCCGGTTCACCTACGATGCTTTTATGTCGTACCGATAAGGATTTTCTGTAAGTTATTTTTCCACACCCAAAAGATGTATGAAGTGATTTCGAGTCCCAAAATAAGCTTAACTAGCTCGCTAGATTCTTCGTTTGCTTGTTTCGTGACCAAAAATGTCGCCTACTAGTTCGTCGAGTCGCTAACGGACTAGTTTAGTGCATAGCGACGTAACGCCGGAAACTTGTGATTATGAACATTCCTTTGATATCATCTTATTGTTTTAGTATGTTTTTCATCAATTGACATTATTCCGAAGTCCCGGAAATGCTTTGTTATAAGTTCGGACTCGTTAAAAGTGCTATATTTTAAGTCGAAACGGACGTTTTTGAGGTTAGGGCGTTATACCGGAAAGTCTTCTTTTCTTTGCAAGATGTGTTTTCATAATAATGTTTTCTTATATAAATGGACTCAGTTATGTTATCCGAGTGTCGTTTTTCAGTGTTTCGGTCTGATTTCACGGTTTGCTAGCATGAATAGTGTAATCGTGAATAGTGCACGCAACACTTTCTACAAACACTTTTAGGACATTGTTTGTTTGGTTTCGCATTACGACGAAAACCCACATGTGTTTTAGCTTTGTTTTCTTGTCCTAACACTGTTATCCAGTATACGACACAGTTACGTAATTAAATTACGCTAAATACATGAGATTAAGAAATATAAATAGTGATTAAATTGTACGGAATTACCAGTTATTTGCCAGTTGTCACACAAACAGAATTGAAAGAATAAAAAATGATCCAAGCAAGAAGAGGACAGCTCCAAACTGGAGCAAATACAAAAAGCTCATTGCTAACCTTACATCTGAGTACAAAACAAAGAAGCAGGAGTTGGTGGATGCAAAGGTGGATACTGCTAAAGCTATAGCAAAATGGACAAAGCAGTATACAGATGAGGCTTATGAAAGGCTGAAAAGAAGAAAAGTGACAGATCCAAATTCACCAAAGAAGCCTGAACACAAAGAGCCAAAACAGGTCATTGATCCCAAACCACTATTCACATCAGCAGATACCTCTATCATTGTGATAAACCAAGAAAAGAGGAAACATCTGACAAATGAAGAACAAAAAGAAAAAGAAGCTGAGTACATTAAAGAAGCCATCAATAAAATGGCTTTAGATGAAGATAGATCAGCAAAACTTTAGGACCTTGCAAAAAAGGTTTTGAACAAATCATCATCACCAAACACATCAGCAGATATTTCAAACATTGAGCTAGATCAACAAAAGAGACAAGAGCAGATTGAAAAAGAAGTTGCAGAAGATATAGCTGCAGCAAATGAAGTCATAGAAAAGGCTTTCAAACAAATGTCTGAAAATTCTGAACTAGCAAAAGCTCAGGATACTGCTTCACAAATCTTTACAAGGCCAAAATCTCCCAACTCATCAGTCAATAAACCTCTCCCAAGAAACCCATTGGGTTCAAAAATACTAAAATGGACGTCTGATCAAAAGACCCATGTATTGACCCTGTTCAGATCCAATGGAGAAGTGAAGTACATATCAAGGAAACAAGCACTAAGCCTTGGTGTTGAAGATCTACAAGATCTCCTTGAACTTACACTGTGCAGGGATGAGGATGACTCAAGTTCCAAGGACTTTGAAGTGGAATTTAAAAGAAAAGCTAAGGAACTTCTGATGAGACAATAAAGATCCAGAATAATGAAGGGCTTTGGCATTATTTGTTCCAGGGGGAGATTGTTGGGATTGAACCCTACCAGAGGAACATATAATTAAAGACAAAACCGGATCACAACAGTGGATTCACAATAAGCAGTTGTTTACATTAGACTTTCCCCTTGAAAGTGATTATAACATCTGATGGTCCTCTATCCACTGTCCGGATACAACAGCTGCTGTCCTTCAAACTGCTGATGAAGCCCTGAAGACTGCTAAGAAGTAAACACTGCTGGTTCAAACTACTGATGCTAAAAGGTTGCCCACTCAAGGACTGATCAACCTTGAGAAAAGCACTGATGAAAGGAGAAAGCAGTAGTTTAGTGTATTAGTTGTTTTGTATAAAGTCAGTGGTTAAGAGTAGCAGTGTTTGTATAGGAACAGTGGTTACAGGTTGTTAGGTTGTTAGATGTCGCTTTCATGGTGACGTCAGCTGAGATGCTTCAGTGGTTTGGTATGCCTATAAATGGAACAGTACTCTGTACTGTTACATTCGATTGACTGAGCGAGTTCCTCTCCTCTAGTCCAATCCTTTCATCTTGTGCAATCAACCATGGAGTATCAAGCTGAGGGGGAGTTTAGTCTCTAAGCATGCTTTGTAATCTTTTGATTTGTATTGTAATCATTCAACTTAATGAAAAGCATGTGTCTATCAAAACTATTTCTCTCTTTGATTGTGATTACAAAGTTTGTGTTCATTTCCGCTGCACTTACATCATTTCATATTCATTGATTGTTCAATTTACACAAACAAACACACTCATTAGAGCCTCAGATCCTAACACCAGGTTTGTGCCATTGCCATAACGGCACCCCTATCACGCATCACACCATTCCACCATGTAAGAGCACGCTTCTCGAATGCACTGGATGCCAACTCAACCTTGCGCTCATTCGGACATTGCACATGTCTGAATGTGCTCTCCAAACTTTCGAACCATTGTAGGAGCACGGTTACTCCTTGAGACCCAGAAAACTTCAAAGGCTTAGCAGAATTGAAGATTTTGGATCTGGGTTACTAGGTTCGGAAGCACTGCAGCCATTTGCTGAGAGACAAGGGCTGCGACTTCTTCGTTGGTTAGAGGTTGTGCATCTCGTCGAGGAGGCATTGTCTAAAGGGAACAAGGGAACATGAGGAACGAGTGAGGTCAACAATTGGAAAATCAAATGGGGTATTGAAGACATCAACAAAACACAAGGAAGGCGATCATTCGTTCGTTACCTCGAACAAACAAATGACACGCAGTGACTAATCAAAGTAAATGGACCAATATAATGTATCACCGAAGACATGCTCGCCTATAAGTGATCACTCACCCCAAGAGTTCCCAGGTAAGAGTGACTGGTCCGATACTGCGGACTTGTACGAACACTCTAGCCTTAGACATAAAACTCAGGGTACAGGCATTCACCCTTCCAGTTTGCACGTGTTCACATTATTTAGACCCAAACTTTGACGAGATTTTGAAAACTTTGAAGGTTCAAAACCTTATAATAAATCTTCCTAGAACAGATGATTAATTTTCAAAGCAGATTCGAAATTTTGTGTTCTTATTGTGGTTGTCACTTAAGGATAAGTGACGGTATTGTTTTAAAATCTAAACACAAGAATCTTGTGTTAGGGTCCTAGGAAGGTTATAGTCTAGGTCAAAGTATTACTAATAGCCTAATTCCCTATAACCATGAGCTCTGATACCAACTTTTCTGTCACACCCCGACCGCGTAAAACAACAAACCGCAGCGGAAACGTCGGGGAGTGTCGTAACAGAATCATTGTTTCACAACACATGGTGATTAAAGATTTGTTTTGTTTCATTAATGAACTCATTGTATTATTATAATTCAGAAAAATACAAATAATTGTCTTTCAAGTTTAAAAGTCACTAAGGCACAGGTCCAACCTATGTGTAGCATGCATCAACAATCATCACATAGTAGTACCTGAAACATATGTGAAAATAAAACGTCAGCATAAAAATGCATGTGAGAAAGATAGGTTTTGTGAATTAGATTCAAGGCTTTGGATAGTACAAGAAAAGGTTTTGCGTTTACAAAAAAATAGCCACGAATCCTTGTAAAAAGTTTGGTTTCTAAAACACATTGTTTTGATAAAAAGGTTTGTAGTATATGTAGGAATATACTTTGGTTTTGAAAAGACCGGATAAGTAGTATATCAAAATATACTTTAGTTTTGAAATAGTTAATAGGTAGTATATCAAAATATACTTTGGTTAATGAAATAATAGATTTGGTAGTATATCTCAAGTATACTTTGGTTTAAGAATGAAAACATCGGTAGTATATCAAATTATACTTTGGTTTGAAAATAGCATATCAACTATGCTTTGGTTTGAAAATAGAATATCAACTATGCTTTGGTAGTATATCAAAATATACTTTAGTTTATGATATAACAAAGTCGGTAGTATATCAAACTATACTTTAGTAAAACAGTATCATGTTGGTAGAATATCGAAATATACCGAGATCATGATTTTGGTAGTATATCAAACTATACTTTAGTAAATACTAGCATATCAAACTATGCTTTGGAAAATAACAAGGTCAATAGTATACTAAAATATATGCTGGATTTTGTACATAGTATATCAAAAATATACTTTGGTATATAATATCACATTGGAGAGCACATCAAACTGTACTTTGGTAGTATATCAAAATACACAAAAGAAACTGTGATTTAGCATTCATTCAAACCTTAGTGTATCAAACTACACTTTGGGGAGTATAGAAATACCACAAAGGCAATTTCTATTAAGTTAAAATTTTGTTTCTTACATTCCATACAACAGGAATAGGGTGTCTAGTCCTATAGCACTATATCGTACTACCAATAGGCTTGGTGAATGTATAAAGAAAGTACAATCCAACAATTTGCTTTAGAATCTTTGAAAATTTGTGTTTAAACCATAGATAATTGTTTAATTCGTCAAAAGATAAGTACTAGCATGTATGATTAATCATATGGTTGCAATCATGAAAATAACAAATAGGCACATATGTTTCACCCCTAAACATTTGAAAGCAGTAAAAGAGGGGACTATGTACTCACTTGAGATTGCAAGTATCCTTGATTAAGTGTCCTAACGAAGCTCTGGAAGTCAAGGAATCAAGTGGCACCTAGTATGGAATCACTATGTTAAACAATCGGATCCTAAATCGGGAGATAGGGTAGAATGAGGTTCTACAAATCAAATGAGTATTGGCACTCATATGGCATGATTAAATAGTCCCAACATTCTGATTTGGAAGTCTACCTAAGTGCTTTTTGTCACACCCCCAAAATCCACCTGCGGAGTACTACCGCTTGGAGGCGTGACTGACCAGGATCCAGCCACCAATCATATTGAACAAGCATATAAGTAGTTATAAAAATCCAACCAATACAATTGGTGTTCAAACAAAACATAGTTAAGTTGCAAGCGGAAGCATAAGTCTTAAATCAAAACATAAGTTTAATTGTTTCATAGTTTAACATGGCACACAGACGTCCATGTCCCACAACGATCATTCTCCATGCAAGCTCCAGCTTAAGAACCTAAGGACCTGCAAAGCATGTAGTAACGAGTCAACAACAAGTTGAGTGAGTTCACGGTTGGGTGTTCGTTTTAAGTTGTTTCGAAAACAGTTTCCTTTAGCTGGCATCCTGCCGTGGGGGTTACCCCATAGTTAAAAAAACGTGACTTGTTTGTTCTCGGTTACTCTGGCAATCCTGCCGTGGGGGCTACCCCGTGTTAGTTATCTGGCATTTCGGCCGTGGGGGCTACCCCATGTATCTACTAGACTCGTTACCATATCGACTGCTGACTGTAGTCATGTTTATGTGCCCTGAAACTGTCAATGTCTATCATCATTGACGTGCCCCAGATCCATTAGTTCACGCCCGTCCTCTGCGGCACGGTGTGAGGTTTGTCAGACCTAAATAGCGCTATCTAACTAATGACCCGCTCGCCATTGGCCCGGCGATTAAGTCGATATAAAAATGAGGGACTTCGTGATAGAGTTTTGGTCTAGTACGAGTTATCTGTCCGTGAGGACGAGGAATTACATTCCTGAACCTTTGCTGTCCTACCCAAGGAGGACGAGGAACCCAGTTCCTTAACCCCAATTCCCGACCCCTGGGAATCCCATGCTTTGTAGAGGGTGTGAACTCACCTTGGTTTGCTCGGTAGAAAACACAGAAAAGTCAAACAAGCAATGTTGTGGCTACTCACGTCCTACCATAATTGTATCATACCATCAGGTTCGTATTCAAGTAGTGCACGTATGTTTCAAGTAACGTTCATGGCATTCATGTTTAATCATGGCAGATTCACGTTCAACAGTTAACACATAAGGTCTGTGCATTCGGGCCCAAGAGTTCGGCCCAAACAATTAAGTCCGAAATGAGGTGTAAGCCCAAACATTGAGTATCCGTGTATAGTCTCGAGTCGCAACTAGGCGTTTGCGACTCGCAACCTGAGTCGCAACTACGGTCTCGGTTCATACTGTTTTGGTTACGAGTCGCAACTGGACTCGCAACCGGGGTTTCGAGTCAAACGGTTTATGTGCTGGTCACTTGTGGTTTCGAGTCGCAACCAGGTGTTTGCGACTCGCAACCGATGTCCCAACGGGGAGATTTCGACTCATCATGCATGGTTTCGAGTCGCAACTGATGGTTTCGAGTGGACATAAGCTGATTCGGAACAGTGTACTATCCAATGAGAATTTGATTTCAGAAAATGGTTTGTACTATCCACTTAAACCTGTTTATTTGTCTAACAATTACCATTTTGGATCAAACACATCAGAATTCAAATATTCAACCATGTTCATATGATATTCAAGTTGTTCTTCACACATTCATAAAATATTCAAAACACATTCAGCACATATTCGTATATTCATATCTTCATTCAACATTTGTTCATAAGTTCTTTCATTTTCGGACAAGCATCATAAATCCTAAACTAGACAACAAGCTTATCTTGTAACAAAACATTTGTTCCATAGTCTCATACATAAAAATCGGATGATTATCATTATTCTTTTATCATACAAAAATCTATACCTTTATTAAAGAGGTCATGTTCATAACAAGGGTTGTAACTAAACATGTATCATTTACTCAAACAAGAGCTCATCAATCAAACAAACACTTAATCATACATGAATCTTTAGTAAGCAAACACATTATCATCATCAACATCCGAAATACATAACAAGAATCACTATCCAACACGTATCATAAACACTAACCGGTTTGAGATGGTGCCGAGTTGGTAAGGAAGATGAGTGTTCGAGTGATGTTGGTGAGCTTAGCCGGGTCTCCTTGTGGCCACCGGTTTGGATCCGAGATGGAGGAGGAGAGTGTGGTGCTTGGTGTCTAGGGTTTTAGTGTGAGAGAGTGGAGAGTGTGTGTGTTGGAGAGTATGAGTGTTGTTCAAAATGGTAAGCATGGATGGTCACTAAGGTCATATACCCGCCCCAAGTAGTGCACCCTAATGGTTCCTTGAATGGGCTAAGGGCGTGTGTGTGTGACCAACCGGCCCATGTGTTACGGTTCACTCGGTTCATATACATACTCGAACACATACACACAAGCTTACACATAACATAACACATAATCATATAAGTTCACATAAATCATTCATTTGTCATTGATCACATAAGTTTAACTAGTCACGCGTTTAAGCATACAACGAAAGGTTCTAAATTTCGAGTTGTCACATCATCCCCAAGTTGAAAGAAATTTCGTCCCGAAATTTGGTAAGCACTCACTGAGGAAGCTAGTTAAGTTGTATGGTGTTCCCGGTTTTCCTGGGGTGTCACATCCACCCCCCGTTGATCTGGAATTTCGTCCTGAAATTCCGTAGCTTCGGCCTCAGTAGTGGGTGTACTGTTTGCGAACAGTTGGGGATACTTTTGTTTCATCTGATCTTCGCGCTCCCAGGTGAACTCTGGGCCGCGACGTGAGTTCCAACGAACTCGAACGAGAGGTATTCTGGTGCTCTTGAGGACCTTAACATCCTGGTCCGTGATCTCGACTGGTTCCTCGACGAATCGTAACTGCTCGTCGATCGTGAGTTCCTTCAAAGGAACTACGTGGGTCTCATCTGACGGACACTTCTTCAGATTCGACACATGAAAAACGTTGTGAACTGCACCGAGTTCCGCTGGTAAGTTGAGTCTGTAGGCCACCCTGCCTATTTTCTCGATGACCTCGAAAGGTCCAACGTATCGTGGGTTAAGTTTACCGCGTTTACCAAAACGAACCACACCCCTCCAGGGTGAAACTTTGAGTAGTACCCGCTCCCCAACCTGGAGCTCAAGTGGTTTCCTGCCCATGTCGGCGTAAACTTTCTGACGTTCACGAGCGGCCGTCATGCGTTTTCGTATCTGAGCTATTTGCTCGGTTGTATCTACCACATATTCTGGGCCAGTGATCTGACTTTCTCCCACCTCTGCCCAGCAAAGGGGAGACCGGCATTTACGTCCGTACAATGCCTCAAACGGAGCAGCTCCAATGCTGGTGTGGTAGCTGTTATTGTACGAAAATTCCACAAGTGGCAGATGCTTTTCCCAGCGGTTGCCAAAGTCGATTACACATGCACGGAGCATGTCTTCTAAGGTTTGAATAGTGCGCTCGGACTGCCCGTCCGTCTGAGGATGGTACGCCGTGCTCATGTCTAATCGTGAGCCGAAGGATTTGTGCATTGCTTACCACAGCTCTGAAGTAAAGCGTGCATCTCGATCCGAGATGATAGAGGTGGGCACCCCGTGCCTCGAAATAACTTCCTTGAGGTATATTTCTGCAAGAGTGGAGAACTTATCCATCTCCTTGATAGCCAAGAAGTGTGCAGACTTTGTGAGTCGATCCACGATCACCCAAATAGTATCGTTCCCGCGCTGGGATCTAGGTAGGCCAGTAACAAAATCCATGGAAATTTGCTCCCATTTCCATTGAGGTATCTCTGGTTGTTGGAGCAGGCCTGATGGTTTCTGGTATTCCGACTTGACTCTCGCACAAGTCCAGCACTTGCTGACGTAAGTTGCTATGTGGGCCTTCATGCTAGGCCACCAGTACGTAGTCTTGATGTCGTGGTACATTTTATCCGATCCAGGATGTACCGAGTAGCGAGACTTGTGAGCTTCATCCATCACAAGCTCTCGTAGGTTGCCATAGTGTGGGACCCAAATGCGTCCCGTCACGTAGTAAGCACCGTCTTCCTTCTGTTCCAATCGTTGCCTTGATCCACGTAGGGCTTCAGCCCTGACGTTTTCCGGTTTTAGTGCTTCTATCTGAGCAGCTCGTATCTGGGAAGGCAGACTAGAATGGATCGTGAGTTGTAGAGCTCGTACGCGCTTAGGCGCAGTGTCCTTCCGACTGAGGGCGTCAGCCACAACATTGGCTTTGCCCGGGTGGTATCTGATTGCGCACTCGTAGTCATTCAGTAGTTCGACCCATCGTCGCTGCCGCATATTCAATTCTTTCTGCTTGAAGATGTGCTCGAGGCTCCTGTGGTCGGTGTAGATCGCGCACTTGGTACCATACAGGTAATGCCGCCATAACTTAAGTGCAAAAACAACAGCTCCCAGCTCTAAATCGTGCGTAGTGTAGTTCTTTTCATGAACCTTGAGTTGGCGTGAGGCGTAGGCTATAACTTTATCTCGTTGCATCAACACGCAACCAAGACCCTGAATTGATGCGTCGCAATATACCACAAAGTCGTCTGTGCCTTCCGGCAAGGAAAGGATAGGTGCGCTGCAAAGTCTATCCTTTAAGTGCTGAAATGCTGACTCCTGTGCATTCCCCCAGCGATAAACAACGCCCTTCTGCGTTAGTGAGGTGAGAGGCTGTGCAATCTTAGAAAAATCCTTAATGAATCTCCGGTAGTATCCCGCCAAACCCAAGAATTGGCGAATTTCCTTTGGTGTACGAGGTGCAGGCCAGTTCTTAATCGAGTCTATCTTGGATGGATCAACATGAATCCCATCCTTGTTCACCACGTGGCCTAGGAAATGGACTTCTCGAAGCCAGAAGTCGCATTTCGAGAACTTTGCATAAAGTTGTTCTGTTCGAAGGAGTTCCAGAATAAGTCGCAGATGCTGCTCGTGTTCTTCCCGACTTTTAGGGTAGATCAGGATGTCGTCGATGAAGACTATAACGAACTTGTCCAGGTAAGGCTTGCACACTCGGTTCATCAAGTCCATGAAAACCGCAGGTGCATTTGTCATCCCAAAAGGCATGACCAAAAACTCATAGTGCCCGTATCGAGTTCTGAAGGCTGTTTTGGAGACGTCCTCTTCCCGGACTCTCAGCTGGTGATAACCCGATCTCAAATCAATCTTCGAATAGTAGCTCGACCCTTGCAACTGGTCGAACAAGTCGTCGATACGCGGTAGAGGATAACGATTCTTCACCGTCACCTTGTTGAGTTCTCGGTAGTCGATGCACATTCTGAAAGTACCGTCTTTCTTCTTCACAAATAGTACTGGAGCTCCCCAGGGCGATGAGCTAGGACGAATAAAACCCTTATCCAAGAGTTCTTGTAGTTGCGTGGAGAGTTCTTTCAACTCTGATGGAGCTAGACGATAAGGTGCACGAGCTATAGGTGCAGCTCCAGGAGCTAGTTCGATCTGAAACTCGACTTGACGATGAGGCGGAAGACCAGGTAATTCCTCAGGAAATACCTCTGGATAATCGCGTACAACTGGAAAATCTTCTATCTTCTTCTCTTTCTCCGTGGTGTCAGTAATGAGAGCCAAAATAGCAGTGTGGCCCTTTCGCAAGCACTTTTGGGCCTTAAGGAGAGAAATGACGTTCTCAACAGCACTCCTCTTGTCGCCATGAATCATGAGAGGTTCACCACCGGGACCTGGAATACGGACAACCTTTTCGTTGCAAAGAATCTCCGCTCGGTGTTGGGATAACCAATCCATCCCAACGACAACGTCGAAACTACCCAAGACAATAGGAATGAGGTCGATAGAGAAGGTCTGGTCAGCGAGAATAAGTTTACAACCCTTGACTACGTGTGTGGCTTCTAAACTCTTACCATTTGCTAGCTCTACGGTGTGCTTGTTGTTCAAGGGTGTTGGAATACGCTTAAGCATTCGACTAACTTCTAGTGACACGTAGCTAGTATCGGCACCCGAATCAAATAAAACTGAAACATAAAAGTCGTCGAGAAGGAACTTACCCGCCACAACATTGGGGTCGTTCCTTGCTTCACGTTGGCCAATCACAAACATCCGCCCCCTGGCGCCATTGTTGTTGTTCCCATTATTACCATTCCCCCGATTGTTGTTATTGTTGTTGTTGTTGTTCTGGTTCCTGTTCAGTTAAGGACAGTCTCTCTTGAAGTGGCCTTCAGCTCCACACTGAAAGCACCCCTTGTTATCACCTTGCTGCTGCTGCTGGCGTTGATTCTGTTGAGCTTGCTGATGATTCTGGTTGGCGGGGTATAAGCTCCTGCAATCCTTTGTAGCGTGACCAGGCTTGTTGCACCGATGACAGTTGCCCCTGGTGCATGGCCGCTGTGGTGCAGGCTGCAGCGATTGCATTTGGGGTGATTTCCTTTGTATCCGCCACCAGACGATTGCTGATTAGGGCTCTTGTAGTCATCAGTCTTCCTCTGCTGAGACTGGGACTGAACAGAAGTCGAACCCTTACTTGAAGTTCCATCCCATTTTCGTTTGTTGTCACCAGAGGTACTAGAAGTAGTTGCAGCACCTATGCGTTTTGGTAACTTGTTCTGCTCCACCGCCTGATCCGTGAGACGGTGAGCCAACTGTACAGTTTGCTGGTAGGTAGCGAGGTTCGCTGAAGTCACATGACTCTGGATTTCCGGCACTAAGCCCTGAAGAAATAGTTCAATGCGTTTGATGGGAGGATCCACCATAGTAGGGCACAGAATTGCCAGTTCGTTCGACCTTTTCACATAAGCTTCAATTTCGGACCCCGTCATCTTGAGGTTGAAGAACTCCACTTCCAGTTTGTGAATCTCATCACGACTGCAGTATTCCTCTTTGATCATTTCCTTAAAAGTTTCCCATGGGGTGGCGTTGGCAGCAACCAACCCTAGCATCTGAACTTGAGCGTTCCACCACGTGAGGGCTAAACCCTCGAGAGTACCAGTAGCGTACTTCACCCTGCGCGCCTCAGGGCATTCACACATTTCGAACACAGATTCTAGCTTCTCAAACCAGTGTAGGAGACCTACTGCTCCTTCAGTGCCGCTAAAAGTAGTTGGTCGGCAGTCCATGAAAGTCTTAAAAGTGCACACGGGTGGTTGAACATGCTGACCTATCGTGGGTGAAAGAAAAGACAGAGTTTAACACAAAGGTTGGTTCACGAGAGTAGGATCCTAAAGATCCTAGAACGAGTTCGGACTGCAGGATATACCTCCTGCGTGTGCAGCTGCCAGTGCTGCGGCAACTCGTTCGTTGATCAGAGCCGTCAACTGGGCTTGTGTCATGTTAACGCGTCCAGACATGATCTTCATACCAAGAAGAACGTGAGTGAGAGAGGTTCGCAAAAGTACAACGATAGGATAGAGTAAGCACGCACGTGTTCAAGCAACAGTAGTCATACTAACCAAGCATACCATGAGCAATGTACTATGTATCTAACAAGTAGGCAATACACAGACCATATCACCTAGCGTGTCGAGCCTTGCATGTGGAGTGAAGCATCGTTGTGGACTGTTGAGCACTGTACAGGTTATAGTCTGGTTTTAACAAAAACGTTTTCCCCTTTATTAAAACCAAGTTCTCTATAACCAATGGCTCTGATACCAATCTGTCACACCCCCAAAATCCACCTGCGGAGTACTACCGCTTGGAGGCGTGACTGACCAGGATCCAGCCACCAATCATATTGAACAAGCATATAAGTAGTTATAAAAATCCAACCAATACAATTGGTGTTCAAACAAAACATAGTTAAGTTGCAAGCGGAAGCATAAGTCTTAAATCAAAACATAAGTTTAATTGTTTCATAGTTTAACATGGCACACAGACGTCCATGTCCCACAACGATCCTTCTCCATGCAAGCTCCAGCTTAAGAACCTAAGGACCTGCAAAGCATGTAGTAACGAGTCAACAACAAGTTGAGTGAGTTCACGGTTGGGTGTTCGTTTTAAGTTGTTTCGAAAACAGTTTCCTTTAGCTGGCATCCTGCCGTGGGGGTTACCCCATAGTTAAAAAAAACGTGACTTGTTTGTTCTCGGTTACTCTGGCAATCCTGCCGTGGGGGCTACCCCGTGTTAGTTATCTGGCATTTCGGCCGTGGGGGCTACCCCATGTATCTACTAGACTCGTTACCATATCGACTGCTGACTGTAGTCATGTTTATGTGCCCTGAAACTGTCAATGTCTATCATCATTGACGTGCCCCAGATCCATTAGTTCACGCCCGTCCTCTGCGGCACGGTGTGAGGTTTGTCAGACCTAAATAGCGCTATCTAACTAATGACCCGCTCGCCATTGGCCCGGCGATTAAGTCGATATAAAAATGAGGGACTTCGTGATAGAGTTTTGGTCTAGTACGAGTTATCTGTCCGTGAGGACGAGGAATTACATTCCTGAACCTTTGCTGTCCTACCCAAGGAGGACGAGGAACCCAGTTCCTTAACCCCAATTCCCGACCCCTGGGAATCCCATGCTTTGTAGAGGGTGTGAACTCACCTTGGTTTGCTCGGTAGAAAACACAGAAAAGTCAAACAAGCAATGTTGTGGCTACTCACGTCCTACCATAATTGTATCATACCATCAGGTTCGTATTCAAGTAGTGCACGTATGTTTCAAGTAACGTTCATGGCATTCATGTTTAATCATGGCAGATTCACGTTCAACAGTTAACACATAAGGTCTGTGCATTCGGGCCCAAGAGTTCGGCCCAAACAATTATGTCCGAAATGAGGTGTAAGCCCAAACAGTGAGTATCCGTGTATAGTCTCGAGTCGCAACTAGGCGTTTGCGACTCGCAACCTGAGTCGCAACTACGGTCTCGGTTCATGCTGTTTTGGTTACGAGTCGCAACTGGACTCGCAACCGGGGTTTCGAGTCAAACGGTTTATGTGCTGGTCACTTGTGGTTTCGAGTCGCAACCAGGTGTTTGCGACTCGCAACCGATGTCGCAACGGGGAGATTTCGACTCATCATGCATGGTTTCGAGTCGCAACTGATGGTTTCGAGTGGACATAAGCTGATTCGGAACAGTGTACTATCCAATGAGAATTTGATTTCAGAAAATGGTTTGTACTATCCACTTAAACCTGTTTATTTGTCTAACAATTACCATTTTGGATCAAACACATCAGAATTCAAATATTCAACCATGTTCATATGATATTCAAGTTGTTCTTCACACATTCATCAAATATTCAAAACACATTCAGCACATATTCGTATATTCATATCTTCATTCAACATTTGTTCATAAGTTCTTGCATTTTCGGACAAGCATCATAAATCCTAAACTAGACAACAAGCTTATCTTGTAACAAAACATTTGTTCCATAGTCTCATACATAAAAATCGGATGATTATCATTATTCTTTTATCATACAAAAATCTATACCTTTATTAAAGAGGTCATGTTCATAACAAGGGTTGTAACTAAACATGTATCATTTACTCAAACAAGAGCTCATCAATCAAACAAACACTTAATCATACATGAATCTTTAGTAAGCAAACACATTATCATCATCAACATCCGAAATACATAACAAGAATCACTATCCAACACGTATCATAAACACTAACCGGTTTGAGATGGTGCCGAGTTGGTAAGGAAGATGAGTGTTCGAGTGATGTTGGTGAGCTTAGCCGGGTCTCCTTGTGGCCACCGGTTTGGATCCGAGATGGAGGAGGAGAGTGTGGTGCTTGGTGTCTAGGGTTTTAGTGTGAGAGAGTGGAGAGTGTGTGTGTTGGAGAGTATGAGTGTTGTTCAAAATGGTAAGCATGGATGGTCACTAAGGTCATATACCCGCCCCAAGTAGTGCACCCTAATGGTTCCTTGAATGGGCTAAGGGCGTGTGTGTGTGACCAACCGGCCCATGTGTTACGGTTCACTCGGTTCATATACATACTCGAACACATACACACAAGCTTACACATAACATAACACATAATCATATAAGTTCACATAAATCATTCATTTGTCATTGATCACATAAGTTTAACTAGTCACGCGTTTAAGCATACAACGAAAGGTTCTAAATTTCGAGTTGTCACACTTTTGACCCGTTTCGACCCGTTATGGTAGTATAAGCTACTATAACGCGTCGGTTGCGTAAAACTATGGTTGGATGGTTACCTATGTCCTATGTTAAGTCTTACCTGCCCAATTATACCTAAACATGTTACTAAATCGGATTATATGTCAAAAATATGTTCACATATGCAAATTATGGATTTATGTTTAAAAAGGGCGTTTTGGTCATTTTCTATGGGCATATAACCTACTTAACAAATGACTAACCAATCCTATGTGATCATAAGGTATAACCTCAGAGGTTATTCCCTATGTAACTATAATCACTAAACAAGCTTGTCGGATCCTAATGATCGACCAAACGGGTCGGGTTCGAAAGTCTAAGCGGTTGTTTAGACCGCTTAACTTACGACCCTAAACAAGCACTAAACTAATAGTGACGAGTTAAACATGTCAAAACATGTTTAACTAACTTAGAAAACTGATTTGGTATCAAAACAAAGTGTTTTGATGTCACACCCCCAAAATCCACACGCGGAGTATCACCGCTTGGAGGCGTGACTGACCAGGATCAAGCCACCAATCATATTGAACATATAAGTAATTACCAGAAATCATTCATCAATACGAAAGGTGTTTTCAAAACCAAACATCAACAAGTATGTAGCGGAAGCATAAGTATGTAAACCCAATGTAAATCGTAAATTCAAACGTTTAGATAATTAACATGGCATCATCGATCCATGTCCCACAACGACCTGCTCCTCCCTGTGCAAGCTCCATAAGTACCTAAGGTCCTGCAAGGCATGTAAGAGAGAGTCAACAACTAGTTGAGCGAGTTCACAGTTAATAGTTCAGTAATAGTATAGCGTGAGTAGTAGTTTATTCGTTCGTTACAATGTATCGTATTAGTTCCCATCGCGGCCTTCCTGGCAGGTGTGCGAAGATATTGGGGAATGTTTTTCCCAAGTGTTCTAGACTAGGTTTATTTGTATCGCGGCCTCTCCAGGCAGGTGTGCGAAGATTTGTAAATTTAGTTCGCGGCCATCATATGGCAGGTGTGCGAAGTCAGTCATAATATCGCGGCCAATCCTTGGCAGGTGTGCGAAGATCAGTTCAATAAGTGTTACTAGTCTAGTCGTATCAAATCGTTAGGTTCTACTTTATGAGTATACACAATAATTCGTCAAATCCCATTCCCACCCGGGAACCCCATGCCTTGGCTGTGTGAACTCACCTTGGTTTGCTCGGTATGCTAAGTATGTGCTCAAAGTAACTCAATCACGTCCTAGAGTATGCACGTATAGAATAATCAGTTTGAGTTCTAGTTGTTCACGTGTAAGCATGTAGCACGTATTCGCAATCGTATACAAGATGGTTACACTTAACAGCAGTTAAATATTCCAGTTAACACTTAACAGAATTAACTCAAGTTACTGTGCAGATTAACTGTTCGGCGAAACACACATAATGGCGAAACACAAACCGACGAAACACATTCCGTTTCGTCGTGGCCTTGTTTGGCGAAATAGGATTCTAATTCGTCGATGACTCTTGGCGAAACACATTCTGTTTCGCCGAGAGTCCTGTTTCATCGGATGTCTGTTTCGCAGACGTCAGTTACAACAGATGCGAATAACACATAAACCCTAATCATTCTAGCAGCCGTCATCAATAACAGAAATCATACGAACTCACACACTAATCATTCAGCAAATCATCAATATTATTTATTATGCCAATCATAACAATCACCTTATTTAGTTTACCTAGTACTATCATCCATCACTGACACAACATTAAAACCATGCACATGGGTGATTAGATGGGGGACTATAAACACCCTCACATGGCCGTCAATTATATCAACTCAAATTTACAATATTCAATCATCACTTGCAAGCTATTGGACCTTCACTTATATACACTCGATGTAAGCTCCTAACATGCAAAGCAACTGTCACCTCACCCTTAATTATGCATCATATATCGATATCAAGATTTACATAAACCATGAAATCATTCTATCATTCAATTATTACCTACATTCAGAAAATCACTTGTTCAATAATCAAACAAAATCATCATTCAGTTCAGTATCTAGACATATATATATATATATATATGCGTATATCGTCCAGTCGTTTAGCATGAAATATCATATAACCAGACTTCTGATCACAGTACTATCATTCGAATCATCACTAGCAATCACAACACCGTCGCACATCACATTAATAAACATAACAGTTTGTGAGCAATTCTCATAGATATACACATAACAATTAAACATCCGTAAACATCTTAGTCAATAGGATATGTAGGTCACTAACCCGAGATCAAACAATAAGAGTTTGACGTCGACCGAGAGGGGCTGCCGTCGGGTTCCAAGGTTAACGAGAGAGAGAGAGAATACGAATGGTGGTTAGGGTTTGCCAAATAATATTCACGTAAGACTTAATCAGATACTTATCAAGTCACAAGTGGGCCAAAGCCCAATCCTTGTTTTCGGCTATAAGCACTGGACGAAAACACATATATGTGTTTTCATTAGAAATGTTTTCAATAAGTGGGATTGTTTTCGACTAGGAGGAATATGTATCACATATATACACACAATACACATATCACACTAATACTTATATTGCACATCAAGTATAACATGTCAATCACTCTACAATTTAACGTATTCATCATAATAAGGTTTAACGTATTACAAACGTGTCCAGTCATAAGGCAAACAAGTACGATCTAAACTATTAACGTGCAATAAATGCAAAGATGGAGTCTTGGAAACTCGAGTTGTCACATTATCCCCAACTTGAAAGAAATTTCGTCCCGGAATTTAGCATGCGGTTACTGAGGAAGCTAGTTGTGTAACGTTGTTTACCTGTTTCGTATCGCGGCTCCCCGAGCAGGTTTGCGAAGATTACTGGTTTTCCTAGGGTGTCACATCATCCCCCCGTTGATTTGGAATTTCGTCCCGAAATTCTGTAGTAGCTTCGGCCTCAGTAGTGGTTGCTTGGTTTCCGAATAACTGGGGATATTTGAGTTTCATCTGATCTTCGCGTTCCCAGGTGAACTCTGGGCCACGGCGGGAGTTCCAACGAACTCGTACAAGAGGTATTCTAGTGTTCTTGAGGACCTTAACATCCTGGTCCGTGATTTCAACAGGTTCCTCGACGAAGTGCAACCGCTCGTCGATAGTGAGTTCCTTTAAGGGAACTATGTGGGTCTCATCTGACGTACACTTCTTCAGATTTGACACGTGGAAGACGTTGTGAACTGCACTGAGTTCAGGTGGTAAGTTCAATCTGTAGGCTACCCTGCCTATTTTCTCAATAACTTCGAAAGGTCCAACGTATCGTGGATTGAGTTTGCCGCGTTTGCCAAAACGAACCACACCCTTCCAGGGCGAAACTTTGAGTAGCGCTCGATCCCCAACTTGGAATTCGAGTAGTTTTCTATCTTTATCGGCGTATACTTTCTGACGGTCACGAGCTGCCGCCATGCGTTGTCGTATTTGAGCAATCTTTTCAGTAGTATCAACTACCATTTCTGGACCTGTGATTTGACTATCTCCCACCTCTGCCCAACAGAGAGGTGACCGGCATTTACGCCCGTACAATGCCTCGAATGGTGCAGCTTTAATGCTGGTGTGGTAGCTGTTGTTATACGAAAATTCTACCAGTGGCAGATGTTTTTCCCAACCATTGCCAAAGTCAATTACGCACGCCCGAAGCATGTCTTCTAGAGTTTGAATGGTGCGCTCAGACTGCCCATCCGTCTGAGGGTGATAAGCTGTGCTCATGTCTAAGCGAGAGCCAAAAGATTTGTGCGTTGCTTGCCATAGTTCTGAAGTAAAACGTGCGTCACGATCAGAGATGATGGAGGTGGGCACCCCGTGCCTTGAGACCACTTCTTTCAAGTAGATGTCTGCTAGTGTAGAGAACTTGTTTGTTTCTTTGATGGCCAAGAAGTGTGCAGACTTTGTGAGTCGATCCACGATCACCCAAATAGTATCGTTTCCGCGCTGAGATCCAGGTAAGCCTGTAACAAAATCCATGGAAATTTGCTCCCATTTCCATTGTGGTATCTCGGGTTGTTGGAGTGGTCCTAACGGTTTCTGATATTCTGCCTTGACTCTCGCACAAGTCAAGCATTTGCTAACGTATGTGGCTATGTGGGCCTTCATGCTAGGCCACCAATATGTAGTTTTGATGTCGTGGTACATTTTATCCGCACCTGGATGTACCGAGTAGCGAGACTTATGAGCTTCATCCATCACTAGCTCACGTAAGTTGCCATAAAGTGGAACCCAAATGCGTCCTGTAACGTAGTATGCACCATCTTCCTTCTGTTCTAAACGTTGTCTTGAGACACGTAGGGCTTCAGCCCTGACATTTTCTGGTTTCAATGCTTCTACCTGAGCATCTCGTATCTGGGAAGGAAGACGAGACTGTATAGTGAGTTGTAGAGCTCGTACACGCTTAGGCGCAGTGTCCTTTCGACTGAGGGCGTCAGCCACAACGTTGGCTTTGCCTGGGTGATACCTGATTGAGCATTCGTAGTCATTTAACAGTTCAACCCATCGTCTCTGTCGCATATTCAGTTCTTTCTGTTTGAAGATATGTTCGAGGCTTCTGTGATCAGTGTAGATTGCGCACTTGGTACCATACAAATAGTGTCGCCATATCTTAAGTGCAAAAACAACCGCTCCCAGCTCTAGATCGTGTGTCGTGTAATTCCGTTCGTGAATCTTAAGTTGGCGCGAAGCATAAGCAATAACTTTATCCCTTTGCATCAATACACATCCAAGACCTTGGATAGATGCGTCACAGTAGACTACAAAATCGTCCGTGCCTTCAGGCAGTGAGAGGATAGGTGCGCTACAAAGTCTATCCTTTAAGTGCTGAAACGCTGTTTCCTGTGCATTACCCCAACGATAAACAACACCCTTCTGCGTCAGTAGTGTAAGTGGCTGAGAAATTTTTGAGAAGTCTTTGATGAACCTTCTGTAGTAACCTGCCAAACCTAAGAATGGACGTATTTCCGTTGGTGTACGAGGCGCAGGCCAATTCTTGATCGAATCTACCTTGGATAGATCGACATGGATCCCATCCTTGTTTACCACGTGGCCTAAGAAGTGGACTTCACGAAGCCAGAAGTCACATTTGGAAAACTTAGCGTATAGCTGTTCCGTTCGTAGAAGTTCCAGTATAAGTCGTAAGTGCTGCTCGTGTTCCTCCTGACTTTTCAAATAAATCAGGATGTCGTCGATGAAAACAATGACGAACTTGTCGAGATAGGGTTTGCACACCCTGTTCATAAGATCCATAAATACGGCAGGCGCGTTCGTTAGCCCGAATGGCATGACCATAAACTCGTACTGGCCGTAGCGAGTTCTAAATGTTGTTTTAGAGACGTCCTCATCCCGGACTCTCAGCTGATGGTACCCTGACCTTAAGTCTATCTTGGAGTAGTAGCTCGACCCTTGCAGCTGATCGAATAAATCATCTATGCGCGGAAGAGGGTAACGATTCTTGATCGTCACCTTGTTGAGTTCACGGTAGTCTATACACATCCTGAACGTACCGTCTTTCTTCTTTACGAATAACACTGGAGCTCCCCAAGGCGAAGAGCTAGGACGTATAAAACCCTTTTCCAAGAGTTCTTGTAGCTGCTTATATAGTTCTTCCAATTCGGTTGGAGCTAAGCGACAAGGTGTTCGAGCTATGGGTGCTACTCTAGGAGTTTGTCACCATGAATCACCAAAGGTTCTTAACCATCACGAGGAATGCGGACGATATTTTCTTTGCAAAGAATCTCTGCTCGATGTTGAGGTAGCCAATCCATACCAATAACGATGTCGAAACCATCACAATGTTGGGGTCATTCCTAGCATCATCCTGTCCAATCACGAACACTCGACCCCTGGCACCGTTGTCGTCATTATTACCCCCGTTGTTATTCCCGTTGCCCTGATTATTGTTGTTGGTTCTGATTCGCAGGTCGCGAGCTCCTGAAATCCTTAGCTTCATGACCCATCTTGAGACACCTCTGGCAACGACCCCTGTTGCACTGACCACTGTGGTGTCTGTAGCATCTATTGCACTTTGGGTGGTTTCCTCGATATCCACCCTGCCCTTGTCTACCAGGCGACTGCTGGCTGGGGCTTTGGTAGTTATCTGTCTTTCACTGCTGTGCCTGGGACTGAACCGAAGTTGAACCCTTGCTGGAGGTTCCATCCCACCTTCTCTTGTTGTCACTGGGAATAACAGAAGTAATAGTAGTAGTAGTAGCACCAATGTGTTTAGGCAGCTTGTTCTATTCCACTGCCTGGTCTGTGAGACGATGAGCAAGACGAGTAACATCTTGAATGGTAGCAAGGTTAGCAGACGTCACATGACTTTGAATCTTTGGTACTAAGCCTTTGAGGTATAGCTCAATGCGTTTGATGGGAGGATCCACCATAGTTGGACATAACACTGCCAGTTCGTTGGATCTCTTCGTATACGCCTCTATTTCTGACCCCGTCATCTTCAGGTTAAAGAACTCCACTTCCAGCTTGTGGATGTCATCACAACTACAATATTCACGTTTGATTAGTTCCTTAAAATCATTCCATGGGGTGGCATTAGCAGTCGCCAGCCCCAGCATCTGAACTTGCGCGTTCCACCAAGTTAGCGCAGTGCCTTCGAGAGTACCGGTGGCGTACTTCACCCTACGAGCCTCAGGGCATTCACACATTTCGAAGACCGATTCGAGCATCTCGAACCAGTGGAGGAGTCCAACTGCTCCTTCCGTGCCACTAAAAGTAGTAGGACGATAGTGCATGAAAGTTTTGAAACGTGCACACAGGTGGCTGAGCGTGTTTACCTGTCGTGTGCGTAAGAGTAAGCATAGTTGAGCACGAGTGTTGGTTTACGAGAGTAGGATCTAAAGATCCTAGAGTAAGTGGTGATGGCAGGTTACACCTCCTGCCTGGGCAGCTGCAAGTGCTGCAGTAACTTGTTCAGTGATCGAAGCCGCCAACTGGGCTTGAGTTAGGTTAACGCGTCCACTCATGATCTTGATATCAAGGAGAACATGAGTGAGAGAGGTTCGCGAGTAGTGCGAAGAGAGTGAGCACACAAGTATTCTCAAGTAATAACATATAGTAGGTTCTGTAATCTGAGCATACCACGAGCAAAGTTCTATGTATTTCTAGCAAGTAGGTAAAGTAACATGAATAGTAGTACCTATGATGTTGAGCCTTGCACGTGGAGCGAAGCGTCGTTGTGGATCGTTGAGCACTCTTCCGGTTATAGTCTGGTTTTAACAAAATCGTTTTCCCCTTATTAAAACCGAGTTCTCTATAACCAATGGCTCTGATACCAATCTGTCACACCCCCAAAATCCACACGCGGAGTATCACCGCTTGGAGGCGTGACTGACAAGGATCAAGCCACCAATCATATTGAACATATAAGTAATTACCAGAAATCATTCATCAATACGAAAGGTGTTTTCAAAACCAAACATCAACAAGTATGTAGCGGAAGCATAAGTATGTAAACCCAATGTAAATCGTAAATTCAAACGTTTAGATAATTAACATGGCATCATCGATCCATGTCCCACAACGACCTGCTCCTCCCTGTGCAAGCTCCATAAGTACCTAAGGTCCTGCAAGGCATGTAAGAGAGAGTCAACAACTAGTTGAGCGAGTTCACAGTTAATAGTTCAGTAATAGTATAGCGTGAGTAGTAGTTTATTCGTTCGTTACAATGTATCGTATTAGTTCCCATCGCGGCCTTCCCGGCAGGTGTGCGAAGATATTGGGGAATGTTTTTCCCAAGTGTTCTAGACTAGGTTTATTTGTATCGCGGCCTCTCCAGGCAGGTGTGCGAAGACTTGTAAATTTAGTTCGCGGCCATCATATAGCAGGTGTGCGAAGTCAGTCATAATATCGCGGCCAATCCTTGGCAGGTGTGCGAAGATCAGTTCAATAAGTGTTACTAGTCTAGTCGTATCAAATCGTTAGGTTCTACTTTATGAGTATACACAATAATTCATCAAATCCCATTCCCACCCGGGAACCCCATGCCTTGGCTGTGTGAACTCACCTTGGTTTGCTCGGTATGCTAAGTATGTGCTCAAAGTAACTCAATCACGTCCTAGAGTATGCACGTATAGAATAATCAGTGTGAGTTCTAGTTGTTCACGTGTAAGCATGTAGCACGTATTCGCAATCGTATACAAGATGGTTACACTTAACAGCAGTTAAATATTCCAGTTAACACTTAACAGAATTAACTCAAGTTACTGTGCAGATTAACTGTTCGGCGAAACACACATAATGGCGAAACACAAACCGACGAAACACATTCCGTTTCGTCGTGGCCTTGTTTGGCGAAACAGGATTCTAATTCGTCGATGACTCTTGGCGAAACACATTCTGTTTCGCCGAGAGTCCTGTTTCGTCGGATGTCTGTTTCGCAGACGTCAGTTACAGCAGATGCGAATAACACATAAACCCTAATCATTCTAGCAGCCGTCATCAATAACAGAAATCATACGAACTCACACAGTAATCATTCAGCAAATCATCAATATTATTTATTATGCCAATCATAACAATCACCTTATTTAGTTTACCTAGTACTATCATCCATCACTGACACAACATTAAAACCATGCACATGGGTGATTAGATGGGGGACTATAAACACCCTCACATGGCCGTCAGTTATATCAACTCAAATTTACAATATTCAATCATCACTTGCAAGCTATTGGACCTTCACTTATATACACTCGATGTAAGCTCCTAACATGCAAAGCAACTGTCACCTCACCCTTAATTATGCATCATATATCGATATCAAGATTTACATAAACCATGAAATCATTCTATCATTCAATTATTACCCACATTCAGAAAATCACTTGTTCAATAATCAAACAAAATCATCATTCAGTTCAGTATCTAGACATATATATATATATATATATGCGTATATCGTCCAGTCGTTTAGCATGAAATATCATATAACCAGACTTCTGATCACAGTACTATCATTCGAATCATCACTAGCAATCACAACACCGTCGCACATCACATTAATAAACATAACAGTTTGTGAGCAATTCTCATAGATATACACATAACAATTAAACATCCGTAAACATCTTAGTCAATAGGATATGTAGGTCACTAACCCGAGATCAAACAATAAGAGTTTGACGTCGACCGAGAGGGGCTGCCGTCGGGTTCCAAGGTTAACGAGAGAGAGAGAGAATACGAATGGTGGTTAGGGTTTGCCAAATAATATTCACGTAAGACTTAATCAGATACTTATCAAGTCACAAGTGGGCCAAAGCCCAATCCTTGTTTTCGGCTATAAGCGCTGGACGAAAACACATATATGTGTTTTCATTAGAAATGTTTTCAATAAGTGGGATTGTTTTCGACTAGGAGGAATATGTATCACATATATACACACAATACACATATCACACTAATACTTATATTGCACATCAAGTATAACATGTCAATCACTCTACAATTTAACGTATTCATCATAATAAGGTTTAACGTATTACAAACGTGTCCAGTCATAAGGCAAACAAGTACGATCTAAACTATTAACGTGCAATAAATGCAAAGATGGAGTCTTGGAAACTCGAGTTGTCACATTTGATACCTAAAAGTAGTTTCATTTCAAAATGCGTGTTAAAACGCATTTTGACCTAAACTTTGACTCGTCACTACACCTAGTTAACGTGGTAATCAGTAGGTATAATCGCTAAGGATTATAACCATCGTGATTACAATCACGTTACAAAGTTCAAACGAACTTTGTGTTGACCATTGATTGGTCAAAGCTGAAAGTCAAACACTGTTTGACTTTCACGCTAGAAAAGCGATAATGGAACGAAAGAAGCTTACAAAGGGTCCAAGCTAGGGAGAACTTGATCTTAAAATTCTTAGGTATGAAGTTATAAACCTCAACTTAGAGAAAATCAGATCAAGGGTGAGTGAAATGGGATGAATGGCATGGCTATTTATACTTGTTGTGAGTTTACATGATCAATACATGTGTTTGTGTGGCCAACAAGCATTAGATCACAGCCATACATGTGTTATGGGACAACTAAATTACTTGGGGAGGTGTTAACTTGGTTAACACACAAAGAAAATGGCAAGAACAGCCCCTGAACTATCAACAGTTTGCTGAAAAACAATTTCTGTCCAGATGTGATGGTGGCGTGGCGCCACAGCACAGCCTCCAGGCTGTGGCGTGAGGTGACGGGGTATGCTGCAAGTTTCAAAGTTTGGCAGAAATCGTCCCTGCACGTATTTGAACTTGTTTTCGAAGTTTTTAACCTCCGTTAAGACATTTTCAAGGCTCTACAAGGTCATCAAAGTGTAGGGGACCTGAAATATGCTTGGAAATATCACGGATGTCGGTTTGTTTGGTCGTACTGTCACGTTGTTTGGTTATTTACGACGAAACTCGAACGGGCGCGAAAAACGAACCAAATTAAGCGACGAATGGTATTTTTGAATTCCGATCACTAAAATAAAAATATTTTAGTGTCTACAAAAATTTCGGATGTTCGGATGTGGTCAGAACGTAAGATATGTGTGTAAATGCAAACTTACACCGTTTTTGACACTTTTAGTGCCCTGGCTTTGCGGAAGTGTGGTTAATTTGGTGTGACTTCTTAATACCATAGCTTAATCATAACAAAGCTATATGAAGTAAAAATCATGCAAGATCATCCATTGAATTAAGTTTTAAAACATAAGTAACACAACATTGTCTTAAGGCATTAACTCATGCGATAGACACTACAACCTGATAACATAAAAAGAAACGTTGTTTGAAAAGACACAACACCAACGTGAAATAAACGCAGTTTAAGGACTGTGACTCGTCCAGGAAAAAGCCACATCTCCTAAACTTGGATGACCTCATAACCCTTATGCAGCGGGAAAACGTAGCATACCATGCCAGATCCTTAATTACCTGAAATACATGTAAGTTGGAAAAATCAACAAAAATTGTTGAGCAAGTTCATGTGTAGTGAGTAAGTAAAACCTTTGTAAGTATAAAATCCTGGTATGTAGCATATAAGGAAAAAAAGATCACCAATGGTTTGCAAGGCCATTGATATTTGTGAAGTGCAATAGGAAGACTCAAACCTAGCAGATTTTGCGTTGGGTACAAAGTCACCACCTGGTCCATTAGGCGGGCTTAGGGGTTGGGCTCGCTACACCCAGATAGATCTACCGCTTACGTCCCTCGGTCCTACAATGAGGATTAATGGCCTCCAGTTCCCGCCTACCCACTCACATGATCTAAGTAGTAACCCTCCTTACGCTAACCATACCATGTATAAAGTACTCGTAATCATAGTAACATGTATTTCACCCCCGCAGTTTAGAAAACTGAAAACAGTTAAGAGAAAAGGGGGACATGAACTCACAGTGGTGCGTCTCTACCAAGTATATCTCCTGATCAAGCAGCTGTGCGACGACCTACACGTACTAAGCCTATTAGGCGGATGGCCGTGCCTTGGCTTAAGGTTTAAGTTTTTGGGAAATAGTTAGACAACTATTTCGTGTTTATATTTTTGTAAATACTTGGTAATTGTTCTCCTTCCCAAGGATGGGGGATTTAATACATGTGCGTTCGTAAACTTCGAAATATATTATTAAGTCTCACTTAATATATTTTATTTCTTACTTCAAAATATAATCATTAACATTCGGTAATATTATTTTTACCCTAAAAATAATATTTGTATATTTCACAAAATATATTTCACAAAATAATCATAAAAATTCACAAGTGTTGTTACTAAATATATACTAAATATATATCTTAGCAAGTTTTTATTTTGTGAAAATCTCACCTCCGATAATTAGAAATCTTGTAATAAAGTCATGGCGAAATCTATAATTCGAAAACACGTTAAAAATGTATTTCTAACACTTGTAGTGAAAATATTTCTAAGTGTTAGGTTTTTGGAAAAATTTCGCCAGAGTTTCCTCTGTAACTGGAGGTGGCCACGCTCTCAAGCGTATCATTTTCTTTTACAAATCAAACCAACAATTTTCTCATTCAATCAATAAACATTATTCAAACCATCAAACTAGTCAAAATAGATGTAAATCGCAAAAATACACGAACTTGTGGTTTATCTAAAATATGAAGTAAATCCCATTACTTTTAGTGGATCTTCTGTATAAATCAATCCGGTTTCGTAAAAGTCTCGTTTTTAAAGAAAATAAATTTCCACAACTTCTTGTCAACATTTACAAAAATAGTTCTTTCGTCAAAACTTTGTGTTACACAAGTGTCTACACACTTGTGTGTTTACAAAAGCACTTTTGGTTATGTAAGATCCGTCTTTAAAAGTATGTTTTCTCTTGACACGTGGTCCTTTGAAAATACCGCTTGTAGATCCGTAGATCTACTAGTTTTAAACACTATTTCGTGAGTAAAGTTGATTTTACACAAGTTCATGTTTAGTGTGTGGTAGAGTTTCATCATTTAACCCTTGTTACACTTAAACAAGCTCTATGTCATGATCCATGATCATGACCAATCCGGGTTAAACGATGATCCGAGCTACCACAACATAGATCGGGCCCAAATAATTGCACAAAACAAATCCTACAAGATTTACACAACAATCAAGCTTTTAACCATCATTTTTAGCATTTTTAGTAGACTTTTTCGTATCATTTTGTATGTTCATGAGTTTTAACCGTCATATATCGTTTTAACCACTTTAGAATGGATCAAGAATGTGTTTACAGCAACTTACTACTAGCTCGAGGCTAGGGAAGATTCTAGTCGAAAAATGAGTGGATAAAAGCAATGAGAAGAGGTCCTTCGCGTTCCGAATGCACCAAGCTCCCTCGTATATGATCCTCAACACTTGTATACCCTTGGAATGGCTTGATCAAAATCGAAAGGTGGTGTGGTGAAGATGGTTGTGTTCGGCCGAGAGTGAAAGAGAGGGAGAGACTGTGTGTTGTGGTTAAGTGTTGGATGGTTATAATGTGCTAAGTCTTGAACATATAGGCATTTCATAAGATTATTATCCAAGAGTCCATATGTTCCCTTGATATTAAGCATAAGAGATTAATTAAATCAAAATAGGACATGAGGTGTCCCCTTGGGGACGGTTTGGTTGGGGGGGGGGGGGTAATCTAGTTCATTTCCAACTAAGTGTTAAGTATTAGTTAGATGATTAGGAGGTTAAACCATTTACTAGCATGTAGTGCGTTATGACGGGTGTTAGGGTATTCAGGGACCCTAACTGGCTCAAAAAAAAAAGAAAAACAATGTAAATGGCAATAATTTTTATGTTCCGGGTATAGTCCGGTTGTTCGGTTGGATAGTAATCCGTTAAAGTGCTTAACAAAGCTTTAAAGTGTCGTTATTATTATTTTTAGTGACACAACTTATTCCCGACACTTTGGAAAGTGTCTAGTAACATTTTTCTCATGCTTTGGCACTCTATTAGTTAGCTAGACGCTGAATTTTTTATGTTAAAGTGCTGAATTTTGTATTTAAAGTACGTTTTAGGCACATCCGGTTACTGTAATCTCATTCCTAGTGACGCAGTTCTACAACCCTTATATCCCTACACTCACCACTAGTGTAGCAAACTATCTCAGGCTCTTACAGGCCTTAGAGGCAGTACCTGCCTGGCGCTAGTTATGACAGCACGTTTAATAGGGTATTCCGTTCATTGTGCTACTGTGCTTTTGGTGCATCGAGGTTATCACAAAGGTGCTGTAAGCAAAAAATGGAGTGACAGCAAGTAAAGTATGATGCAAGTAAGTACATGTCACACCCTGGCTTTGCGGAAGCGTGGTATATTTTGGTGTGACTTCTTAATACCATAGCTTAATCATAACAAAGCTATATGAATTTAAAAACCATGCAAGTCACCATTAAGTTTAAAAATCAACATACAATACCATTGTTTTAAACGTACGACCAAAATCCATGTTCAGTAAACATTACAACTTATAACAAACATAAACGAGGGTTAAGGATTGTGTCTGGTCCAGGTAAGAGAACACAACCCCTAATCCTTGATGACTTCATGAAGATTGCAGCGGAAAACGTTCATACCGTGCCAGAATCCGTTAATTTCCTGAAATACATGTGAGTTGAAAAATCAACAATAATGTTGAGCGAGTTCATGTGCAAGTGAGTAGGTAAAACACTTGTAAGTATAAAAGTTTCCTGGTATGTAGCAGTGTAAGAGGACTTGTGATCACCAATGGTTTGCAAGGCCATTAGCATGTCGTGAAATGCAAGTAAGTAAGACACAACCCTAGCCGATTTTGCGTTGGGTACCAAGTCACTCCGGATCCGTTCTGTTAGTCCTCCGAGAGGCCTGTTCTGTTGGACCGGGAGCTGGGCTCGCTACACCCAGATAGATCTACCGCTCGAGTCCCTCGGGGTTCTAACTACCCATTCACATGATCTAAACCTCCTTACGTTATTCATACCGTGTAAAAAGTACTTGTAAACAAAGTAACATGTATTTCACCCCCGCAGTTAAGAAAACTGAAAACAGTTAGAGAAAAGGGGGACATGAACTCACAGTGGATGCGTAAACTCTATCAAGCGTCTCCTGGTACTGTAAGCTGTGCAATGACCTACAAGTGCTAAATCTATTAGACGGACGACCGTGCTTTAGCTTTACAGTTTATGTTGGCGGGAAATAGTTAGACAACTATTTCGTGTTACATTTTGTATGTGCTTGATAGTTATTTTCCTTCCCAAGGATGGGGGATTTAATACATGTGCGTAATATTTTCCATCATTAAGTCTCACTTAACCTTCATATATATTCAACTCCAAAATATATGTATTTATCAAAAATACGTTGTTAAAGTACGCGTTCATAAATATTTCCGTAATTGTGTAAGTTACGTTTTAACATACGGGTGGTAATATAATTACCGGTGTAACTTATATATTTATGGCGAAAGCGTTTGTATTACTTTTGGAGTCGTTAACGTTTGTAAACATTATTTTTACTCTAAAAATAATATTTATGCGTTTCACAAAATAATCATAAACAGTGTGTGAAAAATATATATTTATCACGTTAACATTTTGTGAAAATCCCACCTCCGAATATTTAGTAATTTAAGTCGTGGCGAAATTTATGTTTTGAAATCATGTCAAAAATGATTCTAACACTTGTAATGTGAACAAGTTTAAGTGTTAGGTTTTTGGGAAAATTTCGCCAGAGTTTCCTCTGTAACTGGAGGTGGCCACGCTTTCAAGCGTATCATTTTCTTTTAATAATCAAATCAATCAACTTCTTTATTCCGTCAAACAATTTCCGACACATCAAACTAGTCAATAAATATGTAAATTTGCATATTCGCATGAACTTGTAGTTTTTCCGAATCTATATTATAAATCCCATTTATATACGCAGATCTTTATATAAAGTACTTGCAATCTTGTAAAAACCTTGTTTTTAGAGAAGTCCGACTTTACAACTTCTAGTTATTTTTCCCAAAAATAGTCATTTTGTCGAAATATGCGTTACACAAGTGTTTACACACTCGTGTGTTCTAAATATCATTCTTAACATTGTAAGATCCGTTTCTTTAAAAAAAACATGGTTTCTTTAAAGTGTGGTCCTTTGAAGATACCACTTGCGGATACGTAGATCCGCTAGTTTTAAACACCATTTCACCGGTTAAACCACTTTTACACAAGTAAAATATTTCTTTACAAGTTCATGTCTCTAAAATGTGGTAGTGTTTCATCTTTAACCCTTGTATCTTTCAAAAACAAGCTTATGTGATGATACGTGATTTTACAAAGTCGGGTTAAACGAAGATTTGAGCTACCACATTATAGATCGGGTCACAATAAACACAAAATTCAAGTCCTACGACTTTTACACAAGACATGTGCTATTAACCTCCATTTTAGTGATTTTACTAGACTTTAAAGATTCAAAACGCGTGTTTACGATATTTAACCTACGAAAGTTCTTTTAACCACTTTAGATGAGTGTAAGAACAAGTTTTAAAGGTTATACCTCTAGCTCAAGGCTAGGGAAGAGTTGTGACGAAAAACGGGTGGATAAAAGCTAACGGTGGAGGTCCTTCGTGATCCGAGTGCACCAAAGCTCCTTATACGTGTCTTGTGATGTTTGAATGATCTTGGAATTGTGAAGACAAGAGCCGAATGTATGATGGTGGTGAGGGTGGTGTTCGGCCGTGAGCCACAAGGAGCAAGAGAGAGAGTGAGTTGGTTGTGAATTGTGATGGATGATCTTAGGTTTAGTGTGTTATTTATAGGAAGTTTAGGGTGTATTATCCAATGGGCATTGTGTTCACTAGATACTAGACAAAGCTTGATTGACCAAGATCACAAAGTACATGTGGTGCCCCCTAGGTTGAGGGGCCGGTTACGAGAGCAAGGGGGGGGGGGGGTATCTAGTTTGATTTTAAGTAGATGGTTAGTGTTTAGTTTAGGTTAAATAAGTTAGGTTAAGTATTAACCTTGTTAGTAATATAAAGTGTGTTATGGCGGGTGTTAGGGTAATCAGAGACCCTAACTGGTTCAGGTAAAATATAAAAGTGAAAATAATAAAATTTTCATGTTCCGGGTAAAGTCCGGGTGTCCGGTTGGATAGTAATCCGTTAAAGTGTTACAAAAGACTTTAAAGTGTCGTTATTACCTTTTAGTGACACATTTTGTTTTCCCGACACTTTAGAAAGTGTCTAGTAATATTTTCTCATTTCTGGCACTTTACTAGTCAGCTAGAAGCTGGTTAAATTGTTAAAGTGCTGTGTTTGGTACTTAAAGTACGTCCTGGCACATCCGAATCAGTGTATCTTATCCCCTAGAGACGCGGTAACACAACCCTTATATCCTACACTCACTACCAGTGTAGCCAAAACATATGAGGCTCTTAACAGGCCTTGAGGCAGTGTTTGCCTGATGCTGGTTATATCAGCATGTTCACTGTGTATCCGTTAGTGCTACTGTGCTTTTTGTGCATCATGTTTGTCACTAGGGTTCAGTAGGTAAATAATGTAGTGACAGCAAGCAAGTGTGATGCAAGTAAGTGCATGTATCAGTATGCAGGTAGCAGTTTATCAGCTAGTTTCAATCAAGCACAGTAATCAAGTAGTAATTAATCATTAATTAAGTCGTACGGATACCTGGTTTTGTGCGGGTTGTCACATTCTCCCCCCGTTAAATAAATTTCGTCCCGAAATTTTAAGTTCTGCTTGTAGATGCAGGGTTCTTGGGAAATAAGTGGGGGTACCTTTCTTTCATTCGGTCCTCACGCTCCCAGGTGTATTCAGGACCATGTCTGGCATTCCAGCGAACCTTGACGAGTTTGACACTGCTCCGGCGGGTCCTGTTAACTTTCCAATCTGTGACCTCGACGGGTTCTTCTATGAAGTGGAGCGTGTCGTCAACATGAATCTCGTCGATAGGAATGGCAACGTCAACTTGAGTTGGACTTTTCTTTAAATTGGATACATGAAATGTATCGTGAACACCATTTAGTTCAGCAGGTAGATCCAACTTGTATGCTACTGTTCCGATTCTTTCCAGAATTCTAAAGGGACCAATGTAGCGTGGATTTAGCTTCCCACGCTTCCCAAAGCGTGCTACCCCTTTCCAGGGTGCTACCTTTAATAACACCATCTCTCCAACTTGAAAATCCACATGTTTACGGTTTGGATCCGCGTAGGCCTTTTGTCTGTGGCGAGCGGCTTCGATGTTTTTAAGAATCTGCGCAATCTTGTCCGTCGTCTCTTGGACGATTTCGGGACCGGCAAGTTGCCTATCACCTGCGTCAGCCCAACATAGTGGTGATCGGCACTTGCGTCCGTATAGGGCTTCAAAAGGCGCGACACCAATACTGGTGTGGTAACTGTTGTTGTAAGAAAATTCGACCAAGGGTAAGTGTTTATCCCAGCTACCTCCCAAATCCATAACACATGCTCTCAGCATGTCCTCCAAAGTTTGTATCGTTCGCTCGCTCTGGCCGTCAGTTTGCGGATGGAACGCAGTGCTCAGATTCAATTGTGAGCCAAAAGATTCTTGGAAAGATTGCCATATTCTTGACACAAATCTTCCGTCTCTATCAGAGATGATCGAGAGTGGTACTCCATGACGTGCTACGATCTCTCTCATGTAGATTTCCGCAAGTTTACTAGTACTGTCTTTCTCCTTGATTGGCAGAAAGTGTGCGGACTTTGTTAGGCGGTCAACAATCACCCAAATCATATCATGGCCTCTTGGCGTTTTTGGCAGTTTTGTAACAAAATCCATTGAAATTTGTTCCCATTTCCACTTGGGAATCTCAGGTTGTTGCAGAAGTCCCGAAGGCTTCTGGTATTCTGCCTTGACCTTAGCGCACGTTAAACATTTGCTCACGTAGACAGCAACGTCGCCTTTCATTCTAGGCCACCAGTAGTAATCTTTAAGATCGTGGTACATCTTATCCGCCCCCGGATGAATAGAGTACCGTGACTTGTGCGCTTCGTCGAAAATAACATTCCTTAATCCACCAAACAGAGGAACCCAAATCCTTTTCTCAAAACATAATGTTCCTTCCTCGTTTGGTACCAAAAGCTTCTCCATCCCACGGAGATATTCTTCCTCAAGGTTTCCCTCCTTGAGAGCTTCTTTTTGTGCAGCGCGAATGCGCGAGGGAAGATCGGTTCGTATGATCATTTCTAGAGCCCTAACCCTTATGGGCTTGATTCTTTCTTTACGACTTAGGGCATCGGCGACCACATTCGCCTTCCCTGGATGATACTTGATCTCGCAGTCGTAATCGTTTAGCAATTCAACCCATCGTCTCTGTCTCATATTCAGCTCTTTCTGGTTGAATATGTGTTGCAAGCTCTTGTGATCTGTGAAGATTGTGCACTTCGTACCATACAGGTAGTGTCTCCAGATCTTTAAAGCAAATACCACGGCGCCAAGTTCTAAATCGTGTGTGGTATAGTTCTTTTCGTGCACTTTCAGTTGGCGGGATGCGTAAGCAATAACTTTTTGGCGTTGCATCAACACGCAACCCAATCCCTGACGCGATGCGTCGCAGTATACCACAAAGTCATTAGTGCCTTCTGGTAGAGCTAAGATTGGCGCGTTGCAGAGCTTATCTTTCAATATCTGAAATGCTTCATCCTGTTTGATTCCCCAATCAAACGTCTTATCCTTCTGGGTCAGGAGTGTCAAAGGTTGAGCGATTTTCGAAAAATCCTCGATGAACCTTCGATAGTAGCCAGCTAAACCCAAGAATTGTCGAATCTCGGTTGGCATTGTAGGCGTCTCCCAATTCTTGATTGCCTCGATCTTTGTGGGATCAACATGAATTCCATCCCCATTAACCACATGTCCAAGAAACTGGACTTCGCGTAGCCAAAACTCGCACTTGGAGAATTTGGCGTACAGCTGTTCCTTCTTTAGCAGCTCTAGTATGATTCTAAGATGTTGTTCGTGTTCAGCCTTCGTCCTTGAATAAATCAAGATGTCGTCGATGAATACAATCACGAACTTGTCCAAGTATGGCTTGCAAACTCTATTCATTAGATCCATGAATACCGCAGGTGCGTTTGTCAAACCAAATGGCATGACGAGGAACTCGTAGTGTCCATAACGAGTTCGGAAGGCTGTTTTCGGGATACTTTCCTCCTGTATCCTTAATTGATGGTATCCAGATCGAAGATCGATCTTAGAGTAACAGCTTGAACCTTGAAGTTGGTCGAACAGATCATCGATTCTTGGCAGAGGATACCTGTTCTTGATCGTCAGCTTGTTCAATTCTCTGTAGTCGATGCACATCCGAAAACTACCGTCCTTCTTCTTAACAAATAGGACCGGAGCTCCCCAAGGCGAGAAGCTTGGTCGGATAAAACCCTTGTCTAACAACTCTTGAAGTTGCGTCGACAATTCCTGCATCTCAGACGGCGCAAGTCTGTATGGTGCCTTAGCCACAGGCGCGGCGCCTGGGATTAAGTCGATGTGAAACTCGACTTGTCTCTGAGGTGGCAGTCCGGGTAAGTCTTCTGGAAAGACTTCTGGATATTCCCTTACGACAGGGATGTCTTCGACTCTTGGCTCAGCAGCCTTCTTATCCACGATGTGCGCTAGAAAAGCAACACATCCTTTCTGTAAACACTTCCTTGCCTTCAAACAGCTGATAATTCTTACTGGCGTCTCACGCTTCTCTCCATGTACAACAATGGTCTCACCATCATCAGTTGGAATACGAACAACTTTTTCGTGACAAACTATTTCAGCCTTGTTTCCGGATAACCAATCCATTCCTACTACCACGTCGAAACTCCCCAATTGGACTGGTAGTAGATCCAAAGAAAACTCATGTTCTCCTAACTCAATCACACAGCCTCTGATTACTTCGTTGGCTTCAACTAACTTTCCATTAGCTAATTCGATCGAGTACGGAATATCTAACTTATTTGTGGCTAAACCAAGCATATCCTTAAATTCTAATGATACGAAGCTATAATCGGCACCAGTATCAAATAAAACAGATGCATAGCGTTGATTTACAGGGAACGTACCCGTGACAACGTTGGGATCCTGGCGTGCTTCCTTTGCTCCAATCTGAAATACCCTTCCACGGGCTTGGTTCAATCCCGGGCAATCCTTTTTGAAGTGCCCAATGTCACCGCAATTGAAACATCCAAGTCTTTTACCACTTCCCGCACCATCCATAACTGGCGGGTTGTTCTGGTTAGCATTTTCGGCTTGATTGGCATTGTAGCCTCGATTATTCCCTTGTGGGTGACTACCAGAACCACCACGGTTGTTATTCCTATTTCCATATCCTCCCTGGCCTCCCCGGCCAGTACCAACCCAACATGTGTCCTTAGAGTGACCACGTTTCCCACATGCTTCACATACTTTTAGCCCACAATGACCAGAATGGTGTCGCTGGCAGGCACTACACCTGGGATGGGTGCCCATATATCCCCTTCCTTTCCTTCCACTGCCAGTCGTACCCTGAGCTGGCGTGTTTGGTGCTCCTCTCTTACCATCACCGCTAACACTTTGTTTGAAGTTCGAAAACTTTCTTTTGTTACTTCCTGATGACTCAACATGAGTCTCTTTCTCCTTTGCCTTGACATCACCAAACTTGTTCAGACGAATCGCCTCTTCTGTTAGAGCCACGCTCAAATCAATGGCTTCTGTGATAGTTGCTGGTTTGGAGGAGGTTACCATGCTAATGATTTGGGGAGCCAAACCCCAAATGAAGCGCTCAATACGCTTGTATTCCGGCGTAACCATGTAAGGAACCACTTGAGATAGGTCATGAAACCTCTGAACGTACTCTGCTACTTTCGGACCATCCATCTTTAAGTGCCAAAATTCAGTCTCCAACCTCTGAATTTCTGCGCGTGAACAGTACTTTTTGCGCATCAACTCTTTCAATTCGGCCCAAGTCAGGGCGTAGGCGGCAGCTTCGCCTAGAGTTTGGACTTGTAGGTTCCACCATGATAGGGCTCCGTCGAGAAATAGCCCTGAAATGTATGTGACTTGCTGATCCTCAGCACATTTGCTCATGCGTAAGACGGAATCGGTTTTCTCAGCCCAGCGGGTGAAGGCAACTGCACCTCCTGTGCCATTGAAGTTAACTGGTTTGCAGTCTAAGAACTGCTTGTAGGTGCATCCTGCACGTATGTTAAAACATGTGGTTGGCATTAGCATCACCGCTAAAATCTCCAACTAGTTCATGGTAGGTTCGAATGGCGTGGTATTACCGTGAGGTGGATCGTTATTGCCTTGGTTAACACTTCCGCTTCCTCCTGGCTGAGAAGCTGCGTACTGTGCTATGGCAGCTGCAATGACTTGTTGTAACTCTGCCTCATTAGTCGGCATTGGTGTTGGGCGTTTTGGCGGCATCTTCTAAAAGATGTGTTCACGTTGGTCAGGACATAGTACCGTGTATGTATATAGTAATAGTAATAGTATAATCACATAACATCTCATGTCATCACATATCACAAATATCAATCACACAACATCCCATGTCATAAAATATAAACAAGAAATCAAGCGAATCAAAATATGGTGAGAAAACTGCGATTGCCATATAAATGAGACCACATCGTAAGTGTATACATAATCATCAATCACTGGGGCTACATCACCCCTGTCAAAAGCTATATCAGTATCAATACAACATCAAGTACATAACAAAAGTCAAATCATAATGTAGTCTCCCCAAAATGCTGTGCAAGTAAAAGCAATCGCCGACTTCTCACCTCGCCTACCCTAGTGGCACCGATGAGCTCAAGCAGGTGGTGGTGGAGGAGGAGGAAAACGGGTATAAAACAAACGGCGCATCTCTAACCAATCTGCCTCCATCGCCTGCTGCGTGCGAATAACGGAGGCAATCTGCTGCTCCAAAGTAGTAAGACGAGCAGCATAATCAGGGGGTAATGATCGAAACGGCTGTAACGGAGAGGGTGCCTGACCATGGCACTGACATGGCCGAGCTCTCTCGAGCTCCTGTAGTCGCTGCTCGTGCGACTCATGCTGGTAAACAAAAGACATCAGTACATCCTCAATGGTGTGGCCCACATGGAACCTGTGGTATGGATCAGTGGGTGGCATAGGGGAAAACGGAGACCAAAGCAGTGGCTCGCGTGTGGGGTCAAAGGGTGCTATACCAAAAGGAGCTGTAGTAGGTGGAACAAAAGGCATCTGTGGTAAGAAAGGCATGGGCATCGGTACACGCCCTGATGGGTGAGCTGAAGAGCCCTCTCCAGGCCCCGCTGGAGGTATGAACATAGGAACCTGAAACGAAAAGTCAGCGTGTCTAGCGTCTGGAATCTGTGGGGGTAGTGGTGGGACGTCCTCATCAGCCGGGATCCACCCGTGCTGTGCCGGCTCGTCCGGTGGATCCATCTGTGCCGCGAACAGTGCATGTCCGGGCTCTAGGGGAACGGGATCAAGTACAGGTGCTACAACAGGGTCAACGGGTGCCAAGTGCTCAAATGGTGGGTCAACAGGTACAGCAACAAGGGGTAGAGGATCAATGGGATCAACAGGGATATGATCGTCTGCAATCAAAGGAACATCTAGGTGGGGATCATCAGCAATGGGCTCGAGAGGTACATCAGCATGCATAGGGTCATGCTCTGGTAACGGATCAAGAGCAGCTGCCTGCTCAGGGGCAATGGCAGGCTCCCAGTCATCAAACGCCATATCAAAGTCAAAGTCAGGATCGATCGGATCAAAAGGATCAATAGGATCAGCAGGATCCTCCATCATCTCGTCCATAGGGACAAACTCCAAATCTCGATCAGGATCATAGCCTGGGGGAAACATAGGGTCTGAATCCCCCTCGTCGTCAGGATCATAAACAAGTCCAGGTACGGGAGCAACAGAAAGAGCCTGGTCAGAATCAGACCCATGGGAATAGTGCTGCACACTAAGAGTATGTGTGGGTGCAGAAGCCACAGACTCAAAGGAGTCCTGGGCTGGGGAATGTGCAGGTGCCTCTGCAGCCGGAGCATCTGCAATCAGTAGAGGGGCAACAGCAGGTAGGGCCTCGCCCTGGGCGTCCTCCTCGTAAGGCTCCTCCTCAAATAAGTCGACGTCGTCCTCCTCGTCGATGGGTAAATCATGAGCAGGGTAAGCAGCGAGGGGTATGGGAGCAGGGATCACCGCTAGTGGCAAATCCCCGGCCGGAATATCAACAGGGAGCTCATCGTCGCCATCAGGTAGGGCGAATGGCTGGAAGTCGTCATCGTCTGTACTGGTAAAGTCTGACGTAAAAACCTCATGCTCTGACGACTCCAGGTCATCTGATACAATAGGTCTGGGGCCGGTGGTGCCTGAACCACCTGAATCAGCCGAATCCATGTATCTGTAACATAAACACAAGTATGCATAAACAGTCAATCATATAATCAAATAATCACGTGAATCACCAAGTAAGCATTCAAATTATCCTCCTAGTCCCACTAGCCAACATTCCTAGTCCCACTAGTCAACACTTCTAGTCCCACTAGCCAACACTCCTAGTCCCACTAGTCAACACTTCTAGTCCCACTAGCCAACACTCCTAGTCCCACTAGTCAACACTTCTAGTCCCACTAGTCAATACTTCTAGTCCCACTAGTCAACACTTCTAGTCCCACTAGACCAACACTCCTAGTCCCACTAGTCAACACTCCTAGTCCCACTAGACCAACACTCCTAGTCCCACTAGACCAACACTCCTAGTCCCACTAGACCAAGCCTCAGCCTCCCGACTGGGCCTAATATAATGAATAAAATGTGCTCAACATTTGTTTGTAAAAAGTTTTGGATTCTGGACTTAAGTGGTATGCAGAAAATGTTTTCGTGAGAGCCCTAGTGATCATAGTCTAGACTCGAGAATGAATCCTAGTTCGCTATGATCAGAGCTCTGATACCAAGCTGTCACACCCTGGCTTTGCGGAAGCGTGGTATATTTTGGTGTGACTTCTTAATACCATAGCTTAATCATAACAAAGCTATATGAATTTAAAAACCATGCAAGTCACCATTAAGTTTAAAAATCAACATACAATACCATTGTTTTAAACGTACGACCAAAATCCATGTTCAGTAAACATTACAACTTATAACAAACATAAACGAGGGTTAAGGATTGTGTCTGGTCCAGGTAAGAGAACACAACCCCTAATCCTTGATGACTTCATGAAGATTGCAGCGGAAAACGTTCATACCGTGCCAGAATCCGTTAATTTCCTGAAATACATGTGAGTTGAAAAATCAACAATAATGTTGAGCGAGTTCATGTGCAAGTGAGTAGGTAAAACACTTGTAAGTATAAAAGTTTCCTGGTATGTAGCAGTGTAAGAGGACTTGTGATCACCAATGGTTTGCAAGGCCATTAGCATGTCGTGAAATGCAAGTAAGTAAGACACAACCCTAGCCGATTTTGCGTTGGGTACCAAGTCACTCCGGATCCGTTCTGTTAGTCCTCCGAGAGGCCTGTTCTGTTGGACCGGGAGCTGGGCTCGCTACACCCAGATAGATCTACCGCTCGAGTCCCTCGGGGTTCTAACTACCCATTCACATGATCTAAACCTCCTTACGTTATTCATACCGTGTAAAAAGTACTTGTAAACAAAGTAACATGTATTTCACCCCCGCAGTTAAGAAAACTGAAAACAGTTAGAGAAAAGGGGGACATGAACTCACAGTGGATGCGTAAACTCTATCAAGCGTCTCCTGGTACTGTAAGCTGTGCAATGACCTACAAGTGCTAAATCTATTAGACGGACGACCGTGCTTTAGCTTTACAGTTTATGTTGGCGGGAAATAGTTAGACAACTATTTCGTGTTACATTTTGTATGTGCTTGATAGTTATTTTCCTTCCCAAGGATGGGGGATTTAATACATGTGCGTAATATTTTCCATCATTAAGTCTCACTTAACCTTCATATATATTCAACTCCAAAATATATGTATTTATCAAAAATACGTTGTTAAAGTACGCGTTCATAAATATTTCCGTAATTGTGTAAGTTACGTTTTAACATACGGGTGGTAATATAATTACCGGTGTAACTTATATATTTATGGCGAAAGCGTTTGTATTACTTTTGGAGTCGTTAACGTTTGTAAACATTATTTTTACTCTAAAAATAATATTTATGCGTTTCACAAAATAATCATAAACAGTGTGTGAAAAATATATATTTATCACGTTAACATTTTGTGAAAATCCCACCTCCGAATATTTAGTAATTTAAGTCGTGGCGAAATTTATGTTTTGAAATCATGTCAAAAATGATTCTAACACTTGTAATGTGAACAAGTTTAAGTGTTAGGTTTTTGGGAAAATTTCGCCAGAGTTTCCTCTGTAACTGGAGGTGGCCACGCTTTCAAGCGTATCATTTTCTTTTAATAATCAAATCAATCAACTTCTTTATTCCGTCAAACAATTTCCGACACATCAAACTAGTCAATAAATATGTAAATTTGCATATTCGCATGAACTTGTAGTTTTTCCGAATCTATATTATAAATCCCATTTATATACGCAGATCTTTATATAAAGTACTTGCAATCTTGTAAAAACCTTGTTTTTAGAGAAGTCCGACTTTACAACTTCTAGTTATTTTTCCCAAAAATAGTCATTTTGTCGAAATATGCGTTACACAAGTGTTTACACACTCGTGTGTTCTAAATATCATTCTTAACATTGTAAGATCCGTTTCTTTAAAAAAAACATGGTTTCTTTAAAGTGTGGTCCTTTGAAGATACCACTTGCGGATACGTAGATCCGCTAGTTTTAAACACCATTTCACCGGTTAAACCACTTTTACACAAGTAAAATATTTCTTTACAAGTTCATGTCTCTAAAATGTGGTAGTGTTTCATCTTTAACCCTTGTATCTTTCAAAAACAAGCTTATGTGATGATACGTGATTTTACAAAGTCGGGTTAAACGAAGATTTGAGCTACCACATTATAGATCGGGTCACAATAAACACAAAATTCAAGTCCTACGACTTTTACACAAGACATGTGCTATTAACCTCCATTTTAGTGATTTTACTAGACTTTAAAGATTCAAAACGCGTGTTTACGATATTTAACCGACGAAAGTTCTTTTAACCACTTTAGATGAGTGTAAGAACAAGTTTTAAAGGTTATACCTCTAGCTCAAGGCTAGGGAAGAGTTGTGACGAAAAACGGGTGGATAAAAGCTAACGGTGGAGGTCCTTCGTGATCCGAGTGCACCAAAGCTCCTTATACGTGTCTTGTGATGTTTGAATGATCTTGGAATTGTGAAGACAAGAGCCGAATGTATGATGGTGGTGAGGGTGGTGTTCGGCCGTGAGCCACAAGGAGCAAGAGAGAGAGTGAGTTGGTTGTGAATTGTGATGGATGATCTTAGGTTTAGTGTGTTATTTATAGGAAGTTTAGGGTGTATTATCCAATGGGCATTGTGTTCACTAGATACTAGACAAAGCTTGATTGACCAAGATCACAAAGTACATGTGGTGCCCCCTAGGTTGAGGGGCCGGTTACGAGAGCAAGGGGGGGGGGGTATCTAGTTTGATTTTAAGTAGATGGTTAGTGTTTAGTTTAGGTTAAATAAGTTAGGTTAAGTATTAACCTTGTTAGTAATATAAAGTGTGTTATGGCGGGTGTTAGGGTAATCAGAGACCCTAACTGGTTCAGGTAAAATATAAAAGTGAAAATAATAAAATTTTCATGTTCCGGGTAAAGTCCGGGTGTCCGGTTGGATAGTAATCCGTTAAAGTGTTACAAAAGACTTTAAAGTGTCGTTATTACCTTTTAGTGACACATTTTGTTTTCCCGACACTTTAGAAAGTGTCTAGTAATATTTTCTCATTTCTGGCACTTTACTAGTCAGCTAGAAGCTGGTTAAATTGTTAAAGTGCTGTGTTTGGTACTTAAAGTACGTCCTGGCACATCCGAATCAGTGTATCTTATCCCCTAGAGACGCGGTAACACAACCCTTATATCCTACACTCACTACCAGTGTAGCCAAAACATATGAGGCTCTTAACAGGCCTTGAGGCAGTGTTTGCCTGATGCTGGTTATATCAGCATGTTCACTGTGTATCCGTTAGTGCTACTGTGCTTTTTGTGCATCATGTTTGTCACTAGGGTTCAGTAGGTAAATAATGTAGTGACAGCAAGCAAGTGTGATGCAAGTAAGTGCATGTATCAGTATGCAGGTAGCAGTTTATCAGCTAGTTTCAATCAAGCACAGTAATCAAGTAGTAATTAATCATTAATTAAGTCGTACGGATACCTGGTTTTGTGCGGGTTGTCACAGTACATGTATCAGCATTCAAGTAGCAGTTTATCCACAAGTTCAAGTAAGCACAATAATTAAGCAGTAATTGATTATTAATTAAGTCGTACGGATACCTGGTTTAGTGAGGGTTGTCACATTCTCCCCCCGTTAAAGAAATTTCGTCCCCAAAATTTGTACTACCTTATCTCCTTATGGTCACGTCACACATGGATACATAATTGATATCGAGGTAGATAGTTATCAAACCGAATCAACCTTTACTCACACTTGGGGGTCCACAAGAGAGGAGTTTCAACTTATAAGATCCTCAAATGTCCGATCAAAGTATCCCAGCGAGTTTTCACGAAACATAGTACCCTCTATACAAATTCAAAGATTATAAACTCAAATGAAATGGTAAAGTGATCTGTCAACTCCCGAGTAGACGAGTGGCAAAGTTCAGTGCGTTTGAACCTTTTGAACTGTGAGGATACACTGAATGAATACAGAAGAACCTGGTGTATCCTTGCTTTGATTTGTAGTTGCATCAGGAATATGTAAATGACAAGTCAACAAAAGTTTATGTATTTTGCGTGGAACGGTTGACCATGATTAGCACAAGCTACAAGTTTGTAAAGACACCACAAGGTATCTCAACGACATGATTTCCATAATAGCGGTGACTGAACAAATTCACTGAGTTTGAGACCAGATGAAGGTGTACCGGATCAAGTCGGAAGATGAAACTAAGTACTAACGAAAGAATCGTCAGGGGGTACACCATGATATGAAATGAATTTATGTACCTTTGACTCAGCACGCAAGTGTGTTGAGAGTGATTTAATTGTGATAAAGAAAACGGATTTAGGGCAAGTTGTCAAATAATCAATTAAATCCGTATACGAAGTGAGTAGTCAAATAAGCGCAAGCTTCTGTTCTATGAAAGTATCACTGTAAGGTATCGAAGTCTATCAACGATTTAGTGGAGTCTTAGACCAAATAAGTCTACTACGACCCGAAACAAAAGAATCGGTGCCAAAGTATTAGAATATGATGCTCTCAATGCATCACATGGCGTCTCAAATTAAGCATGTGAACTGGATAAGTTCAAGCAGTTGAACCTAGTTTCAACGTAACCAAACAATAAACGTACATATCAACAAGGAAATCTTGACATGATAGCAAACATGTAACTTGAAAGAAGGTAGTTCCAATAAGTGTGTTGACTTGATAACAAAAGAGTCAACAATGACAAAAATGTAGGTCATTCGAATCACAACCAGTAATTAGATTTGACAACGTAATATCTGAACATTCATGAAGCGTTTATTCGAAATGAAACCACATGCGTAGCAAATGGTGCATGGGTTATATATAGGTTTTCAAGTGATGAAGTGATGCGTTCTTACCAAAACGAAGAAGTGACCAAATATACGAAGCAAACGTGCGTTCGCTCTCAGCGAAAGAAAACAACGCGATGCAACTACTTGAGGGGAGTAGAAATGCAAATTTCTACTTGTTAGAAGTGAAAGTGAAGGCTTCAATGGAAGAAAATTTAAGTACTTTCGGGTTCGTTAGCTGCAATTATGACAACTCGAAATTTAGAACCTTTCGTTATATCTCGATGTTACTTGCTCGAATGTTATGTGATTAGTTAATTTGTGTGATTAATGAGATAAGCGAACATTCTATGCGATTATGTGTTATGTGTATATGCTCGTATGTATAGTATGTGTATAGGTTTATGTGAGCCGAGAACCAAGAACCCGACTCGAGACCATGTGGTCTCGAGTAAACAGTAACACTTGGGCCGGATGGGCCACGCACCCCATTTAACCCAACCGAAACCCATTAGGGTGCACCATGTGGACAAGTATATAACCCTTAGTGATGTTAACCTTGCCATTCTTTGGACAAACCACACACACTCCCCCTTCCTCTCACTAAAACCCTAAGCTACAACATTGTTCTCCTTCTTCTCGGATCAAACCGGTGACGCTAGGACTCGCGGATCGGCACACACGCACACACACATTCGGAAGCTTCATACTCACCTTTGAAACCATCAACCGGTTAGTGTTCTTATGATGTTTGTTGTTAAATGGTAGTATGAATGATATGATCTAACTAGTGTAGTTACATGATTGATGATGCTTTGTGAATCGGTTGTGTGTGATGTTGATAATCGGCTAACATGCTTTGATTTCGGATATGTTACATAATGAGCTCATGATATCTTGTGTCTAAACATGATTCAAACCATTGATTATTGATGTTCATGAAAACCGGCTTGCATATGTGTAGTATCATGTTAATCGGATTAGTGTAGAGTTGATTTTAGATGTTATGTGATGATTCGAAACCTTTAGATGAATATGTCAAGTGTGATGATTTGTTGTTCATGATTATGTTTGTGATTAATGCTAGAAACCGGAAATGTGACGAACAAGTTTGAATAATCAACATGAACATGTGTTGAATGAGGACATGAATATTTGAATATATGTTGAATGTGCTTGAATATGATATGAACATGCTATGAACATTTGAATAATACTTGTTTGATCCATTTTAGTAAATTGTGAGACAAGAAAACATGTTTATGTGGGTGGTACAAACTGATTCATGAAATCGATTTTCCATTGGGTAGTACACTGTGCAAAATCAGCAGATGTCCAGTCGAGACCTTCAGTCTCGACTCGAGACCACCATATGCCAACTCGAGACCACCATATGTCAACTCGAGACCACCGCATGACAAGTCGAGATCCTCAGTTGCGACTCAGGTAGCGAGTCGAGAACCCCTAGTCTCGACTCGAGACCATGCTTCATCAACACACACATGCATAACCCGAGACCTCGTCCGTTGCGACTCGAGACCTATAAGCTTAAACCGAGATCGCACAGTCTCGACTCGAGACCGCACATTCTCGACTCGAGACCTTGAACGCACACTCGCTGATTTGGACTTGCACGTTATTACGGACTTAGATGATTGGGCCGGGCTTTTGGGCCGAAAGTATGGACTATATGTGCTACTGTTGAATGAGAATGTTGTTTGGGCTGCCATGAATAATACTTGAATGCAATGTGCTAGAAACATACGTGTACTGCTTGAATACGAACCTGATTTGTGTGATACAACTATGATAGGACGTGAGTAACCACAATATTGCTTGATTGACTTTTCTGTGTATCTACCGAGCAAACCAAGGTGAGTTCACACCCTCTACAAAGCATGGGATTCCCAGGGGTCGGGAATTGGGGTTAAGGAACATGGGTTCCTCGTCCTCCTTGGGTAGGACAGCAATGGTCCAGGAATGTAATTCCTCGTCCTCACGGACAGATAACTCATACTAGACCAAAACTCTATCATGAAGTCCCTCATTTTTGTATCGACTTAATCGCCGGGCCAATGGCGAGCGGGTCATTAGTTAGATAGCGCTATTTAGGTCTGACAAACCTCACACCGTGCCGCAGAGGACGGGCGTGAACTAATGGATCTGGGGCACGTCAATGATGATAGACATTGACAGTTTCAGGGCACTTTAACATGACTACAGTCAGCAGTCGATATGGTAACGAGTCTGGTGTATACATGGGGTAGCCCCCACGGCCGAAATGCCAGATAACTAACACAGGGTAGCCCCCACGGCTGGATCGCCAGAGTAACCGGGAATAAACAAGTCACACTTTTTTAACTATGGGGTAACCCCCACGGCAAGATGCCAGATAAAGGAAACTGTTTTCGAAACAACTTAAAACGAACACCCAACCGTGAACTCACTCAACTTGTTGTTGACTCGTTACTACATGCTTTGCAGGTCCTTAGGTTCTTAGCTGGAGCTTGCATGGAGGAGGATCGTTGTGGGACATGGACGGCTGTGTGCCATGTTAAACTTTGAAACAATTAAACTTATGCTTTGTTTTTAAGACTTATGCTTCCGCTTGCAACTTAACTGTGTTTTGTTGAAACACCAATTGTATTGGTTGGATTTTTATAACTACATATATGCTTGTTCAATATGATTGGTGGCTGGATCCTGGTCAGTCACGCCTCCAAGCGGTAGTACTCCGCAGGTGGATTTTGGGGGTGTGACAGATTGGTATCAGAGCCAGGTTATAGTGAACTTGGTTTTAATAAAGGGGAAAACGTTTTTGTTAAAACCAGACTATAACCTGTACCGTGCTCAACGGTCCACAACGACGCTTCACTCCACATGCAAGGCTCGACATTCTAGGTGATATGGTCTGTGTATATTGCCTACTTGTTAGTTACATAGTACATTGCTTATGGTATGCTTGGTTAGTATAACTACAGTTGCTTGAACACGTGCGTGCTTACTCTATTTTATCGTCGGACTTTCGCGAACCCCTCTCACTCACGTTCTTCTTGATATGAAGATCATGTCTGGACGCGTTAACCTGACACAAGCCCAGTTGACGGCTCTGATCAACGAACGAGTTGCCGCAGCACTTGCAGCTGCACACGCAGGAGGTATATCCTGCAGTCCGAACTCATTCTAGGATCTTTAGAATCCTACTCTCGTGAACCAACCTTTGTGTTAAACTCTGTCTTTTCTTTCACCCACGATAGGTCAGCATGATCAACCACCCGTGTGCACTTTTAAGACTTTCATGGACTGCCGACCAACTACTTTTAGCGGCACTGAAGGAGCAGTAGGTCTCCTACACTGGTTTGAGAAACTAGAATCTGTCTTCGAAATGTGCGAATGCCCTGAGGCGCGCAGGGTGAAGTATGCTACTGGTACTCTCGAGGGTTTAGCCCTCACATGGTGGAACGCTCAGGTTCAGATGCTGGGGTTGGTTGCTGCCAACGCCACCCCATGGGAAAATTTTAAAGAGATGATAAAGGAGGAATACTGCAGTCGTGATGAGATTCACAAAATGGAAGTGGAGTTCTTCAACCTCAAGATGACGGGGTCCGAAATTGAAGCTTATGTGAAAAGGTCGAACGAACTGGCAATCCTGTGTCCTACTATGGTGGATCCTCCCATCAAACGTATCGAATTGTTTCTTCAGGGCTTAGTGCTAGAAATCCAAAGTCATGTGACTTCAGCGAACCTCGCCACCTACCAGCAAACTGTTCAGTTGGCTCACCGTCTCACGGATCAGGCGGTGGAGCAGAACAAGTTACCAAAACGCATAGGTGCTGCAACTACTTCTGGTACCTCTAGTGACAACAAACGGAAATGGGATGGAACTTCAAGTAAGGGTTCGACTTCTGTTCAGTCCCAGTCTCAGCAGAGAAAGACTGATGACTACAAGAGCCCTAATCAGCAATCGTCTGGTGGTCAAAGTCATGGTGGGTACAAAGGAAATCACCCCAAATGCAATCGCTGCAGCCTGCACCACAGCGGGCCATGCACCAGGGGCAACTGTCATCGGTGCAACAAGCCTGGTTACGCTGCAAAGGATTGCAGGAGCTTATACCCCGCCAATCAGAATCGTCATCAAGCTCAACAGAACCAGCTCCAGCAGCAGCAGCAAGGTGACAACAAAGGGTGCTTTCAGTGTGGAGCTGAGGGCCACTTCAAGAGAGACTGTCCCCAACTGAACAGGAACCAGAACAACAACAACAACAATAACAACAATCAGGGGAATGGTAACAATGGGAACAACAACAACAATGGCGCCAGGGGGCGGGTGTTTGTGATTGGCCAAGGTGAAGCAAGGAATGACCCCAATGTTGTGGCGGGTAAGTTCCTTCTCGACGACTTTTATGTTTCAGTTTTATTTGATTCGGGTGCCGATACTAGCTACGTGCCACTAGAAGTTAGTCGAATGCTTAAGCGTATTCCAACACCTTTGAACAACAAGCACACCGTAGAGCTAGCAAATGGTAAGAGTTTAGAAGCCACACACATAATCAAGGGTTGTAAACTTATTCTCGCTGACCAGACCTTCTCTATCGACCTCATTCCTATTGTCTTGGGTAGTTTCGACGTTGTCATTGGGATGGATTGGTTATCCCGACACCGAGCAGAGATTCTTTGCAACGAGAAGGTTGTCCGTATTCCAGGTCCCGGTGGTGAACCTCTCATGATTCATGGCGACAAGAGGAGTGCTGTTGAGAACGTCATTTCCCTCCTTAAGGCCCAAAAGTGCTTGCGAAAGGGCCACACTGCCATTTTGGCTCTCGTTACTGACACCTCATAAAAAGAGAAGAAGATAGAAGATTTTCCAGTTGTACGCGATTATCCAGAGGTATTTCCTGAGGAATTACCTGGTCTTCCGCCTCATCGCCAAGTCGAGTTTCAGATCGAACTAGCTCCTGGAGCTGCGCCCATAGCCCGTGCACCTTATCGTTTAGCCCCATCAGAGTTGAAGGAACTCTCTACGCAACTACAAGAGCTCCTGGATAAGGGTTTTATTCGTCCAAGCTCATCGCCCTGGGGGGCTCCACTATTATTTGTAAAGAAGAAGGACGGTACTTTCAGAATGTGCATCGACTACCGGGAACTCAACAAGGTGACGGTGAAGAACCGTTATCCTCTACCGCGTATCGACGACTTGTTCGACCAGCTGCAAGGGTCGAGCTACTATTCAAAGATCGATTTAAGATCGGGTTACCACCAGCTGAGAGTCCGGGAAGAGGACGTCTCCAAAACAGCTTTCAGAACTTGATACGGGCACTATGAGTTTTTGGTCATGCCTTTTGGGATGACAAACGCACCTGCGGTTTTCATGGACTTGATGAACCGAGTGTGCAAGCCTTACCTGGACAAGTTCGTTATAGTCTTCATCGACGACATCCTGATCTATTCCAAGAGTCAGGAGGAACACGAACAGCACCTACGACTTATTCTGGAACTTCTTCGAACAGAACAGCTTTATGCAAAGTTCTCGAAATGCGACTTCTGGCTTCGAGAAGTCCATTTCCTAGGCCACGTGGTAAACAAGGATGGGATTCACGTTGATCCATCCAAGATAGACTCGATTAAGAACTAGCCTGCACCTCGTACACCAAAGGAAATTCGCCAATTCTTGGGTTTGGCGGGATACTACCGGAGATTCATAAAGGATTTTTCTAAGATTGCACAGCCTCTCACCTCACTAACGCAGAAGGGCGTTGTTTATCGCTGGGGAAATGCACAGGAGTTAGCTTTCCAGCATTTAAAGGATAGACTTTGCAGCGCACCTATCCTTTCCCTACCAGAGGGCACAGACGATTTTGTGGTTTATTGTGACGCATCAATTCAAGGTCTTGGTTGTGTATTGATGCAACGAGATAAAGTTATAGCCTACGCTTCACGCCAACTTAAGGTTCATGAAAAGAACTACACTACGCACGATCTAGAGCTGGGAGCCGTTGTTTTTGCACTTAAGTTATGGCGGCACTACCTGTACGGTACTAAGTGCGCCATCTACACCGACCACAGGAGCCTCGAGCATATCTTCAAGCAGAAGGAACTGAATATGCGGCAACGACGATGGGTCGAGCTACTGAATGACTACGAGTGCTCGATCAGGTACCACCCGGGCAAGGCCAATGTTGTGGCTGACGCCCTCAGTCGGAAGGACACTGCACCTAAGCGCGTGCGAGCTTTACAACTCACGATCCACTCAAGTCTCCCTTCCCAAATACGAGCTGCTCAGATAGAGGCACTGAAACCAGAAAACGTCAGGGCTGAAACCCTACGCGGATCAAGGCAACGATTAGAACAAAAGGAAGACGGTGCTTATTACGTAACGGGACGCATTTGGGTCCCACTCTATGGCAACCTACGAGAGCTTGTGATGGATGAAGCACACAAGTCTCGCTACTCGGTGCATCCTGGTTCGGATAAAATGTACCACGATATCAAAGCTACGTACTGGTGGCCTAGCATGAAGGCCCACATAGCAACTTACGTCAGCAAGTGTTTGACTTGTGCAAGAGTCAAGTCTGAATACCAGAAACCCTCGGGCCTACTCCAACAACCAGAGATACCACAATGGAAATGGGAGCAGATTTCCATGGATTTTGTTACTGGCCTACCTAGATCCCAGCGTGGGAATGATACTATTTGGGTGATCGTGGATCGACTCACAAAGTCTGCACACTTCCTGGCTATCAAGGAAACGGATAAATTCTCCACTCTTGCAGAAATATACCTCAAGGAAGTTGTCTCGAGGCACGGGGTGCCCACCTCTATTATCTCGGATCAAGATGCGCATTTTACTTCAGAACTGTGGCAAGCAATGCACAAATCCTTTGGCTCACGATTAGACATGAGCACAGCGTACCACCCTCAGACAGACGGGCAGTCCGAGCGCACCATTCAAACCTTAGAAGACATGCTTCATGCATGTGTAATCGACTTTGGCAGCCGCTGGGAAAAGCATCTGCCACTTGTGGAATTCTCGTACAATAACAGCTACCACCCCAGCATTAAAGCTGCTCTGTTTGAAGCATTGTATGGACATAAATGCCGGTCACCTCTTTGTTGGGCAGAGGTGGGGGATAGTCAGATCACTGGTCCAGAACATGTGGTAGACACAACCGAACAGATTGCTCAAATACGAAAACGCATGGCGGCAGCTCGCGACCGTCAGAAAGTTTACGCCGACATGGGCAGGAAACCGCTTGAGCTCCAGGTTGGGGAGCGGGTACTACTCAAAGTTTCACCCTGGAAGGGTGTGGTTCGTTTTGGTAAACGCGGCAAACTTAACCCACGATACGTTGGACCCTTCGAAGTCATTGAGAAAATAGGCAGGGTGGCCTATAGACTCAACTTACCAGCGGAACTCGGTGCCGTTCACAACGTTTTTCACGTGTCGAATCTGAAGAAGTGTCCGTCAGATGAGACCCACGTAGTTCCTCTGAAGGAACTCACTATCGACGAACAGTTACGATTCGTCGAGGAACCAGTCGAAATCACGGACCGGGATGTTAAGGTCCTCAAGAGCACCAGAATACCTCTCGTTCGAGTTCGTTGGAACTCACGTCGCGGCCTAGAGTTCACCTGGGAGCGCGAAGATCAGATGAAACAAAAGTATCCCCAACTGTTCGCAAACAGTACACCCACTACTGAGGCCGAAGCTACGGAATTTCGGGAAGAAATTCCAGATCAACGGGGGGTGGATGTGACACCCCAGGAAAACCAGGAAAACCATACAACTTAACTAGCTTCCTCAGTGAGTGCCTACCAAATTTCGGGACGAAATTTCTTTCAACTTGGGGATGATGTGACAACTCGAAATTTAGAACCTTTCGTTATATCTCGATGTTACTTGCTCGAATGTTATGTGATTAGTTAGTTTGTGTGATTAATGAGATAAGCGAACATTCTATGCGATTATGTGTTATGTGTATATGCTCGTATGTATAGTATGTGTATAGGTTTATGTGAGCCGAGAACCAAGAACCCGACTCGAGACCATGTGGTCTCGAATAAACAGTAACACTTAGGCCGGATGGGCCACGCACCCCATTTAACCCAATCGAAACCCATTAGGGTGCACCATGTGGACAAGTATATAACCCATAGTGATGTTAACCTTGCCATTCTTTGGACAAACCACACACACTCCCCCTTCCTCTCACTAAAACCCTAAGCTACAACATTGTTCTCCTTCTTCTCGGATCAAACCGGTGACGCTAGGACTCGCGGATCGGCACACACGCACACACACATTCGGAAGCTTCATACTCACCTTTGAAACCATCAACCGGTTAGTGTTCTTATGATGTTTGTTGTTAAATGGTAGTATGAATGATATGATCTAACTAGTGTAGTTACATGATTGATGATGCTTTGTGAATCGGTTGTGTGTGATGTTGATAATCGGCTAACATGCTTTGATTTCGGATATGTTACATAATGAGCTCATGATATCTTGTGTCTAAACATGATTCAAACCATTGATTATTGATGTTCATGAAAACCGGCTTGCATATGTGTAGTATCATGTTAATCGGATTAGTGTAGAGTTGATTTTAGATGTTATGTGATGATTCGAAACCTTTAGATGAATATGTCAAGTGTGATGATTTGTTGTTCATGATTATGTTTGTGATTAATGCTAGAAACCGGAAATGTGACGAACAAGTTTGAATAATCAACATGAACATGTGTTGAATGAGGACATGAATATTTGAATATATGTTGAATGTGCTTGAATATGATATGAACATGCTATGAACATTTGAATAATACTTGTTTGATCCATTTTAGTAAATTGTGAGACAAGAAAACATGTTTATGTGGGTGGTACAAACTGATTCATGAAATCGATTTTCCATTGGGTAGTACACTGTGCAAAATCAGCAGATGTCCAGTCGAGACCTTCAGTCTCGACTCGAGACCACCATATGCCAACTCGAGACCACCATATGTCAACTCGAGACCACCGCATGACAAGTCGAGATCCTCAGTTGCGACTCAGGTAGCGAGTCGAGAACCCCTAGTCTCGACTCGAGACCATGCTTCATCAACACACACATGCATAACCCGAGACCTCGTCCGTTGCGACTCAAGACCTATAAGCTTAAACCGAGATCGCACAGTCTCGACTCGAGACCGCACAATCTCGACTCGAGACCTTGAACGCACACTCGCTGATTTGGACTTGCACGTTGTTACGGACTTAGATGATTGGGCCGGGCTTTTGGGCCGAAAGTATGGACTATATGTGCTACTGTTGAATGAGAATGTTGTTTGGGTTGCCATGAATGATACTTGAATGCAATGTGCTAGAAACATACGTGTACTGCTTGAATACGAACCTGATTTGTGTGATACAACTATGATAGGACGTGAGTAACCACAATATTGCTTGATTGACTTTTCTGTGTATCTACCGAGCAAACCAAGGTGAGTTCACACCCTCTACAAAGCATGGGATTCCCAGGGGTCGGGAATTGGGGTTAAGGAACATGGGTTCCTCGTCCTCCTTGGGTAGGACAGCAATGGTTCAGGAATGTAATTCCTCGTCCTCACGGACAGATAACTCATACTAGACCAAAACTCTATCATGAAGTCCCTCATTTTTGTATCGACTTAATCGCCGGGCCAATGGCGAGCGGGTCATTAGTTAGATAGCGCTATTTAGGTCTGACAAACCTCACACCGTGCCGCAGAGGACGGGCGTGAACTAATGGATCTGGGGCACGTCAATGATGATAGACATTGACAGTTTCAGGGCACTTTAACATGACTACAGTCAGCAGTCGATATGGTAACGAGTCTGGTGTATACATGGGGTAGCCCCCACGGCCGAAATGCCAGATAACTAACACGGGGTAGCCCCCACGGCTGGATCGCCAGAGTAACTGGGAATAAACAAGTCACACTTTTTTAACTATGGGGTAACCCCCACGGCAGGATGCCAGATAAAGGAAACTGTTTTCGAAACAACTTAAAACGAACACCCAACCGTGAACTCACTCAACTTGTTGTTGACTCATTACTACATGCTTTGTAGGTCCTTAGGTTCTTAGCTGGAGCTTGCATGGAGGAGGATCGTTGTGGGACATGGACGGCTGTGTGCCATGTTAAACTTTGAAACAATTAAACTTATGCTTTGTTTTTAAGACTTATGCTTCTGCTTGCAACTTAACTGTGTTTTGTTGAAACACCAATTGTATTGGTTGGATTTTTATAACTACATATATGCTTGTTCAATATGATTGGTGGCTGGATCCTGGTCAGTCACGCCTCCAAGCGGTAGTACTCCGCAGGTGGATTTTGGGGGTGTGACAGCAATGACAAGTTGGTCAAGTTAATGGTGTTTGATTGAGTTGACAGAAATGGTTCCTAGATGTAAGGCTTCTAGTTTTTTTTCTAGATTCCGCACCTCGTGTGGGTCTAGTTTATTCATTGTGTAGGAAGTAGCATTTTGTTTATATCTAAGCACAATCATTGTCCCACAATTTTACCTTGGTATACTCCCTGAGTTGCTCTGCTAACGATGTTCGATCGTTGATCAGTCGTGTAGTAGTAGTTGAATCATCATAGTCGCTCGTGTAAGAAGTCCGCTAATTTTTAGCAAGAGTTATTGTCTCTGGTGGGTTAGTTCGTTCGGTTCCTGGTAGCTGACGCTTACTTGAAACTCATTATCCCCCTTTTTGACGAGCAGATATGTGGTTTTCCCCAACAGGGGATTTTTGGTCCGTTATCTTCCTTCTCCATCCACTTCTGAAGCTTCACTGTCAATCCTCGCATTCCCGAAGATGTAAGTCGTTGAGGGGTATTGACTGCAGGTGCGATGCCGGGAATTTATCTGATGTGAACAGGATCAGCCGTGGGAGAGAACATTATGGCAAATCCTCGGGGAAGACCTTAGGGCATTTTGTTGTAATAAGAAGATCTTCGTGCTTAGTTCTTCGGCTCCTCCTGTCCATTGCCTCATGGGTCATGATTGCTTCGTCGTTCGACTCCGGGATGCGGATAACGATTCTCCGCTTGGTTGCTCGACCACGGTTTCATCCTAGCTACTATGACGAGGTCGTTTATTAACCAGCCTCATTAAGAGTGGGTTGTCTAACCTACTCTCTACTAAACTAAGTAGGTTCCTAATTCCATGAGATGCGGGGCTATGGTCGGCACTGTTATCAAATAACATGAATGCAAAATTTTGGGTTGGTAAAGAACGTACCAGCGACCATATCTGGGTCCTGGCATGCTTCACTAGCTTCGGTGTTGGATGTTCCTTCATGGTCTTGGTTAATCTCCCTTGGGCAATCCTTCCCAAGCTGCCCCTTACCATCGCTGTTACAACCTTCCTTTCCCCTTTTCGTCTCCTGCCAACACGTTTCCCTGTCGTGTCCCCTTTTACCACAGTTGTCACACTTCTTATTACCGCATTTCCCATTATGATGGCGCTGGCATACCTCACACTTAGGTAGATTACCCAGGTACATCTTTCCCTTTTTGGCCTTTTTCTTTTTATTTGCCTGATCACCTCCCTGAAATTCACCGAGCTTCCTTTTGTTCTTCCCAGATGTCTCCACTGGTGTTTCCTTCTTCTCGTCCGGGATCGAAAGTTTCACCAATCTAAGTGCTTCCTTAGTGAGCTCCAGTCCTATCACATGGGCAATTGTGGGTGATGGTGGCGTTGATACCATCATCAAGCTCAAGGCTTGAGGTGTCAGTTCCCAAATGGATTGCTCCATTTTCTTCAACTCGGGTTCCACTAGGTACGGAATGACCCGCAACAAATCGTAAAGCCTTTCGTACGTGCTTCACCACATCTGGACCTTCCTTCTGTAGTTCCCAGAATTCTAATTCCAGTCTTTGGATATCAATCTGTGAACAATACTCCTTCCGCATTATTTCTTTCAGCTCGCGCCATGACATCGCATATGCTACAGCCTCGCCCAATTCTCGAACCTTACGGTCCCACCATAATAGAGCTCCATCTTGTAGCAATCCGAAAACGTACGGGACTTGCTGCTCTGGCGTGCAACCACTCATTCGCACAACGGCATCCACATTCTCAGCCCAATTCACAAAAGCTATGGCACCTCCCATGCCACCGAAATTCAGAGGGTTGCATTCTAGGAAATGCTGGTAGGTACAACCGTTAGGTGGGTTTCTCCCTGTGGCACCTTCGCCATGTTGGTAGCGAAGAACCTCATGCCGAGCTCTGACTCGAGAGGCGTGCGCTAACCATTCTGCCTCAGTCAGTCGGGTGATCTCTTGATGCGACATCTTCTAGGAAGAAGTTCAAGTTAGTTAGGTCGCTTCTATTCGGGGAACATAAATAGTCGTTCGAAACACATGTATCACACATGTTTAAGTCATCATATTACACATCCCGCAATTTATCAAGCAAGTAATTGGAATCATGTTTACCGAAAGTATATCAAACAAACACGTGTTTCTTAGTCATAGCACATTCGTGTCATATTGGTATCATGTCTTATAATTAGGTTTTCATTAAACGATTAAGCACATTGCATCAAACTTATAACATTCGTACGTAATTTGAGGGTTTCGTATAATGAAAGTATAGCAAAGTAAACATGTAGTATTAAAATTTTAGTACGCACATAAGCGTTACTGATCGCATTTAGTAATGACATGGCGACTGTGCTTTCGTTGGTTATTGGCCACAGTGCTTTGGGTGCATGCTTAATGACAATTGGTTCCCATCGTTTGCCTGCAACAACTTTATTGTCTTACAAAATGTATCACATTATCCGGGTCACCGGGTCTCCCTACCCTTGCCCAACAAGTATATCCGCATATCTAAATTACGTAGTCAGACGTGGTCTTCACAAATTTCCACAATCTTGGGGTCTCTACCCAATCATAACGCAGTCTGCGTTATCCAGACACCAACATTTCTGGTGACTAAGGAGGAAAGAAAAATTAAACTGTCAGCATTTTTGAATTCCTCTGCGAGCTCGTATATTCCTCGAAGTAGTCAACTGATTTGCCGCTTAATGGTAAAAGGAACGCGTATCGAGATCCTGAGGACGGTGAAATTTCAGAGGTCAAGAGCATAAAAGGGATCCTGATGTACATGGCGGATCAAGGCATGCTGGTGGAGGGCGTGGTGTTTACTTAAAGTTTTCAGACAATATGCTGTCTTGTGATGTAGACACTTAACTCATGTTTTTGGTTATGTAACGTTTTGCATTTTGTGACAACCCTCACTAAACCAGGTATCCGTACAACTTAATTAATAATTAATTACTGCTTAATTACTGTGCTTGTTTGAAATTACTGATGAACTACTACTTGATTTCTGATACATGCATATACCTGCATCATACTTTACTTACCGTCACTACATTATTTACATGCTGAACCTTAGTGACAAACATGATGCACAAAAAGCACAGTAGCACTATAAACGGATAACCTATTGAACATGCTAATAAAGCCAGCATCAGGCAGACACTGCCTCTAAGGCCTGTATGAGCCAGAAATATTTTACTACACTAGTGGCGAGTGTAGGGATATAAGGGTTGTAGAACTGCGTCTCTAGGAATAAATTACAGTGACCGGATGTGCCTAAAACGTACTCTAAGCACAAAATTCAGCACTTTACATAATAATTCAGCATCTAGCTACTCAATAAAGTGCCAAAACATGAGAAAAATATTACTAGACACCTTCCAAAGTGTCAGGAACAAGTTGTGTCACTAAAAATAATTATAACGACACTTTAAAGCTTTGCTAAGCTCTTTAACGGATTACTATCCGACCAAACAACCGGACTTTACTCGGAACATGAAAATATTGTCATTTTCATTGTCTGTCTTTTTCTGAGCCAGTTAGGGTCCCTGAATACCCTAACACCCGTCATAACACATAACACACTACTAAACGGGTTAATCCCTAAACTTAACAAGGTTAACCTAACTAAATACTTAACATTTTGTTGGATTTGAACTAGTACCCCCCCCCCTTTACAAACCGTTCCCAAGAGGGGGACATACCTTGTCCTTTATTTGATTATATTAATCTTGTGCTTAATATCTAAGTAACACAAGATCCATTGGTTATTAGAGCATGATGGATTTATAAATTAACCCTAAGATCATGAAGTTCTTTTCCACAAAACAACTCACAACTTAACTCTCTCTCTCTCCCTCTAAGAGCTACGGCCGAACACCCCCTTGAGCATCCATCAACTTTCGATTTTTGATCTTCACATTCCAAGTATCTACAAGTGATAAGGATCGTGTATAAGTAACCTTGATGCAATCGGAAGGCGAATGACCTCTTCTCGTTGCTTTTATCCACTCTTTTTGCGACTAGAATCTTCCCTAGCCTCGAGCTAGTAGTAAGTTGCTTAAATCACCTTCTCGAACTATTTTAAGATGGTTAATATGATATGTAACGGTTAAAAGTCATGAACATACAAGTTGAAGCTTAAAAGTCTACTAAAAATGCTATAAGTGATGGTTAAAAGCTCATATGTTGTGTAAATCTTGTAGTATTTGATTTGTGTAGTTATTTGGACCCGATCTATGTTGTGGTTGTTCGTATCATCATTTAACCTGGGTTGGTCATGATCATGGATCATGACATAAGGTTGTTTTGGAAGTAAAAAGGGTTAAGTGATGAAACTCTACCACACATCAAACTTGAACTTGTGTAAAAATGATTTCACTTACGAAATAGTGTTTAAAACTAGTAGATCTACGGATCTACAAGCGGTATTTTCAAAAGACCTCGTGTCAAGAGAAAACATACTTTTAAAGACGGATCTTTCATAAACAAGAGTGATTTTAGCAAACACACAAGTGTGAAAATACTTGTGTAACACTAGGTTTCGACAAAATAACTATTTTTGTAAAAGATGACGAGAAGTTGTAAAAATGGAATTTCTTTAAAAACGGGGTTTTTACGAAACCGGATTGATTTTCATAAAGATCCACCAAAAGTAATGGACTTTACCTTATATTCTTGGATAAAACGTAAGTTCATGTAATTTATGCGTTATACATATTTATTTACTAGTTTGTTGTTTGGACATTGTTTTGATTGAATGAAAAGAATGATTGTTTTGATTTATGAAAGAAAATGATACGCTTGAAAGTGTGGCCACCTCCAGTTACAGAGGAAACTCTGGCGAAATTATTCTAAAAACCTAACACTTAGAATTATTTTCACTATAAGTGTTAGAAATACTTTTCGACTTGTTTTCGAAATATAAGTTTCGCCACGACTATATTTACAAAAATCGGAGGTGGGATTTCACAAAATAAAACTTGGTAAATATATATTTAGTATATATTTTTCATAAAGTCACTTGATATGTGTTTATGATTATTTTGTGAAAATACTAGTATTATTTTTAGGGTAAAAATAATACTATCGAATGTTAATGGATCCAAAATAATACGAACGTCTCTACGATAAATATACAAGTTACACCGGTAATTATTATCACCACTCGATTTTTAAAACGTAACTTACGCATTTTAAGAAAAGGTGACTTAACGCGTATTTTTGTCAAAGTATTATTTTGGGAAATTTGTGTAATAGAGAATATAATATTTTTGAGAAGAATATCTATATTTTGGAGTTAGAAATAGAATATATTTTAAGTGAGACTTAATAATATATTTCGAACACACATGTATTAAATTCCCCCATCCTTGGGAAGGAAAATGATTACCAAGTATACAGAATATAAACACGAAATAGTTGCCTAACTATTTCCCAAAAACTTAAACCATAAAGCTAAGGGACGGCCGTCCGTCTAATAGAGTTAGTACGTGTAGGTCGTCATACAGCTGCTTGATCAGGAGACATACTTGGTAGAGACGCACCACTGTGAGTTCATGTCCCCCTTTTCTCTTAAATGTTTTCAGTTTTCTAAACCACGGGGGTGAAATACATGTTACTTTGATTACAAGTACTTTATACATGGTATGGTTAGCGTAAGGAGGTTTACTACTTAGATCATGTGAGTGGGTAGGAGCAACATGAGGCCATTAGTCCTCATGGTAGGACCGAGGGACAGGAGCGGTAGATCTATCTGGGTGTAGCGAGCCCAGCCCCAGGCCAAACTAGAAACGGACCTCGGGGTGACTTTGTCCACATACTAATGCCGTGGCAAAATCTGCTAGGTTTGAGTCTCCCTACTTGCACTTCACATATATCAGTGGCCTTGCAAACCATTGGTGATCTCAATTCCCTTATTTGCTACATACCAGGATTTTTATACTTATAAAGGTTTATTTACTCACTTACGCATGAACTCGCTCAACATTATTGTTGATTTTTCAACTTACATGTATTTCAGGGAATTAAAGGATCTGGCGCGGTATGACACGTTTTCCTGCTGCACTAGTTACGAGGTCATCCGGGTTTAGGGAATGTGACTCTTTCCTGGACAAGTCACAGTCCTTAAACTATGCTTATGTTATGTTGTGTTTGTTGAACAATGTTTATGTCGTTAGGATGTGATTCCGTTAAGACAATGTTACTGTATTTGGTTTTAAAAGTTAATCGAATGGATGATCTTGCATGGTTTTATTTCGTATAGCTTTGTTATGGTTAAGCTATGGTATTAAGAAGTCACACCAAATTAACCACGCTTCCGCAAAGCCAGGGTGTGACACATTTGACGTTGCTCTTTGTGGTGTCAGCTCAAGCTTCCACGTTTCGCGACTCATATCCTCAACTGCAGTTGATGTTACAGGAGCAACTTGTGTGGTTTTCATAACGTGAGAAATGGTGAGGGTTTATAGTTAGCATAGTGCGTTTATAGGGACCATCAAATCGGCTTATCGAGCGTTGTAGAGGTGAATATAGCAAGCAGTGCGGCCTGGAGCATCTCTACTAGGCGCGGGTATGTCCTGACAGAAAGTGTTAGGCACGATGGCGCACGGGCGTCGATCTTCACAAGGGAAAACGAACCTCTCCACATATGAGGGGGTTGTCTGATGCAGGTGGATGTAAGGGGTGCAACGTCCGGCAGACAAAAAAGGAAACAGGATCGTAACCACGTAAAGGTGTAGGTTCAGCAGGCGCAACATCAAGCTGACCCAAATGGTGTAGTAGCTGGTTCAAGTGCAGGCTCCGGGTCATGTAACGGTGTGGAGGACATCAGCGGCGAGTGTGGGTAACAAAGGTGCATCCATAGGAACTGAAATAGGGGCTGAAACAAGGGCCACAAGAGAGCGTCACAGGAAACTCGAAAGGTGGGTAACCATTGTCATCGTCTATCCACCCATTTCTGGTGTGCACGTATCGAGGATCAACTTGGGTCGCAAAAGGCGTATGATCGAACTGTACAGGCACAGGTCAGGGTGGGGTGCAACAAGAGAGTCAGCAGGTATGACAGCGATAAGTGGGGGATCAACATGACCAGCAGCAATAACATGGTCATCCTCCAGTAGTGGTGCATCATCAGGGTGATCATCAATGGGTAGGTCAGTAATCACAGGATCAATGGGCATGCCAGCATGAACAGGGTCATGCTCAAACACTGGGTCAAGAGCAGCTACTGGCTCAAGGGCCATGGCAGGCTCGGGATCAACGAACTCCATATCAAAATCTGCATGATCAGCGAATGCAGGGTCAACTGGGTCTACTGGGTCAACCATAGGCTGATCCAAGTGGATGAACTCTATCTCCTAGTCCAGGTCAAATCCAGGGGGAAAAACAGGGTCTGAATCCTCATCGAGGTCGTGATCGAAAGCAAATCTAGGAGCAGAGACAGCAGATGATGCCCTGTCAGGATCTGAACCGTGTGAATAGTGCTGTGCGCTCCGAGTGTGTGACAGTACGGAGGCCACAGACTCGAAGGAGTCTGGAGCGGGTGAGTGTGTAGGTAACTCCTCAGCTGGAGCATCTGCGAGTAACAAAAGACCACCGTCAGCTAGAAGGGCCTCGCCCTCAACATCGTCCTCCAGGGGCTCATCATCAAACGGATCGACGTCGTCGTCAGCGTCGGCGTCGAGGAGTATATCGTAAGCAGGATAAACGGCCAAAGTTATGGGAGCAGGAATCTCTACGAGTGGTAGGTACCCAGCAAAAGGACCATCAGCGGACTTATCAACAGCGTCGGGTTGCGCAAAGGGCTGAAAGTCATCCTCGTCTGTGCTAGCAACATCTGATGTGTGGACCTCGTGCTCTGAAGACTCTAAGTCGTCTGATACTATGGGTCTAGGGTCCGTGGTGTTCGAATCACCTGTGCCGGACGAGTCCTTGGTGTCTGTATCATAAACACAAATATGCACAAATAATCAATCATACAATCAGATAAGCACATTAGTCACCAAGTAAGCAATCAAATAATTCTCCTAGTCCCACTAGCCTCCCAGCCTCTCAGACTGCTCTTCCTAGTCCCACTAGCTAAATTCTCCCAGCCTCTCAGACTGCTCTTCCTAGTCCCACTAGCCAACTACCTCGGTCTCCCAGACCGAGCCTCGGCCTCCCAGATCGAGCCTCAGCCTCCCAGACTGAGCCTAAAAATAATAAATAAAATGTGCTCAACATTTGTTTGTAAAAAGTTTTGGATCTGGACTTAAGTGGTATGCAGTGTAAAAATGTTTTCGTGAGAGCCCTAGTGATCATAGTCTAGACTCGAGAAGGAATCCTAGTTCGCTATGATCAGAGCTCTGATACCAAGCTGTCACACCCTGGCTTTGCGGAAGCGTGGTTAATTTGGTGTGACTTCTTAATACCATAGCTTAATTATAACAAAGCTATATGAAGTAAAAATCATGCAAGATCATCCATTGAATTAAGTTTTAAAACATAAGTAACACAACATTGTCTTAAGGGATTAACTCATGCGATAGACACTACAACCTGATAACATAAAAAGAAACGTTGTTTGAAAAGACACAACACCAACGTGAAATAAACGCAGTTTAAGGACTGTGACTCGTCCAGGAAAAAGCCACATCTCCTAAACTTGGATGACCTCATAACCCTTATGCAGCGAGAAAACGTAGCATACCATGCCAGATCCTTAATTACCTGAAATACATGTAAGTTGGAAAAATCAACAAAAATTGTTGAGCAAGTTCATGTGTAGTGAGTAAGTAAAACCTTTGTAAGTATAAAATCCTGGTATGTAACAAATAAGGAAAAAGAGATCACCAATGGTTTGCAAGGCCATTGATATTTGTGAAGTGCAATAGGAAGACTCAAACCTAGCAGATTTTGCGTTGGGTACAAAGTCACCATCTGGTCCATTAGGCGGGCTCAGGGGTTGGGCTCGCTACACCCAGATAGATCTACCGCTTACGTCCCTCGGTCCTACAATGAGGATTAATGGCCTCCAGTTCCCGCCTACCCACTCAAATGATCTAAGTAGTAACCCTCCTTACGCTAACCATACCATGTATAAAGTACTCGTAATCATAGTAACATGTATTTCACCCCCGCAGTTTAGAAAACTGAAAACAGTTAAGAGAAAAGGGGGACATGAACTCACAGTGGTGCGTCTCTACCAAGTATATCTCCTGACCAAGCAGCTGTGCGACGACCTACACGTACTAAGCCTATTAGGCAGATGGCCGTGCCTTGGCTTAAGGTTTATGTTTTTGGGAAATATTTAGACAACTATTTCGTGTTTATATTTTTGTAAATACTTGGTAATTGTTCTCCTTCCCAAGGATGGGGGATTTAATACATGTGCGTTCGTAAACTTCGAAATATATTATTAAGTCTCACTTAATATATTTTATTTCTTACTTCAAAATATAATCATTAACATTCGGTAATATTATTTTTACCCTAAAAATAATATTTGTATATTTCACAAAATAATCATAAAAATTCACAAGTGTTGTTACTAAATATATACTAAATATATATCTTAGCAAGTTTTTATTTTGTGAAAATCCCACTTCCGATAATTATAAATCTTGTAATAAAGTCATGGCGAAATCTATAATTCGAAAACACGTTAAAAATGTATTTCTAACACTTGTAGTGAAAATATTTCTAAGTGTTAGGTTTTTGGAAAAATTTCGCCAGAGTTTCCTCTGTAACTGGACGTGGCCACGCTCTCAAGCGTATCATTTTCTTTTACAAATCAAACCAACAATTTTCTCATTCAATCAATAAACATTATTCAAACCATCAAACTAGTCAAAATAGATGTAAATCGCAAAAATACATGAACTTGTGGTTTATCTAAAATATGAAGTAAATCCCATTACTTTTAGTGGATCTTCTGTATAAATCAATCCGGTTTCGTAAAAGTCTCGTTTTTAAAGAAATAAATTTCCACAACTTCTTGTCAACATTTACAAAAATAGTTCTTTCGTCAAAACTTTGTGTTACACAAGTGTCTACACACTTGTGTGTTTACAAAAGCACTTTTGGTTATGTAAGATCCGTCTTTAAAAGTATGTTTTCTCTTGACACGTGGTCCTTTGAAAATACCGCTTGTAGATCCGTAGATCTACTAGTTTTAAACACTATTTCGTGAGTAAAGTTGATTTTACACAAGTTCATGTTTAGTGTGTGGTAGAGTTTCATCATTTAACCCTTGTTACACTTAAACAAGCTCTATGTCATGATCCATGATCATGACCAATCCGGGTTAAACGATGATCCGAGCTACCACAATATAGATTGGGCCCAAATAATTACACAAAACAAAGCCTACAAGATTTACACAACAATCAAGCTTTTAACCATCATTTTTAGCATTTTTAGTAGACTTTTTCGTATCATTTTGTATGTTCATGAGTTTTAACCGTCATATATCGTTTTAACCACTTTAGAATGGATCAAGAATGTGTTTAAAGCAACTTACTACTAGCTCGAGGCTAGGGAAGATTCTAGTCGAAAAATGAGTGGATAAAAGCAATGAGAAGAGGTCCTTCGCGTTCCGAATGCACCAAGCTCCCTCGTATATGATCCTCAACACTTGTATACCCTTGGAATGGCTTGATCAAAATCGAAAGGTGGTGTGGTGAAGATGGTTGTGTTCGGCCGAGAGTGAAAGAGAGGGAGAGAGTGTGTGTTGTGGTTAAGTGTTGGATGGTTATAATGTGCTAAGTCTTGAACTTATAGGCATTTCATAAGATTATTATCCAAGATTCCATATGTTCCCTTGATATTAAGCATAAGAGATTAATTAAATCAAAATAGGACATGAGGTGTCCCCTTGGGGACGGTTTGGTTGGGGGGGGGGGGTAATCTAGTTCATTTCCAACTAAGTGTTAAGTATTAGTTAGATGATTAGGAGGTTAAACCATTTACTAGCATGTAGTGCGTTATGACGGGTGTTAGGGTATTCAGGGACCCTAACTGGCTCAGAAAAAAAGAAAAACAATGTAAATGGCAATAATTTTTATGTTCCGGGTATAGTCCGGTTGTTCGGTTGGATAGTAATCCGTTAAAGTGCTTAACAAAGCTTTAAAGTGTCGTTATTATTATTTTTAGTGACACAACTTATTCCCGACACTTTGGAAAGTGTCTAGTAACATTTTTCTCATGCTTTGGCACTCTATTAGTTAGCTAGACGCTGAATTTTTTTATGTTAAAGTGCTGAATTTTGTATTTAAAGTACGTTTTAGGCACATCCGGTCACTGTAATCTCATTCCTAGTGACGCAGTTCTACAACCCTTATATCCCTACACTCACCACTAGTGTAGCAAACTATCTCAGGCTCTTACAGGCCTTAGAGGCAGTACATGCCTGGTGCTAGTTATGACAACACGTTTAATAGGGTATTCCATTCATTGTGCTACTGTGCTTTTGGTGCATCGAGGTTATCACAAAGGTGCTGTAAGCAAAACATGGAGTGACAGCAAGTAAAGTATGATGCAAGTAAGTACATGTATCAGCATTCAAGTAGCAGTTTATCCACAAGTTCAAGTAAGCACAGTAATTAAGTAATAATTGATTATTAATTAAGTCGTACGGATACCTGGTTTAGTGAGGGTTGTCACATTCAGTCCCTGTAAGATAAAATAAGCATATTTTCGCACACCGAACCACTCAAAGCTTATTTCTAAGCTATGTTTAGGTTATTTATGGTATGTTTAGCTTATGATCATATTCCGGAATGTTCGTTACTATACAAATCGATATAGTTTCGCAGTTTGACAAAAATAGTCCCTGTAAGCGAACAAACTTGTTTTTGCCATACCAAACCCTTTAAAACTTATTTCTAAGTTATGTAAAGGTTATTTAAGGTATGTTGAGCCTATGTCACTATTCCAGAGTGTTTGTTGTATTAAACTGATCGCGTTTACGCATCGGTTCACGTATAACTCTCCAGAAAGCGATTTAAAGCTCGAAATTGAATAAGAATTGATATGTGCAAATGATACACATATTTATACAAATACCAAGTATGAAACACAATATTTCATTGGTTTGGTATTTGTTTGATGGTCTTAGTGACACAGGTGTCACAGGCTCCCCTACTTTAGGAAATTTCGTCCCGAAATTTAATTTTAGAGGAAACCTGTGAAGACAACTGTGATTGTTTCATTTCGAATGAATCCTTCATTTCCCAAGTAAAACTCTAGGTCACATTTGGATTATTAGTGAATCTGTTAATTGCCAAAATTTTGTCGTTGTTGTAACAAAAGCATTGAGCTTTGAACAACGGATTAGGAGAATGTTTCCCATGAAGACTATTATAGGAAACTTGTGTGTTCTTGAAATCAGAGTCGAAGAGTGCAAAATAAAATAACACTGGTCAAGGTCCAGGACTTCTAGTAACTCAAATAACGTTACGTTCTCAACGTAATAAGGAACACTTATATATAGGAAGTACCAGTGGCGTATCCACCATGCCCTTTTTACATTGTTCCCGTCTCGTTATTCTCATCACTATAGGTCTTAACACATGACAAAACTTGTTGTGTTTTCTGTGAACTTAATTCCATAATTATGTATGCATCCATAATTACGTAATTCCTTGCACAGTCCGCACAGTTCATTTTATAATGTGTAGGGGAAAAATCAATCGAACAAACAGGTAATGACTTGACTAGACCAGACCACCAAAGGATATTTTTAACTAGATCAACGAACACCCTTTTTTTAACTAGATCAACGAACGTCCTTTTTTTAACTAGATCAACACATGATCTCCTTAACTAGATCGTTGTCACACCCCCAAAATCCACATGCGGAGTATCACCGCTTGGAGGCGTGACTGACCAGGATCCAGCCACCAATCATATTGAACAAGCATGTAAGTAATTATAAAAGTCCAACCAATACAATTGGTGTCCAAACAAAACATAGTTTAAGTTACAAGCGGAAGCATAACGATTAAATCCAAAACAAAATATAAGTTCAAATGTTCTCAATGTTTAACATGGCACACAATAGTCCATGTCCCACAATGACTCTTCCCCATGCAAGCTCCAGCTAAGTACCTATTGACCTGCAAAGCATGTAGTAACGAGTCAACAACAAAGTTGAGCGAGTTCACAGTTGGGTGTTGGTTTAAGTTATTCCAAAAACGTAGCTTCCTTTAACTGGCATCCGTGCCGTGGGGGTTACCCCATAGTTGAAAACGTGTATTGTTTAATCCTGTTTACTCTGGCTATCTAGCCGTGGGGGCTACCCCATGTTTAATTATCTAGCTCTCTGGCCGTGGGGGCTACCCCATGTATATACTACTAGACTCGTTACCATATCGACTGCTGACTGTAGTCATGTTTATGTGCCCTGAACTGTCAATGTCTATCATCATTGACGTGCCCAGATCCAACAATAATATACGTTGATCTTGTGCGGTCCATTTATCTTGTGCGATCATGCATTAACAGATTGTACTATGAGTTGTAACAGTTGTACCGTAGCAGTTTCTAACTTGTGCGACCAAGAACTTGTGCGATCGGCTCTTGTGCGACCAGATCATCAAGGAGCTGATCTTGTACGATCAGTTATGTTTTCCTTAATTCATGTAATTAGTTACACTTACCCGATCCACCCAAACAGTTTCCATCTTTTACATTGATTCGATCAAATCAATTATATAAATGGATCATCAATATATTTGTTATGAACCCTAATTATTCTCTAAGCATAAACAATCATCAATATCCCACGAATTATGCAATCGGCTCATCAGTTTTGGTGAATTAGAACACTAACATGTAATCCTAGTTTATGTGTATATCAAATTAATCCATACAACACCACACATATACGATGAATCATAATTCCAGTAGGTCGTTTTCTATCCTAGCATACCAAGCATATCACAATTAAATCATGCAATTGTCTTCTACCCAGCCCTAAAATAACATCCTTCTAACAATTTGCTATCCAAATCTTAGCAACATACAATCTTCTAAACAATCATTAACAAGCATACAACACCTCATGCATCTATTATTACGAAAACACAAAAACAATTACTAACCGGATTGGAGGATGAACCAGGTGAGCTTGGCACAAGAGGACTTCTAACCAAGGTGTAGTGGTTGCCGTCGAGTCAAGGAGAGGAGAAGATAGAGTTTTAGGGTTTGTTGTGTGTGTTGGGTGTTTGCAAGTTATGAGGAGTATACACCGCCCCATGTTGATATGCGCATAAGGGGGATGGGCCGGACCCATCTTTGGGTTGCCCTTGGGTCTCGAGTTCAAAACAACAAGATTGGGCCGAGAGAGAGACATGTGCGGTTCGGTGCAAGGTGTGTGGCCCAACGGTTTGTGCGATTGAACATGTGTTGTACGATCAACTTCATTACACATACATACAAACAAATACATTCACATAACACGTAACGTAACAAAATCATAACATTCAGTTAATCGTCAAAGTTCACGTAATCACATAGGGTCCATATACGTTACATTAAACACATAGATAGGTTCTGAAATACGAGTTGTCACATTATCCCCAAGTTGAAAGAAATTTCGTCCCGAAATTTGGTACGTACTCACTGAGGAAGCTAGTTAAGTTGCATGGTTTTTCCTAGTTTTCCTGGGGTGTCACATCCTCCCCCCGTTGATCTGGAATTTCGTCCCGAAATTCCGCAGTAGCTTCAGCCTCAGTAGTGGTTGTACTGTTTGCGAAAAATTGGGGATACTTTTGTTTCATCTGATCTTCGCGTTCCCAGGTGAACTCTGGGCCACGACGTGAGTTCCAACGAACTCGAACGAGAGGTATTCTAGTGCGCTTGAGGACCTTAACATCCTGGTCCGTGATTTCAACTGGTTCCTCAATGAATCGCAACTGATCGTCAATAGTGAGTTCCTTCAAAGGAACTATGAGGGTCTCATCTGACAGACACTTCTTCAGATTCGACACGTGGAAAATGTTGTGAACTCCACTGAGTTCTGCTGGTAGGTTCAGTTTGTAGGCCACTTTGCCTATTTTCTCTATGATGTCGAATGGTCCGACGTATCGCGGGTGAAGTTTGCCTCGTTTGCCAAAACGAACCACACCCTTCCAGGGTGAAACTTTGAATAGCACTCGATCCCCAACCTGGAAATCGAGTGGTTTCCTGCCCTTATCGGCGTAGCTTTTCTGACGGTCACGAGCTGCCGCCATTCGTTGTCGTATCTGAGCAATCCTTTTCGTTGTGTCTACCACAAGTTCTGGGCCAGTGATCTGACTATCCCCCACCCCTGCCCCACAAAGAGGTGATCGGCATTTACGCCCGTACAATGCCTCAAATGGAGCGGCCCGAATGCTAGTGTGGTAACTGTTATTATACGAGAATTCCACTAGTGGCAGATGTTTTTCCCAACCGTTGCCAAAGTCAATCACACATGCCCTAAGCATGTCTTCAAGGGTCTGGATGGTGCGTTCAGACTGCCCATCCGTTTGTGGGTGATAAGCTGTGCTCATATTTAAACGTGAGCCAAAGGACTTGTGCATTGCTTGCCACAGTTCTGAAGTAAAACGTGCATCACGATCTGAGATAATAAAGGTTGGCACCCCGTGCCTCGAGACAACTTCCTTAAGATATACGTCTGCTAGAGTGGAGAACGTATCTGTTTCCTTGATAGCCAAGAAGTGTGCAGACTTTGTGAGTCGATTCACGATCACCCAAATAGTATCATTTCCACGTTGAGATCTAGGCAGGCCAGTAACGAAATCCATGGAAATTTGCTCCCATTTCCATTGTGGTATCTCTGGTTGTTGAAGTAGGCATGAGGGTTTCTGGTATTCGACTTTGACTCTCGCACAAGTCAAACATTTACTAACGTAGGTTGCTATGTGAGCTTTCATACTAGGCCACCAGTACGTAGTTCTGAGATCGTGGTACATCTTGTCCGAACCAGGATGTACTGAGTAACGAGACTTGTGTGCTTCATTCATCACAAGTTTGCGTAAGTTTCCATAGAGTGGGACCCAAATGCGTCCTGTTACGTAGTATGCACCGTCTTCCTTTTGTTCTAACCGCTGTCTTGAGCCGCGTAGGGCTTCAGCCCTGACGTTTTCTGGTTTCAATGCTTCTACCTGAGCATCTTGTATCTGTGCAGGAAGACTAGACTGGATGGTAAGCTGTAGTGCTCGCACGCGCTTGGGTATGGTATCCTTTCGACTGAGGGCGTCGGCCACCACATTGGCTTTGCCCGGATGGTATCTGATCGAACATTCGTAATCATTCAGTAGCTCGACCCATCAACGTTGTCGCATGTTCAACTCCTTCTGTTTGAAGATATGCTCGAGACTCCTGTGATCGGTGTAAATGGCGCACTTGATACCGTACAGGTAGTGTCTCCATATCTTAAGTGCAAAAACAACAGCTCCCAGCTCTAAATCGTGTGTAGTGTAGTTCCTTTCATGAACTTTAAGTTGGCATGAGGCGTACGCAATAACTTTATCCCGTTGCATCAATACACAACCAAGACCCTGAATTGATGCGTCGCAGTAAACCACAAAGTCGTCTGTGCCCTCTGGCAATGAAAGAATAGGTGCACTGCAAAGTCTATCATTTAAGTGCTGAAATGCTGATTCCTGTGCATTTCCCCATCGATAAACTACGCCTTTCTGCGTTAGTTAGGTGAGAGGTTGTATAATCTTGGAGAAGTCCTTGATGAACCTCCTGTAGTAACCTGCCAAACCCAAGAATTGGCGAATTTCCGTTGGTGTACGAGGTGCAGGCCAGTTCTTAATCGAGTCTACCTTGGATGGATCAACGTGAATCCCATCTTTGTTCACTACGTGGCCTAGGAAATGGACTTCGTGAAGCCAGAAGTCGCATTTCGAGAACTTTGCATATAGTTGCTCTGTTCGAAGGAGTTCCAAAATAAGTCGTAGATGTTGCTCGTGTTCTTCCAGACTCTTAGAATAGATCAGGATGTCGTCGATGAAAACTATAACGAACTTATCTAGGTAAGGCTTGCACACTCGATTTATCAAGTCCATGAAGACCGCAGGTACGTTTGTCAGCCCAAAAGGCATGACCAAAAACTCGTAGTGTCCATAACGAGCTCTAAAGGCTGTTTTGGAGACGTCCTCTTCTCGGACTCTCAGCTGGTGATATCCCGATCTCAGGTCATTCTTCGAGTAGTAGCTCGACCCTTGCAACTGGTCGAACAGGTCATCAATACGTGGAAGAGGATAACGATTCTTCACCGTCACCTTGTTGAGTTCGCGGTGGTCGATGCACATTTTGAAGGTACCATCTTTCTTCTTCACAAATAGCACTGGAGCTCCCCATGGCGAAGAGCTAGGACGAGTAAAAACCCTTATTCAAAAGTTCTTTTAGTTGCGTGGACAGTTCTTCCAATTCTGATGGAGCTAGGCGATAAGGTGCAAGAGCTATAGGTGCTGCTCCAGGAGCTAGTTCAATCTGAAATTCGACCTGGCGATGAGGCGGAAGGCCAGGTAATTCCTTAGGGAATACCTCAGAAAGTCACGTACGATCGGAAAATCTTCTATCTTCTCCTCTTTCTTCGAGGTGTCCGTAACGAGAGCCAAGATAGCAGTGTGGTCCTTTCGTAAACACTTTTGGGCCTTAAGGAAAGGGATGATGCTCACCACAGCACCACTCTTGTCGCCACGAATCGTAAGAGGTTCATCACCTGTACGAGGAACACGGACGATCTTTTCATTGCAGAGAACCTCTGCTCGATATTGAGGTAGCCAATCCCTACCAATAATGATGTCGAAACCATCACAACGTTGGGGTCATTCCTAACATCACCCTGACCAATCACGAACACTCGCCCCTGGCACCATTGCCGTCGTTATTACCCCCGTTGTTGCCTCCATTATTGTTCCCGTTTCCTTGATTGTGGTTCTGATTCTGGTTCTGGTTCAACTGTGGGTAGTGTCTCTTGAAGTGACCTTCAGCACCACACTGATAACATCCCTTGTTACCCTACTATTGCTGCTGATTCTATGGAGCTTGTGGCTGCCGTTGTCGGTTCTGGTTTGCAGGACGTGAGCTTCTACAATCTTTGGCTCCATGACCAAGCTTGTTGCATCTATAACAATGATCTTTGTTGCACTGCCCGCTGTGGCGCAAATTACATCGATTGCACTTAGGGTGGTTTCCCTCGTATCCACCCTGACTTCGATTACCAAATGACTGTTGACTGGGCTCCTGTCGCTGTTGCGACTGAGACTGAACCGAAGTGGAACCCTTGCTGGAGGTTCCATCTCACTTTCGCTTGTTGTCACTGGGAGTAACAGAAGTAGTAATAGTAGTAGCACCAATATGCTTAGGAAGCTTGTTCTGTTCCACTGCCTGGTCTGTGAGACGATGAGCAAGACGGGTAACATCCTGGATGGTAGCAAGGTTTGCAGTAGTCACATGGCTTTGAATTTCTTGTACTAGGCCCTTGAGGTACAGCTCAATGCGCTTGATGGGAGGATCCACCATAGTTGGATATATCACTGCCAGTTCGTTGGATCGTTTCGTGTACGCTTCTATTGTCACACCCCCAAAATCCACACGCGGAGTATCACCGCTTGGAGGCGTGACTGACCAGGATCAAGCCACCAATCATATTGAACAAGCATGTAAGTACCATAGAACCCAACACAATATAATTGGTGTCCAAAGCAAAACATAGTTTAAGTTGCAAGCGGAAGCATAACGATTAAATCCAAAACAAAATATAGGTTCAAATGTTTCAATGTTTAACATGGCACACAATTGTCCATGTCCCACAACGACTCTCCCCCATGCAAGCTCCAGCTAAGCACCTATTGACCTGCAAAGCATGTAGTAACGAGTCAACAACAAAGTTGAGCGAGTTCACAGTTGGGTGTTTGTTTTAAGTTGTTCCAAAAACAGTTCCTTTAACTGGCATCCCTGCCGTGGGGGTTACCCCATAGTTGAAAACATGATTTGTTTAACACATTTACTCTAGCAATCTAGCCGTGGGGGCTACCCCATGTTTAATTATCTGGCTCTACGGCCATGGGGGCTACCCCATGTATATACTACTAGACTCGTTACCATATCGACTGCTGACTGTAGTCATATTTATGTGCCCTGAACTGTCAATGTCTATCATCATTGACGTGCCCAGATCCATTAGTTCACGCCCGTCCTCTGCGGCACGGTGTGAGGCTTGTCAGACCTAAATAGCGCTATCTAACTAATGACCTGCTCACCATTGGCCCAGCGATTAAGTCGATATAAAAAGGAGGGACTTCGTGATAGAGTTTTGGTCTAGTGAAAGTTAACTGTCCACGAGGACGAGGAATTATATTCCTGAACCCGTACTGTCCTACCCAAGGAGGACGAGGAATCCCTATTCCTTAACCCATTCCCAACCCCTAGGAATCCCATGCTTTGTAGAAAGTGTGAACTCACCTTAGGTTAGCTCGACAGATAAACGAAAGTTTAAATTGAGCTGCTAGAGGTCAACCACGTCCTAACATGGTTACCATACAAGTCAGTTCTAGGTTCAAATAGTGCACGTATGTTTACACAAGTTAACAGGTTACTAACATGTATTGATCATGGCAAACACGTATAACACATTAGCAGTCAATTACATAACATACTGATACTTGTACGATCCCAAAGGTAAAGCCCAATAAACAGGCGGCCCAACCCCTTGTGCGATCAGCATAACTTGTGCGATCTACAATGGGTTGTGCGATTGGAAACCAACCCGGCCCAATAATAAATCCCAACATGTACACGGCCCAACAAACAATCATGAGTCTTGTGCGATCCGGATAGACTTGTGCGATCCGGATGGCTTGTGCGATCGAGATTGGGCTTTGGGGCCCGGCAGTTATCAAAACATAACTTGTGCGATTCCAATAGTCTTGTGCGACTACTGGTATCTTGTGCGACTGAACTTATGTGATCAGATCAGGTCTTGTGTGACCTGATCTTGTGCGACTGAGAGAACTTGTGTGACTAGTTTAAATATCCGAAACTTATGCTATTTAGTTATATCATTCAACAGTTTCCTTCTTTACACACAATCAATAAACACATTCAACAGTTTTAGATTATGCAAACTATCGATCAAACAAGGGTTTTATCATCTAATTCATATAAACCCTAATTACATTCAAAGCATAAACAACAACTTATTAAATCATACTATCTGATCCGATTACATAATCATACAACCGATTACATACATTCGATCCTAAATCATCATGCAAACAATCCGTAAACAAGACATGATATCCGATTAACATCATCATACACATGTGAGCCGATTTCATGAACATTATTTCTATTCGGTTCCTACCCACCTAAATCAACATCAAGCATATATCAAACCCTATAGTGATCAGACAGTTTGTTCATCATAATAAATCCCGAATAACATATATTTGATCATATAACAACATCAATCAAAACGAAATCGAACAACAACATAACACTAACCGGTTAAAGAATGGAACGAGGATTGATCCGAATAGAAAGTCTTCGATGGAGAAGGGATGTGGCTGCCGTCGAGTTCGTGAGGGAGAGAGAGATATTAGGGTTTGGTGCATTTTCTTACTTTGTAACAAATGAGAAACAAAACTCCCTAAGGATGTGTGTATGCATATGGAAGAGTGGGCCGAACCCAACTTCGGCTGCTCTAGGTTCGGATGCAAAGAGTGTAACCCGAATGGGCTTGTGCGATCGGGTTGTGTTGTGCGATTGGTTCGTTTATATACATACATTCGTTACACATAACACATATCAAGCATAACATTGCATTTAATAATCAAGGTTCATATAATCACATAGGGTCCACATACGTTACATTAAGTACAACGATAAGTTCTGAAATACGAGTTGTCACATTATCCCCAAGTTGAAAGAAATTTCGTCCCAAAATAGCAATGTACTCACTGAGGAAGCAAGTTAAGGTGCATGGTTTTCCTGGTTTTCCTGGGGTGTCACATCCTCCCCCCGTTGATCTGCCCGAAATTCCGCAGTAGCTTCAGCCTCAGTAGTGGTTGTACTGTTTGCGAAAAATTGGGGATACTTTTGTTTCATCTGATGTTCGCGTTGCCAGGTGAACTCTGGGCCACGACGTGAGTTCCAACGAACTCGAACGAGAGGTATTCTAGTGCGCTTGAGGACCTTAACATCCCGGTTCGTGATTTCAACTGGTTCCTCGACGAATCGTAACAGATCATCGATAGTGAGCTCCTTCAAAGGAACTATGAGGGTCTCATCTGACAGACACTTCTTCAAATTCGACACGTGGAAAACGTTGTGAACTGCACTGAGTTCGGTTGGTAGGTTCAGTTTGTAGGCCACTTTGCTATTTTCTCTATGATTTCGAACGGTCCAACGTATCGTGGATTTAGCTTGCCTCGTTTACCAGAACGAACCACACCCTTCCAGGGTGATACTTTGAGTAGCACTCGATCCCCAACCTGGAACTCGAGTGGTTTCCTACCCTTATCGGCGTAGCTTTTTTGACGGTCACGAGCTGCCGCCATTCGTTGTCGTATCTAAGCAATCCTTTCTGTTGTGTCTACCACAAGTTCTGGGCCAGTGATCTGACTATCCCCCACCTCTGCCCAACAAAGAGGTGATCGACATTTACGCCCATACAATGCCTCAAATGGAGCGGCCTGGATGCTAGTGTGGTAACTGTTGTTATACGAGAATTCCACTAATGGCAGATGTTTTTCCCAACCGTACAGTTCCAAAGTAAAATGTGCATTACGATCAGAGATAATATAGGTGGGCACCCCGTGCCTCGAGACAACTTCCTTAAGATAAACGTCTGCTAGAGTGGAGAACTTATCCGTTTCCTTGATAGCCAGGAAATGTGCAGACTTTGTGAGTCGATCCACAATCACCCAGATAGTGTCATTTTCGCGCTGAGAACTAGGTAGGCCAGTAACGAAATCCATGGAAATTTGCTCCCATTTCCATTGTGGTATCTCTGGTTGTTGAAGTAGGCCTGAGGGTTTCTGGTATTCGACTTTGACTCTCGCACAAGTCAAACATCTACTGACGTAGGTTGCTATGTGAGCTTTCATGCCAGGCCACCAATACGTAGTTTTCAAGTCGTGGTACATCTTATCCGAACCAGGATGTACTGAGTAACGAGACTTGTGTGCCTCGTCCATCACAAGTTCTCGTAGGTTTCCATATAGTGGGATCCAATTGCGTCCTGTTATGTAGTAGGCACCGTCTTCCTTTTTCTCTAGCCGTTGCTTTGAGCCGCGTAGGGCTTCAGCCCTGATGTGTCACACCCCGACCGCGTAAAACAACAAATCGCGGCGGAAACATCGGGGCGTGTTGCGACAGAATTAATTGTCTCATAACCATGGCATACAAAGTTTTATTTAATTATTAAACAAGGGTGTTTCATTGTTTCAAACAGGTAATTAAAGAGTTCAGAACATAATTAAACATAGTCTATCTTCTTTTAAAGTTTCTAAGGCACAGGTCCGCCCTAGTATCGTGATCAACATCCTATGGAAAAGCACCTGAAAACACATGTGAAAATAGGTACGTCAGCATAAAAATGCCTGTGAGATACATAGGTTTTGTAAAAATAAGATTTCATGACTTATGTTAGAGAAAATGTTTAGTCATGAACCTTGTTATTTGCTTTGTGTTGTAAATCATTTGAAAATAATAAGATCAGATGATATGTATAAGTAATTGTCAGGTTAAATAGATAACCATGTAAAAATGTGTTTGTATAAGATAAGTTGTTTGTAAATCAATGTCTTGTGAAAAGTATGTTATTTTTATAAAATGTTATATGTATCAAACTGAAATGATTCAAATAACGCTACGCCATGTAATACCATACAAACACTTATATATAGGAAGTACCAGCGGCGTATCCACCATGCTTGTATCATATTACACACGCATCGTTACTTAATCACTTAATCAAACCAAACCAACCAATGTAAGAAGTCTATGTTTAAACCAATTGTCAAATGTATTGAATAATATGTCAAGTGTAAATCATGTCAAATGTCTATGTCAATTATCCATGTCAAATGTCTATGTCAAATATCCATGTCAAATGTCTATGTCAAATAACCATGTCAAATGTCTATGTTAAAATATCATGTATGGAAAGTGAAATGTCTCAACTAAACCATATGCACAAAAACAAAGTATTGAAGTAAAACTTGGTTTAAATCAAAGCTATGTTTTGTGTAAATGCATGCAACTATTTAATATGAACATTTATGTGGTATTGTGAATATGCATACATCCAAGCCTGGCGACTGTGGTGATAAAACCCTTTAAACAAATTAAAGGTCTATCTGTCTTAATGTCAACGAATTCGGTCATTCCTTTCTGTCCCCTTACCCTGGGATGTCCGGAATGGGAGTTGTCAATTCCTATGGTACCACTACCTACTAACGAACGGCGTAGCTAATGTTAATGGATATATTGTCCCATGTAAACAAACCAAATGTCATAACAAAATGTGAGCATGTGAAAACAATGCACTAAGTATGTAATCAAATGAACATACATAGCGTGAAATGTCATGTAAAACGATGTACTAAGTAATGCACACAATGGGCATACCTAGCATGAAATGTCATGTAAAACGATGTACTAAGTAATGCACACAATGGGCATACCTAGCATGAAATGTCATGTAAAACGATGTACTAAGTAATGCACACAATGGGCATACCTAGCATGAAATGTCATATAAAACGATGTACTAAGTAATGCACACAATGGGCACACCTAGCATGAAATGTAATGAAATCATGTACTATAATGTACTAACGAACATAGCAGTATATGATGTGAAAACTGGAAAGCAGGAAAGTAACAAGTAGGCACATGTGTTCCACCCCAAAACAGTTTGGAAAACAGTAAAAGAGGGGTCTATGTACTCACCTGAGATTGCTCAGATGTATTGAGATAACCACCAAGCAATGCTAGAGATCACGGAATCAAACGGCACCTAATATAGGTAACTATGTTAATAAACCGGACCTAAATCGGAAGATCGGATAGAATGAGGTTTCGTAAACCAAACGAGTATAGGAACTCGTGTGATATGGTTTAACAAACCCTACATACTAAGACGAAACTTAACCTAAGTGCTTGTGACCCATTACGACCCGTTTAGGTAGCTTATGCTACCTTAACGCGTCGTTCGCGTAAAACGCGTTTGGAACGCCTAACATTTGTGACCACAAGGTATAACCTCGGAAGGTTACAACTATGGTCACCTAATGTGTTTGGTCGGATCCTAATGATCGACCAAATGGGTCGGGTTCGAAAGTATAAGCGATCGTTTAGATCGCTTACCTTACGACCCTATCTAAGCACTATACTAAAAGTGACGAGCTAAGCATGTTAGAACATGCTTAACTAAGTTTAGAAAACAGGTTTGGCATCAAAACAAACGGTTTTGATGCTCACGAGTAGTTTGGTTACAAAATACGCAAGAATACGTATTCTGCCCGAAACTACGGCTCGTCACTAAGCCTAGATAACGTGGTAATCAGTAGGTATAGTCACTAGGGACTATAACCATCGTGATCACGCTCACGTTATGAAGTTCAAACGAACTTCGCATCGACCATAAACTGGTCAATGCAGAAAGTCAAACATAGTTCGACTTTCGGGCTATAAAAGCGATAAAAGAACGAAGGAACACTTAAAAAGGGTCCCCGCTAGTAAATCTTGATCGAGTAGCTCAGGTATGAAGTGATTTGCTTCAACTTAGAGCACTTTTAATCAGATTTGTGAGGAATGAGGTGAAAATGTGATGGGTATTTATAGGAAAAGTAGAGCCGTTAGGATCGTTTCTTGAATATCGTGCCACGATCCGAGCCGTACACTTGTCACAAAGTTGTGGTGGCTAAAAATGGACACCATAGGAGTTTAACAAGTGTCATTTGGCCTTTGGGAGGTGTTAAGAGCTGAATAAATGAGTTTATGCATTTTTTTATATATTTTTTTTTTCTATTTTTTTTTATTATTTTAGCAGTTTTGCAGTTTTGGTTCCTGTGTGCGTATCGTCGTGTTTTGGCACTTCTAACACCCGTCAAGCCCATTTTTAAGCTTCACAAGGATGTTAAAGTATAGGAAACATGAAACATGCTCAAAAATATCTCGGATGTCGGTTCGTTTGGTCGTACGATCGCGATGTTCGCTTAATTACGACGGTATGCGCATAAGCGCGAAAAACGATCCAAATGACGCGACGAATGGATTTTTCTTATGCCAAACACTAAAATATAATGTAGTCATGCTTACATAAATTTTTGGATGTCCGGATGTATTCAGAACGTAAGTTATGCGCGAAAATGCAAACTTGTGCACTTTTTGACACTTTTAGTCCCTGAATGATCCAAAAGTTTATTTTAGCACACCGAACCCCTCAAAGCCTATTTCTAAGCTATGTAAAGGATATTTAAGGTGTGTTTAACTTATGGTCATGTTCCGGAATGTTCGTTACAGTTCAAATTGACATACTTTCGCAGTTTGTCATATTTAGTCCCTGTAAGCGAATTAACTTGTTTTTGCCATACCAAAGCCTTCAAAACTTATTTAAGGTATGTTGAGTATATGTTGATGTTCCGGAGTATTTCTCGCATTAAACTGAGTACGTTTACGCACTAGTTTGCGTATAACTCTCTAGAAAGCGATGTAGAGTTTGAAATTACATAAAAGTCAAAACATGAAAAAATGTATAACATAACAAAACAAACATTGGGATCAAATAACATTGTTTTATTGATAACAGAACTGTTCATAGTGATTACAAGCACAGTTGTTACAGTCTCCCCTACTTGTGGAAATTTCGTCCCGAAATTTATTTAGAGGAAACTCGTGGAAAAAGATGTGGATATTTCGCCTTCATTTGATCTTCGCGTTCCCAAGTAAACTCAGGTCCACGTTTAGCTTCCCAGCGAACTTTGACCAAAGGAATGCGCTTGCGTTTAAGCCACTTGACTTCACGTTCCATGATTTCCACTGGTTTCTCAACAAATTTCAGTGTTGTGCCAACACGAATTTCGTCAAGCGGTATGGAGTAGTTCTCATCAGCTGTACACTTCTTGAGATTTGATATGTGAAAAGTTGGATGAACATTTCCCAGTTCAGGAGGTAACTCAAGTCTGTAGGCTACCTTTCCGATTCTTTCGACGATCTTGAATGGTCCAACGTATCTAGGTGCAAGTTTTCCTTTCTTTCCAAATCTGATCACACCTTTCCAAGGTGAGACCTTAAGTAATACTCGATCACCGATTTGAAATTCCAAGGCTTTGCGTTTTGGGTCCGCGTAAATCTTCTGACGGCTTCTAGCTGCCTGAAGGTTATCACGAACTTTCTTGACCTTGTCAGTTGTCTCTAAAATGAGGGCAGGTCCAGTAAGTTGAGCCTCGCCAATCTCATTCCAGCAGACTGGTGAACGACATTTTCGACCATAGAGAGCTTCGAAAGGAGCCATTTTGATGCTAGTGTGATAACTGTTGTTGTAGGAGAATTCAATCAATTTAAGATGTGAATCCCAGCTACCACCAAAATCGATCACACAAGCTCTTAGCATATCCTCCAGAGTCTGGATTGTTCTCTCAGATTGGCCATCCGTTTGCGGATGATAAGCTGTGCTCAGATTAAGTTGGGTCCCCATAGCAGATTGCATGGTTCTCCAAAAGTGAGACGTGAAACGAGCATCTCTGTCAGAAATGATGTTCAACGGAACACCATGTCGGGCTACAATTTCATCCACATAGATTTGTGCAAGTCTGTCAGCAGGAAAATCCTCACGGATTGGCAAGAAATGTGCTGACTTTGTAAGACGATCAACGACTACCCAGATGGCATCATGACCCTTCTTTGTGCGTGGAAGTTTGGTAACAAGATACATAGTAATGTTCTCCCATTTCCAAACTGGGATCTCTGGTTGCACCAATAAACCAGAAGGACGTTGATGTTCAGCCTTAACCTTAAGACAAGTAAGGCATTTTGACATGTATAAGGCAATGTCTTTCTTCATACCAGGCCACCAATAGTGAATACGAAGATCCTTATACATTTTATCTGAGCCCGGATGAATAGAATAGCGAGACTTATGGGCTTCATCCATAAGCAAGGTACGAAGATCATCCTGGCTTGGGACCCACAAACGGTCCATGAAGTAATACGATCCATTGTCCTTCAGTTCCAGAGCAGGTGTTATGTGGTAAGGAAATTCCTTATCCATCAAACCTTGAGCAACACAAGATTGTTGAGCCTGCAAAATGCGGGCTTGAATATCGGATCGAGCTTGAATAACAGATTGAACACATACACAATGAAGCTTAGTACGTTCCTTACGACTTAATGCATCGGCTACGACATTCGCCTTACCAGGATGGTAGCGAATTTCGCAGTCATAGTCGTTTAGGAGTTCGACCCAACGTCGTTGCCTCATGTTGAGTTCTTTCTGGTTGAAGATGTGCTGAAGACTTTTGTGGTCAGTGAAAACCACACATTTTGTACCGTACAAATAGTGTCTCCAGATCTTGAGAGCAAAGACAACTGCACCCAACTCAAGATCATGAGTGGTGTAGTTCTTCTCATGTATCTTCAACTGCCTCGATGCATAAGCTATGACTTTGTTCCTTTGCATAAGAACACAGCCAAGACCCAATTTCGATGCATCACAATACACAACAAAATCATCATCACCCTCAGGCAATGATAGAACAGGCGCATCGCAAAGCTTCTGCTTCAAGTGTTGAAAAGCTTCCTCTTGTTTGAATCCCCAGAAAAAGGGCATTTTCTTCTGAGTTAGAGCAGTTAGAGGAACTGCAATCTTAGAGAAGTTCTCAATGAAGCGGCGATAATAACCCGCTAGACCAAGAAAAGAACGAACTTCAGTAGGAGTAGTAGGCGTATCCCAATCCTTAATCGCACTGATCTTGGAGGGATCTACATGAACACCTCGTTCGTTGATAATGTGTCCCAAAAATTGAACTTCTTTAAGCCAAAATTCGCACTTGGAGAATTTGGCGAAAAGTTGTTCTTTCTTTAGGAGTTCCAAAGTAAGACGAAGATGCTGCTCGTGATCAGCTCGTGTCTTAGAGTAAATCAAAATGTCATCGATAAAAACAATGACGAACTGATCCAAATAAGGTTTGCAGACCCTATTCATTAAGTCCATGAAAACAGCAGGAGCATTAGTCAAACCGAATGGCATGACTGTGAATTCATAATGTCCATAACGAGTACGGAATGCTGTCTTCGGAATGTCTTCTTCTTGCACCCGAAGTTGATGATATCCAGATCGCAGATCAATCTTCGAAAAATAAGAAGCACCTTGTAACTGATCAAAGAGATCGTCTATGCGAGGTAGAGGATATCGATTCTTGATGGTAAGCTTGTTAAGCTCACGATAATCGATACACATTCTAAAGGATCCATCCTTCTTCTTGACAAAAAGAACGGGAGCACCCCAAGGTGAAAAACTGGGACGGATAAAGCCTTTGTCAGAGAGCTCCTGAAGCTGCTTAGACAACTCTTGCATCTCAGACGGGGCAAGACGATATGGAGCTCTGGCTATGGGATTTGCACCAGGTACGAGATCAATACGGAACTCGACTTGGCGTGCTGGAGGTAGACCAGGTAAATCTTCAGGGAATACTTCAGAATAATCCCGAACGACAGGAATATCTGAAATAGACTTACCCTTGCCTTTATCTTCTGTAACATGTGCTAAGAAAGCCACATAGTTCTTCTGCAGATACTTCCGAGCTTTAAAACAAGACATGAGTTTGAGACCACCGATAGGCTTCTCACCTTGAACCTGCAGGATCTCGCCTGTCGAAAGCGGCACACGAACAATCTTCTCGGAACAAACTATCTCTGCGTGATGCTTGGATAACCAATCCATTCCCACAATAACGTCAAAGCTTCCAAGTTGCATAGGCACGAGGTCAATAGGAAAAAGATGGTCGTTAAGATTCAACTGGCAGTTGCGAAGAACAGAATCAAGAATAATGGGTTCACCACTAGCAACCTCTACTGTCAAAGATTTGCCTAGTTTCGTTCTAGACACGCGAAGCATTTGCTCAAAGGACAAAGACACGAAACTTTTATCGGCACCAGAATCGAAAAGAACAGATGCAGGCTGATTATTAATAAAGAACGTACCGTTCACCACATTATCGTCAGCCTGTGCCTCTTGGGCATTCATGTTAAAAACTCGGCCTCGAGCCGGAGCCGGATTCTGGTTCTGGTTCTGGTTCTGGTTGGCTAGCCTTGGGCACCGGTTTCTATAGTGGGTCAGATCTCCACAATTGTAACAAGCACCTGGTGGGTATTGTGGTCTTGCAGCTTGACCCTGTTGCGGAGCAGGAGGCTGAGCAACTTGTTGAGCCGGGTTCTGAACCGCGGGATTCTGAGCAGATCGACAAAAATTGGCGAGATGGCCTGATTTCCCACAGTTAGTACAGAAACGGCATGGAAGTTGCGGCTGGTGGTGACTGTTGCATCTATTGCACAAAGGTGCATTCCCTGAATAAGGTCTCTTCGCTAGAGGCTGTGTAGGTTGGTTGAGAGCTGCCTGATTAGCTTGGGCAGTGATAGCAAAATTTTGAGAAGCCTTACGCTTCTTTGACCTCTTCGAAGAACCAGAGTTCTTTCCATTCAAGTTTTGACCTTTCTTGTTATCTTCCTTGTCAGCCGACTGCTTCTTGCCCTTGTCACCCTTCCTATGTAGCTTTCCCTTTCTAATCTGCGACTCAGTCAATGTCGCAGATAGCTCGATCGCCTGACGAAGTGTGGCAGGGTTACTACCAGTAAGAATGTCTTGTACCGAGTCAGGTAGGCCATCGATGTATCTCTCGATAGCTTTGTCGAGTGGGGTGACCATTGTTGGGCAAAGCAGACTCAATTCTTCAAACCGATCAGTATAAGCCCTGTGCTCACCACTATCTTGCTTCAATACATCAAACTCCTTCTCCAACGCTCGCTGTTCATGGCGAGGACAGAATTCCCTCATCATAAGGGCTCTAAGTTCAGCCCATGTCTGTGCGAGAGCAACTTCTGCACCCCAGTCTCTCATAACCCCGTTCCACCATGTCAAAGCCCTCTTCTGAAATACGCTCGAGGAGAACTCGACCTTGCGATTATCCGGACACTGCACATGGCGAAAAGTATTCTCTATGCTTTCGAACCACTGAAGAAGCCCAGTCGCTCCCTCAGAACCACTAAACTTGAGTGGTTTGGCCTGGTTAAAATCCTTGTATTTGCATGGAACATTGTTGTTGTTGTTGGCCTGGTTCCATTGAGCAAAGAGATTTGGAAATTGAGCAGCCATCTGTTGCGCAATAATTTCTGCCAGCTCGGCAGTAGCTATCTGATTCTCGCGTCGAGGAGGCATTCTAAAAGAGGAAAACATGAAAAGAAACGAGTGAGATGATTGGATGAAAAGAATGAGATGATAAAAACAAGAATTGCAAACAGCATAGATGGTGGTCATTCGTCCGTATCACAAAGCAAACAAACGACTCACAGTGACTAATCAAAGTAAATGGGTCAAAAATAATGTATAATGAAGACATGCTCGCCTATAAGTGAACACTCACTCCAAGAATTCCCAGGTAAGCACAACTGGTCTCGCGTCTGGTTGAGATGTATACGAAGTGCTTGCCTAGACAGAAAACCCAGAATACAGGCATTCACCCTTCCAGTTTGCACATGTTCACATTATTTAAAACCCAAAACGTTTGACGGGATTTTGAAAATTAGAAGGCACAAGGCCAAAAACCAATACTGAAAAGGGTTCAAAACCATAAAACAGAGGGTTCAAAACCTTACAATTGAGGGTTCAAAACCTTGTAAAAATTTATTCAAAAACAGATGATTGTTTTTCAAAAATCGTTTCGGAAAAATTTTGGTTCCTTGTTTTGTTAATCACCTAAGGATAGGTGATGTGCATGTTTTAAGATCTAAACACAAGATAACTTGTGTTAGGTTCCTAGAAAAGTTATAGTCTAGGTCAAAGCATTACTAATAACCTAATTCCCTATAACCATTGGCTCTGATACCAACTCTTCTGTCACACCCCGACCGCGTAAAACAACAAATCGCGGCGGAAACATCGGGGCGTGTTGCGACAGAATTAATTGTCTCATAACCATGGCATACAAAGTTTTATTTAATTATTAAACAAGGGTGTTTCATTGTTTCAAACAGGTAATTAAAGAGTTCAGAACATAATTAAACATAGTCTATCTTCTTTTAAAGTTTCTAAGGCACAGGTCCGCCCTAGTATCGTGATCAACATCCTATGGAAAAGCACCTGAAAACACATGTGAAAATAGGTACGTCAGCATAAAAATGCCTGTGAGATACATAGGTTTTGTAAAAATAAGATTTCATGACTTATGTTAGAGAAAATGTTTAGTCATGAACCTTGTTATTTGCTTTGTCTTGTAAATCATTTGAAAATAATAAGATCAGATGATATGTATAAGTAATTGTCAGGTTAAATAGATAACCATGTAAAAATGTGTTTGTATAAGATAAGTTGTTTGTAAATCAATGTCTTGTGAAAAGTATGTTATTTTTATAAAATGTTATATGTATCAAACTGAAATGATTCAAATAACGCTACGCCATGTAATACCATACAAACACTTATATATAGGAAGTACTAGCGGCGTATCCACCATGCTTGTATCATATTACACACGCATCGTTACTTAATCACTTAATCAAACCAAACCAACCAATGTAAGAAGTCTATGTTTAAACCAATTGTCAAATGTATTGAATAATATGTCAAGTGTAAATCATGTCAAATGTCTATGTCAATTATCCATGTCAAATGTCTATGTCAAATATCCATGTCAAATGTCTATGTCAAATAACCATGTCAAATGTCTATGTCAAAATATCATGTATGGCAAGTGAAATGTCTCAACTAAACCATATGCACAAAAACAAAGTATTGAAGTAAAACTTGGTTTAAATCAAAGCTATGTTTTGTGTAAATGCATGCAACTATTTAATATGAACATTTATGTGGTATTGTGAATATGCATACATCCAAGCCTGGCGACTGTGGTGATAAAACCCTTTAAACAAATTAAAGGTCTATCTGTCTTAATGTCAACGAATTCGGTCATTCCTTTCTGTCCCCTTACCCTGGGATGTCCGGAACGGGAGTTGTCAATTCCTATGGTACCACTACCTACTAACGAACGGCGTAGCTAATGTTAATGGATATATTGTCCCATGTAAACAAACCAAATGTCATAACAAAATGTGAGCATGTGAAAACAATGCACTAAGTATGTAATCAAATGAACATACATAGCGTGAAATGTCATGTAAAACGATGTACTAAGTAATGCACACAATGGGCATACCTAGCATGAAATGTCATGTAAAACGATGTACTAAGTAATGCACACAATGGGCATACCTAGCATGAAATGTCATGTAAAACGATGTACTAAGTAATGCACACAATGGGCATACCTAGCATGAAATGTCATATAAAACGATGTACTAAGTAATGCACACAATGGGCACACCTAGCATGAAATGTAATGAAATCATGTACTATAATGTACTAACGAACATAGCAGTATATGATGTGAAAACTGGAAAGCAGGAAAGTAACAAGTAGGCACATGTGTTCCACCCCAAAACAGTTTGGAAAACAGTAAAAGAGGGGTCTATGTACTCACCTGAGATTGCTCAGATGTATTGAGATAACCACCAAGCAATGCTAGAGATCACGGAATCAAACGGCACCTAATATAGGTAACTATGTTAATAAACCGGACCTAAATCGGAAGATCGGATAGAATGAGGTTTCGTAAACCAAACGAGTATAGGAACTCGTGTGATATGGTTTAACAAACCCTACATACTAAGACGAAACTTAACCTAAGTGCTTGTGACCCATTACGACCCGTTTAGGTAGCTTATGCTACCTTAACGCGTCGTTCGCGTAAAACGCGTTTGGAACGCCTAACATTTGTGACCACAAGGTATAACCTCGGAAGGTTACAACTATGGTCACCTAATGTGTTTGGTCGGATCCTAATGATCGACCAAATGGGTCGGGTTCGAAAGTATAAGCGATCGTTTAGATCGCTTACCTTACGACCCTATCTAAGCACTATACTAAAAGTGACGAGCTAAGCATGTTAGAACATGCTTAACTAAGTTTAGAAAACAGGTTTGGCATCAAAACAAACGGTTTTGATTCTCACGAGTAGTTTGGTTACAAAATACGCAAGAATACGTATTCTGCCCGAAACTACGGCTCGTCACTGAGCCTAGATAACGTGGTAATCAGTAGGTATAGTCACTAGGGACTATAACCATCGTGATCACGCTCACGTTATGAAGTTCAAACGAACTTCGCATCGACCATAAACTGGTCAATGCAGAAAGTCAAACATAGTTCGACTTTCGGGCTATAAAAGCGATAAAAGAACGAAGGAACACTTACAAAGGGTCCCCGCTAGTAAATCTTGATCGAGTAGCTCAGGTATGAAGTGATTTGCTTCAACTTAGAGCACTTTTAATCAGATTTGTGAGGAATGATGTGAAAATGTGATGGGTATTTATAGGAAAAGTAGAGCCGTTAGGATCGTTTCTTGAATATCGTGCCACGATCCGAGCCGTACACTTGTCACAAAGTTGTGGTGGCTAAAAATGGACACCATAGGAGTTTAACAAGTGTCATTTGGCCTTTGGGAGGTGTTAAGGGCTGAATAAATGAGTTTATGCATTTTTTTATATATTTTTTTTTCTATTTTTTTTTATTATTTTAGCAGTTTTGCAGTTTTGGTTCCTGTGTGCGTATCGTCGTGTTTTGGCACTTCTAACACCCGTCAAGCCCATTTTTAAGCTTCACAAGGATGTTAAAGTATTGGAAACATGAAACATGCTCAAAAATATCTCGGATGTCGGTTCGTTTGGTCGTACGATCGCGATGTTCGCTTAATTACGACGGTATGCGCATAAGCGCGAAAAACGATCCAAATGACGCGACGAATGGATTTTTCTTATGCCAAACACTAAAATATAATGTAGTCATGCTTACATAAATTTTTGGATGTCCGGATGTATTCAGAACGTAAGTTATGCGCGAAAATGCAAACTTGTGCACTTTTTGACACTTTTAGTCCCTGAATGATCCAAAAGTTTATTTTAGCACACCGAACCCCTCAAAGCCTATTTCTAAGCTATGTAAAGGATATTTAAGGTGTGTTTAACTTATGGTCATGTTCCGGAATGTTCGTTACAGTTCAAATTGACATACTTTCGCAGTTTGTCATATTTAGTCCCTGTAAGCGAATTAACTTGTTTTTGCCATACCAAAGCCTTCAAAACTTATTTCTAAGTTATGTAAAGGTTATTTAAGGTATGTTGAGTATATGTTGATGTTCCGGAGTATTTATCGCATTAAACTGAGTACGTTTACGCACTAGTTTGCGTATAACTCTCCAGAAAGCGATGTAGAGTTTGAAATTACATAAAAGTCAAAACATGAAAAAATGTATAACATAACAAAACAAACATTGGGATCAAATAACATTGTTTTATTGATAACAGAACTGTTCATAGTGATTACAAGCACAGTTGTTACATGATGTTTTCTAGTTTCAATGCTTCTACCTGAGCATCTCGTATCTGTGCAGGAAGACTAGATTGGATAGTGAGTTGTAGTGCTCGCACACTTTTAGGCATAGTATCCTTTCGACTGAGGGCATCGGCCACAACATTGGCTTTGCCCGGATGATATCTGATCAAGCATTCATAGTCATTCAGTAGCTCGACCCATCGTCGTTGTCGCATATTCAGTTCCTTCTGTTTGAAGATATGCTCGAGACTCCTGTGATCGGTGTAAATGGCGCACTTGGTACCGTACAGGTAATGTCTCCATATCTTAAGTGCAAAAACCACAGCTCCCAGCTCTAAATCATGCGTAGTGTAGTTCCTTTCATGAACTTTAAGTTGGCGTGAGGCGTAGGCTATGACCTTGTCACGTTGCATCAACACACATCCAAGACCCTGAATGGATGCGTCGTAGTAGACCACAAAATCGTCTGTGCCCTCTTGCAATGAAAGAATAGGTGCGCTGCAAAGTCTATCCTTTAGGTGCTGAAATGCTGATTCTTATGCATTACCCCATCGATAAGTAACGCCCTTCTGCGTTAGTGAGGTGAGAGGTTGTGCAATCTTGGAAAAATCCTTAATGAACCTCCTGTAGTAACCTACCAAACCCAAGAATTGGCGAATTTCCGTTGGTGTACGAGGTGCAGGCCAGTTCTTGATCGATTCTACCTTGGATGGATCAACATGTATCCCATCCTTGTTTACCACATGGCCTAGGAAATGGACTTCACGAAGCCAGAAGTCGCATTTCGAGAACTTTGCGTAAAGTTGTTCTGTTCGAAGGAGTTCCAAGATAAGTCATAGATGGTGCTCGTGTTCCTCCTGGCTCTTCAAATAGATCAGGATGTTGTTGATGAAAACTATAACGAACTTGTCCAGGTAAGGCTTGCACACTCTATTCATAAGGTCCATGAAAACCGCAGGTGCATTAGTCAGCCCAAAAGGCATGACCAAAAACTCGTAGTGTCCATACCGAGTTCTAAAGGCTGTTTTGGAGACGTCCTCTTCTCGGACTCTCATCTGGTGATATCCCGATCTCAATTCAATCTTCGAGTAAAAGCTCGACCCTTGCAGCTTGTCGAATAGGTCATCAATGCGTGGAAGAGGATAGTGATTCTTCACGGTCACCTTGTTTAGTTCACGGTAGTCGATGCACATTCTGAAGGTACCATCTTTCTTCTTCACGAATAGCACTGGAGCTTCCCAGGGCCCCCTTGTCCAAGAGTTCTTGTAGTTGCGTAGAGAGTTCTTCCAACTCTGATGGGGCTAAAAGATAAGGTGCTCGAGCTATAGGCGCTGCTCCTGGAGCTAGCCCGATTTGAAACTCGACCTGGCGATGGGGCGGAAGACCAGGTAGTTCCTCAGGAAATACCTCAGGATAGTCGCGTACAATCGGAAAATCTTCTATCTTCTTCTCTTTCTTTGAGGTGTCGCCACGAATCATGAGAGGTTCAACACCTGAACGAGGAATACGGACAATCTTCTCATTGCAAAGAATCTCTACTCGGTGTTGGGATAACCAATCCATCCCAATGACAACATCGAAACTACCCAGAACGATAGGAATGAGGTCGATAGAGAAGGTGTGACCGGCAAGAGCAAGACTACAACCCTTGACTACGTGTGTGGCCTCTAAGCTCTTACATAGCTCTACAGTGTGCTTGGTGTTCCAAAGTGTTGGGGTACGTTTAAGCATTTGACTAACTTTTAAGGACACGTAGCTAGTATCGGCACCCGAATCAAATAAAACTGTAACATAAAAGTCGTCGAGAAGGAACTTACTCGTCACAGCATTGGGATCATTCCTTGCTTCACTTTGGCCAATAACGAATACACGACCCCTTGCACCATTGCCGTTGTTACCCCCGTTATTTCCATTTCCCTGGTTGTTGTTATTGTTGTTGTTGGTCTGGTTCCTGTTCAGTTGGGGACAATCTCTCTTGAAGTGGCCTTCAGCTCCACACTGAAAGCACCCTTTGTTGTTACCTTGCTGATGCTGCTGCCGGCGTTGTGGGGCTTGTTATTGCTGACGATTCTGGTTTGCGGGGTATAAACTTCTGCAATCCTTTGCGGCGTGGCCTGGCTTCTTGCACCGATGACAGTTACCCCTGGTGCATGGCCCGCTTTGGTGTAGGTTACAGCGATTGCATTTGGGGTGAGCTCCCCTGTACCCTCCTTGACTTTAACTACCAGATGATTGCTGACTAGGGCTCTTGTAGTCGTCAGTCCTTCTCTGCTGAGACTGAGATTGAACAGAAGTTGAACCTTTGCTTGAAGCTCCATCCCACTTTCGCTTGTTGTCACTAGGAGCATCTGAAGTAGCTGTAGCACTAATACGCTTTGGTAACTTGTTCTGCTCCACCGCTTGATCAGTGAGACGATGTGCCAGTTGAACAACTTGCTGGATGGTGGCGAGGTTAGCTGAAGTCACATGACTTTGAATCTCTGGCACTAAACCCTTAAGGTATAGTTCAATACGCTTAATGGGAGGGTCCACCATAGTAGGACACAAGATGGCTAGCTCATTCGATCTTTTTGTATAAGCTTCAATTTCTGACCCCGTCTTCTTTAAGTTGAAGAACTCTACCTCCAATTTGTGAATGCCATCACGATTGCAGTACTCTTCCATAATCATTTCCTTAAAATTGTTCCATGGGGTGGCATTAGCAGCAACCAAGCCCAACATTTGGACTTGAGCGTTCCACCACGTGAGCACTAAACCCTCGAGAGTACCAGTAGCATACTTCACCCTGCAAGCCTCAGGGCATTCACACATTTCGAAGACAGATTCGAGTTTCTCAAACCAGTGGAGGAGGCCTACCGCTCCTTCCGTGCCGCTGAAAGTAGTAGGTCGGCAGTCCATAAAAGTTTTGAAGGTGCACACATGTGGCTGAGCATGTTTGTGACAACTCTCAAATTTACATGTATTCCGTACAATTTATTAATAATAAATAATGTGGTTGACGACTGTATGGCATCACGTAACTGCTTTCTGATATCTGTGTTATGCTTACACGTATTTGTTAATACACTAGTAGTGTACAGAAAAGTCATTAAATAGTCTGTTATGACTTCCTGAGTGTTAAAAAGTAAAAACGTTACAAAATATATAAGTAGGACGCTTTACGGATTAATTAAGCAGTTTATCGGAACAGTGTCGAACCGAACAACCGGACTATACCCGGAACATGAAAATATTGCCAGTAACATTGTTTTTCTTTTTCTGAGCCAGTTAGGGTCCCCGAATACCCTAACACCCGCTATAACGCATAACATACTAATAACCGAGTTAACCTCCACACTTAACTAACTAATACTTAGTGTTTAGTTGAAATGGAACCGGATTACCCCCCCCCCCCCCATATACATAACCGTCCCTAAGGGGACCCACCACCACAAGATTGATTAAATCTTCACAAATCTCCTAATTCCCCATAAAAATCTATTCTTGGGATTATGTGGATCATGTATGGTACTTAGTGGACATGATGACCATTGGGTAAAAGATTTAGAAATTTATAAACCACCTATCATCCTCATTATCATTCACCAACACAAAAATTCTTTCCTTCCTCTTGCAAAGCTACGGCCAACCCCTTGTCCACACACCCACCATATTTTGTTGCAAGTCTATCCAATCCAAGGTGATAGCAAGGTGCTAGGAGGTGAAGTAGGAAGCCTGGTGCACTCGGAACGCGAAGGACCACTTCCGTTAGCGTTTATCCACCCATTTTTCATCAAGATTCTTCCCTAGCCCCGAGCTAGAGGTATATCACTTAAAACTCGCTCTTGAACGTATCTAGAGTGGTTAATAAGAGTTTCGTCGGTTAAAAGTTACGAACATATAAGATCAAAGTCTAAAAGTTTACTAAAGTAATGAACAAGGTGGTTAATGGATGAATATGTGTGTAAATCATGTAGATCTTGTGTGATTATGATGATTGGGTGATTATCTGATGCTTTACTGAATAATATTAGTATATGATGTTGTTGTGGTCACTAAACTTGTTAAAGGAATCGATCGAACACGATTTAGAAGGTTAAACACAAAAGAATCAGAATCTGTCTAACTTTTACAGCCCACTTCTGTTGGCTGTAAACAGGTCTTAACTTCAACTAAAAATTGATATTTTGAATCTAAAATATGTTATTATGAAATACGGTTCTAATGGCACCGGAATCGTAATTTTTGGACTCCGTTTACTATTTTTAAAGTGTTAATTTGTAACAGCAACTTAAGCTGAATTTTGACAGCAATAAATGGGTGTCGTATTTTTAGTCATAACCTGAGTTTTGTGATGAATCGAACCATGAAATTTGTACAGTAAATGACAACCGATGTATTTGTAATTACCCCACTGGAATTTCGTAAATCGGACACTCGATGAATTTTTAATAAATTGTTTCGTGGACTGTGGTCAGAAATACATAAATCTGAGTTCGGTCCCGAATATGAATTTTTATAAAATGTGGGTAATGAACCGGACCCCGATATTTTTACATAATAAAATATGGGATGTTTATGACATTCTATAAAAATTTGGGAATTTTTGAAATAATCTAACTATTTTATTTAAATGCCCGAAAACAGCCGGTTTTGAATATTAATGCTGAAATAACATAAGTTGTGATTTGCGCGTCTAAATGTCGAGTATGCTATCTGTGAATGATTTGACATGTTATATATGTTATGTGCATTATCGTATGTTTGATTTTGAGTGGGGAATGGACGGGAAACTTAGATGGGCGTAAACCGTTACAGTGGTGCATGTTGTGTGATAGATACGTGTAGGAACTTTGTGTTCTATTTGAAAGCCACTAAATGACTAACTGGTAAATCATACTAGGACGTGATTGACCGACCTTGACTGTTAGCTATATTGAGAATCTAACCGAGCAAACCGAGGTGAGTTCACACACTTTCTACGGCATGGGATTCCCGGTGGTTTGGGAATGGGTTAAAGAAATTAAACTAAATCCACATATCCTCCTTGGGTAGGATATGTACGGCCATCCTCCATAGAGCGGATGCCATTATTAAACCTACGAATTCTCCTGGTGCAGAATACGTACGTTCGTCCTCCTTGGGTAGGACAACAACCTTAAAACTAGCTAGACAAAACTCTATCATGAAGTCCTTCAATTTATATCGACTTAATCGCCGAGGCCAATGGCGAGCGGGTCATTAGTTAATAGCGCTATTAGGTTTAACAAACCACACACCGTGCCAGTCGGACGGGCGTGTACTAATGGACTATGGCAGACTGTCAGTGATGATAGACACTGATATAGGGCACAACTTATTTGCGTAGCAGTCGATATCATTCCGTCTAGTAGTTCAAATGGGGAAAACCCCCACTGATCATGGTTATGGAATGGGTAAAGAAAAAGAGAAATGGTTAAACATACTTTCAACTATGGGGTAACCCCCACGGCAAATAAGCCAACGAAAGTCAAACCACGTTTTCAGAAACAACTTAAAACTAAACAACCAAACGTGAACTCACTCAACTTTGTTGTTGACTCGTTGTTACATGCCTTACAGGTCGCTAAATGCTTGGAGCTTGCACTTGAAGGAGTCGTTGTGGTGTACGGACTATTATGTTCCGTGCTTAATGTTTAAATCCTTATGAACTTACTAAACTAGCGTTTTGAAACTTTAACTTATGAACTATGGACTTATGCTTTTGAACTCACGTTTATGCTTCCGCTGTTTAAACCAAACAAGGTTAACTAGCTTTGGTCACCAATCGTATTATGTTTGGTTTTATTTACTTAATTGTGTTGTTCAATATGATTGGTGGCTCGATCCTGGTCATGTCACGCCTCCAAGCGGTGATACTCCGCATGGTGGATTTTGGGGGTGTGACAGATTGGTATCAGAGCCATTGGTTATAGTGAACTTGGTTTTTAATAAGGGAAAAAGTTTTTATTAAAACCAGACTATAACCTGTACAGTGCTCAACGATCCACAACGACGCTTCGCTCCACGTGCAAGGCTCGACACCATAAGTGGTATGATTATGTTATATTGTCGGTTAGATAGTTCTCACTGTGCATTAGATAACGTGATAATTGCTATTTGAACCTTGTGTGCTTACTCTCTAATGTCGTCCGACACACTTACACACTTTCGCGACACTTTCCTCACTTACGTTGCTTCATTATGAAGATCATGAGCGGACGCGAAGGACGTATCAACCTCACTCAAGCCCAGTTGACGGCTTTGATCAACGAACGAGTTGCGGAGGCACTCGCAGCTAACCCTGCAGGAGGTATAACCTGCCATACCAACTCACCTTAGGACATTTAGATCCTACCTTCGCAAACCAACCCTCGTGCTTAACCTTATCTTTATTCTCGCGCAACAGGTCAACATGCTCAACCTCCTGTGTGCACGTTCAAGACGTTCATGGACTGTCGACCTACCACTTTCAGTGGCACCGAAGGAGCAGTGGGCCTTCTTCACTGGTTTGAAAAGCTTGAGACAGTTTTCGAGATGTGCGAATGCCCCGAAGACCGTAGGGTGAAATATGCTACCGGAACACTTGAAGGAGCTGCGTTAACCTGGTGGAAGGCACAGGTTCAACTACTAGGACTGGCAGTTGCTAATGCCACGCCCTGGAATGGTTTCAAAGAGCTGATCAAAGAGGAGTACTGTAGTCGGGATGACATCCACAAGCTAGAAGTGGAATTTTACAATCTGAAGATGACAGGATCTGAGATTGAGGCGTATACCAAGAGGTCGAATGAACTGGCCATCCTGTGCCCAACTATGGTGGACCCCCCCATCAAACGTATTGAGCTTTACCTCAAGGGCCTTGCACCAGCGATTCAAAGTCACGTAACTTCAGCCAACCTGGGTACCATTCAGCAAATTATCAAGTTGGCTCATCGTCTCACCGACCAGGCGGTGGAGCAAAACAGGCTACCCAAACGTATCAGTGCCACAGCTACTTCTGATGCACCTACCGACAACAAGCGAAAATGGGATGGGAACTCCGGAAGGGGGTCTACTTCAGTTCAGTCTTAACAGCGAAAGAGTGATGACTACCAGAGTCCCGGTCAGCAATCTTCTGGTAATCAAGGACAGGGTGGATACCGAGGAAACCACCCCAAGTGCAACCGGTGCAACAAGCATCACAGCGGGCAGTGCAACAAAGGTCGATGTCAGAGATGTCACAGGCTGGGCCATGAAGCCAAAGATTGCAGGAGCCCACGTCCTGCGAATCAGAATCACCAACAACAACAACAAGCCCCACAGAACCACCAGCAACAGCATCAGCAGGGAAATAAAGGATGCTTTCAGTGTGGCGCTGAAGGCCACTTTAAGAGGAACTGCCCCCAGTTAAACCAAAACCATAACAATAACCAAGGAAATGGGAACCACAATGGGAACAACAATGGAGGCGGAAATGGGGGAGACAACAATGGCAACGGGGCAAGGGGTCGTGTGTTCGTGATTGGTCAGGGAGAAGCAAGGAACGATCCCAACGTTGTGATGGGTAAGTTTCTTCTTGACGACTTCTTCGTTACTGTTTTATTCGATTCGGGTGCCGATACTAGTTATGTGTCCGTAAAAGTTAGCCAAATCCTTAAGCGCACCCCAACACTCCTGAACACCAAACACACGGTAGAACTAGCTAACGGTAAAAGTCTTGAAGCCACACACGTAGTTAAAGGTTGTAACCTCGTCTTAGCTGGTCAGACTTTCCCTATCGATCTTGTTCCTATCACACTTGGTAGTTTCGACGTCGTTATTGGGATGGATTGGCTATCTCATCATCAAGCGGAGATTGTTTGCAAGGAGAAAATCATCCGCATTCCTCGTTCTGATAAAGAACCCCTCGTGATTCGTGGCGACAAGAGTGGTGCTGTCGAAGGCATCATCTCTTTCCTTAAGGCCCAGAAGTGTTTGCGAAAGGGCCACACTGCCATTTTAGCACTCGTTACTGACACATCCACGGAAGAGAAGAGAATTGAAGACATCCCTATTGTGCGCGAATTTCCTGAGGTATTTCCTGAGGAATTACCTGGTCTTCCTCCTCATCGCCAAGTTGAGTTTCAAATCGAGCTAGCTCCTGGAGCAGCGCCAGTAGCTCGAGCACCATATCGTCTAGCCCCATCAGAACTCGAAGAACTGTCCACACAACTACAAGAACTCTTGGAAAAGGGTTTTATACGTCCTAGCTCTTCACCCTGGGGAGCTCCAGTCTTGTTCGTGAAGAAGCAATACGGTACCTTCAGGATGTGTATTGACTATCGCGAACTTAACAAGGTGACTGTGAAGAATCGTTATCCTCTTCCACGTATTGACGACTTGTTTGACCAGTTGCAAGGGTCGAGCTATTACTCCAAGATTGATTTGAGATCGGGATACCATCAGCTGAGAGTCCGAGATGAGGACGTCTCCAAAACAGCATTCAGAACTCGTTACGGCCATTACGAGTTTCTGGTTATGCCATTCGGGCTGACGAATGCACCGGCAGTCTTCATGGATCTCATGAACCGAGTGTGCAAGCCTTACCTGGATAAGTTCGTTATTGTGTTCATCGACGACATCCTGATCTATTCTAAGAGTCAGGAGGAACACGAGCAGCATCTACGACTTATGCTGGAACTTCTTCGAAAAGAACAGTTGTATGCCAAGTTTTCGAAATGTGATTTCTGGCTTCGCGAAGTCCACTTTCTAGGCCACGTAGTAAACAAGGATGGAATTCATGTGGATCCATCTAAGGTTGAATCGATCAAGAACTGGCCCGCACCCCGCACACCAACAGAAATCCGCCAATTCTTGGGTTTGGCCGGATATTACAGAAGGTTTATAAAAGATTTCTCCAAGATTGCGCAACCTCTCACTTCACTGACTCAGAAGGGCATCATCTATCGTTGGGGTGATGCACAGAAGTCCGCGTTTCAACATCTAAAGGATAGGCTTTGTAGCGCGCCTATCCTCTCATTGCCAGAAGGCACCGATGATTTCGTGGTTTATTGCGACGCTTCCATCCAAGGACTTGGTTGCGTATTGATGCAACGTGACAAGGTCATTGCCTACGCATCACGCCAACTTAAAGTTCACGAAAGAAACTACACTACTCACGATCTGGAGCTGGGAGCAGTTGTATTCGCACTTAAGATATGGAGACATTACCTGTACGGTACCAAGTGCACCATTTACACCGACCACAGGAGTCTCGAGCATATCTTCAAGCAAAAAGAGTTAAACATGCGACAACGCCGATGGGTCGAACTCTTGAATGATTACGAATGCGCTATCAAGTATCATCCGGGCAAAGCCAATGTTGTGGCTGACGCCCTCAGTCGAAAGGATACTTTACCTAAGCGTGTACGAGCATTACAGCTTACCATCCAGTCTAACCTTCCTGCTCAGATTCGAGATGCCCAGGTCGAAGCATTGAAAGCAGAAAACATCAGGGCTGAGTCCCTACGAGGATCGAGGCAGCGGCTAGAACAAAAGGGAGACGGTGCCTACTATGTTAACGGACGCATCTGGGTTCCATTTTATGGCAACTTACGCGAGCTTGTGATGGATGAAGCACATAAGTCTCGTTATTCGGTACATCCTGGTTCGGATAAAATATACCACGATCTCAAGACTACGTACTGGTGGCCTGGCATGAAAGCCCACATAGCAACCTACGTCAGTAAGTGCTTGACTTGTGCGAGAGTCAAGTCTGAATATCAGAAACCATCAGGCCTACTTCAACAACCGGAGATCCCGAAATGGAAATGGGAGCAAATTTCCATGGATTTCGTTACCGGCCTGCCCAGATCTCAACGCGGAAATGATACCATTTGGGTGATCGTAGATCGACTAACCAAGTCTGCACATTTTCTGGCCATCAAAGAAACGGACAAGTTCTCTACTCTTGCAGACATTTACCTAAAGGAAGTGGTATCAAGGCACGGAGTGCCAATCTCTATTATATCTGATCGTGACGCACGTTTTACTTCTGAACTGTGGCAAGCAATGCACAAGTCCTTTGGCTCACGTTTAGATATGAGCACCGCTTATCACCCGCAGATGGATGGGCAATCTGAACGCACCATCCAAACCCTTGAAGACATGCTTAGGGCATGTGTAATCGATTTTGGTAACGGCTGGGAAAAGCACCTCCTGCTAGTGGAGTTCTCATATAACAACAGCTACCACACCAGCATCCAAGCCGCTCCGTTTGAGGCATTGTACGGACGCAAATGTCGATCGCCTCTCTGTTGGGCAGAAGTTGGTGACAGCCAAATCACTGGCCCAGAACATGTGGTAGATACCACCGAGAAAATTGCTCAGATACGACAGCGAATGGCGGCAGCTCGTGACCGTCAGAAAAGTTATGCTGATAAAGGAAGAAAACCACTCGAGCTCCAGGTTGGGGATCGAGCGCTACTCAAAGTCTCACCTTGGAAAGGTGTAGTCCGCTTTGGCAAACGAGGCAAACTCAATCCGCGTTATATCGGACCGTTCAAAGTCATTGAGAAAATTGGCCAAGTCGCCTACAGGTTGGATCTACCTAAAGAACTCAGCGGAGTTCACAACGTATTCCACGTATCAAATCTAAAGAAGTGTCTGTCAGTGGAGACCTTCATAGTTCCTCTCAAGGAACTCACAATCGACGACCAGCTGCGGTTCGTCGAGGAACCAGTAGAGATTACTGATCGAGATGTTAAGATTCTCAAGCACACAAGAATACCTCTCGTTCGAGTTCGTTGGAATGCTCGTCGTGGCCCAGAGTATACCTGGGAACGAGAAGACCAAATGAAACTTAAGTATCCCCAACTGTTTAAGAAAAACGCAACCACTACTGAGGCTGAAGCTACCGCAGAATTTCGGGACGAAATTCCAAGTCAACGGGGGGATGATGTGACACCCCAGGAAAATCTGGAAAACAACGCAACTTAACTAGCTTCCTCAGTAACCACGCGCTAAATTTCGGGACAAAATTCTCTTAACAGGGGGAGAATGTGACAACTCTCAAATTTACATGTATTCCGTACAATTTATTAATAATAAATAATGTGGTTGACGACTGTATGGCATCACGTAACTGCTTTCTGATATCTGTGTTATGCTTACACGTATTTGTTAATACACTAGTAGTGTACAGAAAAGTCATTAAATAGTCTGTTATGACTTCCTGAGTGTTAAAAAGTAAAAACGTTACAAAATATATAAGTAGGACGCTTTACGGATTAATTAAGCAGTTTATCGGAACAGTGTCGAACCGAACAACCGGACTATACCCGGAACATGAAAATATTGCCAGTAACATTGTTTTTCTTTTTCTGAGCCAGTTAGGGTCCCCGAATACCCTAACACCCGCTATAACGCATAACATACTAATAACCGAGTTAACCTCCACACTTAACTAACTAATACTTAGTGTTTAGTTGAAATGGAACCGGATTACCCCCCCCCCCCCATATACATAACCGTCCCTAAGGGGACCCACCACCACAAGATTGATTAAATCTTCACAAATCTCCTAATTCCCCATAAAAATCTATTCTTGGGATTATGTGGATCATGTATGGTACTTAGTGGACATGATGACCATTGGGTAAAAGATTTAGAAATTTATAAACCACCTTTCATCCTCATTATCATTCACCAACACAAAAATTCTTTCCTTCCTCTTGCAAAGCTACGGCCAACCCCTTGTCCACACACCCACCATATTTTGTTGCAAGTCTATCCAATCCAAGGTGATAGCAAGGTGCTAGGAGGTGAAGTAGGAAGCCTGGTGCACTCGGAACGCGAAGGACCACTTCCGTTAGCTTTTATCCACCCATTTTTCATCAAGATTCTTCCCTAGCCCCGAGCTAGAGGTATATCACTTAAAACTCGCTCTTGAACGTATCTAGAGTGGTTAATAAGAGTTTCGTCGGTTAAAAGTTACGAACATATAAGATCAAAGTCTAAAAGTTTACTAAAGTAATGAACAAGGTGGTTAATGGATGAATATGTGTGTAAATCATGTAGATCTTGTGTGATTATGATGATTGGGTGATTATCTGATGCTTTACTGAATAATATTAGTATATGATTGTAACACCTGTGCCTTCACGGCCATCAAACAAATACCAAACCAATGAAATATTATATTTCATACTTGGGATTTGTAAAATTATGTGTATCTTTTACACATATCAACTCTTGTTTGATTTTAAGCTTTAAATCGCTTTCTGGAAGGTTATACGCGCTCTGATGCGTAAATATAACCAGTTTAATCCAACGAACACTCCGGAATAGTGAAATAGGCTTAACATACCTTAAATAACCTTTACATAACTTAGATATAAGTTTTGGAAGCTTTGGTGTGGTGAAATCAAAGTTATATCGCTTACAGGGACTAAATATGACAAACTGCGAAAGTATGCCAATTTGAACTGTAACAGACATTCCGGAACATGACCATAAGTTAAACATACCATAAATATCCTTTACATAGCTTAGAAATAGGCTTTGAGGGGTTCGGTGTGCTAAAATAAACTTTTGTGTCATTCAGGGACTAAAAGTGTCAAAAAGTGCACAAGTTTGCATTTTCGCGCATAACTTACGTTCTGAATACATCTGGACATCCAAAAATTTATGTGAGCATGACTACATTATATTTTAGTGTTCGCCATAAGAAAAATCCATTCGTCGCGTCATTTGGTTCGTTTTTCGCGCTTATGCGCATTCCGTCGTAATTAAGCGAACATCGCGTTCGTACGACCAAACGAACCATCATCCGGCATATTTTTGAGTATGTTTTGAGTTCCCTATACTTTAACTTCATTTTAGAGCCTTGAAATGAGGTTAACGGGGTTCAAACCCATCGAAAAAGGCCTTAAACACATGCAGGGACCATTCCTGTAACTTTTGAAACTTTTCTGAAACAGCTGAGGGTGTCGCGTAGCGCGAGCCCTAGAGGCTTGCCAGTCGCGCTACGCGACTGCCTAAACTGGGCCAGATTCAATGTTTTGGTTGCAAGTTGCAGCTGATCGATTCGTGTCCACTCGTTTCCTATCGTCTAGTCAGCGGATAAGAACAAGTTTCTAGCCACCACAACTTTGTGACAAGTGTACGGCTCGGATCATGGCACGATATTCAAGAAACGATCCTAGCGGCTCTACTTTTTCTATAAATACCCCACCCCCTTTACTTCATTTCTCACAAATCTGATCATTTGGGCTCTAAGTTGGAACCTTCGTTTCATACCTGAGCTATTTTGATCTGGGTTAGCATTCGGGGACCCTCCGTAAGTATTCTTTCGTTCTTTTCCTTATTTTACTGCTTTTCGAGTCAGAAAGTCAAACTTTGTTTAACTTTCAGCGTTGACCAGTAATGGTCAATGCGAAGTTCGTTTGAACTTCGCAACGTGAGTGTAATCACGTTGGTTATAGTCCCTTGGGACTATGCCCACTGATTACCACGTTGTCTAGGGTCGTAGGGTAGGCGATCTAATAAATCGCCTATACCTTCGAACCCGACCCAGTTTGGTCGATCATTAGGATCCGACCAAATACATTAGGTGACCCTAGTATAGGGCATAACCTTCCGAGGTTATACCCTATGGTCACATCGTTTAAGTAGTTGTATGAAAGGTAGTTTATATGCCTTAGATAAATTACCAGAATACCCTTTTAATGTATAATTGGTAATTAAGCATATGTAACCTAAACTTTTGTCACATAACTGATTATGTAACATGTTTAGGCATATAACACTTGTCATAGGACTAGTTAGACGGTCCGAACGCGTTTCACGCGCACGACGTGTTAAAGTAGCATAAGTTACCTTAATGGGTCGCGATGGGTCGATAATACTTAGGTTAAGTTTCATTTAGTATGTAGGCTTTGTTAAACCATATCATATGAGTTCCTACACTCATTTGGTTTACAAACCCTCCTGCTACCCAGTCTTCCGATTTAGGTCCGGTTTATTTAAATAGTTTTAGATTGCCGACTGATTCCGTGCTCTCTCTAGCTTTGTTTGGTTGTTGTTCAAGACCTCCAAGCATCCTCAGGCGAGTACATTATTCCCCTCTTTTACTGTTTTCAACTGTTTTGGGGTGACTCATATGTGCTAAATGTTTTCGATGTTATAACGATGGTTTCAAAAACGATTAAGACGATTTATACAAAACTAATAACGATTTCATAAAGTGAACAAACTTGTTGGTTGTAGTTACATAACAAATGACATTCATTAGCAATGATCAAGCCGACCAGTATTAGGTTATGGTACCATAGGATCTGACAAATCCCGTTATTTACTACACCCGTGGTTATGTGTGGGTATGGTAGGTAGCGACTGAATCTGTAATTGTTAACTTACCCTATGGAGGTTTGTTAATACGAAAACGAGAAGCGACGAGTGATGAGTCACGAAGGTTTGAATGTTATTAGCGAGACGATCATATAAGTAGTTTCACGACCTAAAACGAATTAAACGATTAACGATTGGGTTTCACACGATGTTTTAACGATTGGGTAACGATTGGGTTTCACACGATGTTTTAACGATTGGGTAACGATTGGGTTTCACACGATGTTTTAACGATTGGGTTTCACACGATGTTTTAACGATTGGGTAAACATTTGTACATGATTTACATTGGGCATGAACATTACTTGGGTGGTTTGGTTTGGATTAAGTGATTAAGTAACAATGCGTGTGGAATATGATACAAGCATGGTGGATACGCCGCTGGTACTTCCTATATATAAGTGTTTGTATGGTATTACATATTGTAGCATTATTTGAATCATTTCAGCTCGAGACATAGAACATTTTATACAAGTAACATACTTTTCACAAGACATTTATTTACAAACAACTTATCTTATACAAACTCATTTTACATGGTTATTCATTTAATCATGCATTATTTTCTTATTATACATATCATCTGAACTCATTTATTGTTTTTCAAATAATTTACTAAAACAAATGTTTTTGGGTTAAGAGTCATGGCTACGAGGTTTACAAATTATAACCCGCTTGATTTGAGTTGGTTAATTAAGTTGCAATATTGTACTCTTTTCAAAACAAGGTTTTTAAATAAAGTATTGCAACGTCTAAACTAGCCATGATTTCGACACTCCTACAAAACCTATGTACTCGCCAGCATTTCTTTGCTGACCTCGTTTTCACATATGTTTCAGGTATTGTTGAATGATATCGATTGATATGATGCATGCTCACATAGGATTGGACAAGGCCTTAGTGACTAAATAACAATGATAGACTATGTTTAATTTGTGTATTTAGATTTCCAGGCAATGTAATTATTCAATGTTTAATAAAACGAAACACTTTTTGGTATCCATGGTTATGAAACATTAATTCTGTTGCAACACGCCCCGATGTTTCCGCCGCGATTTGTTGTTTTACGCGGTCGGGGTATGACAGAAAAGATGGTATCAGAGCCAATGGTTATAGGGAATTAGGTTATTAGTAATGCTTTGACCTAGTCTATAACTTTCTTAGGACCCTAACGCGAGTTTACTTTAGTTTAGTCATAAAACAATACCGTCACCTATCCTTAGGCGACGACCACAACAAGAACATATATTTCAAAACCGCTTTGAAAATTAATCATCTGTTCTAGGATGATTGATTACTAGGTTTTGAACCCTCTATTGTAAGGTTTTGAACTCTCTATTATATGGTTTTGAACCTCTTTGAGTTTTCAAAACTTCGTCAAGGTTTTGGGTTTTAAATAATGTGAACACGTGCAAACTGGAAGGGTGAATGCCTGTATTCTGGGTTTTCTGGCTAGGCAAGCACTTCGTATACATCTCATCAGACGCGAGACCGGTTGTGCTTACCTGGGAATTCTTGGGATGAGTGTTCACTTATTAGGCGAGCATGTCTTCGCGATACATTATTTTTGACCCATTTACTTTGATCAGTCACCGTCTCATTTGTTTGCCTTAGGTAACAAACAAATGATCGCAATCTTCATGCGTTATCATTCTGTTTTGATTGTCCAATAATCTTTCACCTGTTTCTCCCTATGCCTTTCTTTTTCTTCAAGAATGTCTCTTCATCACGATGACGCCCAGATATCTGAGCAAGCAGCCAAAATTCGCTCAGCGAATAGGCGAAGTAGCCCTGAAGACTGTTGAATTAGCTACTGCCATGTATCATCTCCAGGATGAAGCCACTCAAGAGTCACCAAGACAGGCAGGACCTAGTCAGGTGACAGCACCATCAGCCAAGAAACCAATCGAGGAATCAAAGACCATGGATGAACGATCCCCTAAGAAGTCAAAGAAGCGAAAGGCTTCTCAGAACTTCGCCATGGTCGCTCACAATGGTAAAGCAGTCCCCAACCAACCAGCTCAACCCCCTGCTAGGTGTGTATGGCTTTTCCTATAATACCTGCACTAAGGAACTATGTTCCTTACAAACTACTCTTGTGATTCTCTCTTTCAAGTGATCGCTCATAATTTCCTCGAAAGTTCTAAGTACTCGTTTCATTCTAAGAAACGAAGTACAGGAAATAAAGTGAAATTATGAGTAATCGTGCTTTTTGCACATCTGTATTTTTGAATCCTTGGTTGGATAACTAAGGATATTTTCAAATCTCATACCCATTACGTTTTGATTTTTTCAACATTCACAGTACAAGTATTTCAAAACAATCTTCATGATCTCAAAACATTTCATATAGTTTGAAAACAATTTTTCTAGATGCATTGTCTATGTTATTTCAAAAACATTGGCCATGTTATCAAAACCAACCTTTCTAATTTCAAAATATTTCATATAGTCTGAAGACAATATTAACACAATACATCTTCTGATCAAGTGCATGATTTCGAAAAGCATCATTCATGTCTTTCAAAAACCTTATACATAATTTCAAAATTCATCTCGCATGATTTTAAAAACATTTTTTGTAAATATATCTACCTAATACACCTACTTTATTTCAAAAGTATTATATATAAGGTTTCAAAAACGTTAAACACCTTTTTCTTAAAAGAACCCCATGCATAGTTTTCAAAAATATTTTCCTCATACATTGACTTAACCTTCAAAATTCTGCTTCATATGTCGCCTTGACATATCAAGCATCTCAACTTCATAAGCATTTTACATCATGTTTTGACTTAAGCACATCCCGTGCAAGATTTCAAAACATCTTCAACTTCTAAAAATTCATATGGGATCTTTTTATCTTTACAATTAGATCCTTGTGGATGATTATCATTCAAATCAGAGTCCTTAATTGGATTCCTCATATACCTAAATTCGAACATTTCGGTTCCTTAAAATCGAAATCGAATTCTTTCTTTTAAAGATCTTTCTATCTTTATAGTTAGATTCTTGATAATGTTTAAAGTACCAAATGAAATCCACGAGATGGATTCCTAGTGTGCTTTAAATACATGTACTCTGTTAGCAGAACAAACTTCTAGTTAAACAATTTTGTGGTTATGTGACTATGTGTTAATTCATCTTATGTTTTCTTTTATGCATTTTTGTGTTTTTAATACTCTGGATATTCGTTATCCAAATCCTCGCAGGATCTTTCATATCTTCATATGAGAGATTCGTAGCAGGATATTCAAAAGGTACTACCTTAAATCCTTAATGGGCTTCTAAGTAATAGTTAAGACCCTTGGATTATATAGTACCACTCCAGACCCTTTTTAGTGGTCTAGTCAAAAGATTGATTCGCAATCTGGTTAAAGAATGACATCTAGTGATGTAGCTGGACAGACTCCTTGATAGTCTATTTAGATCATCTATTGATTTAGTCAAAAGGACTCTATGGCAGTCTAGTTACACTCATCACAGGTATGGTCATTTGGTTTTACCCTACACATTATGTACGCGTCCATAATTAGACAATTCCTTGCACAGAAATCTAGTAAGGTTTATTATGTGAAAGAACCGATAGTGACAACAATAACAAAATGAGAACGATGTAATGGAGGCATGGTGGACGCACCAATGACGCTTCATATACTTGTATATAAGTGTCCCTCTTACATTGCAAGCATAATGTTATTAAGGTTACTAGAAGTTCAAAAACCTAACCAATATTTTTCGATCTTTTCAACTTCATGTTTTCAAGCTCTCACAAGTTTCCTCTAAATAAATTTCGGGACGAAATTTCCTAAAGTAGGGGAGACTGTAACACCTGTGCCTTCACGGCCATCAAACAAATACCAAACCAATGAAATATTATATTTCATACTTGGGATTTGTAAAATTATGTGTATCTTTTACACATATCAACTCTTGTTTGATTTTAAGCTTTAAATCGCTTTCTGGAAGGTTATACGCGCTCTGATGCGTAAATATAACCAGTTTAATCCAACAAACACTCCGGAATAGTGAAATAGGCTTAACATACCTTAAATAACCTTTACATAACTTAGATATAAGTTTTGGAAGGTTTGGTGTGGTGAAATCAAAGTTATATCGCTTACAGGGACTAAATATGACAAACTGCGAAAGTATGCCAATTTGAACTGTAACAGACATTTCGGAACATGACCATAAGTTAAACATACCATAAATATCCTTTACATAGCTTAGAAATAGGCTTTGAGGGGTTCGGTGTGCTAAAATAAACTTTTGTGTCATTCAGGGACTAAAAGTGTCAAAAGGTGCACAAGTTTGCATTTTCGCGCATAACTTACGTTCTGAATACATCTGGACATCCAAAAATTTATGTGAGCATGACTACATTATATTTTAGTGTTCTCCATAAGAAAAATCCATTCGTCGCGTCATTTGGTTCGTTTTTCGCGCTTATGCGCATTCCGTCGTAATTAAGCGAACATCGCGTTCGTACGACCAAACGAACCATCATCCGGCATATTTTTGAGTATGTTTTGAGTTCCCTATACTTTAACTTCATTTTAGAGCCTTGAAATGAGGTTAACGGGGTTCAAACGCATCGAAAAAGGCCTTAAACACATGCAGGGACCATTCCTGTAACTTTTGAAACTTTTCTGAAACAGCTGAGGGTGTCGCGTAGCGCGAGCCCTAGAGGCTTGTCAGTCGCGCTACGCGACTGCCTAAACTGGGCCAGATTCAATGTTTTGGTTGCAAGTTGCAGCTGATCGATTCGTGTCCACTCGTTTCCTATCGTCTAGTCAGCGGATAAGAACAAGTTTCTAGCCACCACAACTTTGTGACAAGTGTACGGCTCGGATCATGGCACGATATTCAAGAAACGATCCTAGCGGCTCTACTTTTTCTATAAATACCCCACCCCCTTTACTTCATTTCTCACAAATCTGATCATTTGGGCTCTAAGTTGGAACCTTCGTTTCATACCTGAGCTATTTTGATCTGGGTTAGCATTCGGGGACCCTCCGTAAGTATTCTTTCGTTCTTTTCCTTATTTTACTGCTTTTCGAGTCAGAAAGTCAAACTTTGTTTAACTTTCAGCGTTGACCAGTAATGGTCAATGCGAAGTTCGTTTGAACTTCGCAACGTGAGTGTAATCACGTTGGTTATAGTCCCTTGGGACTATGCCCACTGATTACCACGTTGTCTAGGGTCGTAGGGTAGGCGATCTAATAAATCGCCTATACCTTCGAACCCGACCCAGTTTGGTCGATCATTAGGATCCGACCAAATACATTAGGTGACCCTAGTATAGGGCATAACCTTCCGAGGTTATACCCTATGGTCACATCGTTTAAGTAGTTGTATGAAAGGTAGTTTATATGCCTTAGATAAATTACCAGAATACCCTTTTAATGTATAATTGGTAATTAAGCATATGTAACCTAAACTTTTGTCACATAACTGATTATGTAACATGTTTAGGCATATAACACTTGTCATAGGACTAGTTAGACGGTCCGAACGCGTTTCACGCGCACGACGCGTTAAAGTAGCATAAGTTACCTTAATGGGTCGCGATGGGTCGATAATACTTAGGTTAAGTTTCATTTAGTATGTAGGCTTTGTTAAACCATATCATATGAGTTCCTACACTCATTTGGTTTACAAACCCTCCTGCTACCCAGTCTTCCGATTTAGGTCCGGTTTATTTAAATAGTTTTAGATTGCCGACTGATTCCGTGCTCTCTCTAGCTTTGTTTGGTTGTTGTTCAAGACCTCCAAGCATCCTCAGGCGAGTACATTATTCCCCTCTTTTACTGTTTTCAACTGTTTTGGGGTGACTCATATGTGCTAAATGTTTTCGATGTTATAACGATGGTTTCAAAAACGATTAAGACGATTTATACAAAACTAATAACGATTTCATAAAGTGAACAAACTTGTTGGTTGTAGTTACATAACAAATGACATTCATTAGCAATGATCAAGCCGACCAGTATTAGGTTATGGTACCATAGGATCTGACAAATCCCGTTATTTACTACACCCGTGGTTATGTGTGGGTATGGTAGGTAGCGACTGAATCTGTAATTGTTAACTTACCCTATGGAGGTTTGTTAATACGAAAACGAGAAGCGACGAGTGATGAGTCACGAAGGTTTGAATGTTATTAGCGAGACGATCATATAAGTAGTTTCACGACCTAAAACGAATTAAACGATTAACGATTGGGTTTCACACGATGTTTTAACGATTGGGTAACGATTGGGTTTCACACGATGTTTTAACGATTGGGTTTCACACGATGTTTTAACGATTGGGTAACGATTGGGTTTCACACGATGTTTTAACGATTGGGTAACGATTGGGTTTCACACGATGTTTTAACGATTGGGTAAACATTTGTACATGATTTACATTGGGCATGAACATTACTTGGGTGGTTTGGTTTGGATTAAGTGATTAAGTAACAATGCGTGTGGAATATGATACAAGCATGGTGGATACGCCGCTGGTACTTCCTATATATAAGTGTTTGTATGGTATTACATATTGTAGCGTTATTTGAATCATTTCAGCTCGAGACATAGAACATTTTATACAAGTAACATACTTTTCACAAGACATTTATTTACAAACAACTTATCTTATACAAACTCATTTTACATGGTTATTCATTTAATCATGCATTATTTTCTTATTATACATATCATCTGAACTCATTTATTGTTTTTCAAATAATTTACTAAAACAAATGTTTTTGGGTTAAGAGTCATGGCTACGAGGTTTACAAATTATAACCCGCTTGATTTGAGTTGGTTAATTAAGTTGCAATATTGTACTCTTTTCAAAACAAGGTTTTTAAATAAAGTATTGCAACGTCTAAACTAGCCATGATTTCGACACTCCTACAAAACCTATGTACTCGCCAGCATTTCTTTGCTGACCTCGTTTTCACATATGTTTCAGGTATTGTTGAATGATATCGATTGATATGATGCATGCTCACATAGGATTGGACAAGGCCTTAGTGACTAAATAACAATGATAGACTATGTTTAATTTGTGTATTTAGATTTCCAGGCAATGTAATTATTCAATGTTTAATAAAACGAAACACTTTTTGGTATCCATGGTTATGAAACATTAATTCTGTTGCAACACGCCCCGATGTTTCCGCCGCGATTTGTTGTTTTACGCGGTCGGGGTGTGACAATGATGTTGTTGTGGTCACTAAACTTGTTAAAGGAATCGATCGAACACGATTTAGAAGGTTAAACACAAAAGAATCAGAATCTGTCTAACTTTTACAGCCCACTTATGTTGGCTGTAAACAGGTCTTAACTTCAACGAAAAATTGATATTTTGAATCTAAAATATGTTATTATGAAATACGGTTCTAATGGCACCGGAATCGTAATTTTTGGACTCCGTTTACTATTTTTAAAGTGTTAATTTGTAACAGCAACTTAAGCTGAATTTTGACAGCAATAAATGGGTGTCGTATTTTTAGTCATAACCTGAGTTTTGTGATGAATCGAACCATGAAATTTGTACAGTAAATGACAACCGATGTATTTGTAATTACCCCACTGGAATTTCGTAAATCGGACACTCGATGAATTTTTAATAAATTGTTTCGTGGACTGTGGTCAGAAATACATAAATCTGAGTTCGGTCCCGAATATGAATTTTTATAAAATGTGGGTAATGAACCGGACCCCGATATTTTTACATAATAAAATATGGGATGTTTATGACATTCTATAAAAATTTGGGAATTTTTGAAATAATCTAACTATTTTATTTAAATGCCCGAAAACAGCCGGTTTTGAATATTAATGCTGAAATAACATAAGTTGTGATTTGCGCGTCTAAATGTCGAGTATGCTATCTGTGAATGATTTGACATGTTATATATGTTATGTGCATTATCGTATGTTTGATTTTGAGTGGGGAATGGACGGGAAACTTAGATGGGCGTAAACCGTTACAGTGGTGCATGTTGTGTGATAGATACGTGTAGGAACTTTGTGTTCTATTTGAAAGCCACTAAATGACTAACTGGTAAATCATACTAGGACGTGATTGACCGACCTTGACTGTTAGCTATATTGAGAATCTAACCGAGCAAACCGAGGTGAGTTCACACACTTTCTAAGGCATGGGATTCCCGGTGGTTTGGGAATGGGTTAAAGAAATTAAACTAAATCCACATATCCTCCTTGGGTAGGATATGTACGGCCATCCTCCATAGAGCGGATGCCATTATTAAACCTACGAATTCTCCTGGTGCAGAATACGTACGTTCGTCCTCCTTGGGTAGGACAACAACCTTAAAACTAGCTAGACAAAACTCTATCATGAAGTCCCTCAATTTATATCGACTTAATCGCCGAGGCCAATGGCGAGCGGGTCATTAGTTAATAGCGCTATTAGGTTTAACAAACCTCACACCGTGCCAGTCGGACGGGCGTGTACTAATGGACTATGGCAGACTGTCAGTGATGATAGACACTGATATAGGGCACAACTTATTTGCGTAGCAGTCGATATCATTCCGTCTAGTAGTTCAAACGGGGAAAACCCCCACTGATCATGGTTATGGAATGGGTAAAGAAAAAGAGAAATGGTTGAACATACTTTCAACTACGGGGTAACCCCCACGGCAAATAAGCCAACGAAAGTCAAACCACGTTTTCAGAAACAACTTAAAACTAAACAACCAAACGTGAACTCACTCAACTTTGTTGTTGACTCGTTGTTACATGCCTTACAGGTCGCTAAATGCTTGGAGCTTGCACTTGAAGGAGTCGTTGTGGTGTACGGACTATTATGTTCCGTGCTTAATGTTTAAATCCTTATAAACTTACTAAACTAGCGTTTTGAAACTTTAACTTATGAACTATGGACTTATGCTTTTGAACTCACGTTTATGCTTCCGCTGTTTAAACCAAACAAGGTTAACTAGCTTTGGTCACCAATCGTATTATGTTTGGTTTTATTTACTTAATTGTGTTGTTCAATATGATTGGTGGCTCGATCCTGGTCATGTCACGCCTCTAAGCGGTGATACTCCGCATGGTGGATTTTGGGGGTGTGACAATGTTGAACTGTCGTGGGTGTAAGAAGGGACAAGGTTAAGCACAAGTGTTGGTTTACGAGAGTAGGATCTAAAGATCCTAGAGTGAGTTTAGACTACAGGGTATACCTCCTGCTTGTGTGGCTGCAAGTGCCACAGCAACTTGTTGGTTAATCAGAGCGGTCAACTGGGCTTGAGTCATGTTAACGCGTCCAGCCATGATCTTCATATCAAGGGAAACATGAGTGAGAGAGGTTCGTGAAAGTGCGATGACAGAAGAGAGTAAGCACACATGTGTTTTCAACTATCATTGCTACGTTTATCTAAGCATACCATAAGCAAAGTTCTATGTAATCTAGCAAGTAGGCATTAAGACATAAACCATATCACCTAGAATGTCGAGTCTTGCACGTGGAGCGAAGCGTCGTTGTGGATCGTTGAGCACTGTACAGGTTATAGTCTGGTTTCAATAAAAACTTTTTCCCTTATTAAAACCAAGTTCACTATAACCAATGGCTCTGATACCAATCTGTCACACCCCCAAAATCCACACGCGGAGTATCACCGCTTGGAGGCGTGACTGACCAGGATCAAGCCACCAATCAGATTGAACTAGCATGTAAGTACCATAAAACCCAACACAATATAATTGGTGTCCAAAGCAAAACATAGTTTAAGTTGCAAGCGGAAGCATAACGATTAAATCCAAAACAAAATATAAGTTCAAATGTTTCAATGTTTAACATGGCACACAATTGTCCATGTCCCACAACGACTCTCCCCCATGCAAGCTCCAGCTAAGCACCTATTGACCTGCAAAGCATGTAGTAACGAGTCAACAACAAAGTTAAGCGAGTTCACAGTTGGGTGTTTGTTTTAAGTTGTTCCAAAAACAGTTCCTTTAACTGGCATCCCTGCCGTGGGGGTTACCCCATAGTTGAAAACGTGATTTGTTTAACCCATTTACTCTGGCAATCCAGCCGTGGGGGCTACCCCATGTTTAATTATCTGGCTCTACGGCCGTGGGGGCTACCCCATGTATATACTACTAGACTCGTTACCATATCGACTGCTGACTGTAGTCATGTTTATGTGCCCTGAACTGTCAATGTCTATCATCATTGACATGCCCAGATCCATTAGTTCACGCCCGTCCTCTACGGTACGGTGTGAGGCTTGTCAGACCTAAGTAGCGCTATCTAACTAATGACCCGCTCGCCATTGGCCCGGCGATTAAGTCGATATAAAAAGGAGGGACTTCGTGATAGAGTTTTGGTCTAGTGAAAGTTAACTGTCCATGAGGACGAGGAATTATATTCCTGAACCCATACTGTCCTACCCAAGGAGGATGAGGAATCCCTATTCCTTAACCCATTCCCAACCCCTGGGAATCCCATGCTTTGTAGAAAGTGTGAACTCACCTTAGGTTAGCTTGGCAGATAAACGAAAGGTCAAATTGAGCTGCTAGAGGTCAACCATGTCCTAACATGGTTAGCATACAAGTCAGGTCTAGGTTCAAATAGTGCACGTATGTTTACACAAGTTAACAGGTTACTAACACGTATTGATCATGGCAAACACATATAACACATTAGCAGTCAATTACATAACATACTGATACTTGTACGATCCCAAAGGTAAAGCCCAATAAACAGGAGGCCCAACCCCTTCTGCGATCAGCATAACTTGTGCGATCCACAATGGGTTGTGCGATTGGAAACCAACCCGGCCCAATAATAAATCCCAACATGTACACGGCTCAACAAACAATCATGAGTCTTGTGCGATCCGGATAGACTTGTGCGATCCGGATGGCTTGTGCGATCGAGATTGGGCTTTGAGGCCCAACAGTTATCAAAACATAACTTGTGCGATTCCAATAGTCTTGTGCGACTACTGGTATCTTGTGTGACTGAACTTGTGTGATCAGATCAGGTCTTGTGTGACCTGATCTTGTGCGACTGAGAGAACTTGTGCGACTAGTTTAAATATCCGAAACTTATGCAATTTAGTTATATCATTCAATAGTTTCCTTCTTTACACACAATCAATCAACACAATCAACAGTTTTAGATTATGCAAACTATCGATCAAACAAGGGTTTTATCATCTAATGCATATAAACCCTAATTACATTCAAAGCATAAACAACAACTTATTAAATCATACTATTTGATCCGATTACATAATCATAAAACCGATTACATACATTCGATCCTAAATCATCATGCAAACAATCTGAAAACAAGACATGATATCCGATTAACATCATCATACACATGTGAGCCGATTTCATGAACGTTATTTCTATTCGGTTCCTACCCACCTAAATCAACATCAAGCATATATCAAACCCTATAGTGATCAGACAGTTTGTTCATCATATTAAATCTCGAATAACATATATTTGATCATATAACAACATCAATCAAAACGAAATCAAACAACAACATAACACTAACCGGTTAAAGAATGGAACGAGGATTGATCCGAATAGAAAGTCTTCGATGGAGAAGGGATGTGGCTGCCGTCGAGTTCGTGAGGGAGAGAGAGATATTAGGGTTTGGTGCGTTTTCTTACTTTGTAACAAATGAGAAACAAAACTCCCTAAGGATGTGTGTATGCGTATGGAAGAGTGGGCAGAACCCAACTTGGGCTGCCCTAGGTTCGGATGCAAAGAGTGTTGTAACACCTGTGCCTCCACGGCCATCAAACAAATTCCAAACCAATGAAATATTATATTTCATACTTGGGATTGGTAAAAATATGTGTATCATTTGCACATATCAATTCTCGTTCAATTTCAAACTCTAAATCGCTTTCTGGAAGGTTATACGCGCACCGATGCGTAAATATAACCAGTTTAATGCAACAAACACTCCGGAATAGTGACATAGGCTTAACATACCTTAAATAACCTTTACATAACTTAGAAATAAGTTTTGAAGGCTTTGGTATGGCAAAAACAAGTTAATTCGCTTATAGGGACTAAACTTGACAAACTGCGAAAGTATGCCAATTTGAACTGTAACAGACATTCCAGAACATGGCCATAAGTTAAACATACCATAAATATCCTTTACATAGCTTAGAAATAGGCTTTGAGGGGTTCGGTGTGCTAAAATAAACTTTTGGGACATTCAGGGACTAAAAGTGTCAAAAAGTGCACAAGTTTGTATTTTCGCGAATAACTTACGTTCTGAATACATCCGGGCATCCAAAAATTTATGTAAGCACTAAAATATTTTATTTTAGTGTTCGCCATAAGAAAAATCCATTCGTCACGTCATTTGGATCGTTTTTCGCGCTTGTGCGCATTCCGTCGTAATTAAGCGAACATCGCGTTCGTACGACCAAACGAACCAACATCCGGCATACTTTTGAGCATGTTTTGAGTTCCCTATACTTTAACTTCATTTTAGAGCCTTGAAATGAGGTTAACGGGGTTCAAACGCATCGAAAAAGGCCTTAAAACACAACAGGGACCATTTTTGCCAACTTTGAAACATTTCTGAATCAGAGGAGGGCTAGCGTAGCGCGAGCCCTATAGGCTTTACCAGTCGCGCTACGCGACTGCCTATGCTGGACAGAAAACATGCAGAAAACTCAGTTTTGCATTTTCGGGACCACATTCGATGTATTAGCCGTTGTTTAATTCACAACCACACATTCTAACATGCTTAGTCAGCGGATAAGGATGGAATTTAGGCACCATGACTTTGCAACACATGTATGGATGGAATTTAAGCACCTAAACACCATAACTTTGCAACACATGTATGGATGGAATTTAAGCACCATAACTTTGCAACACATGTACGGATGGGATTAAGGCACGTTTTCCATGAAACGATCTTAACGGTTCGGGTATTCCTATAAATACCCATTCACCCCCATTGCTAAAATCACTAGAATTCTGAATTGAGAACCTCTAAGTTGAAACCATTGTTTCATACCTGAGATTCTTGACTCGGGATTAGCATTCGGGGACCCTTCGTAAGTATTCTTTCGTTCTTTTCCTTATTTTATTGCTTTTCGAGTCAGAAAGTCAAACTTTGTTTGACTTTCAGCGTTGACCAGTAATGGTCAATGCGAAGTTCGTTTGAACTTCGCAACGTGAGTGTAATCACGTTGGTCATAGTCCCTTGGGACTATGCCCACTGATTACCACGTTGTCTAGGGTCGTAGGGTAGGCGATCTAATAAATCGCCTATACCTTCGAACTCGACCCATTTGGTCGATCATTAGGATCCGACCAAATATATTAGGTGACCATAGTAGGTAGGGAATAACCTTCCGAGGTTATACCCTATGGTCGCTTCGTTTGAGTAGTTGTATGATAGGTAGTTTATATGCCTTAGGTAAATTACCAGAATACCCTTTTCATGTATAATTGGTAATTAAGCATATGTAACCTAAACTTTTGTCACATAACTGATTATGTAACATGTTTAGGCATAAAACACTTGTCATAGGACTAGTTAGACGGTCCGAAAGCGTTTCACGCGCACGACGCGTTAAAATAGCATAAGCTACCTTAATGGGTCGCGATGGGTCGAAAGCACTTAGGTTTGGTTTCATTGTAGTATGTAGGCCTTGTTAAACCATATCATATGAGTTCCAACACTCATTTGGTTTACCAAGCCTCATCCTATCCGATCTCCCGATTTAAGTCCGGCTTATTTATATAGTATTGGATTTGCCGACTGATTCCGTGCTCTCTCTAGCTTTGTTTGGTTGTTGTTCAAGACCTCCAAGCATTCTCAGGCGAGTACATTATTCCCCTCTTTTACTGTTTTCAACTGTTTTGGGGTGACTCATATGTGCTAAATGTTTTATCAATGGTTTCCAGAACAATTACAATAATTTCAAGAACGATTACAATAATTTCAAGAACAATTACAATGTGGTTTCAAGAACAATAACAATTATTTCAAGAACGCTAACAATGATTTCAAGAACGAATACAATGATTTCAAAAACTAATAACAAATTCAAAAAGTGAACAAACTTGTTGGTTGTAGTTTACATGACCGATGACATTCATTAGCAATGATCAAGCCGACCAGTATTAGGTTATGGTACCATAGGATCTGACAAATCCCGTTATTTACTGCACCCATTGTTATGTGTGGGGGTTGTGGGTAGCGACTGAATCTGTAATTATTAACTTATCCTTTGGTAAGGGTTTGTTAAGAACGAGAGCGAGTTGGAACGAGGAACGCGTCAAGAAGGTTTGAATGTTATTAGAGAATCGACCATAAAGTAGTTTCACAATTAAAATATTAACTTACCCTTTGGTAAGGGTTTGTTAAGAACAAGAACAAGTTTTAACATTTGGGTAAACATTTGTACATGATTGACATTTGATCATGCATTTCCCACAAAACATAACTTTGATTTAAACCAAGTTTTACTTCAATACTTTGTTTTTGTGCATATGGTTTAGTTGAGACATTTCACTTGCCATACATGACATTTTGACATAGACATTTGACATGGATATTTGACATAGACATTTGACATGGATATTTGACATAGACATTTGACAGGGATATTTGACATAGACATTTTGACATGATTTACATCTTGACATGAATACTTTGACATATTACCCAATACATTTGACAATTGATTTAAACATAGACTTCTTACATTGGTTGGTTTGGATTGATTAAGTGATTATGTAACGATGCGTGTGTAATATGATACAAACATGGTGGATACGCCGCTGGTACTTCCTATATATAAGTGTTTGTATGGTATTACATATTGTAGCGTTATTTGAATCATTTCAGTTTGAGACATAGAACATTTTATACAAGTAACATACTTTTCACAAGACATTTATTTACAAACAACTTATCTTATACAAACTCATTTTACATGGTTATTCATTTAATCATGCATTATTCTCTTATTTATACATATCATCTAAACTTATTATTTTTCAAATGATTTACAAAGACAAAGCAAATTACAAGGTTCATGACTAAACATTTTCTTAAACAGAAGTCATGAATCTTATTTTCACAAAACCTATGTACTCGCCAGCATTTCTTTGCTGACCTCGTTTTCACATATGTTTCAGGTATTGTTGGATGATATCGATTGATAAGATGCATGCTCACATAGGACTGGACAAGGCCTTAGTGACTCAATAACAATGATAGACTATGTTTAAATAGTGTATTTAGATTTCCAGACGATGTAATTACTCAATGTTAAATAAAACGAAACACTTTTGATATCCATGGTTATGAAACATTAATTCTGTTGCAACACGCCCCGATGTTTCCGACGCGATTTGTTGTTTTACGCGGTCAGGGTGTGACAAGTGTAGCCCGAATGGGCTTGTGCGATCGGCTTGTGTTGTGCGATTGGTTCGTTTATATACATACATTCGTTACACATAACACATATCAAGCATAACATTCCATTTAATAATCAAGGTTCATATAATCACATAGGGTCCACATACGTTACATTAAGTACAACGATAAGTTCTGAAATACGAGTTGTCACATCTATCTCTGACCCCGTCATCTTCAGGTTAAAGAACTCTACTTCCAGCTTGTGGATGTCATCGCGACTACAATATTTCTACTTGATCAGTTCCTTAAAGCCGTTCCAGGGTGTGGCATTGGCAGCTACCAGCCCCAACATTTGTACTTGTGCGTTCCACCAAGTCAAAGCAACGCCTTCGAGGGTACCAGTGGCATACTTCACCCTACGAGCCTCAGGGCATTCACACATTTCGAAGACCGATCCAGTCTTGGGCAATTGTTTCGGTAGTGAGTAAGATCATCACAATTATAGCACGATCCAGGTGGAAATGGTGCTTGAACAGCAGGAGGATTTGCAGCATTCTGGTTTTGGATAATATGACGACATGTATTGAACAAATGTCCCAATCGTCCACAGTGGGTACATTTGTGACACGGTGTTTGTTCCTGATGATGACGGTTGCATTTATTGCACAAGGGTGCAGTACCAATATAGTTTTTCCTAGCACGAGGTTATGCTGGCTGATTTGGTGCAACCTGACCCTTCTGAGCAACCACTGCGAAGTTTTGTGAAGCCTTACGGTTCTTTGACTTCTTAGAGGACTCGGTATGTTTATCCTTTGGTTTTTCTTGTGCCGACTTATCAGAAGGTTTCTGGTCGCCTTTTCTGAAAAGTTTACTCTTCCTGATTTGAGATTCAGTCAGGGTAGCAGATAGTTCAATGGCCTGTCTGACGGTAGTAGGGTTGCTACCAGTAACAATGTCCTGAATTAGATCAGGGAGGCCATCGATGTACTTTTCAATCGCATTCTCCAAAGGCGTAACCATGGTAGGACATAACAGACTTAACTCCTCATAACGATCAGTGTAGGCTCGATGTTCACCGCTGTCTTGTTTAAGATCGTCAAATTCCATTTCCAAAGCCCTGAGCTCATGACGAGGACATAATTCCTTCATCATTAGAGCCCGAAGATCTTCCCAAGTTTGTGCCATTGCCACATCGGCACCCCTATCATGCATCACACCGTTCCACCATGTAAGAGCACGCTTCTCGAACGCACTGGATGCAAACTCAACCTTGCGCTCATTCGGACATTGCACATGTTTGAATGTGCTCTCCAAACTTTTGAACCATTGTAGGAGCGCGGTTGCTCCTTGAGACCCAAAAAACTTCAAAGGCTTAGCAGAATTGAAGGTTTTGAAACTACACTGAGCATTGTTGTTGTTATTATAGTTGTATAACTGATGGATCTGGGTTACTAGGTTCGGAAGCACTGCAGCCATTTGCTGAGAGACAAGGGCTGCGACTTCTTCGTTGGTTAGAGGTTGTGCATCTCATCGAGGAGGCATTGTCTAAAAGGAACAAGGGAACATGAGGAACGAGTGAGGTCGAAAATTGGAAAATCAAATGGGGTATTGAAGACATCGACAAAACACAAGGAAGGCGATCATTCGTTCGTTACCTCGAACAAACAAACGACACGCAGTGACTAATCAAAGTAAATGGATCAATATAATGTATCACCGAAGACATGCTCGCCTATAAGTGAACACTCACCCCAAGAGTTCCCAGGTAAGTGTGACTGGTCTGATACTGCGGATTTGTACGAACACTCTAGCCTTAGACAAAAAAACTCAGGGTACAGGCATTCACCCTTCCAGTTTGCACGTGTTCACATTATTTAGACCCGAACTTTGACGAGATTTTGAAAACTTTGAAGGTTCAAAACGTTCTAATAAATCATCCTGGAACAGATGATTAATTTTCAAAGCAAATTCGAAATTTTGTGTTCTTATTGTGGTTGTCGATTAAGGATAAGTGACGGCATTGTTTTAAAATCTAAACACAAGAATCTTGTGTTAGGGTCCTAAGAAGGTTATAGTCTAGGTCAAAGCATTACTAATAACCTAATTCCCTATAACCATGATCTCTGATACCAACTTTTCTGTCACACCCCGACCACGTAAAACAACAAATCACGGCGGAAACGTCGGGGAGTGTCGTAACAGAATCATTGTTTCACAACACATGGTGATTAAAGATTTGTTTTGTTTCATTAATGAACTCATTGTCTTATTATAATTTATATAAATACAAATAATTGTCTTTCATGTTTTAAAGTCACTAAGGCACGGGTCCAACCTATGAGTAACATGCATCAACAATTAAAACATAGTAGTACCTGAAACATATGTGAAAATAAACGTCAGCATAAAAATGCCTGTGAGTAACATAGGTTTTGTGAATTAGATTCATGGCTTTGGATAGCACAGGAAAAGGTTTTGCGTTTACAAAAAAATAGCCATGAATCCTTGTAAAAAGTTTAGTTTCTAAAACACATTGTTTTGATAAAAAGGTTTGTAGTATATGTAGGAATATACTTTGGTTTTGAAAAGACCGGAAAAGTAGTATATTAAAATATACTTTAGTTTTGAAATAGTTAATAGGTAGTATATCAAAATATACTTTGGTTAATGAAATAATAGGTTTGGTAGTATATATCAAGTATACTTTTGTTTAAGAATGAAAACATCGGTAGTATATCAAATTATACTTTGGTTTGAAAATAGCATATCAACGATGGTTTGGTAGTATATCAAAATATACTTTAGTTTACGATATAACAAAGTCGGTTGTATATCAAACTGTACTTTAGTAAAACAGTATCATCTTGGTAGTATATCAAAATATACCGAGATCATGATTTTGGTAGTATATCTGTAACATCTGTGTCTAAAATCATTGTAAACAATTCAGTTATCAATAAAACAAAGTTATTTGATCCCAATGTTTGTTTGGTTATGTTTTACATTTTTCATGTTTTGACTTTTATTCAATTTCAAGCTCTATATCGCTTTCTGGAGAGTTATACGCAAACTGGTGCGTAAACGTAATCAGTTTAATGCGACAAATACTCCGGAACATCAACATATACTTAACATACCTTAAATAACGTTTACATAACTTAGAAATAAGTTTTGAAGGCTTTGGTATGGCAAAAACAAGTTAATTCGCTTACAGGGACTAAACTTGACAAACAGCGAAAGTATGCCAATTTGAACTGTAACGAACATTCCGGAACATGACCATAAGTTAAACACACCTTAAATATCCTTTATATATCTTAGAAATAGGCTTTGAGGGGTTCGGTGTGCTAAAAAAACTTTTGGCTCATTCAGGGACTAAAAGTGTCAAAAAGTGCATAAGTTTGAACTTTCGCGCATAACTTACGTTCTGAATACATCCGGACATCCAAAAATTTATGTAAGCACTACAATATTTTATTTTAGTGTTTGGTATAAGAAAAATCTATTCGTCATGCAATTTGGATCGTTTTACGTGCTTGTGCGCATTCCGTCGTAATTAAGCGAACATCGCGATCGTACGACCAAACGAACCAACATCCGACATATTTTTGAATATGTTTCATGTCCACAATGTTTAGGCATCATTTTAGGGCCTTAAAGTTGGCTTAACGGGCCTTAAACGTGTCGGAAATGGCCTTAAACACCAACAGGGACCTAAACTGTCATTTCAGCAAAGTTTCTTCTGATCAGACAGGCCAGGCGGCCCGCGTGGGTTTGGTGTGTCCTCTTACGTGGCCCACGTCAGCTCCCCAGATCAGATAAGATCAATTTAACAGCAGATTACAGCTGTTAAGCACCCAACAACTCACCCACACTTGCCCTTTCAGTTCATGAGGGGCCATTTTGAGTCACCACAACATTCCAACAAGTGTACGGATGAGATTCGATCACGTTATTCAAGAAAATATATTAACAGTTCGAAGAATACTATAAATACCCAACCCCATTCATTGCAAAACCCATAAGAATCTGATTTGAGAAGCTTTAAGTTGAAAACATTGTTTCATACCTGAGCTACTTGAATCAAGATTAGCTTTCGGGGACCCTTTGTAAGTATTCCTTCGTTCTTTTATTGCTTTTCGAGTCCGAAAGTCAAACTTTATTTGGCTTTCTACATTGACCAGTTTATGGTCAATGCGAAGTTCGTTTGAACTTCGCAACGTGAGCGTAATCACGATGGTTATAGTCCCTTGTGACTATGCCTACTGATTACCACGTTGTCTAGGGTCGTAAGGGTAAGCGATCTAATAAATCGCTTATACCTTCGAACCCGACCCGTTTGGTCGATCATTAGGATCCGACCAAACACATTAGGTGACCATAGTATATAGGGAATGACCTTCCGAGGTTATACCTTTTGGTCACGACGTTTAGTTAGTTGTATGATAGGTAGTTTATATGCCTTAGGTAAATTACCAAAATAACCCTTTGACGCCAAAATTCATTTTGAACATATGTAACGTAACTTTTGACATCTAAACTGATTTGACAACAATATTAGACATGTTAAGGCATATATTACTTGTCATAGGACTAGTTAAGCGATCCGAACGCGTTTTACACGAACGACGCGTTAAAGTAGCATAAGCTATCTAAACGGGTCGTAATGGGTCGTAAGCACTTCGGCTAGGTTTCCTTTAGTATGTAGGCTTTGTTAAACCATACTACATGAGTTCCCATACTCATTTGGTTTACGAGCCCTCATTCTATCCGATCCTCCAATATAGGTCCGGTTTATTAACATAGTTACCTATATTAGGTGTCGTTTGATTCCGTGATCTCTAGCATTTTTTTTGGGTAAAGGGTTTACCCCGGTGATTTTATATATTCACAAACCATAAAAACAAGTAGTAAGGAAAACCCTAACTAGTTCAAACATGAGACATGCCTCATGAATGTGGAACAATAAAACAAGAAACAAGCCAAAGCAACAACGACTAGACTAAACATCTAGGAAACAATATGTAACTAAACTAACACATCAATCAGCCTCCATCATCAATAGCCGAAACTCCATAAATCTCCCACTTCTGAAGAAGTATCCTCACTTTAGACGTATTCTTGAACTTTAAACCCATCAATTTATATCGGACTGTTTCAATGATCGAGTCACATATAGCTTCCGGGGGTCTAGCATGATTCTTGAATAAACGAGTGTTCCTTTCACGCCAAATTGCATAAGCAGTAGCAGCAACAATCAAACGACACACTAAATTATTTGCGGATTTGGACCTAGCACGTCATCGAAGCCAATCTATGATAGCACTCCATTTAGCTTCCACATTACCCATACCCGCTTTTGCACGAACCAAACCCCAATTCTTCGCCGAATACTTGCATTCAAAAAACAAATGATCATGCGAATCCATATTCTCATCGCATAAGAGGCAGCACATCATGTTCATATTAGTTCTTCTTGTGGAGTTCCAAAGCATGATTCTGTCTTGAGTCACCAGTTTACGCCGCATAATAAGCCACATAAAGAAAGCATGTCGCGGAATACATTGCGAAAACCAAACTATACTATGCCAATTTACCTCTGATTCGGTAGTTCTGATAGAATTCCATACCCCCGAAGCCGAATACTCACTAACCTCATCCCCATCTTTCCAAAGCAAACAATCTTGTGTGTTAGCAACCCTTTGCACCTGATCAAGCTATATAAGAACTGGATAAGTATCTCTCCAAGCAGCAGGCCATAACCAAGCACCATTGACAGACAAATCCGCAACCATGGCTCGAAGCGAAAATCCCTCCCTTGTGATAGTCCTAGGTGAAAGGAAGGAACTCAACGGACCGATAACACTCCAATTATCATACCAAACTGAAATGTCTCTACCATTGCCAAGTTTGGAACAACAAAACCCTCTAATTAACGGCCGCAACTGTAACAATTTTCTCCAACTACAACAGCAATTCTGAACTGGTTTACATTCCCAGAAATTACAACCCTTTAACCTGTATGAGTGGATCCAAGCCACCCAAAGAGACTCCCGATTTGTAAGAATGGTCCAAATATGCGCAACCATCAGAGCCTTATTAACATCACCAATCCTTCGAATACCCAAACCACCTTCTAACTTAGGAACATAAACAGATTTCCAAGAAACCTTGGCCTTCCCACGTTGAAAGGAGCCCTGAGACCAAAGGAAGTTCCGCATTTTTGCTTCTAAGTCATGAATAATCCGAGCGCGTAAAATGAAAACCGAGGACCAGTAATCTCAAGTGAGTACATAGACCCCTCTTTTACTGTTTTCCAAACATTTTGGGGTGAAACACATGTGCCTACTTGTTACTTTCATGCTTTTCCATGTTTTCATATCATATGCTTGTTATGTTCGATAGTACACTTATAGTACATGATTACATTGTGTTCATGCTATGTATGCCCATTGTGTGCATATTTAGTACATTGTTTTACATTACATTTCCTGCTATGTATGCCCATTGTGTGCATATTTAGTACATTGTTTTACATTACATTTCATGCTATGTATGCCCATTGTGTGCATACTTAGTACATCGTTTTACATTACATTTCATGCTATGTATGCCCATTGTGTGCATACTTAGTACATCATTTTACATTACATTTTATGCTATGTGTGCCCATTGTGTGCATACTTAGTACAATTGTTATTCATCACATGCTTACATTTTGGGTATGACATTTGGTTTGTTCAAATGGGACAATATACATTCATTAACATTGATCACGCCGTTCGTTAGTAGGTAGTGGTACCATAGGACTTGACAACTCCCGTTCCTGGACCCTAGGTTTGTTTGGGTGGAAGGAATGACCGAATTCGATAAACAATAACACAGATAGACCTTTAATTTGTTTAAGGGTCTATCACCACAGTCACAAGGATTGGATGTATGCATTTTCACAATACCGCATAGATGTTTGTATCAGTATAGCATGCATTTGTTCCACAGAACATAACTTTGACTTAAACTATGTTTAATTCAATACCTTGTTTTTGTGCATTTTACCTATGGTTTAGTTGATATATTTCACATGCCATACATGATATTTTTGGATACACATTATACGATTTACATTAAACATAAACATTTTGACATTGATATACACATTTGGTCATTCACATTAGACATGGACATTTTGATATGGTTTACACAATAACACTTGACAAGTGATTTATACATGAACAATTTACATTGGTGGTTGGTTTGGGTAAATGGTTTGAGTAACGAGGCGTGTGTAATATGATACAAACATGGTGGATACGCCGTTGGTACTTCCTATATATAAGTGTTTGTATAATATTACATATCGTAGCGTTATTTAAATCATTTCAATTTAAGACATATAACATTTTATACAAATAACATACTTTTCACGAGACATTGTTTTACAAACAAACTCATCTTACATGGTTATTCATTTAACCTTACATTTATTTATACATATCATCTGATCTTAATGTTTTTCAAACGATTTACAAAACAAATCAATTTACTAGGTTCATGACTAAACTTTATTAAACATTTTCTTAAACTTACAAGTCATGAATCATATTTTCACAAAACCTATGTATCTCACGGGCATTTTTATGCTGACGTACCTATTTTCACATGTGTTTTCAGGAGCTGTTGCTTAGGACAATGATCGTGACACTAGGGCGGACCTGTGCCTTAGAGACATAAAACGAAGATAGACTTAGTTTAACTATGTTTTGTACTCTTTGTTTCCTGTTTAAGACAATGTAACTCTTATGTTGATAAATAAAATACAACTTTGAATGCCATGGTTATGAAATAATTAATTATGTTACAACACTCCCCGATGTTTTCCGCCACGTTTTGTATATTATACGTGGTCGGGGTGTGACAGAAGAGTTGGTATCAGAGCCAATGGTTATAGGGAATTAGGTTATTAGTAATGCTTTGACCTAGACTATAACCTTTCTAGGACCCCAACACAAGTTATCTCGTGTTTAGATTTTAAAACATGCACTTCACCTATCCTTAGGTGATAACCACAACGGGAACATCAAGTTCGAATCCGCTTTGAAAATTAATCATCTGTTTCTGGATGATTGATTACTAGGTTTTGAACCCTCTGTTGTAAGGTTTTGAACCCTTCCAGTTTGATTTTTTGGCCTTGTGCCTTTGAATTTTCAAAATCTCGTCAAAGTTTTGGGTTTTAAATAGTGTGAACACGTGCAAACTGGAAGAGTGAATGCCTGTACCCTGGGTTTTCTGTCTAAGGCTAGAGTGTTCGTACAAATCCACATAATCGGACCAGTCACTCTTACCTAGGAACTCTTGGGGTGAGTGTTCACTTATAGGCGAGCATGTCTTCGCGATACATAAGTTTTGACCCATTTACTTTGATTAGTCACTGTGGGTCGTTTGTTTGCTTTGCGATGCGGACGAATGACCACCATCTTTGCTTTTGTTGATTTTGTTTCATCTCATTCTCTTCATCCAATCATCTCACTCATTTCCTTTCATGTTTCCTCTTTTAGAATGCCTCCTCGACGTGAAAACCAGATAGCGACTGCCGAACTGGCAGAAATTATTGCACAGCAAATGGCTGCTCAATTCCCAAATCTCTTTGCGCAATGGAACCAAGCCAACAACAACAACAATGCTCCATGTAAATTCAAGGATTTTAACTCGGCTAAACCACTCAAGTTTAGTGGTTCTGAGGGAGCGACTGGGCTTCTTCAATGGTTCGAGAGCATTGAGAATACTTTCCGTCACGTGCAGTGTCCTGACAATCGCAAGGTTGAGTTTTCGTCGAGTGTGTTTCAGAAGAGGGCTCTTACATGGTGGAACGGGGTTATGAGAGACCGGGGTGCAGAAGTTGCTCTAGCACAGACTTGGGCTGAACTTAGGGCACTTATGATGAGGGAGTTTTGTCCTCGACATGAACAACAAGCCTTGGAGAGAGAGTTTGATGACTTGAAACAGGACAGTGGCGAGCACAGGGCGTATACTGATAGGTTTGAGGAGTTGAGTCTGCTTTGCCCAACAATGGTTACCCCACTCGACAAGGCTATCGAAAGGTACATCGGTGGTCTACCTGACTCAGTACAAGACATCATTACTGGTAATAACCCTACCACACTCCGTCAGGCGATCGAGTTAGCAGCGACATTGACTGAGTCGCAGGTTCGAAAGGGAAAGCTACATAAAAAGGGTGACAAGGGTAAGAAGCAGGCGTCTGACAAAGGAGATAGCAAGAAAGGTCAAAACAAGAAGGGGAAGGATTCTGGTTCCTCAAGAGGGTCTAGGAAGCGAAAGGCTTCCCAAAATTTTGCTGTCACTACCCAAGCTCACCAGGCAGCTCCTAACCAACCCGCACAGCCTCCAGCGAAGAAGCCTTATACAGGAAATGCACCTTTGTGCAATAGATGCAACAGAAACCATCAGCCGCAACTTCCGTGCCGTTTCTGTACTAACTGTGGGAAGTCGGGTCATCTTGCTGATGTTTGTCGTTTTGCTCAGAATCAGGGAGTTTAGAACCTGGTTCAACGAGTTGCTCAGCCTCCTGCTCAGCAACAGGGACAAGCTGCATGACCACACTACCCTCCAGGTTCTTGTTACAACTGTGGGGATCTGACCCACTACCGTAATCAGTGTCCAAGATTGGTGAATGCTAACCCAAATCAGCATCAGGCTCAGGCTCGAGGTCGAGTCTTCAATATGAATGCACAAGAGGCACAAGCAGACAATGAAGTGGTGAACGGTACGTTCTTTATTAATAATCAGCCTGCATCTGTTCTTTTTTATTCGGGTGCCGATAAGAGGTTTGTGTCATTATCTTTTGAGCCATTGCTTCGCGTGTCTAGAACGAAACTAGGTAAACCTTTGACAGTAGAGGTTGCTAATGGTGAACCCATTGTTCTTGATTCTGTTCTTCGTAACTGCCAGTTGAACCTCAACGACCATCTTTTTCCTATTAACCTCACGCCTATGCAACTTGGAAGCTTCGACGTTATAGTGGGTATGGATTGGTTATCCAAGCATCGCGCAGAGGTAGTTTGTTTTGAGAAGATTGTTCGTGTGCCGCTTTCGACAGGCGAGATCCAACAGGTTCGTGGTGAGAAACCTGCTGGTGGTCTCAAACTCATGTCTTGTTTTATAGCTCGGAAGTATCTGTGAAAGAACTATGTGGCCTTTTTGGCACATGTTGTAGCAGATAAAGGCAAAGGTAAATCTATTCAAGATATTCCTGTTGTTCGGGATTATCCTGAAGTATTCCCTGAAGATTTACCTGGTCTACCCCCAGCACGCCAAGTCGAGTTCCATATCGATCTCGTACCTGGTGCAAACCCCATTGCCAGAGCTCCATATCGTCTTGCACCGTCTGAGATGCAAGAGTTGTCTAAGCAGCTTCAGGAGCTCTCTGACAAAGGTTTTATCTGTCCTAGCTTTTCACCTTGGGGTGCTCCCGTTCTTTTTGTCAAGAAAAAGGATGGATCTTTTAGGATGTGTATCGATTATCGTGAGCTTAACAAGCTTACCATCAAGAATCGATATCCCCTACCTCGCATCGATGATCTCTTTTATCAGTTACAGGGCGCTTCTTATTTTTCGAAGATCGATCTGCGATCTGGATATCATCAACTTCGGGTGCATGAAGAAGACATTCCCAAGACAGCGTTCCACACTCGTTATGGGCATTATGAGTTCACAGTCATGCCATTCGGTTTGACTAATGCTCCTGCTGTTTTCATGGACTTAATGAATAGGGTCTGCAAGCCTTATTTGGATCAGTTCGTCATTGTTTTTATTGATGACATCTTGATATAATCTAAGACGCGAACTGATCACGAGCAACATCTTCGTCTTACTTTGGAACTCCTAAAGAAAGAGCAACTTTTCGCCAAATTCTCCAAGTGCGAATTTTGGCTTAAAGAAGTTCAATTTTTGGGACATATTGTCAACGAACAAGGTATTCATGTAGATCCCTCCAAGATCAGTGCGATTAAGGATTGGGATACGCCTACTACTCCTACTGAGGTTCGTTCTTTTCTTGGACTTGCGGGTTATTACCGCCGCTTCATTAAAAATTTCTCGAAGATTGCAATTCCTCTAACTGCTCTAACTCAGAAGAACAAGCCCTTTGACTGGGGATTTAAGCAAGAGGAAGCGTTTCTGACTTTGAAACAAAAACTTTGCGACGCTCCTCTTCTGACTTTGTCTGAGGGCAATGATGATTTCATCGTTTATTGCGATGCATCTAAATTGGGTCTTGGCTGTGTTCTGATGCAAAGGAAGAAAGTCGTAGCATATGCATCGAGGCAGTTGAAGATACATGAGAAGAACTACACCACTCATGATCTTGAGTTGGGTGCAGTTGTCTTCGCTCTTAAGATCTGGAGACACTATTTGTACGGTACAAAATGTGTGGTTTTCACTGACCATAAAAGTCTTCAGCATATCTTCAACCAGAAAGAACTCAACATGAGGCAACGACGTTGGGTCGAGCTTCTAAACGACTATGACTGCGAAATTCGCTACCATCCTGGTAAGGCGAATGTCGTAGCCGATGCATTGAGTCGTAAGGAACGTACTAAGCTTCATTGTGTTCGTGTTCAATCTGTTATTCAAGCTCGATCCGATATCCAAGCACGCATTTCTCAGGCTCAACAATCTTGTGTTTCACAAGGTTTGATGGATAAGGAATTTCCCTACCACATAACACCTGATCTAGAACTGAAGGACAACGGATCGTATTACTTCATGGACCGTTTGTGGGTCCCAAGCCAAGATAACCTTTGCACCTTGCTTATGGATGAAGCCCATAAGTCTCGTTATTTTGTTCATCCTTGCTTAGATAAGATGTATAAGGACCTTCGTATTCAGTATTGGCCTGGTATGAAGAAAGACATTGCCTTATATGTATCAAAATGCCTTACTTGTCTTAAGGTTAAGGCTGAACATCAGCGTCCTTCTGGTTTATTGGTGCAACCAGAGATACCAGTTTGGAAATGGGAAAACATTACTATGGATCTCATTACTAAACTTCCGCGCACAAAGAAAGGTCATGATGCCATCTGGGTAGTTGTTGATCGTCTTACTAAGTCAGCGCATTTCTTGCCAATCCGTGAGGATTTTCCTGCTGACAAACTTGCTAAAATCTATGTGGATGAAATTGTAGCTCGACATGGTGTTCCTTTGAACATCATTTCTGACAGAAATGCTCGTTTCACTTCTCATTTTTGGAGAACCATGCAATCTGCTATGGGGACCCAACTTAACCTGAGCACAACTTATCATCCGCAAACGGATGGTCAATCTGAAAGAACAATCCAGACTCTGTAGGATATGCTTAGAGCTTGTGTGATCGATTTTGGTGGTAGTTGGGATTCACATCTTCCGTTAATTGAATTCTCCTACAACAACAGTTATCACACCACCATCAAAATGGCTCCTTTCGAAGCTCTCTATGGTCTAAAATGCCGTTCACCATTCTGCTGGAATGAGATCGGCGAGGCTCAGCTTACTAGACCTGCCCTCATTTTAGAGACAACTGATAAGATTAAGAAAGTTCGTGATAACCTTCAGACAGCTAGAAGCCGTCAAAAGAGTTACGCGGACCCAAAACGCAAGCCCTTGGATTTTCAAGTCGGTGATCGTGTATTACTTAAGGTCTCACCTTGGAAAGGTGTGATCAGATTTGGAAAGAAAGGAAAACTTGCACCTAGATACGTTGGACCATTCAAGATCATCGAAAGAATTGGTAAGGTAGCCTACAGACTTGAGTTACCTCCTGAACTTGGAAATGTTCATCCAACCTTTCACGTGTCCAATCTCAAGAGGTGTTTAGCTGATGAGAACCTCCACATACCGCTTGACGAAATTCGTGTTGATAAAACACTGAAATTTGTTGAGAAGCTAGTGGAAATCATGGAACGTGAAGTCAAGTGGCTTAAACGCAAACGCATTCCTTTGGTCAAGGTTCACTGGGAATCTAAACGTGGACCCGAGTTTACTTGGGAATGCGAAGATCAAATGAAGGCGAAATATCCGCATCTTTTCCCACAAGTTTCCTCTAAATAAATTTCGGGACGAAATTTCCACAAGTAGGGGAGACTGTAACATCTGTGTCTAAAATCATTGTAAACAATTCAGTTATCAATAAAAAAAAGTTATTTGATCCCAATTTTTGTTTGGTTATGTTTTACATTTTTCATGTTTTGACTTTTATTCAATTTCAAGCTCTATATCGCTTTCTGGAGAGTTATACGCAAACTGGTGCGTAAAAGTAATCAGTTTAATGCGACAAATACTCCGGAACATCAACATATACTTAACATACCTTAAATTACCTTTACATAACTTAGAAATAAGTTTTGAAGGCTTTGGTATGGCAAAAACAAGTTAATTCGCTTACAGGGACTAAACTTGACAAACAGCGAAAGTATGACAATTTGAACTGTAACGAACATTCCGGAACATGACCATAAGTTAAACACACCTTAAATATCCTTTATATAGCTTAGAAATAGGCTTTGAGGGGTTCGGTGTGCTAAAATAAACTTTTGGCTCATTCAGGGACTAAAAGTGTCAAAAAGTGCATAAGTTTGCACTATCGCGCATAACTTACGTTCTGAATACATCCGGACATCCAAAAATTAATGTAATCACTACAATATTTTATTTTAGTGTTTGGCATAAGAAAAATCCATTCGTCACACAATTTGGATCGTTTTACGCGCTTGTGCGCATTCCGTCGTAATTAAGCGAACATCGCAATCGTACGACCAAACGAACCAACATCCGACATATTTTTGAGCATGTTTCAAGTCCACAATTTTTAGGAATCATTTTAGGGCCTTAAACGTGTCGGAAATGGCCTTAAACACCAACAGGGACCTAAACTGTCATTTCAGCAAAGTTTCTTCTGATCAGACAGGCCAGGCGGCCCGTGTGGGTTTGGTGTGTCCTCTTACGCGGCCAACGTCAGCTCCCCAGATCAGATAAGATCAATTTAACAGCAGATTACAGTTGTTAAGCACCCAACAACTCACCCACACTTGCCCTTTCAGTTCATGAGGGGCTATTTTGAGTCACCACAACATTCCAACAAGTGTACGGATGAGATTCGATCACGTTATTCAAGAAATGATCTTAACGGTTCGAAGAATACTATAAATACCCAACCCCATTCATTGCAAAACCCACAAGAATCTGATTTGAGAAGCTCTAAGTTGAAACCATTGTTTCATACCTGAGCTACTTGAATCAAGATTAGCTTTCGGGGACCCTTTGTAAGTATTCCTTCGTTCTATTATTGCAACGTGAGCGTAATCACGATGGTTATAGTCCCTTGTGACTATGCCTACTGATTACCACGTTGTCTAGGCTCGTAAGGGTAAGCGATCTAATAAATCGCTTATACCTTCGAACCCGACCTGTTTGGTCGATCATTAGGACCCGACCAAACACATTAGGTGACCATAGTATATAGGGAATAACCTTCTGAGGTTATACCTTATGGTCACGACGTTTAGTTAGTTGTATGATAGGTAGTTTATATGCCTTAGGTAAATTACCAAAATATCCTTTTGATGCCAAAAATCTTTTTGAACATATGTAACGTAACTTTTGACATCTAAACTGATTTGACAACAATATTAGACATGTTAAGGCATATATTACTTGTCATAGGATTAGTTAAGCGGTCCGAACGCGTTTTACGCGAACGACGCGTTAAAGTAGCATAAGCTATCTAAACGGGCCGTAATGGGTCGTAAGCACTTAGGCTAGGTTTCATTTAGTATGCAGGCTTTGTTAAACCATACTACATGAGTTCCCATACTCATTTGGTTTACGAGCCCTCATTTTATCCGATCCTCCGATATAGGTCTGGTTTATTAACATAGTTACCTATATTAGGTGCCGTTTGATTCCGTAATCTCTAGCATTGCTTGGTGGTTATCTTAGGACTTCTGAGCAATCTCAAGTGAGTACATAGACCCCTCTTTTTCTGTTTTCCAAACATTTTGGGGTGAAACACATGTGCCTACTTGTTACTTTCATGCTTTTCCCTGTTTTCATATCATATGCTTGTTATGTTCGATAGTACACTTATAGTACATGATTACATTGTGTTCATGCTATGTATGCCCATTGTGTGCATATTTAGTACATTGTTTTACATTACATTTCCTGCTATGTATGCGCATTGTGTGCATATTTAGTACATTGTTTTACATTACATTTCATGCTATGTATGCCCATTGTGTGCATACTTAGTACATCGTTTTACATTACATTTCATGCTATGTATGCCCATTGTGTGCATACTTAGTACATCATTTTACATTACATTTTATGCTATGTGTGCCCATTGTGTGCATACTTAGTACAATTGTTATTCATCACATGCTTACATTTTGGGTATGACATTTGGTTTGTTCAAATGGGACAATATACATTCATTAACATTGATCACACCGTTCGTTAGTTTGGGTGGAAGGAATGACCGAATTCGATAAACAATAACACAGATAGACCTTTAATTTGTTTAAGGGTCTATCACCACAGTCACAAGGCTTGGATGTATGCATTTTCACAATACTGCATAGATGTTTGTATCAGTATAGCATGCATTTGTTCCACAGAACATAACTTTGACTTAAACTATGTTTAATTCAATACCTTGTTTTTGTGCATTTTACCTATGGTTTAGTTGATATATTTCACATGCCATACATGATATTTTTTGATACCCATTATACGATTTACATTAAACATAAACATTTTGACATTGATATACACATTTGGTCATTCACATTAGACATGGACATTTTGATATGGTTTACACAATAACACTTGACAAGTGATTTATACATGAACAATTTACATTGGTGGTTGGTTTGGGTAAATGGTTTGAGTAACGAGGCGTGTGTAATATGATACAAACATGGTGGATACGCCGTTGGTACTTCCTATATATAAGTGTTTGTATAATATTACATATCGTAGCGTTATTTAAATCATTTCAATTTAAGACATATAACATTTTATACAAATAACATACTTTTCACAAGACATTGTTTTACAAACAAACTCATCTTACATGGTTATTCATTTAACCTTACATTTATTTATACATATCATCTGATCTTATTGTTTTTCAAACGATTTACAAAACAAATCAATTTACTAGGTTCATGACTAAACTTTATTAAACATTTTCTTAAACTTACAAGTCATGAATCCTATTTTCACAAAACCTATGTATCTCACAGGCATTTTTATGCTGACGTACCTATTTTCACATGTGTTTTCAGGAGCTGTTGCTTAGGACAATGATCGTCACACTAGGGCGGACATGTGCCTTAGAGACATAAAACGAAGATAGACTTAGTTTAATTATGTTTTGTACTCTTTGTTTCCTGTTTAAGACAATGTAACTCTTATGTTGATAACTAAAATACAACTTTGAATGCCATGGTTATGAAACAATTAATTCTGTTACAACACTCCCCGACGTTTTCCGCCACGTTTTGTATGTTATACGTGGTCGGGGTGTGACAATATCAAACTATACTTTAGTAAATAGTAGAATATCAAACTATACTTTGCTAAATAACAAGGTCAGTAGTATATTAAAATATATGTTGGATTTTGTACATAGTATATCAAAAATATACTTTGGTATATAATATCACATTGGAGAGCACATCAAACTGTACTTTGGAAGTATATCAAAATACACAAAAGAAACTGTGATTTAGCATTCATTCAAACCTTATTGTATCAAACTACACTTTGGAGTATAGAAATACCACAAAGGCAATTTCTATTTGGTTAAAATTTGGTTTCTGACATTCCATACAACAGGAATGGGGTGTCTAGTCCTATAGCGCTATATCATACTACCAATCGGCTTGGTGAATGTATAAAGAAAGTACAATCCAACAATTTGCTTTAGAATCTTTGAAAATTTGTGTTTAAACCATAGATAATTGTTTAATTCATCAAAAGATAAGTACTAGCATGTATAATCATATGGTTGAAATCATGAAAATAACAAATAGGCACATATGTTTCACCCCAAACCATTTGAAAGCAGTAAAAGAGGGGACTATGTACTCACTTGAGATTGCAAGTATCCTTGATTAAGTGTCCTAACGAAGCTTGGGAAGTCAAGGAATCAAGTGGCACCTAGTATGGAATCACTATGTTAAACAATCGGATCCTAAATCGGGAGATAGGGTAGAATGAGGTTCTACAAATCAAATGAGTATTGGCACTCATATGGCATGATTTAAGAGTCCCAACATTCTGATTTGGAAGTCTACCTAAGTGCTTTTGACCCGTTTCGACCCGTTATGGTAGTACAAGCTACTATAACGCGTCGGTTGCGTAAAACTATGGTTGGATGGTTACCTATGTCCTATGAGAAGTCATACATGCCCAATTATACCTAAACATGTTACTAAATCATATTATATGTCAAAAATATGTTCACATATGTAAAATATGGATTTATGTTTAAAAAGGGTGTTTTGGTCATTTTCTATGGGCATATAACCTACTTAACAAATGACTAACCAATCCTATGTGATCATAAGGTATAACCTCAGACGTTATTCCCTATGCAGCTATGATCACTAAACAAGCTTGGTCGGATCCTAATGATCGACCAAATGGGTCGGGTTCGAAAGTCTAAGCGGTTGTTTAGACCGCTTAACTTACGACCCTAAACAAGCACTAAACTAATAGTGAGGAGTTAAACATGTCAAAACATGTTTAACTAACTTAGAAAACTGATTTGGTATCAAAACAAAGTGTTTAGATACCTAAAAGTAGTTTTGTTGCAAAATGCGTGTTAAAACGCATTTTGACCTGAACTTTGACTCGTCACTACACCTAGTTAACATGGTAATTAGTAGGTATAATCGCTAAGGATTATAACCATCGTGATTACAATCACGTTACACAGTTTAAACGAACTTTGTGTTGACCATTAACTAGTCAAAGTTGAAAGTCAAACACTGTTTGACTTTCACGCTAGAAAAGCGATAAAAGAACGAAAGAAGCTTACAAAGGGCCCAAGCTAGGGAGAACTTGATCTTAAAATTCTCAGGTATGGAGTTATAAACCTCAACTTAGAGAAAATCAGATCAAGGGTGAGTGAAATGGGATTAATGGCATGGCTATTTAAACTTGTTGTGAGTTAACAAGATCAATCCATGTGTTTGTGTGGCCAACAAGTATTAGATCACAACCATACATGTGTTATGGGACAGCTAAATTACTTGGGGAGGTGTTAACTTGGTTAACACACAAAGAAAATGGCAAGAACAGCCCCTGAACTATCAACAGTTTCGTAAAAAACAATTTATGTCCAGATGTGATGGTGGCGTGGCGCCACAGCACAGCCTCCAGGCTGTGGCGCGACGCGATGGGGTATGCTGCAAGTTTCAAAGTTTGGCAGAAATGGTCCCTGCATGTATTTGAACTTGTTTTCGACGTTTTTAACCTCTGTTAAGCCATTTCAAGGCTCTAAAAGGTCGTCAAAGTGTAGGGGACCTGAAATATGCTCGGAAATATCACGGATGTCGGTTCGTTTGGTCGTACGGTCACGTTGTTCGGTTATTTACGATGAAACTCAAACGGGCGCGAAAAACGAACCAAATTATGCGACGAATGGTATTTTTGCATTCCGATCACTAAAATAAAAATATTTTAGTGTCTAAAAAAATTTTGGATGTACGGAGGTGGTCAGAACGTAAGATATGCGCGTAAATGCAAACTTACCCCGTTTTTGTCACTTTTAGTCCTTGTAAGATCAAATAAGCATATTTTCGCACACCGAACCACTCAAAGCTTATTTCTAAGCTATGTTTTAGGTTATTTATGGTATGTTTAGCTTATGATCATATTCTGGAATGTTCGTTACTATACAAATCGGTATAGTTTCGCAGTTTGACACAAATAGTCCCTGTAAGCGAACAAACTTGTTTTTGCCATACCAAACCCTTTAAAACTTATTTCTAAGTTATGTAAAGGTTATTTAAGGTATGTTGAGCCTATGTCACTATTCCAGAGTGTTTGTTGTATTAAACTGATTGCGTTTACGCATCGGTTCGCGTATAACTCTCCAGAAAGCGATTTAAAGCTCGAAATTGAACAAGAATTGATATGTGCAAATGATAGACATATTTATACAAATCCCAAGGTTGAAACACAATATTACATTGGTTTGGTATTTGTTTAATGGTCATAGTGACACAGGTGTCACATGGTTGACAACCCCGTCATGACCGGTTGCCTAGTGTCAAGTCAAACGACGAATTTAAATTTTGTTTGTTGTCTAGCTTTGATTATCCCTGCATGGTTAATATAGAGTTCGTATCGTATAGCTAACATACGAGTCTGAAAATTGACATTATAATTTAATATACAAAACCTGGGCAATATATATATATATATTACAGTTGTCGGATTGATAAACCAACTGAAGGCCCATGGATTTTATTAAGGAAGTAAAATGGACTAATTTATATGGATGTTTTCAAATAAACACCTAATCAGAAAGTTTTCCTTGGATTTAAAATTGTGTGTAAGTGAATATGTGAACTCACCTTCCTTTGTGTTGACACTTGATTTTAACGTGTTCTACAGGTACTTGAGTTCGTCTTCGGGAAATCATGGCGTATCTTGTGTTTGATGATGCAACTTGTTTTGTTTAAATATGTTAGACAACTTTTAAACTTTCTGGGACGTATGTAATAAGATCCATAAGGATCAAAGACAACTTAACTTTGTAGTCATATCGTAAAACGTAACGTTTAAATGACTCATGTTTAAAATAAATTAAAATGTCTAACAATTAAATGCATCGATCGACAAGATATAAATGGGCACCAACTTCCGTCACCACTACGTTTTATATTCTGCTGCGATGTTTTTGGGGTGTGACAAGCACGGCCCGTGCCACCTTTTGGACAGAAAATATTTGACAACAGTAAGTTGGGCACAGGGGCGTGCTGGGTGAGCACAGCCCCGTGTTGCAGCCACTGTTCTTCAGTTAATGAGTCAGGAGGCCTCTGATTTACGTGCATGGGTTCCATTTTTCATCATCCATATGGTGTTTCCGCTTCCTTTAACACAATTATTTAAAATACCACCATCCAATCATCCATTTCATTCAAAATAAAGACATTACAAGGAAATTAAAGATTACAAACCTACATAAAACTAAGAGAGATAGATAGGATCTTGAGAATGCCTCTCCGAGATCATTTATTGAGCAACCCTTAAGCTACAATCCTAGATCTACGAAAGCTAGATGATGGAGGACTAGAGCTTTGGTGGGAAATACTCAATCTAGAGGTCGTTGAGCATCTCTTCGATCTCACTTGGTAGGAGGATAAAGGGTTCCTCTTCTACCTCCTCTTAAGGGGGAGCGGGATTTATCGGGACCTCGAAGGTGGTATTGATAGGGGGAGGCTTCAGAATCTCATATTCCTATCCCGTAGGTTATATGACCTCATTAGCTTGGTTCCAATCTTCTTGTGGGAAGATTGGCTCCATAGGAGGCAAAGCCAAGATATTCAACCTTTGATGTAAAAGGTTAATTTCTCTGAAACAATCTTCTAGCCCCATGGTAAGATAGTTCACACGATCTATGAGAACCTCCTCTACTAAGGTCATCTCATCGAGACTCTTTTATTTTTATTTTTTTGGGTAAAGGGATTACCCCGGTGAATATTATAAAAAACCAATAAAAGAACAGGGTGTGTCAAGGACCCGACACACACTACTAGCCAAGGCATACCCCGACTAGGGAACCAAACAAACAAGACAAGAAAAAAAACTAAAACACAACCAAGACAACAACTCGACCGAACACTACCCCAAACTACCAATTAAAACAAAGAACAATCCAACGCCTCCTTAGCCTGGATCCGACATCATATCCTTCTTCGAGATCTGCCACCGGTCAAGAATCTTCATGTGGTTCGGGTGTCTAGCAACCTTGAATCCCATTATCTTCAGTCGAACTGTATTAATAATAACTTGCGAAAGTATAGACGAGGACCGCTGAAGGTTCGAGAATAACCGGTTATTCCTTTCCTGCCAAATGAAATAAGTAGCAGCCCCTAAAAGAATCTTGCAAATAATCCTGTCAAGTTGCCTCGAGCTAGCGCTATTCTCAAACCAATCCATAACCGAACTCCATGTGTTATTGACACTCCCCATATCAACCCATTCTCTAACTGTCTCCCACACCTCAGAAGCATAAGGACACTGAAAAAAAAGATGATCCCTAGTATCACGATCATAAGAATACAGCGGACAACACATGAGGATGAGGTTAGTGGCACTACCCGCTTCCCAAATAGCCATCCTATCCCGAGTCTTTAGCTTGTTATTAATAACTAGCCAAACATGAAACGAGTGACGAGGAATACATTGGCTAAACCAAACCGAATCAACCCAAGCAACTTTATCATTTCTCATCCGAAAAGAGTTCCAGGCTTCCGAAGAGTGAAAATGTCGTATATTACCTTCACTATCCTTCCAGCAGGATCGATCAACGACATCCTCCACTAAAGTGGGAGCTGAAATATTTATTAGCACCGGAAACAAATCATACCAAGCCATTGGTCATTTCCATTGACCATTATCATCGAGCAAATCCGCAACCGTCGTGCCCAGGTTGAAACCTGCATTGGCAATACGTCTAGGCGAAATAAAGCAGCGGAGCGGGCTGCAAGAACACCAGTTATCACTCCATGCATTAGTTTGGCGACCACTTTGAATAGATTTCCAAACATAAGGCCGAATCTGATTGCGGAGCGCAAGAATCTTTCTCCAACCCCAGCTCGGATTAGCTGAGCATTTAACCTCCCAAAAACTAGTGCCTTTAAGCTTGTAGGAATGAATCCATGAAACCCACAGAGAGCGACGATTACTGATAATACTCCATATATGACTAGAAATCAACGCTTTATTAACATCCATGACACTCCGAATACCCAAACCACCTTCCGTCTTAGGCATGCAAATATCCTTCCAAGCCACTTTAGAACGAACAGAACCTTGAACCCCCCCCATTCCATAGAAACCGACGCATACACTTTTCAAGCTCCTTAATAATTCTGACCGGAAGCATGAAAACTGAAGCCCAGTAAGTATACATAGCGGAAATGACCGAGTTAATCAACTGGAGCCTCCCCGCAAAAGATAATGACTTAGACATCCAATTATCGATCCTCCTTTGAACCCTTTCAACCAGAATTTTACAATCGCTATAAGCAAGTCTTGAAGATATTAGTGGAACTCCAAGATAGCGAACAGGAAGGGAACCCTCCTGGAACGGCATTAATCTCAAAATCTGAACCTTTGTACGAGGAGGAATATTACAAAAGAAGATAGTACGTTTTGGAGCACTTGGAACCAAACCCGAGATCCTCGTAAAACTTTGAAGAGCATCCCTTATCAACTTAACCGAGACACAATCAGCATAAGCAAATATGAACAGATCATCAGCAAAAGACACATTAATAATCTTTTGTTTAGCACAATGCGCATGAAATTTAAAACCTGAATCGACCGTCGTCGCACGCTGAAGAAGAAGAGAGAGGACTTCCATGACTAAAGTGAATAAGTACGGGGACAAAGGGTCACCCTGCCTAAGACCCCTCTTTCCACTAAAATACCCATGCAGCTCCCCATTAATGCTCAAAGAATATGACACTGTAGATACACATTTCATGATCCACATGACCATTTTTCGATGAAACCCAAATCCCAACAAGACAGCTTCAAGAAAAGACCAGTTGACAGTATCATAAGCCTTCTGGATGTCAATCTTCAAGGCACATCTAGACGGACCTCTATCAATATGGTAGTTATGCATAAGCTCCTGGGTTAAGAGAATATTATCAGTTATTTTACGACCAGGGACAAAAGCTGATTGATTTATGTTGACTAAACCATCCAAGCTTCCTTTAATTCTATCGGTAATAATCTTGCTTATACATTTAAAGAGGACATTACAGCATGAAATCGGTCTGTAATCCAGAACCGTGTTAGGGGATTCCTTTTTAGGCACTAATGCTATAATAGTGTGATTAATTTGCTTCAACATTTGGCCATTCTCAAAAAAATCCAGAACTGCGTTCGTAACTTGATCACCCACCACATCCCAAGAATGTTTAAAGAAAGCCGAAGTGTAACCATCCGGACCTGGAGCTTTATTGTCACCAATTCCGAACATAGCTTTTTTTACCTCCTCACGAGTCACCGCACGGATCATATGATTAGCTGAAAAGTCGGTCAAAGTGTTGGCAAACAAATCCCCAAAGTCAAAGTTGTCAACCTGATCATCCATGCCTAACAAATTAGTATAGTGATTAAGAAGAGCTGTTGGAACTTGATCCCCCTCATAGCGGTTCCCATGCACATCCATAATACTCGAAATTTTACTTCTAGCATTCCTACTTTGCACACACTTATGAAAGAAAGCCGTGTTTGCATCCCCCGCACACAACCAGTCAACCTTGGCTTTCTGCTTGAGGAAACACTCCTCATCATATGCAGCCGTTTGAAAATCACGAAGACATTTAGCAAGATCGTCACGAACCAACAAATCCAAGGGATTAGCATCGACTTGTCGCTGCAACTGGTCAAGCTTAAGCCGTAAATCAGCAACCCTCTCATGCAAGTTACCTTGCTGAAAGAGGATTTTACGAAAGAGCGGTTTCAAGTTTCTCATTTTCTTCACTATAGCGAACATAACGTGACCTTGCACTTCCTTAGCCCATTCACGCGACACAGCTTGCCTAAACTCCTCTTTAGTAACTATAAAATTGGGAAATTTGAACGGTTTTGGTTTCATACGGGCTGCCGACGATATCTTCAAGATACAAGGTGAATGATCCGATATACGAGCCGGCTTAAAAAGCGCATAACCATCCGGAAAACATTCCAGGAATTTAACATTACCCATAACACGGTCTAACTTCTTCATGACTCCAATACCCTCTCTCGGCTTTTGGTTCCACGTAAAGCGGATGCCATGGCTCGGAATATCAAGTAATTCAGTCTCCTTAACACAATCGTAGAACTCCCTCATGCCAATAGAATGGTTAGAAGGCCCAGATAAACAATCTTCCATATTAAGAGCCACATTAAAATCGCCAAGTACTACCCACGGTTTCTCACGAGACAAGGCGTTAAATTTACATAAATCTTCCCAAAGGGACCGACGATCATGGTACCTGTTTTCTGCATAAACAAAGGAGCAGAAAAAAACTTTATTTTCAACTTTAATGAGGACTTGAGTATGCATCACCTGATCCGATTGAGATATAACCATGATATCCACCACATCCGCATTCCACCCAAGAATAATTCTAGTGCCTCTGGTACATAACACGCCATTAGATGTCCAACTCCAATTCCTAAAGACTTTGTTATAAATACCAGTTAACTTATTAACATGGATATGAGATTCCAGCACTGCGCAAATATTTAAATTGTTTTCAGCTATAAGAACCCGAACCTCAGTTTGTTTAAGGGGACGGTTCAAGCCCCTAATATTCCAAACGGCTAAACTATCCATTTAAACCCGTAAACCCGGGAGTGCTTGCCCCCTCAGCATTATTTCCTCGAGTATTATATCTCATAAACTTTGACATTTCCGTAGGCACCACCTCTACAACCTCTTCCTCATAATGATTATTCGGTCTATTACTTACATCCGTCTTTGGCCTCATTGGTTTCTCATTAGCAAAAGAGGTAATATCCGCATCCCCATCTGACTTTGATAAAGCTTCAAAAGAGTTTTTGATTGCCACATTGCCATTCACACTAGATTCCGGTTTATCAATTTTCGTACCCGACGAGCTCGCACCAGAGTTTCCTGCTTTCGGCTTATACACAAACTTGGCCTTCGGTTTCTTTTGCATAACCCCTATTCTAGCCGTTCTCCTCTTATCTATTATAAAACCCTCATCATCAATAACAGCTTGTTTAGCTTTAGTTACGACATTCTTAGGGCATGTTTGATCGTTATGACCAAAAACACAGCACACCGAGCACCGCTGAGGCTTCCATTCATACTCAACCTTCACCTTCTCAGTAATATAGCCGTCCTCATCAAGCTTCAGAATGGCAACCGTAATATAATCCTTTAATTCATTATCCGCATTAATCTCAATCAAGGCACGGGCAAAACTACTTCTTCCCCAGTTATCCACACACATATCCGCTGTATAGCCATCTAACCTTTTAGGGGTACCCAACTTAGATGCTAACAAACTCAGCCCATCATCCGTATAAACTGCAATAGGGACATTATGAAATTTTACCCATACCGGAACCGATTTGATACACTCCTTCCTGAGGTTGACCGAAGGAGACCAAACACTCAAGAAAGGAGGCACCTTTCTAATTAACCATGGCCCTCCTTCAAGCACTTTCATCATCCCCTCCTTAGAATCAAATTTAAAAAAGAAGAACCCTTCAGAATTCATCATAATCTTAGCAAACCCATGTTTTGACCAAACATTTTTGGCATAGTATTCCACAACAGGGAAGGGAAGCCGATTGCCTAAGAAATAACCATACAAAACGTTGTCAAACTTCTCCTGTACCTTCCGTATTACCTCACGAGGAATAAGGATATCAGCATCCTGCACCGTTTCAATCGGATCCAATCTCCTAAAGTTTACTTCCCGTTTCAGCGGAATGCTCTTTTTAATTTTGTCAGCATACGAACAAGGCTTTGTAATTTCCACCGCCCCATCTGACGATCCCTGGACATTACTGCTTTCAACCTGAACCGGCACAGAAATATTTTCCAACTCGTCAATGATGTTAATCCTCCCCTGTGTTCCCCTCCTCGGCAGCAACGGGTTCCCATCAATGTTCAGCGGCTTAGTAAACATGGGAGGTTTGTTTCGCAAGTCCTGAACACCCACAGGCTTCGAACTAATGAAAACATCCCCATACATCTTATCAGAAAAAGACTGAAAACCTAGATCCTCCAAACTCTTATCTCGGCTAGGGTTTACCGACGCAATACCCCCAACCGGTAATGGCGGCTTACCCCTATCATCCTTTGGAAAATTATCAGATTTATTACGTTCATCCTGAACAGGAATGTATCTCGGATCCATAGTAGTAACTTCAGCAAACCATGCAAAAGAAAAACACACGTGCACTAGAAAAAACAGAAAAACCACGGCGACGAATCAAAAGAGAACCCTAACGAAAAGAAAAGAAACGAAAACCCTAATCTCAAAATCAAAAGACTAGAAACCAAGGTAAAGTCTAGAGACCTTACTCAGAAGGCACGACAACACATCAATCCCTAACTCAGATCAATCGAAATTAAGGTTGAAAATCAAGAACTAGGGTTTCACAAGTTGAGTCGCCAAAATCGCCAGAGAGAAGCCATCATTACTAAATCATCAATACCATTCGGTTCTCATCGAGACTCTCTCTCAAGGCACTCACATATCTTACGAGAGTGGCCTCGATAGTGAGCCTTCTCCCTCTTCTGTGGTTCCTGGAGCTTTTTGAAGACGTTCCACTTTGCTGGCTTGACATCTTGAGAGAAAATGACCAAACGTTAACAAGATATAGAAGATCAGAATGTGCAGCATGGCCTCGTGCAAGAGTGGCACGCCCCCTGCTGCTCCAACTGCTCCAGATTCTCAGCTCTTAAAATTTTATTTCAAGTTAGATTTGACTAATTTTTAATTTTCTGAACATAAATAACTTGAAACATTGTTTTACTGCAGTTAATTTGCAAAATTTTGAGCTAAGAATCAAGAGTATGACCCTCCTATTGAAGCTTTTGAAGCTTAAAGCTTCAAGCTTCAATGGAGTTCATGAAGAATGAAGAAGGGGAAATGCACAAAAGATGAAAGGACAAGAAGGTCAAATGAGACCTTTTTTAAGGACATACCTTTTAGGGTATGTGTGAAGAATATCAAGGATCTTACCTTTTGGGAATGGTTCCAAACATTCTCCCAAAGGCTGACTTTATAGACAGTGACAGTACTCGGACACGGCCCCGTGCCTGGGAAGCACGGCCCTGTGCCGGATGCATGTGTCAGAGAATGTTATCCGTTAGTAGAACACGGCCTACGTCATTGTTGACACGGCCCTGTGCTGAAAAAATACGAGGGGCACGGCCCCGTGTTAGTTCGGTACACCCCATGTTGTTAGAAGAAAGATGGGCACGGCCCCGTGTTCAAGGAACACGGCCCCGTGTTCAGAGTTTTTATGAAGGTTGTCTAGGATTTTTAATGAATTATCCAAAATTGGGTGGTTCCTTACTGGTTGGAACAACACCGTATTGTCGGATATACCGCAAACTTAGGCGAGGGGTACGAAAACGCAAGAGGTTATCGGAAAGGTAGAAAACTTCTTTAAAAATGGGAAAATGGGACATTCCTCTATTTACCTTTTCCAGGCTCTCGTTAAAGAAGGTGTGAGTCGATTCGCTCTTGTCCATGCTGTTGGTGTGAAATTCACACTCGGTAAGGGGGACCGTCACTGTTGAATCGAAACAGGAATGACTATCGCTTTTGTTTACGCGGTCATCTATGGTGGAGGGTTGGTTTACCTTGGTATTGTTGTATGTACCTGAATTTTCCTCCATCGATTCTCCTTCGGATGGAATCCTTGATGAATATCACACCTTCATGAAGAATTCTATTCCCTTGATCTTTAGGATAATCCTCTCTTCTATTTGACCTATGTCTTCTAGGTCATCTAGGAAAGAGGTTTGATGGAGTTCAGGCAGAGGGATTTCATTATTATTTCCACTCCCGCTTGTTTCAAGGTTTTGGTCACAGGAAAACGATGGGGCTAAATAGTGGGGAGTGAAGTTTAGAACGCCACATTCTGATTCTTCATGATCCTCCCCACAATAATCGCACCATAAACTGTAAGAGTGTAGGGGGTAGAAATAATCAAATAAATCAATTTTTTTAGACCGTCGGGATCAGGAACTCACTATTTTCTTACAAACAGAGAGTTTGACACGGCCCCGTGTTAGGGTAACACGGCCCCATGCTGCAGTCTGTATCTGGCAGAAATAGTTTTAAAGAAACTGGAGAGTTGACACGGCCCCGTGTCAAGACAGCACGGCCCCATGTCAATTCTACAGAAAGTGAAAAATTAAAAGAAAAAGAAGAAAAACCTAAAAAGAAAAGATAAAAAAGATTAGGACGTTAATTTTAAGCTTTCTTAAAATTCTTGTGTCCCCGGCAACGGCGCCAAAAACTTGACGTGTGTGCGGGTGTCTATATTATTATGTCTATTTTTAGCTCTTTTTACTCGCCGCTTTCAAATTTTAAATTTATAAAACACGAGATTCTACTATCACTCTACACACACGCTAGGGCAAGTGCACCCATCGCGGACGTGGTATAGTGATGGCAAGATACAGAGGTTATAACAACCCCCGAAAACATCCCTAAACGTTCCGTAAATTTAAAACCAGACCCGTATAACCCTAATTTTAATAAAAATCAAATAAAATAATATTTTTATGCCACTCGCGAGCCGCGACAGGGAGACCCCTGTGTCTTGCGGGGCGCGACATGCCCATGTCATGCCGACCACCCTGAGTGCCACGTGTCTGGTATCGTGTTAGACCTAGGAGATGAATGGTCAAACCTAGCCGTAGCTAGGTTTCTCTCTCGGACCGCGAGAGAGTGACCACAGTGGGTCGCGGGGCGCGAGCAAATGCCGAAATCACCTATAAAAGGAGCTTCAGTTCAACTTTCAATTTCGTTCAATCTTCTTTCTCTCCCAGTCTATATTATAGCAAAAAATAGCTTGGTATTATACCCCTAAAACACGAAGCTCTGCCCCGTTGTAAGTATTTTAACCCCGATCACTAATTCGTTACCCTACCCGATTGATCTAGGGCCCCGTAACGCATGTCGAGGCTCTACCTGATTAAGTTCATTGGGGTTCTGTCTCGTGTTGTATGGCTAATGTGATTTGGGTTATCTTACTAACACATGTGCATTGTATGTTTTTAATAGAAAATAATCAGGAAAATCAACAGGAAGTTGTAGAAATATATAAATCTACAAAGTGAGTCATTCTCTTCTTCTACCAAACTATGGTACAATATCTCAAATATTTTCAATTATACTTATAGTGATTGAGTCTTTGTATTCTACAATTGCTGCCGGTATGTGGGGTTTTGTTTATGTAACACCCCAAAAATATGGATTATATATATATATATATATATATATGAAATATCGGTTATGAACAAGATAAAATAACTAGGAAATAAATAACCTAGTTAATTACAAGTCTTGTAGTTATGTAAAACTTGATTAAAAAAACCCAAAATGAAACTTGAAAATAATAGAGGGGCCAAAAGTGTTAAGATTGAAAATGGATTTTAATTAAATAAAATTTAATAATCAAAACACACACTTGTTGAATTGATGCTTATAATTGTGAAATTCATAGTCACCCATCTAAGTGTAGAATGGGTTTTGTGGAATGATAAGAACACTAGGAATCTGATTGTAAAACAAGTTTTATTGAATCAGTTGAAGTGAATCTAGATGTTATTGGGCATACTAGATATAATGAACTTGCAAAAATATTGTTTAAATTTGGCTAAATATTTAGTCATGAACTTGATAATGGATTTTTGTAAACGATGCCCATAAGGTGTTCGTTAAAACGCCTAAGAGAAAGATAAAATGTTAAATTTCGAACACAAACGCATATTTGAATATTATGGTGAATTATGCGTTATATGATATAATAAGAGTTCTAAATAAATCGTTCATTGAACTCTATAGGCAAGGGAATTGAATCCTCAAGCGGACAAGCCGGAGTGGACACGCGCTTGAAGGAAAAGCTTTAAAGGTACGTAACTACGGTTTCGTTACATTATGCTTGATCATGTATTTTGTTAGTCGACTTTGTATTAGCATATTATGTAAACTTGGTATTTAGTTGAAGTGACGAAGTTCACTAGATATACAAACGGGTTAAATAATTGGTTGAAATAAGTTTGGTATGTCGTAAAATAGTGGTTTCCATTAGACAACCAAACGGTTAAAATAATGGATAAATTAGTAGTGTTTGATGTGATTTTGATAGTCACTCATTGATGGTGAGTTATGGAAGCATAGTCCATTGAACGGACGCGCCAAAAGCATAGTTTCTCTTAGAAAGAACCCATGATAAGGGTCAAAAGGACATGAAACACAATTGTTGATTTAGTAACAATGATCATAAGTGAAATCGTTCTTAGCAAGCACGACATATCATGTGCGTAAATATTGAAAATGGTTGTGAAACGCCAATGTTGACAAGCCCGGGGAATGGGTAATTGTGTTTAGAAACCGTTAAGAAGGAATTATGTAAGGTTTGACACATAATCAAATGGGTCAAATAAATAAAAGGGTTTTTTAGGCGATTAGCCTTTAAACATGATTTTATTGCAAGTAATGATAATAAACGGGTCCGAAATTAAATTTCAGACAAGTAGGAAAAAGAATCACGAAAAACGGACTTGTAGAATGAAAGTTATGAATGAATTAAGTTGAATTTGGTAAAAAAAAATTAGGAGCTGGGAATATGCAGCAACAACCCAGCCAAGCTACTGTCGTAGACAAGGTGTCGCGTCGCGCGACACCAACTCAGTTCACCGTCGCGTAGCGCGACCATGGTCGCGGCCAGCTACAGATTTGAGTAACATTGGTCGCGGCCCGCGAGGGCCCTGACAGCTGCAAATTGTTTGAATTTTGTTTATTTAACTCATGGAACTTAATTTAACATGTTTTTAAATTATCAATGTGACAACTGGCACAAACCGGTAATTTCCTTACACTTTAATTAGTGCTTAATGACTGCAATTATGTCCTTAATTGTCAGCAATGGCTGAACACATAATAAACAAGTGAATTCATGCATGTTGTATACTACAAAATATTGCTTTATGCATAAACAAGAGCGTTGCGTCAAAAATAATAGTGAACTCACCGGTAAGACACTATGTGTCAACGGAACTGCAGAAAGCAGTCAGACAATAAAATTGAGGCCTAGGTGTAGGTCCGACGACAAAAGAGCATTAAAACCCAAGAGTACATACAAGGGTTTATACATATACTCTCCGGAAGTAAAATTAGGCACTAAAAAGCACCCGAAACGCACTTTAAGTGCAGAATTTATACAAATCAGCAATAATTCAGCATTTAGACATATAAATATTATGCAGAAATGTCGTTTTATTATCCAGAATATTTCCCTAAGTGTTGGGAATTGAAAGAGTATAAGAAAAGTACTTAAACGTCACTAAAAAGTGTAATTTAGCACTTTAACGAATCAGTATGTAACCGAACGACCGGACTATACCCGGAACATGAAAATATTGTTATTTTCATTATTTATCTTTTTCTGAGCCAGTTAGGGTCCCCGTATACCCTAACACCCGTCATAACACGCTACACATTAGTAACGGGGTTAAACACTTAACTTAACTTAGTTTAACCTAACTAATACTTGGAACCGAACTAGACCCCCCCCCCCTCTCTAACCGGCCCCAAACCATGGGGAGACATACTTGGTCCTTGGTTCATTATTTTAATCCCTAATGTGTAGTATCTAGATGACATATTGACCAATGGATAACTACCTCCTAAATTATCTATAAGTTCACAACTAAACCCACCATTCATTTCATTACACAAATCACAACTTACCACTCTCCCTCTCCCTCTATAAGCTTACGGCCAAGCATCCCCTATTCCATCCATCCATTGTTCAATCTTGTTCTTCACATTCCAACATCACACAAGTGTTAAGGGTCGCATATTAGGAGTCTTGGAGCAAACGGAACGCGAAGGACCTCATTCTCTAGCTTTTATCCACGCCATTTCCGTCAAGATCCTTCCCTAGCCTTGAGCTAGAGGTATAACACTTAGAACTCGTATTTAAACTATTCTAAAGTGGTTAAAAGGATTTTTGTCGGTTAAAACTCGTTAACATGCAATATGATGCTTAAAAGTCTACTAAAGGCATGAAAAATGGTGGTTAAAAGCTCATATGTTGTGTAAATGTTGTAGTAATTGAAATATATGGTTATCTAGACCCGATCTATGATGTGGTAGCTCGGATCATCGTTTAACCCGGTTTGGTAAGATCATGGATCTTAACATAAAGCTATTTTAGAAGTAACAAGGGTTAAAAGGTGAAACCCTACCACACATAAACCATGAACTTGTGTAAAAATGTTTTAACTTGCACAAAAGTGTTTAAAACTAGTAGATCTACGTATCTACAAGTGGTATTTTCAAAAGACCAAGCATCAAAAGAAATCACATGTTCTAAACCGGATCTTACACAAACAAAAGTGGTTTTTGTGAACAAACAAGAGTGTGGATACTTGTGTAACAAAAGTTTTAACGAAGAAATAGTTTTCGTAAAAACCGACTAGAAGTTGTAAAACTTCATATTCTTTAAAAATAAAGTTTTTAAGAAATTAAACTTATTTTTAAAGATAACAAGACTTACTAAATGTGCTAGTAAGTTACTACACATTTTTATAAATATTCAAGTTCATGAAATGGAGAAATTAGTGATTATTGTTGATGATGATTGTTGGTAATTGTTGTTGATGATTGATAATGATTTAAAAGAAAATAAACACACGTTTTGAAAACGTGGGAAACCTCCATTTTTAGGGGAAACTCTGTCAAAATTTTTATAAATTTTGACACTTAGAAAAATATGAGTTTTGAGAAACTTATCCCCTAAAAATATACCTCAAAACATTAACAAGGTTTCCCTAATTTTTGATGATAAGAAATGGTGATTTCTTGAAGAATAAAAATGGATATTATGTATATATATTTTTGAGAGAAAAATATATATTATTTTATCACCAAATTTTGTGCTAAGTGTATATAGTATGTGTTATACGTGCTAGTGTATTAAGACTTAAAAATACACTAAATGCTCATGAGGAGTATATACATAAAAATGCACATACAAAATACAAGATACATAATTCGGGTGCAAAGTGCAAAACACAAAAGACTTATATTTATTTTTGGAGAAAATAATATAAGTAAGATACGTAGTTAAAAATATAAGAATATTTTTAACACAAGAAAATATACACAAAAGAGAGTGACTGTACTTGTGCGACGCAAGTCTAGTGACTAACGTTAAGAAAACGCGTATAGGTTACGACGTTAATTAAACAAATCCGGTGGAGTTTACGACGCTAGGAACGCAAAGTTGTGAGTTCATGCTCCCCCTTTTCTCTTGAACTGTTTTCAGTTTTTATAACTTCGGGGGTGAAATACATGTACAAATGTACAATATTTATAATTGGTATGATATAAATACAAGAAGCGCACTTGGTGAGAATGAGAACCAAGTATGAGGCGCTATGAGAAATGATAACAAGAAACGCGCTTGGTGAGGACGAGAACCAAGTAGGATGCGTTATGAGAAATAGTGTCACGAATAGGGTACAGAAGCACCATTAATCAACAATATACCTAGACCGCAGAACAAAAGGTTAGATCTAACGGGTGCCTGGCAGCCACACTCCCGGTCGGGGCGAGAACCGAGGAGTGCTTTTGTGTCTCAGAATATACCAATTAAATGCCTTAGGTTTGGTGACTTCCTATGACGTGTCACATGTTAATGGCTTTGCAACCCATTAACAATCCTGATATTTACAGGAATATTTTAATTACATGAAATTCATACCATACTAAAAATTGATGAATACTTGAGTACGTGGAGTACTCAAGAAAAGATTGAGTTATACTTGAAGTACGTGGGGTACTCAAGAAGAAATTGAATTATACAGATGTACGTGGTGTACACATGAAACTGGATTTATATATGAAAACTTGATTTACTCACAAACTATGTTTTCATACAAAGTATACAAACATGAAATACAAAACTGCATGAATTCACACCAACTTTATGTTGACGTTTTTCCAAAAACTCACATGTATTTCAGGTAACTAGGATGGATGTGCGCGTGGTCTTGCTTATGCTCGTGGATGTCGCTTGTGTTTAACTTTAAATAAAGTTGTAAACTTTTAAGACAATGTTTTATGCTGTCTGGCGATATAAACGCTAAATGTATGTTTTCAAATCATGGAATTTGATGTTATTTTACGAGCATGTAGCATGTTTACTCTTCGTATGCAATGAGAACCTTTCATGATCACACCTCGTGCTTCCGCCGTAGAAAGGGGTGTGACAGATTGGTATCAGAGCTGCGATTGTAGTGAACCAGGATTCCTTCTCGAGTCTAGTCTACAATCTCTAGGATCCATTCACGAAAACGATTTTTAAAGAGTTTTCATTGCATAAAACGTCCCGCGACATCCACTACCTGAAACTGTTTACATGAGTCTAGAAAAGACACTACGAGACTTAGAGTGCACTTGAGTAGCACTTGTCTTTGACTAGAAATTACTTGCAATTATGTGTAATAATTAGCATGTACTAGAAGTAGAATGTCACGAGTATACGTGATTTTACCTGAAAGCAATGGCCTACCTGAAGGAAGAGACACGAGGATGAAACGAACTGTGCGGACTGTGCAAGGAGTTACGTAATTATGGATGCATACATAATTATGGAATTCAGTGCACAAAAATCACAGCAAGTCTTGTCACGTGTGGATTCCCTCAGTGCAAGCCTACTAAGTACTCTGCTAGAGTAATAATTGTTTGATGCCACTTATGTGGTATATATACCTGTGAATATATATGATACTACTGTCGTGTATGACGATATCAAACAAATGTATGACCCTATTGGGTTGTGTTCTTCAGAACATGGCACCCAAAAGAGTTGTGAACGCTCGTGACCAACCTCCTCCTCCCCCACTGCCAAGAATTGCCGAAGAGCTGGAGGCTCTGCTGGAAGAAAGGATCTCCGCTGCTATCGCCCAGTACGAGGCAAACCGTACTGAAGATAGTGGAGGACCAAGCAACGCTAGACATAATGGGAATGGAGATTCATCTGGAGACAGCGCAGTTCGAAGCTGCACATTTAAGCAGTTCCTCGACTGCAAGCCGATGAACTATGATGGCACGGGAGGTGCAGTAGCATTTGTGCGCTGGACGGAGAAGACTGAAGCTACTTTCCGCATGAGCAAGTGTACCGCGGATCAACAAGTCACCTTTGCTACCGGGTTGTTTGCCGATGAAGCTCTGACTTGGTGGAATCGGCAAGCCCAAACCTTGCTCAAAAATGCCGCGTATGGTCTAACCTGGGAGGAACTGAAGGAAAGGATGAGAGAGAAGTATTGCTCTCGTGCTGAACTCCAAAGACTGGAAACGGAATTCTGGCACTTGACTATGGAAGGTGCTGATATTGATAATTATACTCGAAGATTCCACGATCTGTCCAGAGTGCTTCCCTACATGGTGACTCCCGAATTCAAGCGTGTCGAACGCTACATTTGGGGACTGGCCTCAGAGTTTCGTGGCATGGTGACGTCAGCCAAACCACAAACAATCACTGAGGCTGTAACTCTGGCTGTCAGCCTGACCAAAGATTGTGGTCGTAAGAAGAAGTTATCGTTGAACCCAACAGGGAAGACCGAGACACATGATGAGTCGTCCGGTGACAAGAAGAGAAAGCGTTCGAATCTGAATCAAGCGACTCGCAACAACAAAGGTTTCAACAAAAAGCATGAGGCTAACCCGTCTCAGGAGGCGAAGACCCTTTCAACCAAGGCATACCAAGGCTCCATGCCTGAATGCCAAAAATGTAAGTTTCATCATAAAGGAGCTTGTCGCATTCCAAGGTGCGACAAATGTGGTAGATTGGGTCACCAAGCAGAAAACTGTTGGGGAAACGGAAGGAATGGGAATGGCAATGGTAACCGGAATAGCCGTGGAGCTGGGAAAAACCAAGGATGCTTTGGTTGTGGAGGCATGGATCATTTCAAGAAAAATTGCCCAAGGGGAAACAATGCTCAGACCCGAGCATTTGTAATTAGAGCTAGGGACGCACACAAGGACCCTGATGTGGTCAACGGTACGTTCCTCATTAACAATCACTTTGCATCCATATTATTCGACACTGGCACCGATTATAGTTTCATGCCTGTGGAAGTTAAACGCATACTTGGAATAGAATCTAGTAGATTAGAAATTCCTTATTCCATAGAACTAGCCAATGGTAAACTTGTTGAATCGGGCAAAACTGTTAGAGGCTGCACGCTAGAACTTGGTGAACGAAGATTTAGCATCGACCTCTTACCTATTCAATTAGGTAGCTTCGATGTAGTGGTTGGAATGGACTGGTTGTCCAAGAACAAGGCTGAAGTCATTTGTCATGAGAAAATCATTCGCATCCCTTTAGCGAATGGTGAAACTCTCATCGTACATGGAGGAAGATGAAACGCGCCTCTACAAATCATCAGATGTATGAAGGCACAGAAGTGCTTAAGGAAAGGATGTGTTGCTTTCCTAGCACACGTTGTAAATAAGAAGGCTGTGGAGCCAAAACTCGAAGACATTCCTATGGTGAAGGAATTTCCTGATGTGTTCCCCGAAGATCTGCCAGGACTACCTCCGCAACGACAAGTCGAATTCCACATAGACTTGGTTCCAGGAGCCGCTCCTGTAGCCAAGGCTCCATATCGACGTGCGCCATCCGAAATGCAAAAATTATCTACACAACTCCAGGAGTTGTTGGATAAGGGATTTATAAGGCCAAGCTTCTCACCCTGGGGAGCTCCAGTATTATTCGTGAAAAAGAAGGATGGATCACTACGGATGTGTATCGATTACAGGGAACTGAACAAGCTCATAATCAAGAATCGGTATCCGCTACCGAGGATTGATGACTTGTTTGATCAACTACAAGGATCAAGCTACTATTCCAAGATCGACCTTCGATCTGGATACCATCAGCTGAAAATCCAAGATGAAAGTGTGCCAAAGACTGCATTCAGAACACGCTATGGGCACTACGAATTTCTAGTGATGCCGTTCGGACTGACGAATGCACCAGCGGTCTTTATGGATCTAATGAACCGCGTATGCAAACCATATCTCGATAAATTCGTGATTGTATTTATCGATGATATCCTGATTTACTCGCGAACGAAAGAAGAGCACGAGCAACATCTCCGAACTATTCTGGAACTACTGAAGAAAGAGAAACCTTATGCAAAGTTCTCGAAATGCGAATTCTGGATTCGCGAAGTACAATTTCTTGGTCATGTGGTGAATGAGAAGGGCAATAATGTAGACCCATCCAAGATTGAAGCAATAAAGAATTGGGAAGCTCCCAAGACCCCAACTGAAGTTCGACAATTTTTGGGCTTAGCGGGCTATTGTCGGCGATTCATCGGGAATTTCTCAAAGATAGCTCAACCGCTAACGACCCTTACGCAGAAGGACAGGAGATACGACTGGGGTCACAAACAAGAAGAAGCCTTTCAGCTACTTAAAAACAAGCTATGCGATGCACCGATACTATCATTACCCGAAGGCACTGAAGACTTCGTGGTATACTGCGACGCCTCACGACAAGGCTTGGGTTGCGTGCTCATGCAACACCAAAAAGTCATCGCTTATGCTTCAAGACAACTGAAGGTTCATGAGAGAAATTATACCACTCACGACCTGGAGCTGGGTGCAGTGGTATTCGCCTTAAAGATTTGGCGACATTATTTATATGGTACTCGATGTACAATCTTCACCGATCATAAAAGCTTACAACACATATTTGATCAGAAGGAATTGAATATGCGCCAGCGGCGTTGGGTCGAGCTGCTAAACGATTATGACTGTGAGATTAAGTACCATCCTGGAAAGGCAAACGTTGTAGCAGACGCGTTGAGCCGAAAAGAAGGGGTTAAGACCCTAAGGGTTCGAGCTTTGGAAATGACGATTCGAACGAACCTCACTACACGCATTCGGGATGCGCAACAAGAAGCTCTTAAAGAAGAGAACCGTAAAGCTGAATACCTACGGGGTATGTTGAAGTACATGGTGCCAAACGAAGAGGGAGCCTTATACTTCAAGAAGCGTATTTGGGTTCCACTCTATGGTGGCATATGAGAAGTCATCCTTAATGAAGCCCACAAATCGAGATATTCGATCCACCCAGGATCGGACAAAATGTATCAAGACTTGAAGGAATATTATTGGTGGCCGAGACTCAAAAGCGACGTTGCTGTTTATGTTGGAAAATGCCTAACCTGTGCCAAGGTTAAGGCAGAATATCAGAAACCGTCCGGCCTACTACAACAACCAGAGATTCTCGTGTGGAAGTGGGAACAAATCTCGATGGACTTCATAACGAAATTACCCAGGACCCCGAGAGGGCATGATATGATATGGGTAATAGTTGATCGATTGACGAAGTCTGCGCATTTCCTACCAATCCGAGAGAAGGATAGCACTGGAAAGCTGGCAGAGATATACTTAAGAGAAATTGTGGCACGTCATGGAGTGCCAATCTCAATCATTTCAGACAGAGATGGACGCTTTGTCTCAAGAATCTGGCAATCATTTCAGGAAGCCTTCGGATCTCAGTTAGATCTGAGCACGGCATTCCATCCGCAAACAGATGGCCAGAGCGAACGGACTATACAAACGTTAGAAGATATGCTTCGCGCATGCGTCATGGACCTAGGCGGCAGCTGGGATACTCATCTACCTTTAGTTGAGTTTTCCTACAATAACAGCTATCATACAAGCATAAAGGCCGCGTCGTTCGAAGCTCTGTATGGCCGCAAATGCCGATCGCCCCTATGTTGGGCAGATGCCGGAGATAAACGTATGGTTGGTCCTGAACTTGTACAAGAGACAACCGACAAGATTGCGCAGATCCGAGAGCGCATTAAGGCGGCTCGAGAGCGACAAAAGAGCTACGCGGATCCAAATAGAAAATCGGTAGATTTCAAGGTGGGAGGCAAAGTGTTGTTAAAAGTCTCACCATGGAAGGGCGTAGTCAGATTTGGAAAGCGTGGAAAGCTGAATCCACGATATATCGGACCATTCAGATTACTGAAGAGAATTGGTACCGTGGCATACAAGTTGGAGTTACCGGAAGAACTTAATGGAGTACATGATACGTTTCATGTATCCAACCTGAAGAAGAGTCCAACGCAAGAAAACGTGATCATCCCGATGGATGAAATACATATTGATGAAGCCCTACGATTTACAGAACAACCCGTTGAGGTTACTGACTGGAAAGTCAACAAGACCAGGAGGAGCAGTGTGAAGCTTGTCAAAGTACGTTGGAGCTCTAAGCACGGACCCGAGTACACATGGGAACGTGAAGACCAGTTCAAGAAAAATTATCCCCACCTATTCAAGAAGACTCCAGCGAGAGTTAGTTCAGTCTGAATTTCGGGACGAAATTCTTTTAACGGGGGGAGACTGTGACAACTGGCACAAACCGGTAATTTCCGTACACTTTAATTAGTGCTTAATGACTGCAATTATGTCCTTAATTGTCAGGAATGGCTGAACACATAATAAACAAGTGAATTCATGCATGTTGTATACTACAAAATATTGCTTTATGCATAAACAAGAGCGTTGCGTCAAAAATAATAGTGAACTCACCGGTAAGACACTATGTGTCAACGGAACTGCAGAAAGCAGTCAGACAATAAAATTGAGGCCTAGGTGTAGGTCCGACGACAAAAGAGCATTAAAACCCAAGAGTACATACAAGGGTTTATACATATACTCTCCGGAAGTAAAATTAGGCACTAAAAAGCACCCGAAACGCACTTTAAGTGCAGAATTTATACAAATCAGCAATAATTCAGCATTTAGACATATAAATATTATGCAGAAATGTCGTTTTATTATCCAGAATATTTCCCTAAGTGTTGGGAATTGAAAGAGTATAAGAAAAGTACTTAAACGTCACTAAAAAGTGTAATTTAGCACTTTAACGAATCAGTATGTAACCGAACGACCGGACTATACCCGGAACATGAAAATATTGTTATTTTCATTATTTATCTTTTTCTGAGCCAGTTAGGGTCCCCGTATACCCTAACACCCGTCATAACACGCTACACATTAGTAACGGGGTTAAACACTTAACTTAACTTAGTTTAACCTAACTAATACTTGGAACCGAACTAGACCCCCCCCCCCTCTCTAACCGGCCCCAAACCATGGGGAGACATACTTGGTCCTTGGTTCATTATTTTAATCCCTAATGTGTAGTATCTAGATGACATATTGACCAATGGATAACTACCTCCTAAATTATCTATAAGTTCACAACTAAACCCACCATTCATTTCATTACACAAATCACAACTTACCACTCTCCCTCTCCCTCTATAAGCTTACGGCCAAGCATCCCCTATTCCATCCATCCATTGTTCAATCTTGTTCTTCACATTCCAACATCACACAAGTGTTAAGGGTCGCATATTAGGAGTCTTGGAGCAAACGGAACGCGAAGGACCTCATTCTCTAGCTTTTATCCACGCCATTTCCGTCAAGATCCTTCCCTAGCCTTGAGCTAGAGGTATAACACTTAGAACTCGTATTTAAACTATTCTAAAGTGGTTAAAAGGATTTTTGTCGGTTAAAACTCGTTAACATGCAATATGATGCTTAAAAGTCTACTAAAGGCATGAAAAATGGTGGTTAAAAGCTCATATGTTGTGTAAATGTTGTAGTAATTGAAATATATGGTTATCTAGACCCGATCTATGATGTGGTAGCTCGGATCATCGTTTAACCCGGTTTGGTAAGATCATGGATCTTAACATAAAGCTATTTTAGAAGTAACAAGGGTTAAAAGGTGAAACCCTACCACACATAAACCATGAACTTGTGTAAAAATGTTTTAACTTGCACAAAAGTGTTTAAAACTAGTAGATCTACGTATCTACAAGTGGTATTTTCAAAAGACCAAGCATCAAAAGAAATCACATGTTCTAAACCGGATCTTACACAAACAAAAGTGGTTTTTGTGAACAAACAAGAGTGTGGATACTTGTGTAACAAAAGTTTTAACGAAGAAATAGTTTTCGTAAAAACCGACTAGAAGTTGTAAAACTTCATATTCTTTAAAAATAAAGTTTTTAAGAAATTAAACTTATTTTTAAAGATAACAAGACTTACTAAATGTGCTAGTAAGTTACTACACATTTTTATAAATATTCAAGTTCATGAAATGGAGAAATTAGTGATTATTGTTGATGATGATTGTTGGTAATTGTTGTTGATGATTGATAATGATTTAAAAGAAAATAAACACACGTTTTGAAAACGTGGGAAACCTCCATTTTTAGGGGAAACTCTGTCAAAATTTTTATAAATTTTGACACTTAGAAAAATATGAGTTTTGAGAAACTTATCCCCTAAAAATATACCTCAAAACATTAACAAGGTTTCCCTAATTTTTGATGATAAGAAATGGTGATTTCTTGAAGAATAAAAATGGATATTATGTATATATATTTTTGAGAGAAAAATATATATTATTTTATCACCAAATTTTGTGCTAAGTGTATATAGTATGTGTTATACGTGCTAGTGTATTAAGACTTAAAAATACACTAAATGCTCATGAGGAGTATATACATAAAAATGCACATACAAAATACAAGATACATAATTCGGGTGCAAAGTGCAAAACACAAAAGACTTATATTTATTTTTGGAGAAAATAATATAAGTAAGATACGTAGTTAAAAATATAAGAATATTTTTAACACAAGAAAATATACACAAAAGAGAGTGACTGTACTTGTGCGACGCAAGTCTAGTGACTAACGTTAAGAAAACGCGTATAGGTTACGACGTTAATTAAACAAATTGTCACACCCCGACCACGTATTACATACAAAGCGTGGCGGAAACATCGGGGAGTGTTGCAATAGAATTAATTGTTTCATAACCATGGCATACAAAGTTGTATTTTATTTATAAACAAAGGTGTTACATTGTTTCAAACAGGAAATTAAAGAGTTCAGAACATAATTAAACATAGTCTATCTTCTTTTAAAGTCTCTAAGGCACAGGTCCGCCCTAGTATCATGATCAACATCCTATGGAAAAGCTCCTGAAAACACATGTGAAAATAGGTACGTCAGCATAAAAATGCCTGTGAGATACATAGGTTTGTGAAAATAGGATTCATGACTTGTATTTGAGAAAATGTTTAGTCATGAACCTTATAATTTGCTTTGTCTTGTAAATCATTTGAATAACAATAAGATCAGATGATATGTATAAGTAAATGTCAGGTTAAATAAATAACCATGTGAAAATATGTTTGTATAAGATAAATTGTTTGTAAATCAATGTCTTGTGAAAAGTATGTTATTTGTATAAAATGTTCTATGTCTCAAACTGAAATGATTCAAATAACATTACGACATATAATACCATACAAACACTTATATATAGGAAGTACCAGCGGCGTATCCACCATGCTTGTATCATATTACACACGCATCGTTACTTAATCACTTAATCAAACCAAACCAACCAATGTAAGAAGTCTAAGTTTAAATCAATTGTTAAATGTATTAAATAATATGTCAAAGTGTTCATGTCAAGATGTAAATCATGTAGTATGTATAACCAAATGTCAAAAGTGTTTGTATCAAATGTAAATCATGTCAAAATGTCTATGTCAAATATCCATGTCAAATGTCTATGTCAAATATCCATGTCAAATGTCTAGGTCAAATATCCATGTCAAATGTCTATGTCAAATATCCATGTCAAATGTCTATGTCAAATATCCATGTCAAATGTCTATGTCAAAATGTCATGTATGGCAAGTGAAATGTCTCGAACTAAACCATATGCACAAAAACAAAGTATTGAAGTAAAACTTGGTTTAAATCAAAGCTATGTTTTGTGTAAATGCATGCAACTATTTAATATGAACATTTATGCGGTATTGTGAAAATGCATACATCCAAGCCTTGTGACTGTGGTGATAAACCCTTTAAACAAATTAAAGGTCTATCTGTCTTTATAACATCGAATTCGGTCATTCCTTTCTGTCCCCTTTCCCTGGGATGTCCGGAATGGGAGTTGTCAATTCCTATGGTACCACTACCTACTAACGAACGGCGTAGCTAATGTTAATGAATGTAATGTCCCATGTAAACAAACCAAATGTCATACCAAAATGTAAACATGTGAAAACAATGCACTAAGTATGTAATCAAATGAACATACATAGCGTGAAATGTCATGTAAAACGATGTACTAAGTAATGCACACAATGGGCATACCTAGCATGAAATGTCATGTAAAACAATGTACTAAGTAATGCACACAATGGGCACACCTAGCATGAAATGTCATGTAAAACAATGTACTAAGTAATGCACACAATGGGCACACCTAGCATGAAATGTAATGTAAAACAATGTACTAAGTAATGCACACAATGGGCACACCTAGCATGAAATGTAATGTAAAACAATGTACTAAGTAATGCACACAATGGGCACACCTAGCATAAGATGATATGAAATCATGTACTATAATGTACTAACGAACATAGCATGTATATGATGTGAAAACAGGAAAGCATGAAAGTAACAAATAGGCACATGTGTTCCACCCCAAAACAGTTTGGAAAACAGTAAAAGAGGGGTCTATGTACTCACTTGAGATTGCTCAGATGTCTAAAGATAGTCACCAAGTAATGCTAGAGATCTCGGAATCAAACGGCACCTAATATAGGTAACTATGTTAAATAACCGGACCTAAATCGGAAGACTGGGTAGCATTAGGGTTTGTAAACCAAACGAGTGTGGAGACTCGTGTGATATGGTTTAACAAAGCCTACATACTAAATGAAACTTAACCTAACTGCTTACGACCCATTACGACCCGTTTAGGTAGCTTATGCTACTTTAACGCGTCGTTCGCGTGAAACGCGTTCGGACCGCCTAACTAGTCCTATGACAAGTGTTATATGCCTAAACATGTTACATAATCAGTTATGTGACAAAAGTTTAGGTTACATATGCTTAATTACCAATTATACATGAAAAGGGTATTCTGGTAATTTACCTAAGGCATATAAACTACCTATCATACAACTACTTAAACGATGTGACCATAGGGTATAACCTCGGAAGGTTATTCCCTACCTACTATGGTCACCTAATGTATTTGGTCGGATCCTAATGATCGACCAAACTGGGTCGGGTTCGAAGGTATAGGCGATTTATTAGATCGCCTACCCTACGACCCTAGACAACGTGGTAATCAGTGGGCATAGTCCCAAGGGACTATGACCAACGTGATTACACTCACGTTGCGAAGTTCAAACGAACTTCGCATTGACCATTACTGGTCAACGCTGAAAGTCAAACAAAGTTTGACTTTCTGACTCGAAAAGTAATAAAATAAGGAAAAGAACGAAAGAATACTTACCCAGGGTCCCCGAATGCTAATCCCTATTCAAGAACTCAGGTATGAAACAATGGTTTCAACTTAGAGCTCTCAAAATCAGAATTCTTGTAAGAAATGAGGTTGGGGTGATGGGGTATATATAGTTTTCGGGTAACCATTAGGATCGTTTCATGGAAAACGTGCCATGATCCCATCCGTACATGTGTCAGAACCTTATGGTGGCTACATATGCTCCTTATCTTAGTGATTAAGCAATTGAGAACATGTGGTTGTGGTTAAATCTGCTGAAAACAGGCTGTTATGTACTCTGCATCTGGTCTGAGCAAGGCTAGCGCACCGTTACAATATAAGTGTAGCGGTGCGCTACTCATAAGTTTGGCAGATTTACATATTTGGTCCCTGAACGGTATTTAGGCCATTTTCGACACGTTTAAGGCCCGTTAACCCCATTTCAAAGCTCTAAAATGAAGTTAAAGTATAGGGAACTTAAAATGTGCTCAAAAATATCTCGGATGTCGGTTCGTTTAGCCGTACGAACGCGATGTTCGGTTAATTACGACGGAATGCGCACAAGCGCGAAAAACGATCCAAATGACGCGACGAATGGATTTTTCTTAAGGCGAACACTAAAATATAATATAGTCATGCTCACATAAATTTTTGGATGTCCGGATGTATTCAGAACGTAAGTTATGCGCAAAAATGCAAACTTGTGCACTTTTTGACACTTTTAGTCCCTGAATGACACAAAAGTTTATTTTAGCATACCGAACACCTCAAAGCCTATTTCTAAGCTATGTAAAAGATATTTATGGTATGTTTAACTTATGGTCATGTTCCGGAATGTCTGCTTCAGTTCAAATTGGCATACTTTCGCAGTTTGTCAACTTTAGTCCCTGTAAGCGATTTGACTTGATTTTGCCATACCAAAGCCTTCAAAACTTATTTCTAAGTTATGTAAAGGTTATTTAGGGTATGTTAAGCCTATTTCACTATTCCGGAGTGTTTGTTGCATTAAATTGGTTATATTTACGCATCGGTGCGCGTATAACCTTTTAGAAAGTGATTTAGAGTTTGAAATTGAACAAGAATTGATATGTGCAAATGATACACATATTTTTACAAATCCCAAGTATGAAATATAATATTTCATTGGTTTGGTATTTGTTTGATGGCCGTGGAGGCACAGGTGTTACAGTCTCCCTTACTTTAGGAAATTTCGTCCCGAAATTTATTTAGAGGAAACTTAAGAGAGCTTGAAAACATGAAGTTGAAAAGATCGAACAACATTGGTTAAGGTTCTGAACTTCTAGTAACTTTAATAACATGATGCTTTCAATGTAAGAGGGATACCTATATATACAAGTATATAAAGCGTCATTGGTGCGTCCACCGTACCTCCATTACATCGTCCTCATTTTGTTATTGTTGTCGCTATCAGTTCCTTCACATAATAAATCTTACTGGATTTCTGTGCACTAAATTTCATAATTATGTGCGCATACATAATTAGAGAATTCCTTGCATAGTTCACACAGTCTATTTTATAATGTGTAGGGTAAAACCAGATGAACAATCCTGTGATGAGCGTGACTTAGACCGCCATAGAGTCCTTTAGACTAAATCAATAAATGATTTAAATAGACTATCAAGGAGTCTGTCCAGCTACGTCACTAGATGTCATTCTTTAACCAGATTGCGAATCAATCTTTTGACTAGACCACTAAAAAGGGTCTGGAGTGGTACTATATAATCCAAGGGTCTTAACTATTACATAGAAGCCCATTAAGGATTTAAGGTAGTACCTTTGAATATCCTTCTACGAATCCCTCATATGAAGATATGAAAGATTCTACGAGGATTTTGATAACGAATATCCAGAGTATACAAAAAACACAAAAATGCATAAAAGAAAACATAAGATGAATAAACACATAGTCACATAACCACAAAATTGTTTAACTAGAAGTTTGTTCTGCTAACAGAGTACATGTATTTAAAGCACACTAGGAATCCATCTCGTGGATTTCATTTGGTACTTTAAACATTATCAAGAATCTAACTATAAAGATAGAAAGATCTTTAAAAGAAAAATTCGATTTCGATTATAAGGAACCGAAATGTTCGAATTCAGGTACATAAGGAATCCAATTAAGGACTCTGATTTGAATGATGATTATCCACAAGGGTCTAATTGTGGAGATAAAAAGATCCCATATGAATTTTTAGAAGTTGAAGATGTTTTGAAATCTTGCACTGGATGTGCTTATGTCAAAACATGAAGTAAGAATGCTTATGAAGTTGAGATGCTTGATATGTCAAGGCGACATATGAAGCAGATTTTGAAGGTTATGTCAATGTACGAGGAAAATATTTTTAAAAACTGTGCATGGGGTTCTTTTAAGAAAAACTGTGTTTAACGTTTTTGAAACCTTATATATAATACTTTTTGAAATCATAAAGTAGGTGTATTAGATAGATATATTTAAAAATGTTTTAAAATCATGCGAGATGAATTTTGAAATTATGTATAAGGTTTTTGAAAGACATGAATGATGCTTTTCGAAATCATGCACTTGATAAGAAAATGTACTGTGTTAATATTGTCTTCAGACTATATGAAATATTTTGAAATTAGGAAGGCTGGTTTTGATAACATGGCCAATGTTTTTGAAATAACATAGACAATGCATCTAGAAAAAATTGTTTTCAAACTATATGAAATGTTTTGAGATCATGAAGATTGTTTTGAAATACTTGTACTGTGTATGTTGAAAAAAATCAAAACGTAATGGGTATGAGATTTGAAAATATCCTTCGTTATCTAACCAAGGATTCAAAGGCACTGATGTGCGAAAAGCACGATTACTCATAATGTCACTTAATTTTCTGTACTTTGTTTCTTAGAGTGAAACGAGTACTTAAAACTTTCGAGGAAATTATGAGCGATCACTTGAAAGTGAGAATCACAAGAGTAGTTTGTAAGGAACATAGTTCCTTAATGCAGGTATCATAGGAAAATCATACACACATGTAACTATACTTGTATATCAGAATTTGTGAACAACGATTTATTTATAAACAAATCAGATTGTTTCACATTACAAGAAAACGAAAGAACAAAAGCATAAGATAGCAACATCTTCTACTCAACCAACTACTCATCCGTGGGTCAGATTTGCATTAGCAAGCTTTGGGCAATCCCTTAGGAAATGGCCCATCTCGCCACAGTTGAAACATGAACCCAGTGGGAATCTCGCAGCATTCCCTTGAACCGGAGCTTGAACCTGAGCAGCCTGATTTTGTCCCAAACGACAAACCTTGGCCAAATGCCCAAGTTTACCACACGTCGTGCATTGCCAGCAAGCTTGTTGTACCGCGTGATGACCGTTGCAGCGTGCACAATGAGGTGCGGTACCGGCATATGCTTTCTTTACAGGTGGCTGAGCTGGTGGGTTCCGTGGGTTCTGAGCAGTCTGTGATGTTCCCTTGTATTGCTTCTTAGCAGGTTGTGTTGTCACCCGGATGGGTCCTGCTTGATTTGGTACTGCTGCTACGCAAACCTTTGACGTATGACCTTTAAGTCCACAAATTTGGCATTTGCGGCACTTCACATTAGGGTGATGATGAAGGGTACATTGGTTGCATAAGGGTTCAATTCCGTTGTATGGCTTCCTAGCTGGTGGCCTTGCCACTTGGCTAGGTCCCGATTGATTAGGTGTAACCGCTGCGGGTTTCCTTGAAGCCTTACGCTTCCTTGATTTTGGTGCTGGCTTAACTTCTGCTTCCTTCAGTGGCTCTTGGGTGGCTTCATTGTCAAGACGAGAGGCTTCATTGTTAAGACGAGCCATGGCAATACCTAAATCCACAGTCCTCTGAATCACTTCGCCAATTTGCTGGACAAATTTGGCTGTTCGCTCGGGCATTTGACCAGTGCCAAGAGGAATAGACATTCTAGAAGAAAATGAAAGACAGAGAAAGAAACGAGTGAAAGGTTATTGGATAATTAATGCAGAACGTTAACGAATGAAAATTGTGATCATTTGTTTGTTACCTAAGGCAAACAAATGAGATGGTGAAAAATCAAAGTAAATAGGTCAAAAATAATGTATCGCGAAGACATGCTCGCCTATAAGTGAACACTCATTCCAAGAATTCCCAGGTAAGCACAACTGGTCTCGCGTCTGATGAGATGTATACGAAGTGCTTGCCTAGACAGAAAACCCAGAATACATGCATTCACCCTTCCAGTTTGCACGTGTTCACATTATTTAAAACCCAAAACCTTGACGAGATTTTGAAAACTCAAAGGGGTTCAAAACCATATAATAGAGAGTTCAAAACCTAGTAATCAATCATCCTAGAACAGATGATTAGTTTTCAAAGCGGTTTTGAAATTTATGTTCTTGTTGTAGTTGTCGCATAAGGATAGGTGACAGTATTGTTTTATGACTAAACGCAAGTAAACTTGCGTTAGGGTCCTAAGAAGGTTATAGACTAGGTCAAAGCATTACTAATAACCTAATTCCCTATAACCATTGGCTCTGATACCAACTCTTCTGTCACACCCCGACCACGTATTACATACAAAGCGTGGCGGAAACATCGGGGAGTGTTGCAACAGAATTAATTGTTTCATAACCATGGCATACAAAGTTGTATTTTATTTATAAACAAAGGTGTTACATTGTTTCAAACAGGAAATTAAAGAGTTCAGAACATAATTAAACATAGTCTATCTTCTTTTAAAGTCTCTAAGGCACAGGTCCGCCCTAGTATCATGATCAACATCCTATGGAAAAGCTCCTGAAAACACATGTGAAAATAGGTACGTCAGCATAAAAATGCCTGTGAGATACATAGGTTTGTGAAAATAGGATTCATGACTTGTATTTGAGAAAATGTTTAGTCATGAACCTTATAATTTGCTTTGTCTTGTAAATCATTTGAATAACAATAAGATCAGATGATAGGTATAAGTAAATGTCAGGTTAAATAAATAACCATGTGAAAATATGTTTGTATAAGATAAATTGTTTGTAAATCAATGTCTTGTGAAAAGTATGTTATTTGTATAAAATGTTCTATGTCTCAAACTGAAATGATTCAAATAACGTTACGACATATAATACCATACAAACACTTATATATAGGAAGTACCAGCGGTGTATCCACCATGCTTGTATCATATTACACACGCATCGTTACTTAATCACTTAATCAAACCAAACCAACCAATGTAAGAAGTCTAAGTTTAAATCAATTGTCAAATGTATTAAATAATATGTCAAAGTGTTCATGTCAAGATGTAAATCATGTAGTATGTATAACCAAATGTCAAAAGTGTTTGTATCAAATGTAAATCATGTCAAAATGTCTATGTCAAATATCCATGTCAAATGTCTATGTCAAATATCCATGTCAAATGTCTAGGTCAAATATCCATGTCAAATGTCTATGTCAAATATCCATGTCAAATGTCTATGTCAAATATCCATGTCAAATGTCTATGTCAAAATGTCATGTATGGCAAGTGAAATGTCTCAAACTAAACCATATGCACAAAAACAAAGTATTGAAGTAAAACTTGGTTTAAATCAAAGCTATGTTTTGTGTAAATGCATGCAACTATTTAATATGAACATTTATGCGGTATTGTGAAAATGCATACATCCAAGCCTTGTGACTGTGGTGATAAACCCTTTAAACAAATTAAAGGTCTATATGTCTTTATAACATCGAATTCGGTCATTCCTTTCTGTCCCCTTTCCCTGGGATGTCCGGAACGGGAGTTGTCAATTCCTATGGTACCACTACCTACTAACGAACGGCGTAGCTAATGTTAATGAATGTATTGTCCCATGTAAACAAACCAAATGTCATACCAAAATGTAAACATGTGAAAACAATGCACTAAGTATGTAATCAAATGAACATACATAGCGTGAAATGTCATGTAAAACGATGTACTAAGTAATGCACACAATGGGCATACCTAGCATGAAATGTCATGTAAAACAATGTACTAAGTAATGCACACAATGGGCACACCTAGCATGAAATGTCATGTAAAACAATGTACTAAGTAATGCACACAATGGGCACACCTAGCATGAAATGTAATGTAAAACAATGTATTAAGTAATGCACACAATGGGCACACCTAGCATAAGATGATATGAAATCATGTACTATAATGTACTAACGAACATAGCATGTATATGATGTGAAAACAGGAAAGCATGAAAGTAACAAATAGGCACATGTGTTCCACCCCAAAACAGTTTGGAAAACAGTAAAAGAGGGGTCTATGTACTCACTTGAGATTGCTCAGATGTCTAAAGATAGTCACCAAGTAATGCTAGAGATCTCGGAATCAAACGGCACCTAATATAGGTAACTATGTTAAATAACCGGACCTAAATCGGAAGACTGGGTAGCATTAGGGTTTGTAAACCAAACGAGTGTGGAGACTCGTGTGATATGGTTTAACAAAGCCTACATACTAAATGAAACTTAACCTAACTGCTTACGACCCATTACGACTCGTTTAGGTAGCTTATGCTACTTTAACGCGTCGTTCGCGTGAAACGCGTTCGGACCGCCTAACTAGTCCTATGACAAGTGTTATATGCCTAAACATGTTACATAATCAGTTATGTGACAAAAGTTTAGGTTACATATGCTTAATTACCAATTATACATGAAAAGGGTATTCTGGTAATTTACCTAAGGCATATAAACTACCTATCATACAACTACTTAAACGATGTGACCATAGGGTATAACCTCGGAAGGTTATTCCCTACCTACTATGGTCACCTAATGTATTTGGTCGGATCCTAATGATCGACCAAACTGGGTCGGGTTCGAAGGTATAGGCGATTTATTAGATCGCCTACCCTACGACCCTAGACAACGTGGTAATCAGTGGGCATAGTCCCAAGGGACTATGACCAACGTGATTACACTCACGTTGCGAAGTTCAAACGAACTTCGCATTGACCATTACTGGTCAACGCTGAAAGTCAAACAAAGTTTGACTTTCTGACTCGAAAAGCAATAAAATAAGGAAAAGAACGAAAGAATACTTACCCAGGGTCCCCGAATGCTAATCCTGATTCAAGAACTCAGGTATGAAACAATGGTTTCAACTTAGAGCTCTCAAAAGCAGAATTCTTGTAAGAAATGAGGTTGGGGTGATGGGGTATATATAGTTTTCGGGTAACCGTTAGGATCGTTTCATGGAAAACGTGCCATGATCCCATCCGTACATGTATCGGAACCTTATGGTGGCTACATATGCTCCTTATCTTAGTGATTAAGCAATTGAGAACATGTGGTTGTGGTTAAATCTGCTGAAAACAGGCTGTTATGTACTCTGCATCTGGTCTGAGCAAGGCTAGCGCACCGTTACAATATAAGTGTAGCGGTGCGCTACTCATAAGTTTGGCAGATTTACATATTTGGTCCCTGAACGGTATTTAGGCCATTTTCGACACGTTTAAGGCCCGTTAACCCCATTTCAAAGCTCTAAAATGGAGTTAAAGTATAGGGAACTTAAAATGTGCTCAAAAATATCTCGGATGTCGGTTCGTTTAGCCGTACGAACGCGATGTTCGGTTAATTACGACGGAATGCGCACAAGCGCGAAAAACGATCCAAATGACGCGACGAATGGATTTTTCTTAAGGCGAACACTAAAATATAATATAGTCATGCTCACATAAATTTTTGGATGTCCGGATGTATTCAGAACGTAAGTTATGCGCAAAAATGCAAACTTGTGCACTTTTTGACACTTTTAGTCCCTGAATGACACAAAAGTTTATTTTAGCATACCGAACACCTCAAAGCCTATTTCTAAGCTATGTAAAGGATATTTATGGTATGTTTAACTTATGGTCATGTTCCGGAATGTCTGCTTCAGTTCAAATTGGCATACTTTCGCAGTTTGTCAACTTTAGTCCCTGTAAGCGATTTGACTTGATTTTGCCATACCAAAGCCTTCAAAACTTATTTCTAAGTTATGTAAAGGTTATTTAAGGTATGTTAAGCCTATTTCACTATTCCGGAGTGTTTGTTGCATTAAATTGGTTATATTTACGCATCGGTGCGCGTATAACCTTCCAGAAAGTGATTTAGAGTTTGAAATTGAACAAGAATTGATATGTGCAAATGATACACATATTTTTACAAATCCCAAGTATGAAATATAATATTTCATTGGTTTGGTATTTGTTTGATGGCCGTGGAGGCACAGGTGTTACACAAATCCGGTGGAGTTTACGACGCTAGGAACGCAAAGTTGTGAGTTCATGCTCCCCCTTTTCTCTTTAACTGTTTTCAGTTTTTATAACTTCGGGGGTGAAATACATGTACAAATGTACAATATTTATAATTGGTATGATATAAATACAAGAAGCGCACTTGGTGAGAATGAGAACCAAGTATGAGGCGCTATGAGAAATGATAACAAGAAACGCGCTTGGTGAGGACGAGAACCAAGTAGGATGCGTTATGAGAAATAGTGTCACGAATAGGGTACAGAAGCACCATTAATCAACAATATTCCTAGACCGCAGAACAAAAGGTTAGATCTAACGGGTGCCTTGCAGCCACACTCCCGGTCGGGGCGAGAACCGAGGAGTGCTTTTGTGTCTCAGAATATACCAATTAAATGCCTTAGGTTTGGTGACTTCCTATGACGTGTCACATGTTAATGGCTTTGCAACCCATTAACAATCCTGATATTTACAGGAATATTTTAATTACATGAAATTCATACCATACTAAAAATTGATGAATACTTGAGTACGTGGAGTACTCATGAAAAGATTGAGTTATACTTGAAGTACGTGGGGTACTCAAGAAGAAATTGAATTATACAGATGTACGTGGTGTACACATGAAACTGGATTTATATATGAAAACTTGATTTACTCACAAACTATGTTTTCATACAAAGTATACAAACATGAAATACAAAACTGCATGAATTCACACCAACTTTATGTTGACGTTTTTCCAAAAACTCACATGTATTTCAGGTAACTAGGATGGATGTGCGCGTGGTCTTGCTTATGCTCGTGGATGTCGCTTGTGTTTAACTTTAAATAAAGTTGTAAACTTTTAAGACAATGTTTTATGTTGTCTGGCGATATAAACGCTAAACGTATGTTTTCAAATCATGGAATTTGATGTTATTTTACGAGCATGTAGCATGTTTACTCTTCGTATGCAATGAGAACCTTTCATGATCACACCTCGTGCTTCCGCCGTAGAAAGGGGTGTGACAATCAAAACGAACTTTTATGTTGGTTTTGAATTTAGGTGATCATAGGTTGCATCCGGATGATGATCAAGCCAATTGTCAAGAACCGAACTCTCATCTTTTGAAGCTTCCGCAATGATGTTGTTTTGTTTATGTTTCAAACAACTTATCTAACAATTATTACTATCTTTTAAATGTTTAGTCATGTATGAATGATAACTTATGGAAAATGCATAGTTTATTAATATAATCTGATAAAGTAAAATGGGTGTTACAAGTTGGTAATCAGAGCTCAAGGTTGTTAACAAAGCGTGTTCGGTTCAAAGCTTGATTAAACATCCGGTAAGAATTAGTAGTCATTTAGTAGATTTTATTAGAATATTAGAAAAAGGAAATTCGATTTGATGTGCACGAGAAGAGCGTGTTAACACACACAAACCCGGAAAGTGCACTTGGCTAAACCAAAACAAATGATGCATACGTTATAAAATGAAATGTTTAATAATAAGCATAAACATTTTAGATTCACGATGATGGATAAAGGAAATGACGATATGGTGCCAATAGTCACCGAACAGATGAAAGAAATATCTGGTGTAACCGGGGGCAAATTAGCATCTCAATTAACTAAAGAGATGGAAGCTAAAATTTCCGAGGAAGTCGGAAAGGCAATAGAAGCCAGTCTACCGCAGTTTGTCGAAAGATTACAAACCACAATCTTGCTAGTGGTGGAGGATATGATGACTGAATTAAAGACAGTCTCTCACAAGAAAAAGATGACGGGAGAGAGTGGGATGTGAACCCAAGACCCGGAAAGAAGTCAAAGCCTAATAACGCTTCTAAGAAAGGAGTTACAAGAAGGGGGTCACCTCAGTGTAAATTATGTGGAAAAACTCACCAGGGCAAATGCTACTTTATAAACAAACCATGTCCTATTTGTAGAAAAGTGGGATATGTGGTTGCAAATTGCCCGGGGAAGGTGTCAGTGTGTTATAAATGCTATAACCCGGGACATAAAGGGTCTGAATGTCCGGAATTTGTTAGAACCAAAGACACGCCTGACGCAAAGTCTGATACCCCGAAAGAGAAGGCAAGGTGTTCCCACATGACAGCCGCAGAGGCTAAAGCTGAACCTGATGTCGTTTCAGGTATGTTTCTTGTAAATTCAATTTCAGCAGAAATTTTATTCGATACGAGTGCGAATAATAGTTGCATATGGGCATATATGAGTAGTGAAATGAGTGAATTATATAAAAGAAATATATATATAAGTGTGTATAATAAAATAAACAATGGTGAGCATGCGGAACCGAGGAAAAGTAATCATGATAAATGTTGCCATGGGAAGGAGTGCGCGTACACCCGAACCCGGGAATGCAATGAAAGATAAGTGTCATAATAGGAAGGAGTGCGCGTACACTTGAACCCGGGAAACTTAATAAAGTAAATAAATGATGTATTGGGAAGGAGTGTAATTACACCCGAACCCGGAAATTTGTAATGGTAATAGATGACAAGGACAAGGATATAGACTTGGCCAAACTAAATAAAACATGTAGAAACATCGTTTATATCAATAAACGATGTGTGCAAATTCCCTACTACGAATTGTAATAATAAAATGAAACGAATCAATTTCTGAATAGTATTACAATGGATTAAGGTTAAAAATGAGAAATTAAGACTTGGGCGGAAAATATCCTCAAGGAAAACTAAATGGATGATACGTATTATTCGCTACTGTGAATAATAATAAATTATTAATAAATGGGGATTTAGAAACTTGGGTATGGGTAACTATCCAAGTAACACGTTATTAATGAAATCCTTATGAGGAAGAATGATGGTACCATTGATGGATGTGATTGTATAAAAGATTAGTAAAATAAACGTATTAAAAAGTGTTGGAACAAAAACAGGTAAACCCCAAAAGTCGTATAATAATAGCAGTGGTTTTACCAAATAAGGCTTAAGAAATGGACCTTCGAGATATTAATAAAAAAGACAGACCTAAGGATCACTAATCAAAGAAAGATGGGTGTTCGGATCAAATAAGTAAAATGTTTGATAATAAAGGAAAAACGCAAGTCGGGTAATGGAAGCATATTACATTAAAAATGACTAGCCCGAGGGAAGGGATACGAATCAATGTAAACAAAAATATAAACTGAGAATTTAGAATGTCAAGGCATAAGGACAAAGTTTGACTGTCACAAGTGATGAATTCACATGAACAAGTCACAAATAAGATGAATAAAAGAATAAAGGACTTGATTGGATAAGGGTGATAGATTTCGCTAATACAACCAAATAAATCAAGACGAAGTCTTAATGCACGCCGAAATGGTTGCTATGATAAAGACTTTGATAAAATACTCGATAGATGAGTAGGGCTTCAGATATATGCGTAAGCCAAGAGACGGGGGCGCGGATTAAAAGTCAAAAGACTCGGATTAAGAATTATGACTAAAAGACGATAAAATTTCCCAAAACAGAAATTTTGATAGTTATGTTCAACTATTTCAATATTGAACAGGCCGAATAAAGTATAACGCTTGATTGTGCAAGTAAGCGCAAACCATTAATTGAAGCGCAAAATATTAACAAACTCATGTAATGGGTCATGAGAAAATATAAATAAGAAAACGCAAACCAAACAACGGGAGCATTAAAATATTAAGATAAAAGAACCCGGGTAACAGGTTGTTAATAAATAATATGTGAGCCTGATAATGGTGAGTGGAAAACAAACCGGCACGTAAATGACGTAGGAAGTCATAAAGTCGGAAGATTAGTCTAAAAAAAAGAAAACGAGAGTAGCCTTAGACTACGGTCAAATCGATAAAATTTGAAAATGAAAATGAACAAATTCTAGGCCTGAAAGGGGTGCCATGACACCAAAAATGTATTTCTAAGAATACGAAATGACAAAAGCAAAAGATGATCTACGGGATCATCATAACCTTTGGGATTATAAAAAAAAGTAAGGGTTTAAAGGACTAAACGAACCTCATGTCAACAATAGAAAGAAATAAACCAAAAAGGGATGAAAGCCTAAAGAAATAACTTACGAGGCTAAGCAAAAGAACCTACAGGTTACTTGGGGTAGAGCATGGGGATTGGTTACAATTCCCCGCGTAATGAAATAGCGGAAAAGAATAAATTCTTGTTGTCAATTCCTAGATAAGAGTAATTGACATAAGTTAAAGAGATAAATGTTAAACTAAAAATTCAGTTTTAGTGACAAACAAGGTAAGAAAATAAAAATATATGCACATTATGAGACAAAATAGAAAATGGTTAATAATAAAGAATGTAGGTCTTATGTAACACCCTTGCTTGTTTAATACAATATTTTATATAAGTTTCGTAAAATGCATGTTTTTACGATTACACGTAAGTATGTCCATACGAGTTTACTAAAACTTTTACAATTTAAAAGTTAATGAACAACTTAATGTAATTGAATTCGTCGTTTAAAAGATACGACGAAATGTCGAGCGGAAGCTTTTCACTTTATCGTGTTCGGTTCTTCTTCGAGCTCGATCTTCATCCGGGCACTCTTGGCAATCACTTATGATCAAAACCAACTTAAAAGTTAGTTTTGATAGTTAAATAACAAGTTTAAACAAGTTATATGGGTCAAACAAACAAAATTAAACATTTTTCAAGTTCAGGGGGGCTAGGCGTCACGCCTAGGGGCTAGACGCCCCACCTAGCCCCCTTTTTGGCAGAATGTTCATATTATGTTGCTGTACATACCCAGCATGACCCGATTTCACGGAAACGAGCATAACTCTCTCGTTTTTAATCCGTTTTACCCGATTCTTTTTCCTACGCGTCCGTAATTTAATTCTCCATCTAATGGAGTTAAAATCCAACATCCTACATAATAAAATTTCAGACTTTTAACTCTTCGGATTATTACCCTTTTTACCAACTTTTGACCCGTTCGTGATTTCATCTAACAAACTTGTTTGTGGCCCTTGTTTCTTTTGTAAACATATTATTATGATTATTTCCTATTGTACAAGGTTCAAATCACGGGTTATTACACATTCTTAACCCGTTTCGCTAATACTTCTATTTTGACCCGTTAAGGGTATTTATGCACTTTTTAAACTTAATTTACATCCGTTCCTTGTATGCATCATAATTCCACCCATCCATATTAATTTCATTTTCCACCACAACTATGATTGTGGTGGATTTAATGTGATAGACTATTTATTCCTAGTTCTATCCTTCAGATATGTCGTTTTACGGAAAATTCTTGTTTCAACTCATTGGACACTAAGGTCCCATATTATCCCTTTTTATATTTATCCTAAGGACTTAATCTATCAAAACACTTATTTCTAACAACCTTTAAAGGTCGTTTGCCTGATTTACCCATCAAGGGCATTCTAGTCAACTTTAGCCTCTCATTTACGACGAAGGACATTTGCTACTAATTTTGACCCAAAAATGTATGTTTAACCACAATCGTATTTATACGTACCTGGTTCGAGTCAACCTAGTGACCCGTTTCAACACCTTGCTTTTATTACCAATATTCTATGACGACGCAATTACCCAAATTACTATTCGCTCCTGTAAACACATGACTTGACAACCACATTAGTTGATTTCGTCAAATGGCGTTATCCCCACCATTTGGCCCATTCGGCCTATATAGCCCAACATTTTCATATGTAATAAAACATGGGTTTTAATTACCAATCACACATCCGACCCATTTCAGATTTTCTCACTAGATCCCTTTTCTTCTAAAGTCATTTCTTATTGTGACAACCCTCAAAATTTCAGGTACTGTACAAATTAATTAATCTTAATTACGTACTTAATTACTGTGCTTAATTACAACTGTTATTTTAGACTGCTCAATGATTCCATATCATATATACATGCATCATATTTATACAGTCACTCCATTCATTACATACCTACATTAGTGACAAACTTGATGCACTCAGCATAGTTGACACACTGAACGGTTGGTTCAGAAATAATGCTGACAATGCCAGCACTTAGACAGACAATATTATTGTGGCCAGTATGAGCCAGGGATAGAGTACTACACTGGTTTGTAGTGTAGGGAGATGAGGACCATAAGACTGCGTCATTAGGTGATAGATATAGTGCCGGGAAGTGCCTAAAACATGCGTTAAATGCAGAATTCAGCTTTCTTTTTTTAAATTCAGCATTTTAATATACCAGTAGAGTACACAAATTTAACAGAGTGGTCCTGTATACTTTCCTAAGTGCCAGGAATGTTTTCATTACAAAAAGATGCGCAAAAGACACTATACGGTGAAATTAAACGCTTTAACGGAACGATGCGTAACCGAACAACCAGACATTTTCCGAAACACGAAAATATTTTCAGAAATATTATTTTTATCATTTTAAATTATTTTTGGTCATGAGAAATCCCTACGCACTATAGAACATGTCACACACCCACTATACTTGGAAATACCCTTAACCTCTTATTTACTACCTACTAATTACCAACATATTTACACTTAAACCCCCCCCCCCCAACCGAAATCAGCCAAGGACCCATCTAAATCTTGTTCTTTTTGCCTCTTCACCCCATTGGTGGGAACCTTGTGCATGGTTAGAGACTTGTCACATTGTGTAAGGAATATTGCAATTTCCAAAGGAAATCATCATCACTACAATGCTTGCACTCCACCTCTTCCCTCTTCCCTATTATTTTCGGCCATATACCCCCCCCCCCCTCTCTCATATCCGAAAATCATCACCATCACCTTCACATCTCCATCTTCTTCCACTAAAAGCTCTCTTGCAAGTTGTGAAGATCCTCCATAGAAGTGTGAAGTTGAAGTGCTCCCAAGAAGTCTTGTTCAAGCTTTTCCCACCATCATTCTTCATCATCCTTGCTCTAAGATTACTACCCTAGCCTTGTGCTAGAAGTATGTCCCTCCACACTCTTGTTCTACTTAGATTCTTGTTATGTTTTGTTTGAATGTTCATGACACACACAAAGCTTGCACACTAAAATGTGAACTTAAAATTCTGCATAAAAACCCTTCATAAAAAGTTTGTTTGAAATTGAAATCTGGATGGTTTAGGGTTGGTTAATGCATGTTTGAGGTTTGAACATTTATCCTTCGATACGCCATGGTTAGAGTCCTTGTTATGCATTTTTAGTCACTTCTACACATAAACAGCTTGCTGATTGAGATTTTCCAGCCCCTTCAACAGGCTGTAACGGGTTCGTTTTTAATCGAAAAAGTTAAGTTCTGGAGTCTAAATTGTGTAATTTTGAATATCTGAACTAATGAAACTGGAATCGCAATTTTTCGAGACAGCTTACTATTTTTAAAGTATTATTTTGAACAGCAGCTCAAAGCTGAAATATTTCTGCTGAAAAAGTGTGTGGTAATCCGAGTCAAAACTTAAAACCTGAGCAGAGTCAGCTCATGGAATTTTTACCATAGATAGTCACGGTTGTTTTTGTGACCCTCCAACTGGAATTTTGACGATCCGACTCACGATTGATTTTTAGTGAATTTTTCCGTAAAACTGCAATCAGAAAGCATCAAATCTGATTGCAGTCGAGTAAAAGAATTTTTATACAAAATTGGTAAGGAACTGATATCCGAAATTTTTACACAATAAATCGTGGATTATATGTGACCTTCTGTAAAAATTTGAGAATTTTTGGAAAAGGATAACTATTTTATTTAAATACTCGAAAACAGTCCTGTTTTGTGTAATAATTCTGAAAAGACGTAGTTAGGGTTTTGCATGTAAATTTGTCGGGTTGGCTATGTGGGAACACTTATGAGTTATTTGCAAAAGAAAATGATATGTTGTTATACATGGACACCTCTATTTACAGAGGAGGCTATGGCGAAATTTTCGGAAATTATAACACTTAGTAAATACTTACTTTCTTAGACTATAATCTACTAGAACATTAAACGAACAAATATTTATCACACGAATCCTTATAAGTAACGCAACTCAAAATATTAAACTCTAAGCCAAGGCACGGCCCGTTCGTCTAATAGACATTAGCACGTGTAGGTTGTCCTGTAGCAGTCAGACTTTGAGATTCGGTTCAAGACGCAATACTGTGAGTTCATGTCCCCCTTTTCTCTTAACTATTTTCAGTTTTACTTTTCGGGGGTGAAATACATGTTACAGATATTTACAGACATTTACAGACTTTTATTATGGTATGATTAGCTTAAGGAGGGTTTTTATTACGCGATCATGTGAGTGGTGGGCACAACACTTAAGGCCATTAATCCTCATAGTAGGACCACGGGACATAAGTGATAGATCTATTTGGGTGTAGCGAGCCCACACCCATGAGGCCGGGGGCCCATAGTGGTGACTATGTCTTCATACCGGAGACAAATTTGCTAGGTTTGAGTCTTCCTGCATCATTTCACACATACTATTGGTTTTGCAACCCAATGGTGATCAGGTTTTTCCTTAATTGCTACATACCAGGGACTTTTACTTTTACAGACGTTTTAAAGGCATTTATATACTCACTTACACATGAACTCGCTCAACTTTTGTTGACTTTTTAAAACTACATGTATTTCAGGGAATTAGTTTGGATCTGGCAAGTGATGCATGATTAGCTGCGTACCAAATAAGGATGTCATCCGAAGTCGTAGGTTTGGGAAGTGCAACTCTTTCCTGGACGGGTTGCATGTCTCAATCCTTGTGTCGTTGGTAGCTTATCGTCGAGTCTTTTGAATTCTCTTTCAACTAGTCATGTTTTGTAACGTCTATTGTGGTTAACGTTTTTAGACAATATGTTATACATTTTCAACTATTTTAATGGATGAACATCCGTATTTTATCATATAGCATTGTTGTGATTGTTGCTGTGGTATTAAGAAGTCACACCAAACAAACCCACGCTTCCGCAAAAGCCAGGGTGTGACAGCTTGGTATCAGAGCCTCGATCATAGCGAACTAGGATTCATACTCGAGTCTAGACTATGATCACTAGGGCTCTCACGAAAAATGTTTTCAAACATTTTACATTTGCATACACTAAAAGTCCAGATCCAGGGCACAAACATTTTTACAAACAAAAAGGCACAAATACACTTTTCAAAATTTTATTTTGGTCTTAGAGACTGAGGGAGTTCAATCTTAGAGATTGGGAAAGATTTAGTCTTAGAGACTGGGAGATTGGTCTTAGAGACCAGGGTAGTCTGAGAGGCTAGGGAGTTCGGTTTAGAGATTTGGAGGAATATTATGGAAAGACTAGGATGCATACATGATTTCATTGTTATTATTTACATGCTTACCTTATTTGTGTGCATATGTTGTGGTTGTGTTACAGACACCATGGCATCTTCCGGCAGCGGAGTATCTAATACGAGCGACCCGATGGCCTTTACTTCCGATGACGAGATGGCCACAGACTCGGGAGTGTTCACTTCGGACTACACGAGCACTGACGAAGACGACTTTCAGCCCTTCGCCCTACCGGATTTCGGAGGCGATATGCCCTTAGCTGATGGCCCGCTGGGAGAGGATCTACCCCTCGTCCCGATCCCTGCTCCTCTTCCTCTTGCTGCAGTTCCCTTTGAGGAACAGCCTCTCGGTGTGTTACCCGGTGATGATGTCGTTCTGCCCATCGAGGGTCCCCCGGAGGGAGACCAGGATGGTGGGGCCCCGGTTGAGGACGGCGTTCCAGTTGTCGATGTTCTAGTTGTTGATCCTATTGTTCCCATGGTCGAGCTTCCCGATAGGGAGGTTCAGTCTGATTCGTCCACTTCAGGTTCCTCCGAGTCGACAGCTTCTCATATCCCACCGTTGGGACTCGGTTACATACCTCGCATGGACATTGATGAGGAGATGGAGTTGGAGCAGCCTGCTGAGGCTCCTGTTCATCCAGATGATCCGATTCCTGCCATACTTGCTGATTATCAGCCCGCTCCAGTCATTTCCGAGCCCACTCTTGCCATTGACCCTGTTACTGTCACTGATACCCCAGTTGTTGCACCATCAGCCGTCGAGATACCTGTTATAGCACCCATACCCGATCCCATGGATATTTTTGACGACCTTGCACCGTTCGCCACCCACATGGACCCGAGGTACGCCTACTCCAGCAATGGGTGGATTGAGGAGGATGACTACCCTCCGTATGTAGTTCCAGTCACTCCCCCTCCCGCACCCATCGCTGTACCGCTCGATGATGCTCCCTTGTTTCCTCCATCCACATCTGATACCCATCGTACCGACCTTCCCATCACATTCCTTCAGGACATCCCTCCACCCCAACCTGGGGAGGGATCGTCGAGCGAGCTTTTCGGCCATACCCCATTCATGCCAGAGGATAGCCAGTTCTTACCGCAGTGTCCGTATCCCGGTTTTGACCCATCCGTGTCATCTACTGCACCCTTCATGTCTTACTTTTCCCATACCACCTTACCGTTTGCATCTACCCCGCACACTACTCATCCGGTTTCAGCCCCGATGGGCGAACTGTCCCCATGGTCTGCACCCCATGTCATGCAGTTGCGCCGATTGATTTTCTCTCGTTTTCCACCTCCTCCTCCACCATCAGCTTAGGGATATATTCGGGGCAACAGGGATTCCAGATCTTCTACAGACAGGCTACTCCTAGTGAGAAGACAGTGCTCGAGCCAGGATTTTGAAGACTTTTGAGACCACGTTTTGATTTTTGATTTATTGGTTATTGTACTCAGACAAGGGTGATGTAGCCCTTAATATATTTTGACACATGATGTGATTGTGAGACTAAAATGGTGATTTTGTTTATGAAACTTAAGTTATAAGTCTTCAAATTTCATGCATTGTTGATTATTTGTTATGGTTATGACATGAGATGTTGTGTAAATAATGAATGTTACTACATACACATATGATTGTAGGCTACTATGACCTGACCAACATGAAACATCCTCTAGAAAATGCCTCCACGACGTGAAGTACGCATGCCGACTAACCAGGCCGAACTACAGGGGATCATCGCGGCTGCTATTGCGCAATATCAAGCATCCCAACCAGGATCGAACGGGAATGTCAACAATAACAACAACCCCCCGAATGGTAATGATCAGTCATAGGAGACACATTACACTATATTTGGATGATTCTTGTGCGACTACTAATAAATGACATTGCTTGTACAGGGTGTACTTTCAAGCAATTCTTAGATTGCAAGCCACTAAACTTCGATGGCACTGGAGGTGCCGTGGCTTTTACCCGCTGGACCGAGAAGACCGAAACAACAATAAGAATGAGCAAATGTGCGCCGGGACAACAAGTTACGTACATCTCTGGGCTCTTCACTGACGGTGCCCTCTCATGGTGGAATCTCCAAGTTCAAACCCTTGGAGAGGCCGCAGCGTACGCCATGACTTGGGCTGAACTGAAAGAGCTGATGCGCAGGAAGTATTGCTCCAGAGCTGAGATCCAGAGACTGGAAACAGAGTTTTGGCATTTAAAGATGGACGGTCCCAAAATCGCAGAATACGTTTAGAGATTCCACGACTTGTCACTTGTGGTACCTTATATGGTTACACCGGAGTTCAAAAGGATCGAGCGTTTTATCTGGGGATTGGCACCCCAAATTCTGAGTATGGTAACCACGTCCAAACCAGCGATGATTACGGAAGCAATTGACGTTAGTGTGGCACTTACGGAGGAGGCGGTAAGGTTGGACAAGTTCTCGATTTCTGAAACCAAGAAGAAGGAGACTCATGCCGAGTCAGCTGGCGATAACAAATGGAAGTTTTCTAACTTTAAGCAGAGTACAAGCAATGTGAGCAAGAGGGGTGATTCGAGCACACCGGCCAGAGCCAGAACCGGTGATGAAAATAGAGGAAAGGGTTACATGGGCACTCTGCCCAAGTGTGGTATTTGCCAGTTCCATCACCCCGGTCCATGCCGATTCAGAAAATGCGAATCATGCGGGAGGACGGGCCATTTAAAGGAGACATGCTGGGTTGGATCGGGCCAAGGTGGCCAAAGGAATTTCAATAACAACAACCGTGGTAATGGAAACCGGCCACAAGGGAATAATGGGGGAAATGGTAATCGTGGGAATGTCGCCAATCAAGCCGGAAATCGAGGAAACAACGGAAATCGAGGTGGAAATGGTAATGGAAATGGCCGAGGGCCAGGATGCTTCAACTGTGGTGACACTGGGCACTTCAAAAGAGACTGCCCGAAGCTGAATCAGGCGCAAGGCCGAATCTTTCACATTGGTGCGAGGGAAGCGCGCCAAGACCCAAACGTTGTCACCGGTACGTTCCCTATAAACCAACGCTTTGCATCTGTTCTTTTTGATACTGGTGCCGATTATAGCTTCATATCATTAGAGTTTAAGAATATACTTGGGTTGGCCACTAGTAAATTAGACGTTCCATACTCGATCGAATTAGCGAATGGGAAATTGATTGAAACGGGAGAAGTCATCAGGGGATGCATGATAGAACTGGGAGGACACGAATTTAAGCTAGATCTGCTACCAGTCGAGTTGGGAAGCTTCGACGTAGTAGTGGGAATGGATTGGTTATCAAGCAACAAGGCCGAGATCGTTTGTCACGAGAAGACCATCCGCATCCCAATGACGGATGAAGAGACGATCATAGTACACGGAGAGAAGCGTGATACGCCACTGAGAATCATTAGCTGTCTGAAAGCTAGAAAGTGTTTACGGAAGGGGTGTGTTGCCTTTTTGGCACACATCGTGGATAAAGAAGCTGCTGAGCCAAGGATTGAAGACATTCCAGTCGTAAGAGAATATCCTGAAGTCTTTCCAGAAGACTTGCCAGGATTGCCTCCACAACGGCAAGTCGAGTTCCATATTGACTTGGTTCCAGGCGCCGCGCCTGTAGCCAAGGCACCCTATAGACTTGCACCATCAGAAATGCAGGAATTGTCGACACAACTCCAGGAGCTATTAGATAAAGGATTCATCAGACCAAGCTTCTCGCCTTGGGGAGCTCCGGTCCTGTTCGTTAAAAAGAAGGATGGTAGCTTTCGTATGTGTATAGACTACCGCGAGCTTAACAAATTGACTATCAAGAACCGTTATCCGTTGCCAAGAATTGATGACCTGTTTGATCAGCTACAGGGTTCAAGTTTCTATTCAAAGATCGATCTTCGCTCAGGATACCATCAACTCAGGATACAAGAGGAAAGTATCCCGAAGACGGCGTTCAGAACTCGATATGGACATTACGAGTTCTTGGTTATGCCATTTGGATTGACCAACGCACCGGCAGTTTTTATGGACCTGATGAACCGAGTTTGCAAGCCGTACCTGGATAAGTTTGTGATCGTGTTCATCGATGACATTCTAATCTACTCGAAGACGAAGGACGAGCATGAACAGCACTTAAGAGCTATTCTAGAGTTACTCAAGATGGAGAAGTTATACGCTAAGTTCTCGAAGTGTGAGTTTTGGCTACGTGAAGTCCAGTTTCTTGGTCACGTGGTAAATGGAAATGGAATTCATGTTGATCCCACAAAGATCGAGGCAATCAAGGATTGGGAGACCCCAAGGACGCCAACTGAGATTCGACAGTTCTTAGGTTTGGCTGGTTATTATCGAAGGTTTATTGAGGATTTCTCAAAAATAGCTCAACCCCTGACCGCACTCACGCAGAAAGACAAGAAGTTTGATTGGGGCAACAAGCAAGAAGAAGCGTTTCAGTTGTTGAAGAACAAGCTTTGTGACGCACCGATTCTATCTCTACCCGAAGGCACGGAAGACTTCGTGGTATATTGTGACGCCTCGCGTCAAGGTTTGGGTTGCGTGTTGATGCAACGCCAGAAAGTTATAGCTTATGCCTCACGCCAACTGAAGATACACGAGAAAAATTACACCACCCATGATTTGGAACTAGGCGCGGTGGTGTTTGCATTAAAGATCTGGCGACATTATTTATACGGCACACGATGTACGATATTCACTGATCATAAGAGCCTGCAGCACATATTCAATCAAAAGGAGCTTAACATGAGGCAAAGACGTTGGGTTGAACTGTTGAACAACTACGATTGTGAGATCAAGTATCATCCAGGGAAGGCGAATGTGGTCGCCGATGCCCTAAGTCGGAAGGAAAGGATCAAGCCCATAAGGGTTAGGGCTTTGGAGATGATCATCCAGACAGACTTCTCTTTGCGCATTCGTGCCACTCAGAGAGAAGCTCTCAAAGAAAGGAATATCGAGGAGGAATACCTCCGTGGGATGGAAAAGCAGTTGGTACCAAACGAAGAAGGAACCTTGTGCTTCATGAAACGAATTTGGGTTCCTCTGTTTGGTGGATTGAGGAAGGTTATTTTCGATGAAGCTCACAAGTTACGATACTCGATTCATCCAGGAGCGGATAAAATGTACCAAGATCTTAAGGATTTCTATTGGTGGCCAAGGATGAAAGGCGATGTTGCGGTATATGTTAGTAAATGCTTAACATGCGCCAAGGTAAAAGCCGAATACCAAAAGCCTTCAGATCTCCTACAGCAACCTGAAATACCCAAATGGAAATGGGAACAAATTTCTATGGACTTCACAATGAAACTGCCGAAGACACCCAAGGGCCATGACACGATATGGGTAATAGTAGATCGTCTAACAAAGTCTGCACACTTCTTGCCAATCAAAGAGAAAGACAACACGAGTAAACTTGCGGAAACTTACATGCGTGAGATTATGGCACGTCATGGAGTGCCCCTCTCAATTATCTCAGATAGAGATGGGAGATTTGTATCAAGGATTTGGCAATCCTTCCAAGAAGCTTTTGGATCGCAGTTGAATCTGAGCACTGCATTTCATCCGCAGACTGATGGCCAAAGTGAAAGAACTATTCAAACATTGGAGGACATGCTGAGAGCATGTGTAATGGATCTAGGTGGTAGCTGGGATAATCATTTACCATTGGTCGAATTTTCGTACAACAACAGCTACCACACAAGTATTGGAGCCGCGCCATTTGAAGCTCTTTACGGACGCAAGTGTCGATCACCACTATGCTGGGCTGATGCAGGTGATAGACAACTCGCTGGTCCCGAAATCGTTCAAGAGACGACATACAAGATCGCGCAAATTCGAAAACGCATCGAGGCGGCTCGCGACAGACAGAAAGCCTACGCAGATCCAGACAGGAAGTCCGTGGGGTATCAAGTTGGGGATATGGTGTTGTTAAAGGTTTCACCCTGGAAGGGTGTGACACGCTTTGGGAAGCGTGGGAAATTGAATCCGCGTTACATTGGCCCTTTCAGAATCCTGCAAAGGATTGGGCTTGTAGCATACAAGTTGGACCTGCCTGCTGAACTCAATGGCGTTCATGATACATTCCATGTATCGAACCTGAAACGGAGTCCAACTCAACACACCGTTATCATTCCTGCTGACGAAGTTCACATCGACAACACACTCCACTTTGTTGAAGAACCTGTTGAGGTCACTGATTGGAAGACTAACAAGACACGCCGGAGTAGTGTCAAGCTAGTCAAAGTACGATGGAACGCTAGACATGGGCCAGAATTCACGTGGGAACGTGAGGATCGTATGAAGGCCAAGTACCCACATTTATTCCCCAATACCCCTGCAACTAGGCGTAGGACCTAAAATTTCGGGACGAAATTTTCTTAACGGGGGGAGAATGTGACAACCCTCAAAATTTCAGGTACTGTACAAATTAATTAATCTTAATTACGTAGTTAATTACTGTGCTTAATTACAACTGATATTTTAGACTGCTCAATGATTCCATATCATATATACATGCATCATATTTATACAGTCACTCCATTCATTACATACCTACATTAGTGACAAACTTGACGCACTCAGCACAGTTGACACACTGAACGGTTGGTTCAGAAATAATGCTGACAATGCCAGCACTTAGACAGACAATATTATTGTGGCCAGTATGAGCCAGGGATAGAGTACTACACTGGTTTGTAGTGTAGGGAGATGAGGACCATAAGACTGCGTCATTAGGTGATAGATATAGTGCCGGGAAGTGCCTAAAACATGCGTTAAATGCAGAATTCAGCTTTCTTTTATTAAATTCAGCATTTTAATATACCAGTAGAGTACACAAATTTAACAGAGTGGTCCTGTATACTTTCCTAAGTGCCAGGAATGTTTTCATTACAAAAAGATGCGCAAAAGACACTATACGGTGAAATTAAACGCTTTAACGGAACGATGCGTAACCGAACAACCAGACATTTTCCGAAACACGAAAATATTTTCAGAAATATTATTTTTATCATTTTAAATTATTTTTGGTCATGAGAAATCCCTACGCACTATAGAACATGTCACACACCCACTATACTTGGAAATACCCTTAACCTCTTATTTACTACCTACTAATTACCAACATATTTACACTTAAACCCCCCCCCCCCCCCCAACCGAAATCAGCCAAGGACCCATCTAAATCTTGTTCTTTTTGCCTCTTCACCCCATTGGTGGGAACCTTGTGCATGGTTAGAGACTTGTCACATTGTGTAAGGAATATTGCAATTTCCAAAGGAAGTCATCATCACTACAATGCTTGCACTCCACCTCTTCCCTCTTCCCTATTATTTTCGGCCATATACCCCCCCCCCCTCTCACTCATATCCGAAAATCATCACCATCACCTTCACATCTCCATCTTCTTCCACTAAAAGCTCTCTTGCAAGTTGTGAAGATCCTCCATAGAAGTGTGAAGTTGAAGTGCTCCCAAGAAGTCTTGTTCAAGCTTTTCCCACCATCATTCTTCATCATCCTTGCTCTAAGATTACTACCCTAGCCTTGTGCTAGAAGTATGTCCCTCCACACTCTTGTTCTACTTAGATTCTTGTTATGTTTTGTTTGAATGTTCATGACACACACAAAGCTTGCACACTAAAATGTGAACTTCAAATTCTGCATAAAAACCCTTCATAAAAAGTTTGTTTGAAATTGAAATCTGGATGGTTTAGGGTTGGTTAATGCATGTTTGAGGTTTGAACATTTATCCTTCGATACGCCATGGTTAGAGTCCTTGTTATGCATTTTTAGTCACTTCTACACATAAACAGCTTGCTGATTGAGATTTTCCAGCCCCTTCAACAGGCTGTAACGGGTTCGTTTTTAATCGAAAAAGTTAAGTTCTGGAGTCAAAAATTGTGTAATTTTGAATATCTGAACTAATGAAACTGGAATCGCAATTTTTCGAGACCGTTTACTATTTTTAAAGTATTATTTTGAACAGCAGCTCAAAGCTGAAATATTTCTGCTGAAAAAGTGTGTGGTAATCCGAGTCAAAACTTAAAACCTGAGCAGAGTCAGCTCATGGAATTTTTACCATAGATAGTCACGGTTGTTTTTGTGACCCTCCAACTGAAATTTTTACGATCCGACTCACGATTGATTTTTAGTGAATTTTTCCGTAAAACTGCAATCAGAAAGCATCAAATCTGATTGCAGTCGAGTAAAAGAATTTTTATATAAAATTGGTAAGGAACTGATATCCAAAATTTTTACACAATAAATCGTGGATTATATATGACCTTCTGTAAAAATTTGAGAATTTTTGGAAAAGGATAACTATTTTATTTAAATACTCGAAAACAGTCCTGTTTTGTGTAATAATTCTGAAAAGACGTAGTTAGGGTTTTGCATGTAGATTTGTCGGGTTGGCTATGTGGGAACACTTATGAGTTATTTGTAAAAGAAAATGATATGTTGTTATACATGGACACCTCTATTTACATCGGAGGCTATGGCGAAATTTTCGGAAATTATAACACTTAGTAAATACTTACTTTCTTAGACTATAATCTACTAGAACATTAAACGAACAAATATTTATCACACGAATCCTTATAAGTAACGCAACTCTAAATATTAAACTCTAAGCCAAGGCACGGCCCATTTGTCTAATAGATATTAGCACGTGTAGGTTGTCGTGTAGCAGTCAGACTTTGAGATTCGGTTCAAGACGCAATACTGTGAGTTCATGTCCCCCTTTTCTCTTAACTATTTTCAGTTTTACTTTTCGGGGGTGAAATACATGTTACAGATATTTACAGACATTTACAGACTTTTATTATGGTATGATTAGCTTAAGGAGGGTTTTTATTACGCGATCATGTGAGTGGTGGGCACAACACTTAAGGCCATTAATCCTCATAGTAGGACCACGGGACATAAGTGATAGATCTATTTGGGTGTAGCGAGCCCACACCCATGAGGCCGGGGGCCCATAGTGGTGACTATGTCTTCATACCGGAGACAAATTTGCTAGGTTTGAGTCTTCCTGCATCATTTCACACATACTATTGGTTTTGCAACCCAATGGTGATCAGGTTTTTCCTTAATTGCTACATATCAGGGACTTTTACTTTTACAGACGTTTTAAAGGCATTTATATACTCACTTACACATGAACTCGCTCAACTTTTGTTGACTTTTTAAAACTACATGTATTTCAGGGAATTAGTTTGGATCTGGCAAGTGATGCATGATTAGCTGTGTACCAAATAAGGATGTCATCCGAAGTCGTAGGTTTGGGAAGTGCAACTCTTTCCTGGGCGGGTTGCATGTCTCAATCCTTGTGTCGTTGGTAGCTTATCGTCGAGTCTTTTGAATTCTCTTTCAACTAGTCATGTTTTGTAACGTCTATTGTGGTTAACGTTTTTAGACAATATGTTATACATTTTCAACTATTTTAATGGATGAACATCCGTATTTTATCATATAGCATTGTTGTGATTGTTGCTGTGGTATTAAGAAGTCACACCAAACAAACCCACGCTTCCGCAAAAGCCAGGGTGTGACACTTATATTTTTAACCCATTCGGCTTACGCTATGGGTATCCTTTGAACTTTAATCTAATTTAGTCGACACTTGACTAAATTTCTATGACAACCCTCAAAATCCCATGTATTCCGTACAATTCATTAATGATAATTAAAGTACTTGACGACTGTGTGGAATCATTTAACTGCTTTCTGATTTCTGTGTCATACCTACATGTATTTGTTAACATACTAATGTTATACAGAAAAGTTACTAAATAGTCCGGTATGCCTTCCTGAGTGTTAAAAATTAAAAAAAAAACGTTGCAAAAATATATATGTAGGACGCTTTACGGATTAATTAAGCACTTTAACGGATCAATATCGAACCGAACAACCGGACTTTACCCGGAACATAAAAATATTGCCAATAACATTGTCTACACCTTTCTGAGCTAGTTAGGGTCCTCGAACACCCTAACACCCGTTACAAAACACTACACACTAATAATTAATTTTAACCTCTAACTAAACACTAACTATAAAGTTCAAACCAAACCATGACCCCCCCTTGACCGAACCGGTCCCCTTAGGGGACACACCCCTTACACATTTGATTATTTTATTAATGGTTGCCTAATATCTTCCATACACATTACATGATGGATAATTAGAAGTTGTGGTCTATAAAAGTGTTCAAGGGTTAAGCACAACATTTCACCAACACTTAAACAAACAAGAATTAGCTCTCTCTCCCTCTCCTCTCCTTGCAATCGGCTGACTTCCCCCACACACACACCACCCACTTTTGTTTCAAGCTTCAAGCATTTCAACGTTATTCAAGGGTGTATCAAGGTGTTCAACGAGGCTCGGTGCTTACGGAATCGCGAGGACCTCTCTACATCGCTATTAACCACCTCGTTTTCACTTTGATTCTTCCCTAGCCTTGAGCTAGTAGTAAGTGCTTCCCAACATCTTCTTGATCTTGTTTATGGTGGTTAATAAGTGATTTAATGGCTGAAATTTTGAAACACTAAAGAACATAACATAAATCTTGGACAAAAGATGAATAGGTTGGATAAAGAGAAGTTATGTGTGTAAATCATGTAGATCTTGTGTTGTTATGATTCTTGGTTGATTATTTGATGTTTTGCTGGTTAATATTGATGTTGTTAAAATCACTAAACATGCTAACGGAATCAATCGAACGCGTCTTAGAAGATTAACGAATGAAAACAGAATCTGTCCCAGTTTTATAGCCAACTTCAGTTGGCTGTAAACAGGTCATAAACTCAACGAAAAACTCATATTTTTTATCTAAAACGTGTTATTATGAAATACGGTTCTAATGGCACCAGAATCGTAATTTTTGGACTTCGTTTACTATTTTTAAAGCGTCATTTCGTAACAGCAGCTAGAGCTGCATTTTTTCTACTGAAAATATATGTTTTGTTTTCCATCATAACTTGGGTTCTGTGTAGAGTTGGATCATGAAACTTGTACTGTAGATGACCACTGATGTATTTGTAATTACCCCACTGGAATTTCGTAAATCGTACTTACGATGAATTTTTAATAAATTGTTCCGTGGACTGTGGTTAGAAATAGATAAATCTGAGATCAGTCCGGAAAATGAATTTTTATAAAATATTGGTAATGAACGTTTAAGACATTCTGTAAAAATTTGGGAATTTTTGGAATAACTTAACTATTTTATTAAAATGTCCGAAAACAGCCGGTTCTGAATATTTATGCTGAAATGACATAAGCTGTAATTTGCGTGTCTAAATGCCGAGTGTGCTATCTGTAAATGATCTAACATGTTATATGTGTTATGTGCATTATCGTATGTTTGTTTATGAGTGGGGAATGGATGGGAAACTTATATGGGCATAAACCGTCAAAGTGACGCATGTTGTGTGATAGATACGTGTAGGAACTTTGTGCTCTATTTGAAAAGCCACTAAATGACTAACTGGTAATCATACTAGGACGTGATTGACCAACCTTGATTGTTAACTATTTGTGAGAGTCAAACCGAGCAACCGAGGTGAGTTCACACTTTTCTACAAAGCATGGTAAATTCCCGGTGGGAATGGGAATGGGTACAGGAATAGGGATTCCTCGTCCTTTGGGACGCGTTCAGGAATGTGAATTCCTCGTCCTTAAGACGTGTTCATGAATGTAAATTCCTCGTCCTGTTGGGACGTGTTAGACTTACTGGACTAGAACTCTATCAGCGAAGTCCCTCCCTTTTTGTATCGACTTAATCACCGAGGCTATGGCGAGCGGGTCATTAGTTAATAGCGCTATTAGGTTTAACAAACCTCACACCGTGCCAGTCGGACGGGCGTGTACTAATGGACTATGGCACGTCGGTGGTGATAGAACACCGACGCTAGGGCACAATTGATTTTTGTTAGTAGTCGATATGATAAACGAGTCTGGTAGTTTAAAATACTGGGGTAGCTCCCCACGGCCAAAGTGTCGGGCTGGATAGCCAGGGAAGGTGGACATGGGATGGTTAACTAATAAATGTTTTCAAACTATGGGGTAACCCCCACGGCTGGATAGCCGAATGAGATTAAACTATGTTTTTGGAAACAACTCTAAAATGGACAACCAACCGTGAACTCACTCAACTTTGTTGTTGACTCGTTATTACATGCTTTGCAGGTCGTTAGATGCTATGGAGCTTGCATATGGAGGTGGTCGTTGTGGGATGCGAACCGATATGTCCCGTACTTAATAAATAAACTTTATGAACTTATTAAACCTACGTTTTGGACGTTAAACTTATGAACTATGGACTTATGTTTTTGAACTTATGTTTTATGCTTCCGCTGTTAATCTAAAATAGGTTTACTTCCTTTTGGTCACCAATCGTATTGTATTTGGTTTTATTTACTTAATTATGTTGTTCAATATGATTGGTGGCTCGATCCTGGTCACGTCACGCCTCCAAGCGGTGGTACTCCGCATGGTGGATTTTGGGGGTGTGACAGATTGGTATCAGAGCCATTGGTTATAGTGAACTTGGTTTTAAAAAGGGAAGAGTTTTTTATAAAACCAGACTATAACCGGTACAGTACTCAATGATCCACAACGACGCTTCGCTCCACGTGCAAGACTTGACACAATAAGTGGTATGATTTATGTTTATATTGTCAGTTAGATAGTTCACACTGTGCACCAGTTAACATGATAATTGCTATTTGAACTTTGTGTGCTTACTCTCTACTATCGTCCCACACTTACGCACTTTCGTGACACTTTTCTCATTTACGTTGCTTCGTTATGAAGATCATGAGCGGACGCGGAGGACCAATCAACCTCACTCAAGCCCAGTTGATGGCTTTGATCAACGAACGAGTTGCTGAGGCACTCGCAGCAAATACAGCAGGAGGTATAACCTGCTATATTAACTCATCTTAGGACGTTTAGATCCTACCTTCGCAAACCAACTCTCATGCTTAACCTTGTCTTTTATTCTCGCGCCATAGGTCAACATGCTCAAACTCCTGTGTGCACATTCAAAACCTTCATGAACTGCCGACCTACTACTTTCAGTGGCACAGAAAGAGCGGTAGGCCTTCCACACTGGTTCGAGAAGCTTGAGTCTGTCTTCGAGATGTGTGAATGCCCTGAGGATCGTAGGGTGAAGTATGCTACTGGTACTCTTGAAGGGGTAGCGCTCACATGGTTGAACGCTCAGGTTCAGCTGCTGGGGTTGGTTGCTGCTAATACCACCCCATGGAACGGTTTCAAGGAACTGATCAAAGAGGAATACTGTAGTCGGGATGACATCCACAAACTGGAGGTGGAATTTTTCAATCTGAAGATGACGGGGTCTGAGATTGAGGCGTATACCAAGAGGTCGAATGAACTGGCCATCCTGTGCCCTACTATGGTGGACCCTCCCATCAAACGTATTGAGCTTTACCTCAAGGGCCTTGTACCCGAGATTCAGAGTCACGTGACTTCGGCTAACCTGGGTACCATACAGTAGATCATTAAGTTAGCCCGTCGTCTCACCGATCAAGCTGTGGAACAAAACAAACTGCCCAAGCATATTGGTGCTGCTACTGCTGACGCACCCAATGATAACAAGCGAAAATGGGATGGGAATTCAGGCAAAGGTTCTACTTCAGCTCAGTCCCAGTAGCGAAAGACAGATGAGTACAGGAGCCCCAGTCAGCAGTCTTCTGGGAATCAAGGTCAGGGTGGATACAAGGGAAATCACCCCAAATGTAATCGCTGTAACTTGCACCACAGTGGGCCATGTGGTAAAGGCAACTGTCATCGATGCAACAAGCCTGGTCACATGGCAAGGGACTGCAGGAGTCAGCATCCGGTGAATCAGAACCGGCAGCAACAGCAAGCCCCACCCAATCAACGCCAGCAGCGGCAACAACATGGTAACAACAAAAGGTGCTTTCACTGTGGTGCTGAGGGCCATTTCAAGAAAGACTGCCCCCAGTTAAATCAGAACCAGAACAACAACAATAATGGAGGAAACAATGGAGGCAACAATGGGGGTAACAATAATGGCAATGGCGCCCGAGGTCGTGCCTTTGTGATTGGTCAGGGTGATGCAAGGAACGATCCCAACGTTGTGATTGGTAAGTTTCTTCTGGACGACTTCTTTGTTACTGTTTTATTCGATTCAGGGGTCGATACTAGTTATGTGTCCGTAAAAGTTAGCCAAATGCTTAAGCGTACTCCAATACTATTAAACACCAAACACACGACAGAGCTAGCAAATGGTAAAAGTCTTGAAGCCACACACGTAGTTAAAGGTTGTAACCTCGTCTTAGCTGGTCAGACTTTCTCTATCGATCTTATTCCTATCACACTTGGTAGTTTCGACGTTGTTATTGGGATGGATTGGCTATCTCATCATCAAGCAGAGATTGTTTGCAAGGAGAAAATCATCCGCATTCCTCGTTCTGGTGAAGAACCTCTTATGATTCATGGCGACAAGAGTGGTGCTGTCGAAGGCATCATCTCTTTCCTTAAGGCCCAGAAGTGTTTGCGAAAGGGCCACACTGCCATTCTAGCACTCGTTACTAACACATCAACGGAAGAGAAGAGAATTGAGGACATCCCTATTGTACGCGACTTTCCCGAGGTATTTCCTGAGGAATTACCTGATCTTCCGCCTCATCGCCAAGTTGAGTTTCAAATCGAGCTAGCTCCTGGAGCAGCGCCAGTAGCTCGAGCACCATATCGTCTAGCTCCATAAGAACTTGAAGAACTGTCCAAGCAATTACAAGAACTTTTGGAAAAAGGTTTTATTCGTCCTAGCTCTTCGCCATGGGGAGCACCAGTGTTATTCGTGAAGAAGAAAGATGGTACTTTGAGAATGTGTATTGACTATCGCGAGCTTAACAAGGTGACTGTGAAGAATCGTTATCCTCTTCCACGTATTGACGACTTGTTCGACCAGTTGCAAGGGTCGAGCCATTACTCCAAGATTGATTTGAGATCGGGATACCATCAGCTGAGGGTCCGAGATGAAGACGTCTCCAAAACAGCATTCAGAACTTGTTAAGGCCATTACGAGTTTCTGGTTATGCAATTCGGGCTGACGAATGCACCAGCGGTCTTCATGGATCTCATGAACCAAGTATGCATACCTTACCTGGATAAGTTCATTATTGTGTTCATCGACGATATCCTGATCTATTCTAAGAGTCAGGAGGAACACGAGCAGCATCTACGACTTATGCTGGAACATCTTCGAAAAGAGCAGTTGTATGCCAAGTTTTTGAAATGTGACTTCTGGCTTCGCGAAGTCCACTTTCTAGGCCATGTGGTAAACAAGGATGGGATTCATGTAGATCCATCCAAGGTTGACTCGATCAAGAACTGGCTTGCACCCCGAACACCAACAGAAATCCGCCAATTCTTGGGTTTGGCAGGATATTACAGAAGGTTTATCAAGGATTTCTCAAAGATTGCGCAACCTCTCACTTCACTGACTCAGAAAGGTGTCACCTATCGTTGGGGTGATGCACAGGAGTCCGCATTTCAGCACTTGAAGGATAGACTTTGTAGCGCGCCTATCCTCTCATTGCCTGAAGGCACAGATGATTTTGTGGTTTACTGCGACGCTTCCATCCAAGGACTTGGTTTCGTGTTGATGCAACGTGACAAGGTCATTGCCTACGCAACACGCCAACTTAAGGTTCACGAAAGGAACTACACTACGCACGACCTGGAATTGGGAGCAGTTGTTTTCGCACTCAAGATATGGAGACATTACCTGTACAGTACCAAGTGCACCATTTACACTGATCACAGGAGTCTTGAGCATATCTTCAAGCAAAAGGAGTTAAACATGCGTCAACGCCGATGGGTTGAGCTCTTGAACGATTATGAATGCGCAATCAAGTATCATCTGGGCAAAGCCAATGTTGTGGCCGACGCCCTCAGTCGAAAGGATACCATACCTAGGCGTGTACGTGCTCTACAGCTTACCATCCAGTCTAACCTTCCCGCTCAGATTCGCGATGCTCAGGTTGAAGCATTGAAAGTAGAGAACATCAGGGCTGAGTCCCTACGAGGATCGAGGCAGTGGCTAGAACAAAAGGAAGACAGCGCTTACTATGTAACAGGGTGCATCTGGGTCCCACTGTATGGAGACCTACGCGAGCTTGTGATGGATGAAGCACATAAGTCTCGTTATTCGGTACATCCTGGTTCGGATAAAATGTACCACGACCTCAAGACTACGTATTGGTGGCCTGGCATGAAAGCCCACATAGCAACCTACGTCGGTAAGTGCTTGACTTGTGCGAGAGTCAAGACTGAATATCAGAAACCATCAGGCCTACTTCAACAACCAGAGATACCTAAATGGAAATGGGAGCAAATTTCCATGGATTTCATTACTGGCATGCCTAGATCTCAACGCGGAAACGATACCATTTGGGTGATCGTAGATCGACTGACCAAGTCTGCACATTTTCTGGCCATCAAAGAAACGGATAAGTTTTCTACTCTTGCAGACATTTATCTAAAGGAAGTAGTGTCAGGGCACGGAGTGCCAACCTCTATTATATCTGATCGTGACGCGCGTTTTACTTTTGAACTGTGGCAAGCAATGCACAAGTCTTTTGGCTCACGTTTAGATATGAGCACCTATTATCACCCGCAGACGGATGGGCAATCTGAACGCACCATCCAAACCCTTGAAGACATGCTTAGGGCATGTGTAATCTATTTTGGTAATGGCTGGGAAAAGCACCTCCCACTAGTGGAGTTTTCGTATAACAACAGCTACCACACCAGCATTCAGGCCGCTCCATTCGAGGCATTGTACGGACGCAAATGCCGATCACCTCTCTGTTGGGCAGAAGTTGGTGATAGCCAAATCACTGGCCCAGAACTTGTGGTAGATACCACCGAGAGAATTGCTCAAATACGACAGCGAATGGCGGCAGCTCATGACCGTCAGAAAAGCTATGCTGATAAGGGAAGAAAACCACTCGAGCTCCAGGTTGGGGATCGAGTGCTACTCAAAGTCTCACCTTGGAAAGGTGTAGTCCGCTTTGGAAAACGAGGCAAACTCAATCCGCGTTATGTCGGACCATTCGAAGTCACCGAGAAAATTGGCAAAGTCGCCTACAGGTTGAATCTACCTGAAGAACTCAGCGGAGTTCACAATGTTTTCCATGTGTCAAATCTGAAGAAGTGTCTGTCAGATGAGACCCTCATAGTTCCTCTTAAGGAAATCACAATCGACGACCAGCTATGATTCGTCGAGGAACCAGTAGAGATTACGGATCGAGATGTTAAGATCCTCAAGCGTACCAGGATACCTCTGGTCCGAGTTCGTTGGAATGCTCGTCGTGGCCCAGAGTAAACCTGGGAACAAGAAGACCAAATGAAACTCAAGTATCCCCCGCTGTTTAAGAAAAATGCAACCGCTACTAAGGCTGAAGCTACTGCAGAATTTCGGGACGAAATTTCAAATCAACGGGGGGATGATGTGACACCCCAGGAAAATCAGGAAAACAACGCAACTTAGCTAGCTTCCTCAGTAACCACGCGCTAAATTTGGGACGAAATTCTCTTAACAGGGGGAGAATGTGACAACCCTCAAAATCCCATGTATTCCGTACAATTCATTAATGATAATTAAAGTGCTTGACGACTGTGTGGAATCATTTAACTGCTTTCTGATTTCTGTGTTATACCTACATGTATTTGTTAACGTACTAATGTTATACAGAAAAGTTACTAAATAGTCCGGTATGCCTTCCTGAGTGTTAAAAATTATAAAAAAAAATGTTGCAAAAATATATATGTAGGACGCTTTACGGGTTAATTAAGCACTTTAACGGATCAATATCGAACCGAACAACCGGACTTTACCCGGAACATAAAAATATTGCCAATAACATTGTCTACACCTTTCTGAGCTAGTTAGGGTCCTCGAACACCCTAACACCCGTTACAAAACACTACACACTAATAATTAATTTTAACCTCTAACTAAACTAACTAAACACTAACTATAAAGTTCATACCAAACCATGACCCCCCCCCCCTTGACCTAAACGGTCCCCTTAGGGGACACACCCCTTACACATTTGATTATTTTATTAATGGTTGCCTAATATCTTCCATACACATTACATGATGGATAATTAGAAGTTGTGGTCTATAAAAGTGTTCAAGGGTTAAGCACAACATTTCACCAACACTTAAACAAACAAGAATTAGCTCTCTCTCCCTCTCCTCTCCTTGCAATCGGCTGACTTCCCACACACACACACCACCCACTTTTGTTTCAAGCTTCAAGCATTTCAAGGTTATTCAAGGGTGTATCAAGGTGTTCAACGAGGCTCAGTGCTTACGGAATCGCGAGGACCTCTCTACATCGCTATTAACCACCTCGTTTTCACTTTGATTCTTCCCTAGCCTTGAGCTAGTAGTAAGTGCTTCCCAACATCTTCTTGATCTTGTTTATGGTGGTTAATAAGTGATTTAATGGCTGAAAATTTGAAACACAAAAGAACATAACATAAATCTTGGACAAAAGATGAATAGGTTGGATAAAGAGAAGTTATGTGTGTAAATCATGTAGATCTTGTGTTGTTATGATTCTTGGTTGATTATCTGATGTTTTGCTGGTTAATATTGATGTTGTTATAATCACTAAACATGCTAACGGAATCAATCGAACGCGTCTTAGAAGATTAACGAATGAAAACAGATCTGTCCTAGTTTTACAGCCAACTTCAGTTGGCTGTAAACAGGTCATAAACTCAACGAAAAACTGATATTTTGGATCTAAAACGTGTTATTATGAAATATGGTTCTAATGGCACCGGAATCGTAATTTGTGGACGTCGTTTACTATTTTTAAAGCGTCATTTCGTAACAGTAGCTAGAGCTGCATTTTTTCTACTGAAAATATATGTTTTGTTTTCCATCATAACTTGGGTTCTGTGTAGAGTTGGATCATGAAACTTGTACTGCAGATGACCACTGATGTATTTGTAATTACCCCACTGGAATTTCGTAAATTGGACTTATGATGAATTTTTAATAAATTGTTCTGTGGACTGTGGTCAGAAATAGATAAATCTGAGATCAGTCCGGAAAATGAATTTTTATAAAATATTGGTAATGAACTGGACCCCGATATTTTTAAAATAAAATTTGGAACGTTTAAGACGTTCTTTAAAAATTTGGGAATTTTTGGAATAATTTAACTATTTTATTAAAATGTCCGAAAACAGCCGGTTCTGAATATTTATGCTGAAATGACATAAGCTGTAATTTGCGTGTCTAAATGTCGAGTGTGCTATCTGTAAATGATCTAACATGTTATATGTGTTATGTGCATTATCGTATGTTTTTTTATGAGTGGGGAATGGATGGGAAACTTATATGGGCATAAACCGTCAAAGTGACGCATGTTGTGTGATAGATACGTGTAGGAACTTTGTGCTCTATTTGAAAAGCCACTAAATGACTAACTGGTAATCATACTAGGACGTGATTGACCAACCTTGATTGTTAGCTATTTGTGAGAGTCAAACCGAGCAACCGAGGTGAGTTCACACTTTTCTACAAAGCATGGTAAATTCCCGGTGGGAATGGGAATGGGTACAGGAATAGGGATTCCTCGTCCTTTGGGACGCGTTCAGGAATGTGAATTCCTCGTCCTTGAGACGTGTTCAGGAATGTAAATTCCTCGTCATGTTGGGACGTGTTAGACTTACTGGACTAGAACTCTATCAGCGAAGTCCCTCCCTTTTTGTATCGACTTGATCGCCGAGGCTATGGCGAGCGGGTCATTAGTTAATAGCGCTATTAGGTTTAACAAACCTCACACCGTGACAGTCGGACGGGCGTGTACTAGTGGACTATGGCACGTCGGTGGTGATAGAACACCGACGCTAGGGCACAATTGATTTTTGTTAGTAGTCGATATGATAAACGAGTCTGGTAGTTTAAAATACTGGGGTAGCTCCCCACGGCCAAAGTGCCAGGCTGGATAGCCAGGGAAGGTGGACATGGGATGGTTAACTAATAAACGTTTTCGAACTATGGGGTAACCCCCACAGCTGGATAGCCGAATGAGATTAAACTATGTTTTTGGAAACAACTCTAAAATGGACAACCAACCGTGAACTCACTCAACTTTGTTGTTGACTCGTTATTACATGCTTTGCAGGTCGTTAGATTCTATGGAGCTTGCATATGGAGGTGGTCGTTGTGGGATGCGAACCGATATGCCCCGTACTTAATAAATAAACTTTATGAACTTATTAAACCTACGTTTTATGGATGCTTGGGGGAGGAGTAGTTATGCTCGGGCACTCATTGAAATCTCTGCCGATAATGATTTTAAAGAAGAGTTAGTTGTTGCTGTTCCAGAGATCGATGGAGATGGTTTCGTTAAAGAGAAGTTGTATGTCGAGTATGAGTGGAGTCCGCAGAGATGTGGTCACTGTTGTGTGTTTGGGCATTCTGATGAAGGGTGTCCGAAACAAATAAGGACTAATCTGAAGCAGGGAAATATGGGATATTATGGGAAAAAACAAAAGGAGGTTGCTAATAATCGTGGACAGGGTAAGAATAAGGTCGATGAGGATGGGTTTACAATTGTTGATGATAAAAAGACTGCAAAAAGATCGGGTTTTCCAGTAAATAAGCAGAAACCGAAGTTTGAGTATTGGCCTATAGGAAATAAAACAGATGGAGGTATCGAACAAACTAATAGGCCGCCTTCTCTGGTTTCTAAAAATCCTTTTAATGTCTTAAGAGATGATGTTGGAGAATCTAGTAAGTCTGGTCGGGATATGGAAGGTGAGGTTGAGCACTCGGATGATGACGAGGTGGAGGAAATATATAATGAAACGAATGAATTTCTTAAAGTAGATTCAGGCCATGATGTTCATAAAAAAGGGGCAAGCACTCCTTCTCCAAAGGTGTTTAAATGGTTAGTATGGCCGTTTGGAATATTCGGGGTCTGAACCGGCCTCTAAAACAAAACGAGGTTCGTCAGGTTGTTAAAAATAATAAGCTCAGTTTGTGAGCAATCTTGGAGTCTCATGTTGTAACACCTGTGCCTCCACGGCCATCAAAAAAATACCGAACCAATGAAATATTATATTTCATACTTGAGATTTGTAAAAATATGTGTATCATTTGCACATATCAATTCTTGTTCAATTTCAAACTCTAAATCGCTTTCTGGAAGGTTATACGCGCACCGATGCGTAAATATAACCAGTTTAATGCAACAAACACTCCGGAATAGTGACATAGGCTTAACATACCTTAAATAACCTTTACATAACTTAGAAATAAGTTTTGAAGGCTTTGGTATGGCAAAAACAAGTTAATTCGCTTACAGGGACTAAACTTGACAAACTGCGAAAGTATGCCAATATGAACTGTAACAGACATTCCGGAACATGGCCATAAGTTAAACATACCATAAATATCCTTCACATAACTTAGAAATAGGCTTTGAGGTGTTCGGTATGCTAAAATAAACTTTTGTGTCATTCAGGGACTAAAAGTGTCAAAAAGTGCACAGGTTTGCATTTTCGCGCATAACTTACGTTCTGAATACATCTGGACATCCAAAAAAATTTATGTAAGCATGACTACATTATATTTTAGTGTTCGCCATAAGAAAAATCCATTCGTCACATCATTTGGATCGTTTTTTCGCGCTTATGCGCATTCCGTCGTAATTAGCCGAACAACGCAACCGTACGGCTAAACGAACCGACATCCGAGATATTTTTGAGAACATTTTAAGTTCCCTTTACTTTAACTTCATTTTAGAGCTTTTAAATGGGGTTAACGGGCCTTAAACGCGTCAGAAAAGGCCTTATTACACTACAGGGACCAAATCTGCCATTTTTGAAACTTTATGTGTAGAAACTTTGAATCTGGTCCAAATTCAATTTTGCACATGTTTTAACAATACTATGGGCTGGTTTTGATGGCACATGGTATTACAATACCGTGTGTGCTAAGTGTATGGCCAAGATCGCATCACGTTTTCCTAGAAACGATCCTAACGGTTCGGGTATTCCTATAAATACCCATTCACCCCCATTGCTAAAATCACTAGAATCTTGATCTTAGGAACTCTAAGTTGAAACCATTGTTTCATACCTGAGATTCTTGGATCGAGATTAGCATTCGGGGACCCTTCGTAAGTATTCTTTCGTTCTTTTCCTTATTTTATTGCTTTTCGAGTCTTTCGAGTCTGAAAGTCAAACTTTGTTTGTCTTTCTGCGTTGACCAGTTATGGTCAATACGAAGTTCGTTTGAACTTCGCAACGTGAGTGTAATCACGTTGGTTATAGTCCCTTGGGACTATGCCTACTGATTACCACGTTGTCTAGGGTCGTAGGGTAAGCGATCTAATAAATCGCTTATACCTCGAACCCGACCCATTTGGTCGATCATTAGGATCCGACCAAATACATTAGGTGACCATAGTAGGTAGGGAATAACCTTCCGAGGTTATACCCTATGGTCACATCGTTTGAGTAGTTGTATGATAGGTAGTTTATATGCCTTAGGTAAATTACCAGAATACCCTTTTCATGTATAATTGGTAATTAAGCATATGTAACCTAAACCTTTGTCACATAACTGATTATGTAACATGTTGAGGCATATTCTACTTGTCATAGGACTAGTTAGGCGGTCCGAACGCGTTTCACGCACACGACGCGTTAAAGTAGCATAAGCTACCTTAATGGGTCGCGATGGGTCGAAAGCACTTAGGTTTGGTTTCATTGTAGTATGTAGGCTTTGTAAAAACCATATCATATGAGTTCCAACACTCATTTGGTTTACCAAGCCTCATCCTATCCGATCTCCCGATTTAAGTCCGGTTTATTTATATAGTTTTAGATTGCCGACTGATTCCGTGCTCTCTCTAGCTTTGTTTGGTTGTTGTTCAAGACCTCCAAGCATTCTCAGGCGAGTACATTATTTCCCCTATTTTACTGCTTTCAATTGTTTTGGGGTGACTCATATGTGCTAAATGTTTTCGATGTTATAACGATGGTTTCAAAAACAATTAAGACGATTTATACAAAACTAATAACGATTTCAATAAAGTGAACAAACTTGTTGGTTGTAGTTACATAACAAATAACATTCATTAGCAATGATCAAGCCGACCAGTATTAGGTTATGGTACCATAGGATCTGACAAATCCCGTTAGTTACTACACCCGTAGTTATGTGTGGGTGTTGTGGGTAGCGACTGAATCTGAAATTTTTAATTTACTCTTTGGTAAGGGTTTATTAATGCGAGATGTTAATCTATCCTTTGGTAAGGGTTTATTAATGCGAATTATTAATCTATCCTTTGGTAAGGGTTTATTAATGCGAATTGTTAATTTACTCTTTGGTAAGGGTTTATTAATGCGAGTCAAGAAGGTTTGAATGTTATTAGCGAGACGACCATTTAAGTAGTTTCACGACCTAAAACGAATTTAACGATTGGGTAAACGATAGGTTTTCACACGATGTTTTAACGATTGGGTAAACGATTGGCTTCAAAGCGATATACGATATTATTTTGGTTACATATTACATGGTTTACATTTGACACAAAAACACTTTTGACATTGGTTATACATATTACATGATTTACATTTGGGCATGAACATTACTTTGGTGGTTTGGTTTGGATTAAGTGATTAAGTAACAATGCGTGTGGAATATGATACAAGCATGGTGGATACGCCGCTGGTACTTCCTATATTTAAGTGTTTGTATGGTATTACATATTGTAGCGTTATTTGAATCATTTCAGTTTGAGACATAGAACATTTTATACAAGTAACATACTTTTCACAAGACATTTATTTACAAACAACTTATCTTATACAAACTCATTTTACATGGTTATTCATTTAATCATGCATTATTCTCTTATTTATACATATCACCTAAACTTATTATTTTTCAAATGATTTACAAAGACAAAGCAAATTACAAGCTTCATGACTAAACATTTTCTTAAACAGAAGTCATGAATCTTATTTTCACAAAACCTATGTACTCGCCAGCATTTCTTTGCTGACCTCGTTTTCACATATGTTTCAGGTATTGTTGAATGATATCGATTGATAAGATGCATGCTCACATAGGACTGGACAAGGCCTTAGTGACTCAATAACAATGATAGACTACGTTTAATTTGTGTATTTAGATTTCCAGACGATGTAATTATTCAATGTTTAATAAAACGAAACACTTTTTGGTATCCATGGTTATGAAACATTAATTCTGTTGCAACACGCCCCGATGTTTCCGCCGCGATTTGTTGTTTTACGCGGTCGGGGTGTGACAGAAAGATGGTATCAGAGCCAATGGTTATAGGGAATTAGGTTATTAGTAATTAGTAATGCTTTGACCTAGTCTATAACCTTCTTAGGACCCTAACGCGAGTTTACTTGCGTTTAGTCATAAAACAATACCGTCACCTATCCTTAGGCGACGACCACAACAAGAACATAAATTTCAAAACCGCTTTGAAAACTAATCATCTGTTCTAGGATGATTGATTACTAGGTTTTGAACCCTCTATTGTAAGGTTTTGAACTCTCTATTATATGGTTTTGAACCTCTTTGAGTTTTCAAAACTTCGTCAAGGTTTTGGGTTTTAAATAATGTGAACACGTGCAAACTGGAAGGGTGAATGCCTGTATTCTGGGTTTTCTGTCTAGGCAAGCACTTCGTATACATCTCATCAGACGCGAGACCAGTTGTGCTTACCTGGGAATTCTTGGGATGAGTGTTCACTTATAGGCGAGCATGTCTTCGCGATACATTATTTTTGACCCATTTACTTTGATCAGTCACCGTCTCATTTGTTTGCCTTAGGTAACAAACAAATGATCGCAATCTTCATGCGTTATCATTCTATTTTGATTGTCCAATAATCTTTCACCTGTTTCTCCCTATGCCTTTCTTTTTCTTCAAGAATGTCTCTTCATCACGATGACGCCCAGATATCTGAGCAAGCAGCCAAAATTCGCTCAGCGAATAGGCGAAGTAGTCCTGAAGACTTTTGAATTAGCTACTGCCATGTATCATCTCCAGGATGAAGCCACTCAAGAGTCACCAAGACAGGCAGGACCTAGTCAGGCGACAACACCATCAGCCAATAAACCAATCGAGGAATCAAAGACCACGGATGAACGATCCCCTAAGAAGTCAAAGAAGCGAAAGGCTTCTCGGAACTTCGCCATGGTCGCTCACAATGGTAAAGCAGTCCCCAACCAACCAGCTCAACCCCCTGCTAGGTGTGTATGGCTTTTCCTATGATACCTACCTCAAGGAACTATGTACCTTACAAACTACTCTTTTGATTTCTCTCTTTCAAATGATTACTCATGATTCCCTCAAAAATTTTAAGTACTCGTTTCACTCTAAGAAACAAAGTACAGAAAATTAAGTGACATTATGAGTAATCGTGCTTTTCGCACATCTGTGCCTTTAAATCCTTGGTTAGATAACTAAGGGTATTTTCAAATCTCATACCCTTTACGTTTTGATTTTTCAACATACACAGTACCAGTATTTCAAAACAATCTTCATGATCTCAAAACATTTCATATAGTTTGAAAACAATTTTTCTAGATGCATTGTCTATGTTATTTCAAAAACATTGGCCATGTTATCAAAACCAACCTTTCTAATTTCAAAATATTTCATATAGTCTGAAGACAATATTAACACAATACATTTTCTGATCAAGTGCATGATTTCGAAAAGCATCATTCATGTCTTTCAAAAACCTTATACATAATTTCAAAATTCATCTCGCATGATTTTAAAACATTTTTGTAAATATATCTACCTAATACACCTACTTTATGATTTCAAAAAAGTATTATATATAAGGTTTCAAAAACGTTAAACACATTTTTCTTAAAAGAACCCCATGCATAGTTTTCAAAAATATTTTCCTCATACATTGACTTAACCTTCAAAATTCTGCTTCATATGTCGCCTTGACATGTCAAGCATCTCAACTTCATAAGCATTTTACATCATGTTTTGACCTAAGCACATCCAGTCCAAGGTTTCAAAACATCTTCAACTTCTAAAATTCATATGGGATCTTTTTATCTTTACAATTAGATCCTTGTGGATGATTATTATTCAAATCAGAGTCCTTAATTGGATTCCTTATGTACCTTAATTCGAACACTTCGGTTCCTAATAATCAAAATCGAATTTTCTTTTTGAATCTTTCTATCTTTATAGTTGGATTCTTGGTAACGTTTAAAGTACCAAATGAAATCCACGGAATGGATTCCAAGTGTGCTTTAAATGCATGTACGCAATTTACAAGACAAATTAACGAACAATTTTGTGGTTATATGATATGTGTTTATGTGTTCTCCTCTATGATTTTGTGTGATCCGATTTTCAAATCCTCATAGAATCTTTCATGTTTTCATATGAGAGATTCATAGTAGGATATTCAAAAGGTACTACCTTAAATCCTTATGGGCTTCTACCTGGTAGTTAAGACCCTTGGGTTATATAGTACCACTCCATGATTCATAAGAGACCCTCTTAGTAGTCTAGTCAAAAAGATTGATTCACAATTTGGTTAGAGAACGACATCTAGTGATGTAGCTGAACAGACTCCTTGATAGTCTATTTAGATCATTTATTGATTTAATTTAAAGGACTCTATGGCGGTCTAGTCACACTCATCACAGGTTCATTCATTTGGTTTTCCCCTACATATTATAAAATAGACTGTGTAAACTGTGCAAGGAATTGTCTGATTATGGACGCGTACATAATTAAGAAATTTAGTGCACAGAAACCCAGTAAGGTTTATTATGTGTAACAACTGTGCTTGTAATCACTATGAACAGTTCTATTATCAATAAAACAATGTTATTTGATCCCAATGTTTGTTTGATTGTGTTTTACGTTTTTCATGTTTTGACTTTTATGTAATTTCAAACTCTACATCGCTTTCTGGAGAGTTATACGCAAACTAGTGCGTAAACGTACTCAGTTTAATGCGAGAAATACTCCGGAACATCAACATATACTCAACATACCTTAAATAACCTTTACATAACTTAGAAATAAGTTTTGAAGGCTTTGGTATGGCAAAAACAAGTTAATTCGCTTACAGGGACTAAATATGACAAACTGCGAAAGTATGTCAATTTGAACTGTAACGAACATTCCGGAACATAAACATAAGTTAAACACACCTTAAATATCCTTGACATAGCTTAGAAATAGGCTTTGAGGGGTTCGGTGTGCTAAAATAAACTTTTGGGACATTCAGGGACTAAAAGTGTCAAAAAGTGCACAAGTTTGCATTTTCGCGCATAACTTACGTTCTGAATACATCTGGACATCCAAAAATTTATGAAAGCATGACTACATTTTATTTTAGTGTTCGCCTTAAGAAAAATCCATTCGTTTCGTCATTTGGATCGTTTTTCGCGCTTATGCGCATTCCGTCGTAATTAAGCGAACATCGCGTTCGTACGACCAAACAAACCGACATCTGAGATATTTTTGAACATGTTTTGAGTTCCCTATACTTTAACTTCATTTTAGAGCCTTGAAATGAGGTTAACGGGGTTCAAACGCATCGAAAATCGCTTAAAAGGGCTGCAGGGACTAAACCTGTCACTATTGAAACAATTCTGAATCAGATAGGCACTAGCGTAGCGCGAGCCCTAAGGCTCTATCTGTAGCGCTACGCGAGTGACTGATCTGACCAGATTCAATGTCTTTTTAGCAAGTTGCAGCTGATCGATTCGTGTCCACACATTTTAAACGGGTCTAGTCAGCAGATAAGAACAAGTTTCTAGCCACCACAACTTTGTGACAAGTGTTCGGCTCGGATCGTGGCACGATATTCAAGAAACGATCCTAACGGCTCTACCTTTTCTATAAATACCCACCCCCCATTTGTTCAAAACCCACAAATCTGATTAAGAAAGCTCTAAGTTGGAACCTTCGTTTCATACCTGAGCTATTTTGATCTGGGTTAGCATTCGGGGACCCTTCGTAAGTATTCTTTCGTCCTTTTCCTTATTTTTACTGCTTTTCGAGTCAGAAAGTCAAACTTTGTTTGACTTTCAGCGTTGACCAGTAATGGTCAATGCGAAGTTCGTTTGAACTTCGCAACGTGATTGTAATCACGATGGTCATAGTCCCTTGGGACTATGCCTACTGATTACCACGTTGTCTAGGGTCGTAGGGTAAGCGATCTAATAAATCGCTTATACCTCGAACCCGACCCAGTTTGGTCGATCATTAGGATCCGACCAAACACAGTAGGTGACCATAGTAGGTAGGGAATAACCTTCCGAGGTTATACCCTATGGTCACATCGTTTAAGTAGTTGTATGATAGGTAGTTTATATGCCTTAGGTAAATTACCAGAATACCCTTTTCATGTATAATTGGTAATTAAGCATATGTAACCTAAACCTTTGTCACGTAACTGATTATGTAACATGTTTAGGCATATAACACTTGTCATAGGGCTAGTTAGGCGGTCCGAACGCGTTTCACGCGAACGACGCGTTAAAGTAGCTTAAGCTTCCTAAACGGGTCGTAATGGGTCGTAATCAATTATGTTAAGTTTCATTTAGCATGTAGGCTTTGTTAAACCATATCACGTGAGTTCCTACACTCATTTGGTTTACAAACCCTAATGCTACCCAATCTTCCGAGATAGGTCTGGTTTATTAACATAGTTACCTATACTAGGTGCCGTTTGATTTCCGAGATCTCTAGCATTACTTGTTGATTATCTTTAGACATCTGAGCAATCACAAGTGAGTACATAAACCCCTCTTTTACTGTTTTCCAAACTGTTTTGGGGTGGAACACATGTGCCTACTTGTTACTTTCCTGCTTTCCAGTTTTCACATCATATACTGCTATGTTTGTTAGTACATTATAGTACATGATTTCATTACATCTTATGCTAGGTGTGCCCATTGTGTGCATTACTTGGTACATTGTTTTACATTACATTTCATGCTAGGTATGCCCATTGTGTGCATTACTTAGTACATCGTTTTACATGACATTTCATGCTAGGTGTGCCCATTGTGTGCATTACTTAGTACATCGTTTTACATGACATTTCATGCTAGGTATGCCCATTGTGTGCATTACTTAGTACATCGTTTTACATGACATTTCACGCTATGTATGTTCATTTGATTACGTACTTAGTGCATTGTTTTCACATGTTTACATTTTGGTATGACATTTGGTTTGTTTACATGGGACAATATATCCATTAACATTAGCTACGCCGTTCGTTAGTAGGTAGTGGTACCATAGGAATTGACAACTCCCGTTCCGGACATCCCAGGGTAAGGGGACAGAAAGGAATGACCGAATTCGTTGACATTAAGACAGATAGACCTTTAATTTGTTTAAAGGGTTTATCACCACAGTCGCCAGGCTTGGATGTATGCATATTCACAATACCACATAAATGTTCATATTAAATAGTTTCATGCATTTACACAAAACATAGCTTTGATTTAAACCAAGTTTTACTTCAATACTTTGTTTTTGTGCATATGGTTTAGTTGAGACATTTCACTTGCCATACATGACATTTTGACATAGACATTTTACACAAAGACATTTGACATGGATATTTGACAAAGACATTTGACATGGATATTTGACATAGACATTTGACATGGATATTTGACATAGACATTTGACATGGATAATTGACATAGACATTTGACATGATTTACACTTGACATATTATTCAATACATTTGACAATTTGTTTAAACATAGACTTCTTACATTGTTTGGTTTTGTTTGATTAAGTGATTAAGTAACGATGCGTGTGTAATATGATACAAGCATGGTGGATACGCCGCTGGTACTTCCTATATATAAGTGTTTGTATGGTATTACATGTCGTAACGTTATTTGAATCATTTCAGTTTGAGACATAGAACATTTTATACAAATAACATACTTTTCACAAGACATTGATTTACAAACAACTTATCTTATACAAACACATTTTTTTTTACATGGTTATCTATTTAACCTGACAATTACTTATACATATCATCTGATCTTATTGTTTTCAAATGATTTACAAGACAAAGCAAATAACAAGGTTCATGACTAAACATTTTCTCAAACATAAGTCATGAATCTTATTTTCACAAAACCTATGTATCTCACAGGCGTTTTTATGCTGACGTACCTATTTTCACATGTGTTTTCAGGTGCTTTTCCATAGGATGTTGATCACGATACTAGGGCGGACCTGTGCCTTAGAAACTTTAAAAGAAGATAGACTATGTTTATTTATGTTCTGAACTCTTTAATTACCTGTTTGAAACAATGAAACACCCTTTTTTAATAAATAAATAAAACTTTGTATGCCATGGTTATGAGACAATTAATTCTGTCGCAACACGCCCCGATGTTTCCGCCGCGATTTGTTGTTTTACGCGGTCGGGGTGTGACATTATGTGTAAGAACCGATAGTGACAACAATAACAAAATGAGGACGATGTAATGGAGGTATGGTGGACGCACCAATGATGCTTCATATACTTGTATATAAGTATCCCTCTTACATTGCAAGCATGATGTTATTAAAGTTACTAGAAGTTCAGAACCCTAACCAATGTTGTTTGATCTTTTCAACTTCATGTTTTCAAGCTCTCACAAGTTTCCTCTAAATAAATTTCGGGACGAAATTTCCTAAAGTAGGGGAGACTGTAACACCTGTGCCTCCACGGCCATCAAACAAATACCGAACCAATGAAATATTATATTTCATACTTGAGATTTGTAAAAATATGTGTATCATTTGCACATATCAATTCTTGTTCAATTTCAAACTCTAAATCGCTTTCTGGAAGGTTATACGCGCACCGATGCGTAAATATAACCAGTTTAATGCAACAAACACTCCGGAATAGTGACATAGGCTTAACATACCTTAAATAACCTTTACATAACTTAGAAATAAGTTTTGAAGGCTTTGGTATGGAAAAAACAAGTTAATTCGCTTACAGGGACTAAACTTGACAAACTGCGAAAGTATGCCAATATGAACTGTAACAGACATTCCGGAACATGGCCATAAGTTAAACATACCATAAATATCCTTCACATAACTTAGAAATAGGCTTTGAGGTGTTCGGTATGCTAAAATAAACTTTTGTGTCATTCAGGGACTAAAAGTGTCAAAAAGTGCACAAGTTTGCATTTTCGCGCATAACTTACGTTCTGAATACATCTGGACATCCAAAAAAATTTATGTAAGCATGACTACATTATATTTTAGTGTTCTCCATAAGAACAATCCATTCGTCACGTCATTTGGATCGTTTTTTCGCGCTTATGCGCATTCCGTCGTAATTAGCCGAACAACGCAACCGTACGGCTAAACGAACCGACATCCGAGATATTTTTGAGAACATTTTAAGTTCCCTTTACTTTAACTTCATTTTAGAGCTTTTAAATGGGGTTAACGGGCCTTAAACGCGTCGGAAAAGGCCTTATTACACTACAGGGACCAAATCTGCCATTTTTGAAACTTTATGTGTAGAAACTTTGAATCTGGTCCAAATTAAATTTTGCACATGTTTTAACAATACTATGGGCTGGTTTTGATGGCACATGGTATTACAATACCATGTGTGCTAAGTGTATGGCCAAGATCGCATCACGTTTTCCTAGAAACGATCCTAACGGTTCGGGTATTCCTATAAATGCCCATTCACCCCCATTGCTAAAATCACTAGAATCTTGATCTTAGGAACTCTAAGTTGAAACCATTGTTTCATACCTGAGATTCTTGGATCGAGATTAGCATTCGGGGACCCTTCGTAAGTATTCTTTCGTTCTTTTCCTTATTTTATTGCTTTTCGAGTCTTTCGAGTCTGAAAGTCAAACTTTGTTTGACTTTCTGCGTTGACCAGTTATGGTTAATGCGAAGTTCGTTTGAACTTCGCAACGTGAGTGTAATCACGTTGGTTATAGTCCCTTGGGACTATGCCTACTGATTACCACGTTGTCTAGGGTCGTAGGGTAAGCGATCTAATAAATCGCTTATACCTCGAACCCGACCCATTTGGTCGATCATTAGGATCCGACCAAATACATTAGGTGACCATAGTAGGTAGGGAATAACCTTCCGAGGTTATACCCTATGGTCACATCGTTTGAGTAGTTGTATGATAGGTAGTTTATATGCCTTAGGTAAATTACCAGAATACCCTTTTCATGTATAATTGGTAATTAAGCATATGTAATCTAAACCTTTGTCACATAACTGATTATGTAACATGTTGAGGCATATTCTACTTGTCATAGGACTAGTTAGGCGGTCCGAACGCGTTTCACGCACACGACGCGTTAAAGTAGCATAAGCTACCTTAATGGGTCGCGATGGGTCGAAAGCACTTAGGTTTGGTTTCATTGTAGTATGTAGGCTTTGTTAAACCATATCATATGAGTTCCAACACTCATTTGGTTTACCAAGCCTCATCCTATCCGATCTCCCGATTTAAGTCCGGTTTATTTATATAGTTTTAGATTGCCGACTGATTCCGTGCTCTCTCTAGCTTTGTTTGGTTGTTGTTCAAGACCTCCAAGCATTCTCAGGCGAGTACATTATTTCCCCTATTTTACTGCTTTCAATTGTTTTGGGGTGACTCATATGTGCTAAATGTTTTCGATGTTATAACGATGGTTTCAAAAACAATTAAGACGATTTATACAAAACTAATAACGATTTCAATAAAGTGAACAAACTTGTTGGTTGTAGTTACATAACAAATGACATTCATTAGCAATGATCAAGCCGACCAGTATTAGGTTATGGTACCATAGGATCTGACAAATCCCATTAGTTACTACACCCGTAGTTATGTGTGGGTGTTGTGGGTAGCGACTGAATCTGAAATTTTTAATTTACTCTTTGGTAAGGGTTTATTAATGCGAGATGTTAATCTATCCTTTGGTAAGGGTTTATTAATGCGAATTATTAATCTATCCTTTGGTAAGGGTTTATTAATGCGAATTGTTAATTTACTCTTTGGTAAGGGTTTATTAATGCGAGTCAAGAAGGTTTGAATGTTATTAGCGAGACGACCATTTAAGTAGTTTCACGACCTAAAACGAATTTAACGATTGGGTAAACGATAGGTTTTCACACGATGTTTTAACGATTGGGTAAACGATTGGCTTCAAAGCGATATACGATATTATTTTGGTTACATATTACATGGTTTACATTTGACACAAAAACACTTTTGACATTGGTTATACATATTACATGATTTACATTTGGGCATGAACATTACTTTGGTGGTTTGGTTTGGATTAAGTGATTAAGTAACAATGCGTGTGGAATATGATACAAGCATGGTGGATACGCCGCTGGTACTTCCTATATATAAGTGTTTGTATGGTATTACATATTGTAGCGTTATTTGAATCATTTCAGTTTGAGACATAGAACATTTTATACAAGTAACATACTTTTCACAAGACATTTATTTACAAACAACTTATCTTATACAAACTCATTTTACATGGTTATTCATTTAATCATGCATTATTCTCTTATTTATACATATCACCTAAACTTATTATTTTTCAAATGATTTACAAAGACAAAGCAAATTACAAGCTTCATGACTAAACATTTTCTTAAATAGAAGTCATGAGTCTTATTTTCACAAAACCTATGTACTCGCCAGCATTTCTTTGCTGACCTCGTTTCACATATGTTTCAGGTATTGTTGAATGATATCGATTGATAAGATGCATGCTCACATAGGACTGGACAAGGCCTTAGTGACTCAATAACAATGATAGACTACGTTTAATTTGTGTATTTAGATTTCCAGACGATGTAATTATTCAATGTTTAATAAAACGAAACACTTTTTGGTATCCATGGTTATGAAACATTAATTCTGTTGCAACACGCCCCGATGTTTCCGCCGCGATTTGTTGTTTTACGCGGTCGGGGTGTGACACAGGTGGATATGGATAATCTTCGTAAAGTTTGTAATGTTGTGTTTAGAAGATGGGATTGGACGTCTAATGGGAGTTGTTGCAATAAGGGTGCTCGTATTATCTTGGGATGGGATCCTGTGGAGGTGGATGTTATGGTTATTGCTCAGACGGATCAAATATTACATGTCCAGGTTATTTGTAAAGCTAATAAGAGTATGTTCTTTTGTTCTTTGGTCTATGATGCGAATTACTATGTTTAGCGTAGGAAACTATGGCAGAATCTACGTATGCATAAAGGTCTCGTTCATGATAAACCTTGGGTTATTATGGGATATTTCAACTCTGCTCTTAATCTTGAAGATAGATCGATTGGTAGTTCCTCTTTTTCTCCTGGTATGCGTGAATTTAAAGATTGTGTTGAGGATATTGAGGTTTATGATATTAATCGAACGGGTTTTCAATACACTTGGAGCCAAAAACCCAAAAAGGGTGTCGGATTATTAAAGAAGATTGATAGAGTTATGGGTAACGCTCCTTTTGTTAGCTCGTTTCCTCAGTCGGTAGCTATGTTTAGACCTTATGGAGTTTCGGACCATTGTCCATGTGTTTTGAAATTGTTTTCGGCTGAAAAGTCTAAACCAAGACCTTTCAAGTTCGCCAATTTTTTGGTGCATAAACCTGGCTTTATGGAGCTTGTTAGTTCAAAGTGGGATGTTAACGTTAACGGGGTTCACCAGTTCCGTGTTGTGAAGAAACTAACTCTTATGAAATCTTCTCTTCGTGCTTTGTTATTTCAACAAGGGAACTTACATACAAAGGTTGTTAATTTAAGAGGTGAACTTGAGGCTATCCAGCGAGACATAGATAGGGACCTCATGAATGATCTTTTAAGATCTCAAGAGGCGGCGGTTCTTCGTAATTTTCAGGAGGCGTCACTTGATGAGGAATGGTTTTTAAAGCAGAAGTCTAAAGTAGAGTGGTTGCGTGCTGGTGATGCAAATACAACATATTTTCACATGTCGTTAAAATGTAAGAACCACATCAATCGTATTGAGGCCATTTCTGACTCTAGTGGGAACCTGTTTGAGGGTGATAAGGTGGCGGAAGCTTTTGTCAATAATTATGAGCAATTTTTAGGTTGTGAAGGTTAACTTTCTTCGGTTCCTTCACCTGATCTCTTTTGTTATAAGCTGAAACCTGAGAGTGCTAATCATATGGTGCGACCGGTTACTTTGGAGGAAATTAAATCAGCTATGTTTTCGATTGGGAATGATAAAGCTCCGGGTCCGGATGGTTATACGGCTGCATATTTTAAGAGTACTTGGCAAATTGTGGGGAGTGATGTGTCGATGGCTATTCTTGATTTCTTTAACACGGGTAACCTTCTTCAGCAACTCAATCACACATTAGTAGCTCTGGTTCCAAAGGTTTCAACTCCTAATTATATTACTGATTATCGGCCTATATCGTGCTGTAATGTTATTTTTAAATGTATCAGTAAGGTGTTGACGGATCGGTTAAAGGGTTTTTTGAATGAGATTGTAAGCATTAATCAATCAGCGTTTGTCCCTGGTCGGAAAATTTCAGATAATATTCTTCTTACTCAGGAATTAATGCATAACTACCATCGTGATTTTGGTCCTCCGAGATGTGCTTTCAAGGTTGATATCCAAAACGCTTATGACACGGTTGAGTGGAGTTTTCTTAAAGCTGTGTTGCTGGGATTTGGTTTTAATGGTATTATGGTTGACTGGATCATGTTATGTGTGACTACCGCCTCTTATTCGGTATGTGTAAATGGGAATATTCATGGTTTTTTTTTAAAGGAAAAAGGGGTCTAAGACAAGGTGATCCTTTATCTCCGTATCTTTTTACTCTAGTAATGGAAGTCTTGACTTGCATTTTGAACCATGCCACTAGAATTGATTCCTCTTTTCGGTTCCATAATAAATGTGAGAAGCAGAAAATTGTAAATCTGTGCTTTGCGGATGATTTATTCCTTTTTGCTAGGGGTGATGTGGCTTCGGCTAGGTGTGTTATGCTTTCCCTTACAAACTTTACACGAATGTCGGGATTGGTTCCTAGTGTTCAGAAGAGTACAGGGTTTTTCTGTAATGTCCCGAATCATGTGAAAAGAGAAATCTTGAACATTATGCCGTTTGTCGAGGGTACTTTTCCTGTCAGATACTTGGGGGTCCCTCTGATCTCGTCACGACTTTTGTATAAAGACTGTAGTATTCTTGTGGAACGGCTTGATCGTCGGATTGATAATTGGAAAAATAAAATGTTGTCTTTCGCTGGTAGACTTCAACTAATTATATCTGTTCTATCAGCTTTACATGTGTATTGGTCTTCGGTTTTTATTTTACCAGCTAGACTGGTTAAGGAATTGGAAGCTAAAATGCGGAATTTCTTGTGGGCTCAATCTTCTTCTAAGCGTGGTAGGGCGAAAGTGTCTTGGAAATCTATTTGTGTGCCGAAGGTGGAAGGGGGTTTAGGCATTCGTCGTATAGCGGATTTTAATAAAGCTCTTATGGTTTCGCATATTTGGAGTACTCTAAGTAATCGTCAATCTTTATGGGTTGCTTGGATTCACTCTTATCGATTAAAAGGTCGAAATTTTTGGGATCATAAAGTTCCGCTTACTTGTTGCTGGAGTTGGAGGAAGATAGTTCAAATCCGACCCGTGGTTCGTCAATATGTTTGGTCTCGGCTTGGTGACGGAAGAAATACCTCAGCGTGGTTTGACACATGGAGTAATATTGGTCCGTTATGTACCTTCTTGTCTCCGAGAACCATAAACGAGAAGGTTTTTCTCTTAATGCTACAGTTGCGGATGTATTTTCTAATGGTTGTTGGCTTTGGCCTGCTGCTTGGAGAGATATGTTTCCAGTTCTTATTCAACTCGATCACATGCAACGAAATTTAAATGCTCGAGATCGTCTTCTTTGGAAAGATGGGGATAATGTGACTGAGCACTATTCTACTGGTGTTTGGGATTCTATTCGTACAAGGGACCAGGAGGTGGATTGGGCTACAATTGTTTGGTTTTCTCAATGTATCCCTCGTCATGCATTTTTGATGTGGCTTGTTATGCGACGTAAGTTACTAACTCAAGACAAAATTTTGATATGGAATCATACACGGTGTAGTAGCATGAACTTGATGTGTTGCCTGTTGTGTTATGAAAATGTGGATTCGCATGACCATTTATTTTTTGAGTGCAAGTTTTTGGCACAAATTTGGGAAATGGTTCGGTCCAAAGCAGGTATGGAGAATGTAGATCCAAAGTGGAATATTATTCTTGAATGGCTTCGTCTTCATTCACGTTCAAAATCAGCAAAGAATATGGTTGGTAGATTGTTAGTTGCGGCTTTGGCATACACTATTTGGCAGGAAAGGAATAATCAGCTTTTCAGGAACCAAGCAAGACCACCGGATATTTTATGTCAGGCTGTTTTGGAGAGTGTCAGATATAAATTGATGGGGCTCAGATTCAAGAACACGGCTAGAGTTCAGGAATTACTCGAGAAGTGGGACATTCATGGAGCTGATTTAGTTACGGATAATGGATGATTACGGATAAATCGGGTATCCTTGTAGTCTAGATAGTTTGTCTAGTGGTTGTTTTGGGTTACTTTTTGTTGTTTTTCTTTGGTTTACTTTCATGGGGGTATGTCCCATGTTTGAACTAGTAAGGGTTATCCTTACTACTTGTTTTATTTGGTTGTGAATATATAAAATCAACGGGGTAACCCTTTACCCAAAAAAAACTCCATGCATTTGCTCTTGATAATTAATTAAGCATTTCTCATACTTTAACCGATTGTTAGTATTACCAGAAAAGTATGGTAATATCCTTTTGGTTATTAATCATCTACGTATCTTACATGACATAATGCGACTTGAAATAACGTAATCTCGTTATTTCCACTAGTTTAATTAACTTAGCAATATTCTGTCACACCCCTTTCTGCGGCGGAAGCACGAGGTGTGATCATGAAAGGTTCTCATTGCATACGAAGAGTAAACATGCTACATGCTCATAAAATAACATCAAATTCCATGATTTGAAAACATACGTTTAGCGTTTACATCGCCAGACAGCATAAAACATTGTCTTAAAAATTTACAACTTTATTTAAAGTTAAACACAAGCGACATCCACGAGCATAAGCAAGACCACGCGCACATCCATCCTAGTTACCTGAAATACATGTGAGTTTTTGGAAAAACGTCAACATAAAGTTGGTGTGAATTCATGCAGTTTTGTATTTCATGTTTGTATACTTTGTATGAAAACATAGTTTGTGAGTAAATCAAGTTTTCATATGTAAATCCAGTTTCATGTGTACACCACGTACATCTGTATAATTCAATTTCTTCTTGAGTACCCCACGTACTCAAGTTTAATTCTCATTCTCTTGAGTACCCCACATACTTCAAGTATAATTCAATCTTCTTGAGTACCCCGCGTACTTCAAGTTATATATCAATTTTGTATGGTATGAATTTTATGTAAATACAGTATTTCTGTACTTATCAGATTGTTAATGGGTTGCAAAGCCATTAACATGTGGCACGTCATAGGAAGTCACCAAACCTAAGGCATTTAATTGGTATATTCTGAGACACAAAAGCACCACTCGATTCTCGCCCCGACCGAGTGTGAGGCTACCAGGCACCTGTTAGATCTAACCTTTTGTTCTGCAGTCTAGGTATATTGTTGATTAATGGTGCTTCTGTACCCTATTCGTGACACTATTTCTCATAACGCCTCCTACTTGGTTCTCGTTCTCACCAAGCGCGTTTCTTGTTATCATTTCTCATAGCGCCTTATACTTGGTTCTCGTCTCACCAAATGCGCTTCTCATATTCATATATTTCGTCACACTTGGTTCTCGTTCTCACCAAGTGTACTTCTTGTATTTATATCATACCATTTATAAACATTGTACTTTTGTACATGTATTTCACCCCCGAAGTTATAAAAAACTGAAAACAGTTAAAAGAAAAGGGGGAGCATGAACTCACAACTTTGCGTTCCTAGCGTCGTAAACTCCACCGGATTTGCTTAATTAACGTCGTAACCTATACGCGTTTTCTTAACGTTAGTCACTAGACTTGCGTCGCACAAGTTCAGTCACTCTCTTGTATATTTTCTTGTGTTAAAAATATTCTTATATTTTTAACTACGTATCTTACTTATTTTATTTTCTCCAAAAATAAATATAAGTCTTTTGTGTTTTGCACTTTGCACCCGAATTATGTATCTTGTATGTTGTATGTGTATTTTTATGTTTATACTCCTCATGAGTATTTAGTGTATTTTTAAGTCTTAATACACTAGCACGTATAACACATACTATATACACTTAACACACAAGTTGGTGATCAAATAATATATATTTTTCTCTCAAAAATATATACTTATTATCCATTTTTATTCTTGAAGAAATCCTCATTTCTTATCATCAAAAATCATGGAAACCTTAGTAATACTCTTAAACACATTTTTAGGGAATAAGTTTCTCAAAACTTATATTTTTCTAAGTGTCAAAATTTATAAAAAATTTTGACAGAGTTTCCCCTAAAAATGGAGGTTTCCCACGTTTTCAAAACGTGTGTTTATTTTCTTTTAAATCATCATCAATCATCAATAATCAGCAACAACAATTATCAACAATAATCACTACTTTTCCCCACTTCATGAACTTGGATATTTACCAAGATTGTGTAGTATCTTACTAGCACATTTAGTAAGTCTTGTTATCTCTAAAAATAAGTTTAATTTCTTAAAAACTTTATTTTTAAAGAATATGAAGTTTTACAACTTCTAGTCGGTTTTTACGAAAATTATTTCTTTGTTAAAACCCTTGTTACACAAGTATCCATACACTTGTTTGTTCACAAAAACCACTTTTGTTTGTGTAAGACCCGGTTTAGAACATGTGATTTCTTGGACACTTGGTCCTTTGAAAATACCACTTGTAGATACGTAGATCTACTAGTTTTAAACACTATTTCACAAGTTAAATCGCTTTTACACAAGTTCATGATGGGTGTGGTATAGTTTCATCATTTAACCTTTGTTACTCTTAAACAAACTTTGTGTCATAATCCAAGATCATGACTAAGTCGGGTTAAATGATGATCCGAGCTACCACAACATAGATCGGGTCTAGATGACCATATATCTCAAATACTACAACTTTTACACAACATATATGCTTTTAACCAACAATATTTGCAAGTTTAGTGGACTTTAATGCTTCAAAATGCAAGATTCCGAGTTTTAATCATCATACATCTTATTAACCACCTTAGATTAGTTAAAGTATGAGTTTTAAGCATTATACCTCTAGCTCAAGGCTAGGGAAGAATCTATACGAAAATGACGTGGATAAAAGCAAAGTAGAGAGGTCCTTCGCGTTCCGTTGGCACCAAGCTTCCTAATACGCGACCCTTAACACTTGTATAGACTTGAAATGGCAAGATCAAAGCTTGACAATGGTTGTGTGTTCAAAGGATGTTTGGCCGTAGCCTCTTAGAGAGAAAGAGAGGGGTTTGGTGTTGTTGGTGAGTGTTGTGATAATGATCATGTTAAGTAATCTCTAGAACTTATAGGCAAAAGGCAAGGGTTTTAACCAATGGGCACAATGTCCCCTTGATATTTAACATCCAAGATTTAACCAATCTTGCAAGGTACAAGTATGTCCCCTAGGGGACGGTTTTGGTTAGGGGGGGGGTCCCTTGGTTCGAAATCAACTAGGGGGTTAGGGAGTATTTAGTTAAGTTAAGTAATTAACTTAGTTACTTGTGTGTGGTGCGTTACTACGGGTGTTAGGGTAATCAGAGACCCTAACTGGCTCAGAAAAATATAATTAGTGAAAATACTAATATTTTCATGTTCCGGGTAAAGTCCGGTTGTTCGGTTACATACCGATTCGTTAAAGTGCTAAATTACACCTTTTAGTGTCTAATAAGTGTCGTTTAAGTACCTTCCTTGTACTCTTTCAATTCCCAACACTTAGGGAAATATTCTGGATAATAAAACAACATTTCTGCATAATATTCATGTGTCTAAATGCTGAATTATTGCTGAATTTTATAAATTCTGCACTTAAAGTGCGTTTCGGGTGCTTTTTAGTGCGTATTTTTGCTTTCGTATTGCATATATATTAACCCTTGTATGTATTCTTGGGTTTTAATGCATTCTTGTTGTCGGACCTACACCTAGGCCTCAATTCTGATGTCTGACTGCTTTCTGCAGTTCTGTTGACACAGTGTGTCTTACCGGTGAGTTTACTATTATTCTGACGCAACGCTCTCGTTTATGCATAAAGCAATATTTTGTAGTATACAACATGCATGAATTCACTTGTTTAATCATGTGTTCAGACATTGCTGACAATTAAACTCATAATTGCAGTCATTAAGCAATAATTATAGTGTACGGAAATTACCGGTTTGTGCCAGTTGTCACATATTCATCGCTCGGCTCTAATATTCATCACTCGGCTCTAATGTGATTATATTTCACATTACACTTCTTGACCGTGATCATGTCACGTCATGCCAAATTTTACATCAACTTTCTATTTTCAGAATTATCACTTTTCGGGTATATCGTCTTGCACCTATCCGTGTCAAGACTTATATCTTTCATGTTTACCGTTTATACGTCTATCATAATTCATTTTTGTAGAAACGTTATTTCTTACCAAAACCGAAGTTTTAGTTTAGCGTCTTCTCTTTAACCTTTGTCAATTATCCATACCGGGATATTGACAATCCAAAATTTATTCTTTTTCAGTCTTTGTTTTATGCGAGGATTCTCCATTTATTCCCTCGCTTTGTCTAATTAACCCGTAGGTTTTATCACTTAGTCTATGGGCTATTTTATTAGATACTTTCACCTCTTTAAGGCGAGGTCCTTATAATCTATTTCTTTCTAATCATGACTCGTGGGTCGTTTTAGTCTCGTAGACTTTTCCATTGTTTATAACCACAAAGGTTAGGTTGATCCCGTAGATCATTCCTTACTCATGTCATTCTTAAAATACATGTTTGGTATCAAGGCATCCTGTTTTTGTTTAAGATCATTTATTTTCGCCTTGGTATTTTCTTTGACCTTGACCGTAGTCTAAGGCTGCATTCGTTTCCTTTCAGACAATTTTTCCGACTTTATGACTTCTCACGTCATTTATGCGTCGGTTTATCTTATGCTCACCATTATCCAGTTTACATATACTCGTATTTGATTATGTCCCATTACCGGGATCATTATTCTTTTGCTTTTAACGCTACCTTTATCCCGCTTGCGTTTACTCATGTCGTTCGGTATGACATTATATTCGACCCGTTCAACTTTAAAATAGTTGAACATAATTTATTCAAAATTTATATTTACATTATTTTGTCGTCTTTTAGTTATGACTCAAAACCAGAGTCTTTTAACTGTCCATCCGAGTCCCCGTCTCTCGGTCTACGCATGCGTTAAATTCTTACCCATCAACCGGGTGTTTTACTGAAGTCGTTATTATTGCAACCCTCCCGGTATGCATTAAGACCTCGCTTCATTTTTATATTCCTACTTAGTCCTTGAGTTTGACGTTTTACAAAAACGACCCGTTTAGAGACATATTCGCATTTTCCGGGTTCGAGTGTAAGTACACCCCCTCCCAGTGCATATCTTACTCATTTTACATGTTTCTTAGTCCCTTCCCTCGGGCTCATTATCCTAATATAATACGCTTCCGTCACTCGGCTGTGCGTTTACATTATGATCAAATATTCTGCTTATCTGATTCATTTGGGTACTTTTTAATTTGTCCCTTTAACCCCGTCCTTACTACATCGGATTTAAACATGTCCACTATAAGAAGTTCATGGTATCATATGCCACTACTTACTTGGCCAGAGTAAGCGATTAACACATGACACGCATGACCTTTTTATAGTTTTCACATCACGCCCTATGTAAGTAATGCCTCTATTTGTTTCTCTTGGAAACAATATCCTGGATAGGTATTCTATTCAGGTTTTTCCAAGTTTTCAATCTACTTATGCAACTATCAGTTTCTACGTATTTGTTGCATACTTCTATTCATGTAATAATTTAAACGTGCCCCTGGTAAATGCTTGCCCTAAGGGACTTTATTGCCATTACTTATTTGCGATCGTTACGCAATTTAGGTCCTTGATGAGTATGCTCTTCTTGTCATATCTCGGACCGTTCCATCATCATATCCACAATTCGTTCAACTCTCGTCGTCTTCAAACGCGAGTGTCCTTCAATTAAAACATTCACAAATGTTAGTAATGTCAACTTCAATAATCTCCTGTATTATAATACAAGGCTTTTTCTACTATACGCGTCAACGCGCGTATTTTCGTCAACTACATCAATCATTTTAATTGGGGTAACGTGTATCACACGATAGCCCTATGTGTTGTTTACAACACTTCAGCATGCTAAACTATTAACATACATGTACTTACCGGATTTGCGATCAAGCCTCGAACCGAACACACTTTATTCTCTAACCATGAGCTCTGATTACCAACTTGTAACACCCTTGCTTGTTTAATACAATATTTTATATAAGTTTCGTAAAATGCATGTTTTTACGATTACACGTAAGTATGTCCATACGAGTTTACTAAAACTTTTACAATTTAAAAGTTAATGAACAACTTAATGTAATTGAATTCGTCGTTTAAAAGATACGACGAAATGTCGCGCGGAAGCTTTTAACTTCATCGTGTTCGGTTCTTCTTCGAGCTCGATCTTCATCCGGGCACTCTTGGCAATCACCTATGATCAAAACCAACTTAAAAGTTAGTTTTGATAGTTAAATAACAAGTTTAAACAAGTTATATGGGTCAAACAAACAAAATTAAACATTTTTCAAGTTCAGGGGGGGCTAGGCGTCACGCCTAGGGGCTAGACGCCCCACCTAGCCCCCTTTTTGGCAGAATGTTCATATTATGTTGCTGTACATACCCAGCATGACCCGATTTCACGGAAACGAGCATAACTCTCTCGTTTTTAATCCGTTTTACCCGATTCTTTTTCCTACGCGTCCGTAATTTAATTCTCCATCTAATGGAGTTAAAATCCAACATCCTACATAATAAAATTTCAGACTTTTAACTCTTCGGCTTATTACCCTTTTTACCAACTTTTGACCCGTTCGTGATTTCATCTAACAAACTTGTTTGTGGCCCTTGTTTCTTTTGTAAACATATTATTATGATTATTTCCTATTGTACAAGGTTCAAATCACGGGTTATTACACATTCTTAACCCGTTTCGCTAATACTTCTATTTTGACCCGTTAAGGGTATTTATGCACTTTTTAAACTTAATTTACGTCCGTTCCTTGTATGCATCATAATTCCACCCATCCATATTAATTTGGTTTTCCACCACAACTATGATTGTGGTGGATTTAATGTGATAGACTATTTATTCCTAGTTCTATCCATCAGATATGTCATTTTACGGAAAATACTTGTTTCAACTCATTGGACACTAAGGTCCCATATTATCCCTTTTTATACTTATCCTAAGGACTTAATCTATCAAAACACTTATTTCTAACAACCTTTAAAGGTCGTTTGCCCGATTTACCCATCAAGGGCATTTTAGTCAACTTTAGCCCCTCATTTACGACGAAGGACATTTGCTACTAATTTTGACCCAAAAATGTATGTTTAACCACAATCGTATTTATACGTACGTGGCTCGAGTCAACCTAGTGACCCGTTTCAACACCTTGCTTTTATTACCGATATTCTATGACGACGCAATTACCCAAATTACTATTCGCTCCTGTAAACACATGACTTGACAACCACATTAGTTGATTTCGTCAAATGGCGTTATCCCCACCATTTGGCTCGTTCGGCCTATATAGCCCGACATTTTCATATGTAACAAAACATGGGTTTTAATTACCAATCACACATCCGACCCATTTCAGATTTTCTCACTAGATCCCTTTTCTTCTAAAGTCATTTCTTATATTTTTAACCCATTCGGCTTACGCTATGGGTGTCCTTTGAACTTTAATTTACTTTAGTCGATACTTGACTAAATTTCCATTTTTACCCATTTTCCCATTACTAGTTACGCTATAAGGTAACTTTAAGAAAAACTCTTTAATTCTTAACCAACTCATGACTAATTTACCATTTTGCCTCTTTCACCATTAATCATGGTTTAAAACATTTTTATTCGTTCCGACCCATTTCGTTTCGTGTCGGAACCCATAATTCGAACCTAATCCTTTATCGTATTCATCACTTATAAAATAAATACATATACTACAAGTGGGTGTAAGTTTTACTTACCTCGCATCCGAACTACGCTTTTCCTTTCCTTCTTGATTCGTTTGACCCGCTCACTCATGAAGCTTCCACCTAGCTCGTTAGGTGTCAAACTATCATCATAATTCACAAGGTGGTTAGATTAGTCATTCAAGATCATGGCCTTCACACCTTATGAATCTTTTACCACTATTCTTAATGAACCTTATCATAGGTCGGTTTGACTTTTAAAAGTCAAACCACCAATTTACAAATATGGATGCACTAACAAGTTCACATGACTCGACTTAGGCACATTATTAACCACTTAGTGAGTGTCATCTTTTGAGATGCTACATCTACTATCATGTTATCTAATTCATACCTCAAGTATCCATAAATCAACATGTAATTTTAGTCATTGTATGCACATATATACTTTGACCATCATAACCATGGGTTTAACTCTTGTGTCAAAACCCACTTCTAATCACTTATGAACTCTTAACGACATCTCTAATTTGTTCAAGTAGTTCATTCATATGAATTAATATGATGTTTATACACATCAATACAACATCAATTTCATCAAATCAACAAAACCCATTTAGCTCATACTTGGTTATTTGGATTAATCACTAGTTTATGGCACAATTCTACAAGTTTGCATCTAGGGTTTGTTCCTAGACTTGTACCCACACTAATATCACTATAACATTGAACATTCATGCAAGAATTTCGTAAATGCAAGTTCATCAAAATTTCGAAATATTACTAAACATCAAAATTCAACATACCTTGTGATCCCCTAAGCTTGGTGATCACGATTTTATTAAAAGCCCCAAATTCTTGGCTTGAAGTGTGTGTTTTGGTGTTTTGTTTTAATTAAATAAAACTATTTTCAATTTTGTCATGTTTAGTCCCCTCACTTGTTTAACTTTTTATAAAGAGTATTATTAATCAAGTTTCATTGGCATTTTAACAACATTTAATTAACTAGGTTGATATTCCTAGTTAATTGGCGGGTTTGGGGAAATCACATCTTGTTTTTACTTTAAGTCCCGTTAACTCGGGCCTTTTATATACTTTGTTTTCTCAAAGTATTTATCCTCCTTTTATTAAATATTAGATTTATTTATTTAAACCCTATTATTTACCGGGTAAATTTTCACCACTAACGGTATTTTACCAAGTCATTAATATTAACGTGGTTTGATTACCAAACCCGTTTTTGGGGTGTTACATCTTAACACAGATAGGTGCAAGACGATACGTTAGAAAGAAGATTTTGATAATGAAAAATTTATAAGAACTTAAACAAGACGTGATGAGATGAAATCATGGTCATAAAAAAGTGATATAGAATATAATCATGTTGTAGAGCGAGATACGGGATATGAGATCATAAACTCACGTAAGTCCGAATATGGCCAAGGGATAGATCCAAATTTACGAGGCATGAGGTGACGGTGACTATTCAGTCTAACCGATAAGATCACCTGAAGTCAAAATAGTGTTGTGATATATATATATATATATATATATATATATATATATATATATATATATATATATATGGTATAATGGAATAAACGTATTATCGAACTCATACTATTGAGTAACCAAGTGGCAATTGGGACAAACAGGTGTAGGATAAGAAATACAGGACACAAATTACAGTCCGTGAGGACATACATGTGGAAGACGCATGCGTCGGGGCAAAGGATAACTTTTGACTAAAAGAAAGAGTGCCTAAAAAAACCAAAACTAAGTTGGTTTGGTTCAAACCAAAGAACTATTTAAAGAAGGTTTCGGGGACGAAACCTCTTTAAGGGGGTAGACTTGTAACACCCCAAAAATATAGATTATATATATATATATATATATATATTAAATATCGGTTACGAACAAGATAAAATAACTAGGAAATAAATAACCTAGTTATTTACAAGTCTTGTAGTTATGTAAAACTTGGTTAAAAACAACCCAAAATGAAACTTGAGAATAATAGAGGGGCCAAAAGTGTTAAGATTGAAAATGGATTTTTATTAAATAAAATTTAATAATCAAAACACACACTTGGTGTGGGTCTGGTCGAAGAAACACAGGGGGCGACCAAAGCTCCCTCATGAACCCTTGCTTTGCAATTTCACTAAATTGATAGGGTAAATCGGCTCCAAATCGAAATCCAAACACAGAATAGTGATCACCTTCGTGAAAGGATCATAAGGTATGCCTAATTTTGCTATTTAATTTCACCATGAGTTATAGGTGAAAACATGAAATCAAAATTTAGGCTTGCATGTTCAACGTTTGAACGAAATTAGGAATGAATATATGTCTAGGAATAAACCCTAGTCATTAGTTTGTTGAATTGATGCTTATAATTGTGAAATTCATAGTCACCCATTGTCACACCCCGACCGCGTATAACACGCAATCGCGGCGGAAAACGTCGGGGAGTGTTGTAACAGAATTAATTGTTTCATAACCATGGCATTCAAAGTTGTATTTTATTTATCAACATAAGAGTTTCATTGTCTTTAAACAGGAAATAAAGAGTTCATAACATAATTAAACTAAGTCTATCTCCATTTTATGTTTCTAAGGCACAGGTCCGCCCTAGTGTCATGATCATAGTCCTAAGCAACAGCTCCTGAAAACACATGTGAAAATAGGTACGTCAGCATAAAAATGTCTGTGAGATACATAGGTTTTGTGAAAATAGGATTCATGACTTGTGTTTAAGAAAATGTTTAGTCATGAACCTTGTAATTTGCTTTGTCTTGTAAATCATTTGAAAAACGATTAGATCAGATGATATCTATAAATAAATGTAAGGTTAAATGAATAACCATGTAAAAATGAGTTTGTGTAAGATAAGTTGTTTGTAAACAATGTCTTGTAAAAAGTATGTTATTTGTATAAAATGTCATGTGTCATAAATTGGAATGATTTAAATAACGCTATGATATGTAATACCATACAAACACTTATATATAGGAAGTACCAGAGGCGTATCCACCATGCTTGTATCATATTACACACGCCTCGTTACTTAAATCACTTACTCAAACCAAACCACCAATGTAAATTGTTTATGTATAATCAAATGTCAAAATATTATTGTGTAAACCATATCAAATGTCGGTGTTTAATGTAAATTATGAATTGTGTATATCAATGTCAAAATGTTTATGTCTAATGTAAATCATGTAATGTGTATCCAAAAATGTCATGTATGGTATGTGAAATATATCAACTAAACCATATGTAAAATGCACAAAAACAAGGTATTGAAGTAAAACATGGTTTAAATCAAAGTTATGTTTTGTGGAACAAATGCATGGTATACTGATATAAACATTTATGCGGTATTGTAAAATGCATACATCCAAGCCTTGAGACTGTGGCGATAAACTCTTAAACAAATTAAAGGTTTATCTAAGTTATGTATATCGAATTCGGTCATTCCTTCCAATCCAAACAAACCCAGGATTTCAGGAACGTGAGTTGTCAATTCCTATGGTACCACTACCTACTAACGAATGGCGTAGCTAATGTTAATGAATGTATTGTTCCATTGAAACAAACCAAATGTCATACCAAAATGTAAGCATATGATGAAAGCAACTGTACTAAGTATGTAACAAATGGACATACATAGCATGTGACGTGAAACAAATGTACTAAGTATGCACACAATGGACATGCATAGCATGAAATGTAATGTAAACAATGTACTAAGTACGCACACAATGGGCATACATAACATGAAATGTAATATAAAGCAATGTACTAAGTACGCACACAATGGGCATACATAGCATGAAATGTAATGTAATGTAAAACAATGTACTAAGTACGCACACAATGGGCATACATAACATGAAATGTAATGTAAAACAATGTACTAAGTACGCACACAATGGGCATACATAGCATAGATGTAATGTAAAACAATGTACTAAGTACGCACACAATGGGCATACATAGCATAGATGTAATGTAAAACAATGTACTAAATATGCACACAATGGACATACGTAGCATGAACACAATGAAATCATGTACTATAAATGTACTAATGAACATAGCAAGTATATGATGTGAAAGCAGGAAAGCACGAAAGTAACAAGTAGGCACATGTGTTTCACCCCAAAACAGTTTGGAAAACAGTAAAAGAGGGGTTTATGTACTCACTTGAGATTGCTCAGAAGTCCTAAGGTAACCACCAAGCAATGCTAGAGATCACGGAATCAAACGGCACCTAATATAGGTAACTATGTTAATAAACCGGACCTAAATCGGAGGATCGGATAGAATGAGGGCTCGTAAACCAAATGAGTATGGGAACTCATGTAGTATGGTTTAACAAAGCCAACATACTAAATGAAACCTAACATAAGTGCTTACGACCCATTACGACCCGTTTAGGTAGCTTACGCTACTTTAACGCGTCGTTCGCGTGAAACGACCGCTTAACTAGTCCTATGACAAGTAACATATGCCTTAACATGTCTAATATTGTTTTCAAATCAGTTTAGATGTCAAAAGTTATGTTACATATGTTTAAAATGAATTTTGGCATCAAAGGGGTATTTTGGTAATTTACCTAAGGCATATAAACTACCTATCATACAACTACTTAAACGAAGCGACCATAAGGTATAACCTCGGAAGGTTATTCCCTATATACTATGGTCACCTAATGTGTTTGGCCGGATCCTAATGATCGACCAAATGGGTCGGGTTCGAAGGTGTAAGCGATTTATTAGATCGCTTACCCTTACGACCCTAGACAACGTGGTAATCAGTAGGCATAGTCACAAGGGACTATAACCATCGTGATTACAATCACGTTGCGAATTTCAAACGAACTTCGCATTGACCATAAACTGGTCAATGCAGAAAGTCAAACAAAGTTTGACTTTCGGACTCGAAAAACAATAAAAGAACGAAGGAACACTTACAAAGGGTCCCCGAATGCTAATCTAGATCAAAATAGCTCAGGTATGAAACAAAGGTTTCAACTTAGAGCACATTAGATCAGATTCTTGTGAGGAAAAGTGAAGGGTGGAGGTGGGTATTTATAGTTTTCGGTTCACCGTTAGGATCGTTTCTTGGAGAAGAGGGAATGATCACATCCCTACACTTGTTGGAATGTTGTGGTAACTGATTTTGGCCACCATAAGAGATTAACATGTGGCACTTGACCTTTGGAGGGTGTTAGGGGCTGTTAACATGTGTTAAAAATGGCTTTTGCTGATTAGAAGAGGCCTAGCGTGACGCCAAGGGGGCTAGGTGTCACGCTAGGGTCCCCCTGATCAGCAAACACTTTCTAATGTTCACCTTTCAGTCCCCGTTGCGTATTAAGGACATTTCTGACATGTTTAAGGCTCGTTAAATCATTTTCAAGGCTCCAAAAGGATGCCTAAACATTTTAGGCATGAAACATGCTCAAAAATATACCGGATGTCAGTTCGTTTGGTCGTACGATCGCGATGTTCGCTTAATTATGACGGAATGCGCATAAGCGCGAAAAATGATCCAAATTGCGCGACGAATGGATTTTTCTTATGCCAAACACTAAAATAAAATATTTTAGTGCTTACATAAATTTTTGGATGTCCGGATGTATTCAGAACGTAAGTTATGCGCGAAAATTCAAACTTGTGCACTTTTTGACGCTTTTATTCCCTGAATGACCCAAAAGTTTATTTTTCGCATTAAACTGATTACGTTTTCACACCAGTTTGCGTATAACTCTCCAGAAAGCGATATAGAGTTTGAAATTACATAAAAGTCAAAACATGAAAAATGTAAAACACAACCAAACAAACATTGGGATCAAATAACATTGTTTTATTGATAATAGAACTGTTCACACTGATTACAAGCACAGATGTTACAGTCTCCCCTACTTGTGGAAATTTCGTCCCGAAATTTATTTAAAGGAAACTTGTGGGAAAAGATGCGGATATTTCGCCTTTATTTGATCTTCGCGTTCCCAAGTAAACTCGGGTCCACGTTTAGCTTCCCAGCAAACTTTGACCAAAGGAATGCGCTTGCGTTTGAGCCACTTGACTTCACGTTCCATGATTTCCGCTGGCCTCTCAACAAATTTCAGTGTTTTGTCAACACGAATTTCGTCAAGCGGTATGTGGAGGTTCTCATCAGCTAAACACCTCTTGAGATTGGACACGTGAAAAGTTGGATGAAAATTTCCAAGTTCAGGAGGTAACTCAAGTCTGTAGGCTACCTTACCGATTCTTTCAACGATCTTGAATGGTCCAACGTATCTAGGTGCAAGTTTTCCTTTCTTTCCAAATCTGATCACACCTTTCCAAGGTGAGACCTTAAGTAATACTCGATCACCGACTTGAAATTCCAAGGGTTTGCGTTTTGGGTCCGCGTAACTCTTTTGACGGCTTCTAGCTGTCTGAAGGTTATCACGAACTTTATTTATCTTGTCAGTTGTCTCTAAAATGAGGGCAGGTCCAGTAAGTTGAGCCTCACCGATCTCATTCCAGCAGACTGGTGAACGACATTTTCGACCATAGAGAGCTTCGAAAGGAGCCATTTTGATGCTAGTGTGATAACTATTGTTGTAGGAGAATTCAATTAACGGAAGATGTGAATCCCAACTACCACCAAAATCGATCACACAAGCTCTAAGCATATCCTCCAGAGTCTGGATTGTTCTTTCAGATTGACCATCCGTTTGCGGATGATAAGCTGTGCTCAGATTAAGTTGGGTCCCCATAGCAGATTTCATGGTTCTCCAAAAATGAGAAGTGAAACGAGCATCTCTGTCAGAGATGATGTTCAAAGGAACACCATGTCGAGCTACAATTTCATCCACATAGATTTTAGCAAGTTTGTCAGCAGGAAAATCCTCACGGATTGGCAAGAAATGTGTTGACTTAGTAAGACGATCAACAACTACCCAGATGGCATCATGACCTTTCTTTGTGTGCGGAAGTTTGGTAATGAGATCCATAGTAATGTTTTCCCATTTCCAAACTGGGATCTCTGGTTTCACCAATAAACCAGAAGGACACTGATGTTCAGCCTTAACCTTAAGACAAGTAAGGCATTTTGATACATATAAGGCAATTTCTTTCTTAATACCAGGCAACCAATAGTGAATACGAAGATCTTTATACATCTTATCTGAGCCATGATGAACAGAATAACGCGACTTATGGGCTTCATCCATAAGCAAGGTGCGAAAGTTATTTTGGCTTGGGACCCACAAACGGTCCATGAAGTAATACGATCCATTGTCCTTCAGTTCCTGAGCAGGTGTTATGTGATAGGGAAATTCCTTATCCATTAAACCTTGTGAAACACAAGATTGTTGAGCCTGAGAAATGCGTGCTTGGATATCGGATCGAGCTTGAATAACAGATTGAACACGAACACAATGAAGCTTAGTATGTTCCTTACGACTCAATGCATCGGCTACGACATTCGCCTTACCAGGATGGTAGCGAATTTCGCAGTCATAGTCGTTTAGGAGCTCGACCCAACGTCGTTGTCTCATGTTGAGTTCTTTCTGATTGAAGATATGCTGAAGACTTTTGTGGTCCGTGAAAACCACACATTTTGTACCATACAAATAGTGTCTCCAGATCTTAAGAGCGAAGACAACTGCACCCAACTCAAGATCATGAGTGGTGTAGTTCTTCTCATGTATCTTCAACTGCCTCGATGCATATGCTATGACTTTGTTCCTTTGCATCAGGACACAACCAAGACCCAATTTAGATGCGTCGCAATAAACGACGGAATCGTCATTGCCCTCAGGCAAAGTCAGAACAGGCGCGTTACAAAGTTTCTGCTTCAAGTGTTGAAAAGCTTCCTCTTGCTTGAATCCCCAATCAAAGGGTTTGTTCTTCTGAGTTAGAGCAGTTAGAGGAACTGCAATCTTTGAGAAGTTCTCAATGAAGCGTCGATAATAACCCGCCAGACCAAGAAAAGAACGAACTTCAGTAGGAGTAGTAGGCGTATCCCAATCCTTAATCGCACTGATCTTGGAGGGATCTACATGGATACCTTGTTCGTTGATGATATGCCCCAAAAATTGAACTTCTTTAAGCCAAAATTCGCACTTGGAGAATTTGGCGAAAAGTTGCTCTTTCTTTAGGAGCTCCAAAGTAAGACGAAGATGTTGCTCGTGATCAGCTCGCGTCTTAGAATAAATCAAGATGTCGTCAATAAAAACAATGACGAACTGATCCAAATAAGGTTTGCAGACCCTATTCATTAAGTCCATGAAAACAGCAGGAGCATTAGTCAAACCGAATGGCATGACTGTGAATTAATAATGTCCATAACGAGTATGGAATGCTGTCTTGGGAATATCTTCTTCATGCACCCGAAGTTGATGATACCCAAAACGTAGATCAATCTTTGAAAAATAAGAAGCTCCCTGTAACTGATCAAAGAGATCATCGATGCGAGGTAGGGGATATCGATTTTTGATGGTAAGCTTGTTAAGCTCACGATAATCGATACACATCCTAAAAGATCCATCCTTCTTCTTGACAAAAAGAACGGGAGCACCCCAAGGTGAAAAGCTAGGACGGATAAAACCTTTGTCAGAGAGCTCCTGAAGCTGCTTAGATAACTCTTGCATCTCAGACGGTGCAAGACGATATGGAGCTCTGGCGATGGGATTTGCACCAGGTACGAGATCAATTCGAAACTCGACTTGGCGTGCTGGGGGTAGACCAGGTAAATCTTCAGGGAATACTTCAGAATAGTCCCGAACAATAGGAATATCTTGAATAGATTTACCTTTGCCTTTATCTGCTGTGACATGTGCCAAGAAGGCCACATAATTCTTTCGCAGGTACTTCCGAGCTTTAAAACAAGACATGAGTTTGAGACCACCAGACGGTTTCTCACCTTGAACATGTAGGATCTCGCCTGTCGAAAGCGGCACACGAACGATCTTCTCGAAACAAACTACCTCTGCGTGATGCTTGGATAACCAATCCATACCCACAATGACGTCGAAGCTTCCAAGTTGCATAGGCGTGAGGTTGATAGGAAAAAGATGGTCGTTAAGATTCAACTGGCAGTTGCGTAGAATAGAATCAAGAACAATGGGTTCACCACTAGCAACCTCTACTGTCAAAGGTTTACCTAGTTTCGTTCTAGACACTCGAAGCAATGGCTCAAAAGATAAAGACACAAAACTCTTATCGGCACCCGAATCAAAGAGAACAGATGCAGGCTGATTATTAATAAAGAACGTACCGTTCACCACATTATCGTCCGCCTGTGGCTCTTGGGCATTCAAGTTAAAAGCTCGCCCTCGAGCCTGAGCCTGATTCTGGTTTGCATTCACCAATCTTGGGCACTGGTTACGGTAGTGGGTCAGATCCCCACAGTTATAACAAGCACCCGGTGGGTAGTGTGGTCGTGCAGCTTGACCCTGTTGTTGAGCAGGAGGCTGAGCAACTTGTTGAGCCGGGTTCTGAACTGCCTGATTCTGAGCAAACTGACAAACATTGGCAAGATGACCCGACTTCCCACAGTTATTATAGAAACGGCACTGATGTTGTGGCTGATGGTGACTGTTGCATCTATTGCACAAAGGTGCATTCCCTGAATAGGGCTTCTTGTTGGAGGCTGTGCGGGTTGGTTGGGAGCTGCCTGATTAGCTTGGGCAGTGACAGCAAAATTTTGGGAAGCCTTACGCTTCCTTGACCCTCTTGAGGAACCAGAATTCTTTCCATTCTTGTTTTGACCTTTCTTGCTATCTTCCTTGTCAGACGATTGTTTCTTGCCCTTGTCACCCTTCCTGTGTAACTTATTCTTCCGAATCTGCGACTCAGTCAATGTCGCTGCTAACTCGATAGCCTGACGGAGTGTGGCAGGGTTACTACCAGTAATGATGTCTTGCACTGAGTCAGGTAGGCCGTCGATATATCTTTCAATAGCCTTGTCGAGTGGGGTGACCATCGTTGGGCATAGCAAACTCAGCTCTTCAAACCTATCAGTATATGCCCTGTGCTCACCACTGTCTTGTTTCAAGTCATCAAACTCTTTCTCCAACACTCGCTGTTCATGACGAGGACAGAATTCCCTCATCATAAGAGCCCTATGTTCAGCCCATGTCTGTGCTAGAGCAACTTCTGCACCACGGTCTCTCATAACCCCGTTCCACCATGTGAGAGCCCTCTTCTGAAACACACTCGAAGAAAACTCGACCTTGCGATTGTCAGGACACTGCACGTGGCGGAAAGTATTCTCAATGCTCTCGAACCATTGAAGAAGCCCAGTCGCTCCCTCAGAACCACTAAACTTGAGTGGTTTAGCCGAGTTAAAACTCTTGAAATTGCATGGACCATTGTTGTTGTTGGCTTGGTTCCATTGAGCAAAGAGATTTGGGAATTGAGCAGCCATCTGCTGCGCAATGATTTCTGCCAGTTCGGCAGTCGCTATCTGGTTCTCGCATCGAGGAGGCATTCTAAAAGAGGAAAACATGAAAGGAAACGAGTGAGATGATTGGATGAAGAGAATGGGATGAAACAAAATCAACAAAAGCAAAGACGTTGGTCACTCGTCCGCATTTCCAAGCAAACAAACGACACACAATGACTAATCAAAGTAAATGGGTCAAAAATAATGTATCACGAAGACATGCTCACCTATAAGTGAACACTCACCCCAAGAGTTCCCAGGTAAGAGTGACTGGTCCGATTATGTGGATTTATACGAACACTCTAGCCTTAGACAGAAAACCCAGGGTACAGGCATTCACCCTTCCAGTTTGCATGTGGTCACATTATTTAAAACCCAAAACCTTGACGAGATTTTGAAAACTCAAAAGGGTTCAAAACCATATAACAAAGGGTTCAAAACCTTACAATAGAGGGTTCAAAACCTTGTAATAAATCATCCAAAAACAGATGATAGTTTTTCAAAAATCGTTTCGGAAAATTTGGTTTTTGTTTTGATAATCACCTAAGGATAGGTGGTGTGCATGTTTTAAGATCTAAACACAAGATAACTTGTGTTAGGGTCCTAGAAAGGTTATAGTCTAGGTCAAAGCATTACTAATAACCTAATTCCCTATAACCATTGGCTCTGATACCAACTCTTCTGTCACACCCCGACCGCGTATAACATGCAATCGTGGCGGAAAATGTCGGGGAGTGTTGTAACAGAATTAATTGTTTCATAACCATGGCATTCAAAGTTGTATTTTATTTATCAACATAAGAGTTTCATTGTCTTTAAACAGGAAATAAAGAGTTCATAACATAATTAAACTAAGTCTATCTCCATTTTATGTCTCTAAGGCACAGGTCCGCCCTAGTGTCACGATCATAGTCCTAAGCAACAGCTCCTGAAAACACATGTGAAAATAGGTACGTCAGCATAAAAATGCCTGTGAGATACATAGGTTTTGTGAAAATAGGATTCATGACTTGTGTTTAAGAAAATGTTTAGTCATGAACCTTGTAATTTGCTTTGTCTTGTAAATCATTTGAAAAACGATTAGATTAGATGATATGTATAAATAAATGTCAGGTTAAATGAATAACCATGTAAAAATGAGTTTGTGTAAGATAAGTTGTTTGTAAACAATGTCTTGTAAAAAGTATGTTATTTGTATAAAATGTCATGTGTCATAAATTGGAATGATTTAAATAACGCTACGATATGTAATACCATACAAACACTTATATATAGGAAGTACCAGCGGCGTATCCACCATGCTTGCATCATATTACACACGCCTCGTTACTTAAATCACTTACTCAAACCAAACCACCATTGTAAATTGTTTATGTATAATCAAATGTCAAAATGTTATTGTGTAAACCATATCAAATGTCTGTGTTTAATGTAAATCATGAATTGTGTATATCAATGTCAAAATGTTTATGTCTAATGTAAATCATGTAATGTGTATCCAAAAATGTCATGTATGGTATGTGAAATATATCAACTAAACCATATGTAAAATGCACAAAAACAAGGTATTGAAGTAAAACATGGTTTAAATCAAAGTTATGTTTTGTGGAACAAATGCATGCTATACTAATATAAACATTTATGCGGTATTGTAAAATGCATACATCCAATCCTTGAGACTGTGGCGATAAACTCTTAAACAAATTAAAGGTTTATCTAAGTTATGTATATCGAATTCGGTCATTCCTTCCAATCCAAACAAACCCAGGATTTCAGGAACGGAAGTTGTCAATTCCTATGGTACCACTACCTACTAACGAACGGCGTAGCTAATGTTAATGAATGTATTGTTCCATTGAAACAAACCAAATGTCATACCAAAATGTAAGCATATGATGAAAGCAACTGTACTAAGTATGTAACAAATGGACATACATAGCATGTGACGTGAAACAAATGTACTAAGTATGCACACAATGGACATGCATAGCATGAAATGTAATGTAAACAATGTACTAAGTACGCACACAATGGGCATACATAGCATGAAATGTAATATAAAGCAATGTACTAAGTACGCACACAATGGGCATACATAGCATGAAATGTAATGTAAAACAATGTACTAAGTACGCACACAATGGGCATACATAGCATAGATGTATTGTAAAACAATGTACTAAGTACGCACACAATGGGCATACATAGCATAGATGTAATGTAAAACAATGTACTAAATATGTACACAATGGACATACGTAGCATGAACACAATGAAATCATGTACTATAAATGTACTAATGAACATAGCAAGTATATGATGTGAAAGCAGGAAAGCACGAAAGTAACAAGTAGGCACATGTGTTTCACCCCAAAACAGTTTGGAAAACAGTAAAAGAGGGGTTTATGTACTCACTTGAGATTGCTCAGAAGTCCTAAGGTAACCACCAAGCAATGCTAGAGATCACGGAATCAAACGGCACCTAATATAGGTAACTATGTTAATAAACCGAACCTAAATCGGAGGATCGGATAGAATGAGGGCTCGTAAACCAAATGAGTATGGGAACTCATGTAGTATGGTTTAACAAAGCCAACATACTAAATGAAACCTAACATAAGTGCTTACGACCCATTACGGCCCGTTTAGGTAGCTTACGCTACTTTAACGCGTCGTTCGCGTGAAACGACCGCTTAACTAGTCCTATGACAAGTAACATATGCCTTAACATGTCTAATATTGTTGTCAAATCGGTTTAGATGTCAAAAGTTATGTTACATATGTTTAAAATGAATTTTGGCATCAAAGGGGTATTTTGGTAATTTACCTAAGGCATATAAACTACCTATCATACAACTACTTAAACGAAGCGACCATAAGGTATAACCTCGGAAGGTTATTCCCTATATACTATGGTCACCTAATGTGTTTGGTCGGATCCTAATGATCGACCAAATGGGTCGGGTTCGGAGGTATAAGCGATTTATTAGATCGCTTACCCTTACGACCCTAGACAACGTGGTAATCAGTAGGCATAGTCACAAGGGACTATAACCATCGTGATTACAATCACGTTGCGAAGTTCAAACGAACTTCGCATTGACCATAAACTGGTCAATGCAGAAAGTCAAACAAAGTTTGACTTTCGGACTCGAAAAGCAATAAAAGAACGAAGGAACACTTACAAAGGGTCCCCGAATGCTAATCTAGATCAAAATAGCTCAGGTATGAAACAAAGGTTTCAACTTAGAGCACATTAGATCAGATTCTTGTGAGGAAAAGTGAAGGGTGGAGGTGGGTATTTATAGTTTTCGGTTCACCGTTAGGATCGTTTCTTGGAGAAGAGGGAATGATCACATCCCTACACTTGTTGGAATGTTGTGGTAACTGATTTTGGCCACCATAAGAGATTAACATGTGGCACTTGACCTTTGGAGGGTGTTAGGGGCTGTTAACATGTGTTAAAAATGGCTTTTGCTGATCAGAAGAGGCCTAGCGTGACGCCAAGGGGGCTAGGTGTCACGCTAGGGTCCCCCTGATCAGCAAACACTTTCTAATGTTCACCTTTCAGTCCCCGTTGCGTATTAAGGCCATTTCCGACATGTTTAAGGCTCGTTAAATCATTTTCAAGGCTCCACAAGGATGCCTAAACATTGTGGGCATGAAACATGCTCAAAAATATGCCGGATGTCAGTTTGTTTGGTCGTACGATCGCGATGTTCGCTTAATTATGACGGAATGCGCATAAGCGCGAAAAATGATCCAAATTGCGCGACGAATGGATTTTTCTTATGCCAAACACTAAAATAAAATATTTTAGTGCTTACATAAATTTTTGGATGTCCGGATGTATTCAGAACGTAAGTTATGCGCGAAAATGCAAACTTGTGCACTTTTTGACGCTTTTAGTCCCTGAATGACCCAAAAGTTTATTTTAGCACACCGAACCCCTCAAAGCCTATTTCTAAGCTATATAAAGGATATTTAAGGTGTGTTTAACTTATGGTCATGTTCCGGAATGTTCGTTATAGTTCAAATTGGCATACTTTCGCAGTTTGTCAAATTTAGTCCCTGTAAGCGAATTAACTTGTTTTTGCCATACCAAAGCCTTCAAAACTTATTTCTAAGTTACGTAAAGGTTATTTAAGGTATTTTAAGTATATTTTGATGTTCCAGAGTATTTTTCGCATTAAACTGATTACGTTTTCGCACCAGTTTGCGTATAACTCTCCAGAAAGCGATATAGAGTTTGAAATTACATAAAAGTCAAAACATGAAAAATGTAAAACACAACCAAACAAACATTGGGATCAAATAACATTGTTTTATTGATAAAAGAACTGTTCACAATGATTACAAGCACAAATGTTACACCCATCTAAGTGTAGAATGGGTTTTATGGAATGATAAGAACACTAGGAATCTGATTGTAAAACAAGTGTTATTGAATTAGTTGAAGTGAATCTAGATGTTATTGGGCATACTAGATATAATGAACTTGCAAAAAAAATTGTTTAAATTTGGCTAAATAGTTAGTCATGAACTTGATAATGGATTTTTGTAAACGATGCCCATAAGGTGTTCGTTAAAACGCCTAAGAGAAAGCTAAAATGTTAAATTTCGAACAAAAACACATATTTGAATATTATGGTGAATTATGCATTATATGATATAATAGAGTTAACTGCCATTTTCGTCCCTGTGTTTTGGTCACTTTGGCCATTTCAGTCCATTTATAAAAAATGCGCCATTTTCGTCCCCCATGTTCTGGAAAGGTGCCATTTCAGTCCAAAAATCATAACCCAGTTAAGTCAGTTAGTAAATAAGGACTGATTGTGTAAATTTGTAACATAAAGGACTGATTGTGTAAATTTGTAACACCACCACCACTAGCCCTGCCACCACCACCACTCCGCTGCCACCACCACCACCGCCACCACCGCCACTCCGCTGCCACCGCCACCACCACCACTCCGCTGCCACCACCGCCACCACAGCCACACCGCCACCACAGCCACTGCCACCACCGCCACCACCGCAACTACGGGATCTTGTGCGATTATCTTTGGCTTGTGCGATCAAGAGTTCATCATCATCGTCAATCATCACGTTGATCATCATCATCAACAGTTCTTCGAACCACCATTCCATACATAACCCGATCATCATCAACATAATGTATACACACTCTCTCTCTACTCTCTCTCTCTATGCGCTGCAATCACCACCACCGCCGCCGGAACCACCGGTCTAAAACAACCAGCAACCCAAATACCCTCACGACACTTGATAAGCATGAATGAATGTTGGTAATGAAACCGTATGAATCTGTTAACATTTGATGCTTGATGTTGCTTGGTTCATATTGATGTACTGTTCATTAAAACTATGATGAAACAAAAGAAGTTGATGATAGATGATTATACCTGAGTATATGTTAAGATGTAAACACTGTGTAAAGCTGAATGATGTTTAAATATGATGGTTGGGTAAATAATAAAAATGATTATGTGAAGAACTGGGTTTTCTATTTTGAATGTACAACTGTTCATGCTCTATGTACAACCTGGTCATGCACGATTGTAATATTGTTAGAGATGATGATAATGTATTAAGTGTGCAAGTGTAATGATCACGAAGCATCACCATATAAATAGAAACCGGGTGTGCGAAGATAGTTATATTAATGATAATGAATATGTTTATGTGTATGTGTAGTATAATGTGTGAAATAAAGTTTAAAATGAATCACTGATTAACGAAGTTATAAAGCTGTGCTTCAATGGCGAGTGTGTGTATACATTATATATATTTACAGTGGCGGCGGCGGTGGTGACCACCGGAGCTCCGATTTCGGCGGCGATGGTGGTGATTGCAGAGCATAGAGAGAGAGTAGAGAGAGAGAGTGTGGTGGCGGTGTGGCTGTGGTGGCGGTGGTTGTCACACCCCGACCACGTAGAACATACGAAACGTGGCGGAAACGTCGGGGAGTGTTGTAACAGAATTAATTGTTTCAAATCCATGGCAATTGAAGTTTCGTTTTATTAATTAAAAGTGTTACAATGTCTAAACAAACAAAGAAATACAACATAATTAACTAGTCTTGCATCTTTTATTGTCACTAAAGCCCAAGTCTGCCTATGTGTATCTTGATCATCTTATGCAACAGTTCCTGAAAAACACATGTGAAAATAGGTACGTCAGCATAAAAATGCCTGTGAGATACATAGGTTTTGTGAAAATAGGTTTCATGACTTATGTTTGAGAAAATGTTTAGTCATGAACCTTGTTATTTGCTTTGTTTTGTAAATCATTTGAAAAACAATGAGTTCAGATGATATGTATAAATAAGTGAATAATGTATGGTTAAATGAATAACCATGTAACTGAGTTTGTATAAGATAAGTTGTTATAAAACAATGTCTTGTGAAAAATAAGTTATTTGTATAAAATGTTATATGTATCAAACTGAAATGATTCAAATAACGCTACGATATGTAATACCATACAAACACTTATATATAGGAAGTACCAGCGGCGTATCCACCATGCTTGTATCATATTACACACACATCGTTACTTAATCACTTAATCAAACCAAACCAAACAATGTAAAATGTCTATGTTTAAATCAATTGTCAAATGTATTGAATAATATGTCAAAGTATTCATGTCAAGATGTAAATCATGTCAAAATGTCTATGTCAAATATCCATGTCAAATGTCTATGTCAAATATCCATGTCAAATGTCTATGTCAAATATCCATGTATGGCAAGTGAAATGTCTCAACTAAACCATATGCACAACAACAAAGTATTGAAGTAAAACTTGGTTTAAATCAAAGTTATGTTTTGTGGGAAATACATGATCAATGTCAATCATGTTAAAATGTCTATGCCGAAATGTCTATGTCAAAATGTCATGTAAAACAATGTACTAAGTAATGCACACAATGGCAATACATAGCATGAAATGTAATGAAATCATGTACTATAATGTACTAACGAACATAGCAGTATATGATGTGAAAACAGGAAAGCATGAAAGTAACAAGTAGGCACATGTGTTCCACCCCAAAACAGTTTGGAAAACAGTAAAAGAGGGGTCTATGTACTCACCTGAGATTGCTCAGTAGTCCTTGAGTAACAACTAAACAATGCTAGAGATCGCGGATATCAAACGGCACCTAGTATAGGTAGCTACATTAATAAACCGGACCTAAATCGGAGGATCGGGTAGCATTAGGGTTTGTAAACCAAACGAATGTAGAGACTCGTGTCTTTTGGTTTAACAAAGCCTACATACTAAATGAAACTTAACCTAAGTGTCTACGACCCATTACGACCCGTTTAGGTAGCTTATGCTACTTTAACGCGTCGTTCGCGTGAAACGCGTTCGGACCGCCTAACTAGCCCTATGACAAGTGTTATATGCCTAAACATATTACATAATCAGTTATGTGACAAAGGTTTAGGTTACATATGCTTAATTACCAATTATACATGAAAAGGGTATTCTGGTAATTTACCTAAGGCATATAAACTACCTATCATACAACTACTTGAACGATGTGACCATAGGGTATAACCTCGGAAGGTTATTCCCTACCTACTATGGTCACCTAATGTGTTTGGTCGGATCCTAATGATCGACCAAACTGGGTCGGGTTCGAAGGTATAGGCGATTTATTAGATCGCCTACCCTACGACCCTAGACAACGTGGTAATCAGTGGGCATAGTCCCAAGGGACTATAACCAACGTGATTACACTCACGTTGCGAAGTTCCTACGAACTTCGCATTGACCATTACTGGTCAACGCTGAAAGTCAAACAAAGTTTGACTTTCTGACTCGAAAAGCAGTAAAATAAGGAAAAGAACGAAAGAATACTTACGAAGGGTCCCCGAATGCTAATCGTGATCGAATAGCTCAGGTATGAAGCGAAGGCTTCAACTTAGAGCTCCTCAATCAGATTCTAGTGGGTTTTTGTGTTGAGTATGGATGGGTATTTATAGTAAATGCACCACCGTTAGGATCGTTTATCGGGAAACGTGCCTTGATCTCACCCGTACAAGTGTCGGAAGCTTATGGTAGGTTAATTGGCCACCCACCATAAGGTATCAACATGTGGAAGAGAGATTAGGAGTGCAAAACAGCTGCAAACAGGCTGTTAATACAATGCACCTAGTCTGGAGACCCCATACGCATCGTATGGTATATATACCATACGCATCGTATGGGTGTACTTTGGCAGAATTACAGTTTTGGTCCCTGAACTGTATTTAGGCCATTTTTGACACGTTTAAGGCCTGTTAACCCCATTTCAAAGCTCTAAAATGAAGTTAAAGTATAGGGAACTTAAAACATGCTCAAAAATATCTCGGATGTCGGTTCGTTTGGCCGTACGATCGCGATGTTCGCTTAATTACGACGGAATGCGCATAAGCGCGAAAAACGATCCAAATGACGCGACGAATGGATTTTTCTTAAGGCGAACACTAAAATATAATGTAGTCATGCTTACATAAATTTTTGGATGTCCAGATGTATTCAGAACGTAAGTTATGCGCGAAAATGCAAACTTGTGCACTTTTTGACACTTTTAGTCCCTGAATGACACAAAAGTTTATTTTAGCATACCGAACCCCTCAAAGCCTATTTCTAAGCTATGTAAAGGATATTTATGGTATGTTTAACTTATGGTCATGTTCTGGAAGGTCTGTTACAGTTCAAATTGGCATACTTTCGCAGTTTGTCAAATTTAGTCCCTGTAAGCGATTAAACTTGATTTCACCACACCAAACCTTCCAAAACTTATATATAAGTTATGTAAAGGTTATTTAAGGTATGTTAAGCCTATTTCGCTATTCCGGAGTGTTCGTTGCATTAAACTGGTTATATTTACGCATCAGTGCGTGTATAACCTTCCAGAAAGCGATTTAGAGCTTGAAATCGAAACAAGAGTTGATATGTGCAATCGATACACATATTTTTACAAATCCAAAGTATGAAATACATTATTTCATTGGTTTGGCATTTGTTTGATGGTTGAAATGGCACAGGTTTTACAGTCTCCCCTACTTTAGGAAATTTCGTCCCGAAATTAATTCGTAGGAGTCGATTTGTGACTTTGTGTTAAATAACCATCAAAGATGAACAAGACGTAATCCTGTAATTTCTCTTTAACGAACATTTTTCAGAAATGAAAAATGAACAGAGTTATTTTCAACAGGCATTCTTTAGAAACAAAAATGAACAGAATAGTCATTTTCCACAACATCTTCAGAAACAAAACAGAATAGTCATTTTACATCTTCAGAAACAAAAATGAACAGAATAGTCATTTTACATCTTCAGAAACAAAAATGAACGGAATAGTCATTTTACATCTTTAGAAACAAAAATGAACGGAATAGTCATTTTACATCTTCAGAAACAAAAATGAACGGAATAGTCATTTTACATCTTCAGAAACAAAAATGAACGGAATAGTCATTTTACATCTTCAGAAACAAAAATGAACAGAATAGTCATTTTACATCTTCAGAAAAAATGAACGGAATAGTCATTTTACATCTTCAGAAACAAAAATGAACGGAATAGTCATTTTACATCTTCAGAAACAAAAATGAACGGAATAGTCATTTTACATCTTCAGAAACAAAAATGAACGGAATAGTCATTTTACATCTTCAGAAACAAAAATGAACGGAATAGTCATTTTACATCTTCAGAAACAAAAATGAACAGAATAGACTCTAGACACATGACAAAATTTGCTGTGGTTTCCGTGCACTGAATTTCATAATTATGTACGCGTCCATAATTACGTAATTCCTTGCACAGTCCACACAGTGCATTTCATGATGTATAGGGGAAGAAAATATCAAACCTGTGATGAGTGTGACTAGACTACCATAGGGTCCTTTTAATTAGATCGACAAAGGATCCTTTTAAATTAGGCCACCAAGGAGTCCTTTCAGCTATATCATCACATGATATTCCTAACCAGATTTTTGGATCAATCTGTTTATCTAGACCTCTCAGGATCTAATTATGGAATAGTACTATATAATCCAAGGGACTTAACTACCACGTAGAAGTCCATTAAGGATTTAAGATAGTACCTTTGGATATCCTACTATGAATCCCTTATACGATGATATGGAAGATTCTACGAGGATTTGGATAACAAAACTTGGATTACACAAAAACATAAAAGAAAACACATAAGCACATAATCACATAGTTGTTTAATTTGTTTATTAATTTGTTATCTTTGGACGCGGATACTTAAAGTACACCAGGAATCCAATTTGTGGATTTCATTTGGTACTTTAATCATTTCAAGAATCCATCCATGAAGATAGGATGATCAACCAAAAATTCGATTTCCGTTTTTCAGGAAAAACGCAATATTCGAATTAAGGTACACAATAATTTAGGACATACGGAAATACCCTTGGGTACCCTATTAAGAATTTATAGTGGTACTTGGGGTATTCGTACAGAATTATAACTTCTACCTTGTACTTCGTTTCTTTGCAAGAGACGGGTACTTAGGATCTTTGTGGAAAACGCAAGAGATTGTAACATGGAAGAATTTTGGGGATAGTTTGCTTTTCAAGGAATACGATTCCTCGATTGTCGGTATTATAGGGGATATGTTGTTTATGCATACAACTACATAAATACATTGTAATGTAAATAAAAAGATTTATTTATTAACAATGATAACAACTGTTTCATGAACCTTGACAACAAAAGAAAAATAATACATAAGATATGATTATTTCTAAAGAGTGTTGTCCCCTAGTCGATCAGATGCTCATCTCTGTGCTGGATTAGCATTAGCAAGCTTTGGGCAATTTCTTCGGAAATGTCCCATCTCACCACACTTGTTGCAAGAACCTGGTGGAAAGCGAGCTCGAGCGGGTTTGTTGTCGGCTTGATTCGGTGCAACTGCTGCAACGCAAACTTTTGCCACATGACCTTTAAGTCCACAAATTTGGCATTCGCGGCACTTCACATTAGCATGATGATGTAGGCCACATCGGTTACACAAGGGTGAAGTTCCATTGTATGGCTTCCTAGTACGGGGTTGAGCTGGTTGGTTGGGGATAGCTTGATTACTGTAAGTAACCATGGCGAAGTTCTGAGAAGCCTTTTGCTTCTTTGACTGCTCAAGGGATCCAGTCTGCTCATCCATGGTCTTTGATTCCTCGATTGGTTTCTTGTCACCTTTCCGGAAAAGCTTACGTTTCCTGATCTGAGATTCAGTCAACGTTGCAGATAGCTCAATGGCCTGCCTAACCGTAGTGGGGTTACTACCAGTAACAATGTCTTGAACTGTGTCAGGGAGACCATCAATGTATTTTTCGATCGCCTTATCCAAAGGCGTAACCATGGTAGGACACAACAGGCTCAGCTCCTCATATCGATCAGTGTATGCTCGATGTTCACCGCTGTCTTGCTTAAGATCGTCGAATTCCCTTTCCAGTGCCCTGATGTCGTGACGAGGACAGAATTCCTTCATCATCAGTGCTCGAAGTTCTTCCCAAGTTTGGGCCAGTGCCACTTCGGCACCCCTATCTCTCACCACACCGTTCCACCACGTCAAAGCTCGTTTCTCAAAGACACTAGATGCAAAATCTACCTTTCGCTCATTTGGACATTGTACATGCCTGAAGGTGCTCTCTAGACTCTCGAACCATTGCAGAAGTGCTGTCGCTCCTTGAGACCCAGAGAACTTTGATGGCTTGGCCGAGTTGAACGTCTTGAAGCTGCAGAGGGCATTATTGTTGTTGATGGCTTGTATTATTTGAGCACAAAGATTTGGGAAGGCAGCAGCCATTTGCTGCGCGATGATTTCCGCCAGCTCGGCAGGCGTCATCTGATTTTCGCGTCGAGGAGGCATTCTAAAAGAGGAAACATGAAATGAAACGAGTGAGAGAATTAGACGAAAAGAATGAGATGAAACAAATTTGATGAAAGCAAGGATAGTGGTCATTTGATTGTTACTACAAAGCAACAAACGACCCTGGTGAAGAATCAAGTAAAATAGGTCAAAATAACGTATCGCGAAGACATGCTCGCCTATAAGTGAACACTCATTCCAAGAATTCCCAGGTAAGCACAACTGGTCTCGCGTCTGTTTGAGATGTATACGAAGTGCTTGCCTAGACAGAAAACCCAGAATACAGGCATTCACCCTTCCAGTTTGCACGTGTTCACATTATTAAAAACCCAAAACCTTGACGAGAGTTTTGAAAACTCAAAGGGGTTCAAAACCGTATAACAGAGGGTTCAAAACCTTACAATAGAGGGTTCAAAACCTAGTAATCAATCATCCTAGAACAGATGATTAGTTTTCAAAGCAGTTTTGAAATTTATGTTCTTGTTGTGGTCGTCGCCTAAGGATAGGTGACGGTATTGTTTTATGACTAAACGCAAGTAAACTCGCGTTAGGGTCCTAAGAAAGTTATAGACTAGGTCAAAGCATTACTAATAACCTAATTCCCTATAACCATTGGCTCTGATACCATCTTTTCTGTCACACCCCGACCACGTAGAACATACGAAACGTGGCGGAAACGTCGGGGAGTGTTGTAACAGAATTAATTGTTTCAAATCCATGGCAATTGAAGTTTCGTTTTATTAATTAAAAGTGTTACAATGTCTAAACAAACAAAGAAATACAACATAATTAACTAGTCTTGCATCTTTTATTGTCACTAAAGCCCAAGTCTGCCTATGTGTATCTTGATCATCTTATGCAACAGTTCCTGAAAAACACATGTGAAAATAGGTACGTCAGCATAAAAATGCCTGTGAGATACATAGGTTTTGTGAAAATAGGTTTCATGACTTATGTTTGAGAAAATGTTTAGTCATGAACCTTGTTATTTGCTTTGTTTTGTAAATCATTTGAAAAACAATGAGTTCAGATGATATGTATAAATAAGTGAATAATGTATGGTTAAATGAATAACCATGTAACTGAGTTTGTATAAGATAAGTTGTTATAAAACAATGTCTTGTGAAAAATAAGTTATTTGTATAAAATGTTATATGTATCAAACTGAAATGATTCAAATAACGCTACGATATGTAATACCATACAAACACTTATATATAGGAAGTACCAGCGGCGTATCCACCATGCTTGTATCATATTACACACACATCGTTACTTAATCACTTAATCAAACCAAACCAAACAATGTAAAATGTCTATGTTTAAATCAATTGTCAAATGTATTGAATAATATGTCAAAGTATTCATGTCAAGATGTAAATCATGTCAAAATGTCTATGTCAAATATCCATGTCAAATGTCTATGTCAAATATCCATGTCAAATGTCTATGTCAAATATCCATGTATGGCAAGTGAAATGTCTCAACTAAACCATATGCACAACAACAAAGTATTGAAGTAAAACTTGGTTTAAATCAAAGTTATGTTTTGTGGGAAATACATGATCAATGTCAATCATGTTAAAATGTCTATGTCGAAATGTCTATGTCAAAATGTCATGTAAAACAATGTACTAAGTAATGCACACAATGGCAATACATAGCATGAAATGTAATGAAATCATGTACTATAATGTACTAACGAACATAGCAGTATATGATGTGAAAACAGGAAAGCATGAAAGTAACAAGTAGGCACATGTGTTCCACCCCAAAACAGTTTGGAAAACAGTAAAAGAGGGGTCTATGTACTCACCTGAGATTGCTCGGTAGTCCTTGAGTAACAACTAAACAATGCTAGAGATCGCGGATATCAAACGGCACCTAGTATAGGTAGCTACATTAATAAACCGGACCTAAATTGGAGGATCGGGTAGCATTAGGGTTTGTAAACCAAACGAGTGTAGAGACTCGTGTCTTTTGGTTTAACAAAGCCTACATACTAAATGAAACTTAACCTAAGTGTCTACGACCCATTACGACCCGTTTAGGTAGCTTATGCTACTTTAACGCGTCGTTCGCGTGAAACGCGTTCGGACCGCCTAACTAGCCCTATGACAAGTGTTATATGCCTAAACATATTACATAATCAGTTATGTGACAAAGGTTTAGGTTACATATGCTTAATTACCAATTATACATGAAAAGGGTATTCTGGTAATTTACCTAAGGCATATAAACTACCTATCATACAACTACTTAAACGATGTGACCGTAGGGTATAACCTCGGAAGGTTATTCCCTACCTACTATGGTCACCTAATGTGTTTGGTCGGATCCTAATGATCGACCAAACTGGGTCGGGTTCGAAGGTATAGGCGATTTATTAGATCGCCTACCCTACGACCCTAGACAACGTGGTAATCAGTGGGCATAGTCCCAAGGGACTATAACCAACGTGATTACACTCACGTTGCGAAGTTCCTACGAACTTCGCATTGACCATTACTGGTCAACGCTGAAAGTCAAACAAAGTTTGACTTTCTGACTCGAAAAGCAGTAAAATAAGGAAAAGAACGAAAGAATACTTACGAAGGGTCCCCGAATGCTAATCGTGATCGAATAGCTCAGGTATGAAGCGAAGGCTTCAACTTAGAGCTCCTCAATCAGATTCTAGTGGGTTTTTGTGTTGAGTATGGATGGGTATTTATAGTAAATGCACCACCGTTAGGATCGTTTATCGGGAAACGTGCCTTGATCTCACCCGTACAAGTGTCGGAAGCTTATGGTAGGTTAATTGGCCACCCACCATAAGGTATCAACATGTGGAAGAGAGATTAGGAGTGCAAAACAGCTGCAAACAGGCTGTTAATACAATGCACCTGGTCTGGAGACCCCATACGCATCGTATGGTATATATACCATACGCATCGTATGGGTGTACTTTGGCAGAATTACAGTTTTGGTCCCTGAACTGTATTTAGGCCATTTTTGACACGTTTAAGGCCTGTTAACCCCATTTCAAAGCTCTAAAATGAAGTTAAAGTATAGGGAACTTAAAACATGCTCAAAAATATCTCGGATGTCGGTTCGTTTGGCCGTACGATCGCGATGTTCGCTTAATTACGACGGAATGCGCATAAGCGCGAAAAACGATCCAAATGACGCGACGAATGGATTTTTCTTAAGGCGAACACTAAAATATAATGTAGTCATGCTTACATAAATTTTTGGATGTCCAGATGTATTCAGAACGTAAGTTATGCGCGAAAATGCAAACTTGTGCACTTTTTGACACTTTTAGTCCCTGAATGACACAAAAGTTTATTTTAGCATACCGAACCCCTCAAAGCCTATTTCTAAGCTATGTAAAGGATATTTATGGTATGTTTAACTTATGGTCATGTTCTGGAAGGTCTGTTACAGTTCAAATTGGCATACTTTCGCAGTTTGTCAAATTTAGTCCCTGTAAGCGATTAAACTTGATTTCACCACACCAAACCTTCCAAAACTTATATATAAGTTATGTAAAGGTTATTTAAGGTATGTTAAGCCTATTTCGCTATTCCGGAGTGTTCGTTGCATTAAACTGGTTATATTTACGCATCAGTGCGTGTATAACCTTCCAGAAAGCGATTTAGAGCTTGAAATCGAAACAAGAGTTGATATGTGCAATCGATACACATATTTTTACAAATCCAAAGTATGAAATACATTATTTCATTGGTTTGGCATTTGTTTGATGGTTGAAATGGCACAGGTGTTACAGTGGTGGTGGTGGCGGCAGTGGCTGTGGAGGCGATGGTGGCTGTGGTGGTGGCGGTGGTGGTGGTGGTGGCAGCGGAGTGGTGGTGGTGGCAGGGCTAGTGGTGGTGGTGTTACAAATTTACACAATCAGTCCTTTATGTTACAAATTTACACAATCAGTCCTTATTTACTAACTGACTTAACTGGGTTATGATTTTTGGACTGAAATGGCACCTTTCCAGAACGTGGGGGACGAAAATGGCGCATTTTTGAGAAATGGACTGAAATGGCCAAAGTGACCAAAACACAGGGACGAAAATGGCAGTTAACTCGATATAATAAGAGATCTAAATAAATCGTTGATTGAACTCCATAGGCACGGGAATTGAATCCTCAAGCGGACAAGCCGGAGTGGACACGCGCTTGAAGGAAAAGCTTTAAAGGTACGTAACTACGGTTTCGTTACATTATGCTTGATCATGTATTTTGTTAGTCGACTTTGTATTAGCATATTATGTAAACTTGGTATTTAGTTGAAGTGACGAAGTTCACTAGATATACAAACGGGTCAAATAATTGGTTGAAATAAGTTTGGTATGTCGTAAAATGGTGGTTTCCATTAGACAGCCAAACGGGTCAAATAATGGAAAAATTAGTAGTGTTTGAAGTGATTTTGATAGTCACTCATTGATGGTGAGTTATGGAAGCATATTCCATTGAACGGACGCGCCAAAAGCATAGTTTCTCTTAGAAAGAACCCATGATAAGGGTCAAAAGGACATGAAACACAATTGTTGATTTAGTAACAATGATCATAAGTGAAATCGTTCTTAGGAAGCACGACATATCATGTGCGTAAATATTGAGAATGATAGTGAAACGCCAATGTTGACAAGCCCGAGGAATGGTTAATTGTGTTTAGAAACCGTTAAGAAGGAATTACGTAAGGTTTGACACATAATCAAATGGATCAAATAAATAAAAAGGGATTTTTAGGCGATCAGCCTTTAAACAAGATTTTATTGCAAGTAATGATAATAAATGGGCCCGAAATTAAATTTCAGACACATACGAAAAAAGAATCACGAAAAACGGACTTGTAGAATGAAAGTTATGAATGAATTAAGTTGAATTTGGTAAAAAAAATTAGGAGCTGGGAATATGCAGCAACAACCCAGCCAAGCTAATGTCGTAGACAAGGTGTCGCGTCGCGCGACTCCAACTCATTTCACCATCGCGTAGCGCGACCATGGTCGCGGCCCGCGACAGATTTGAGTAACATTGGTCGCGGCCCGCAAGGGCCCTGATAGCTGCAAATTGTTTGAATTTTGTTTATTTAACTAATGGAACTTGATTTAACATGTTTTTATCTTACCAAAACTAACTTTTATGTTGGTTTTGAATTTAGGTGATCATGTTGGTTTTGAATTTAGGTGATCATAGAGGTGTGGGTTTGTCATATCTCGACTTACTAATTCCTCTATCTGATTTCGAAAGAAACATGGGTTAGCGTTAGCTAGTTTAAGGTTTCATTGTTTCGTTTGTTTGTTGTTCTGGTTCTGGTCTCACTGGTGATTTTCGTGCATGGTTGTCTGAATTTTTGTGTTTATAGAGAGTCGGTTTTCTTAGCATGGATGATCATTATAAATCTGGGAATTTTCAGCATGATGGCCGTCAAAACCCTACATTGTCTTTCAAGAGTCTTGCGGACAGGGTTGTGGATATTGATGGCAAAACTTTTGTTCTAATTAGAGGAACGGTCGTAAATGAGAAGGCGGAGGGAACATGCATTAATGTGATTGATGAATTGCTGAAAGTTACGGTTCCAGTTAATTCAGATGGTGTGCAACCGACAACTACGGCAGTGGAGAATGTGAATGCAGGAGGTGGTGTGATGAATGGTAATCAGGATGATGTGGGAACTTCGAAACCTTTGTCCTATGCTGAGTCAGTCCTGAATAATAACTCTAAAAAGGTAAATTTTCGGAATCTTGCTAGTGTTGAGAAACAAGATGGATGTGATGTGGTTTTACCCCGGGATTCGGTTAGGGCTGTTCAGGATAAGCTTGCTAATACTTTATATGGATACTTTTTGGGTGATCGAGTAGCCTACCCGGTTGTAGAGTACTTTGTTCGTAACAATTGGAAGAAATTCGGATTGCAGAAATCAATGATGAATGCTAATGGATTTTTCTTTTTTAAGTTCTCAGATCAATCAGGCATGATGAGTGCTCTTAAAGCTGGCCCGTGGATTATTCGGTCACAACCATTATTTTTAAATATCTGGTCACCCTCTACAAAGCTCGAGAAGAAGGAAGTAAAACACTTACAACTTTGGGTTAAGATCCATGATGTCCGCATTGCTGCTTACACGGAAGATGGGTTAAGTCTTATAGCGACGGCGATTGGTGAACCAAAAATGCTGGATTCGTATACTACGAATATGTGTATGGATGCTTGGGGAGGAGTAGCTATGCTCGTTCTCTTATTGAGATTTCCGCTGAAAATGATTTTAAAGAGGAGTTAGTTATTGCTGTTCCAGATCTGGATGGGGATGGGTTCGTTAAAGAAAAGTTGTACGTAGAATATGAGTGGAGTCCGTATCGATGTAGTCACTGTCGTATTTTTGGTCATTCTGATGAAGGATGTCCGAAACAAGTTATGACTAATTTAAAACATGGAAACATGGGATATACCGGAAAGAAACAAAAGGAGGTAGCTAAAAATCGTGGACAGGGGAAGAATATGGTTGATGATGATGGCTTTACAACAGTGGAGGATAAAAAGACAGCAAAGAGATCGGGTTTTCCAGTTAATAAGCAGAAACCAAAGTTTGAGTACATACCTATAGGCAATAAATCGAATGGAGGTACCAAGAAGGTTGATAAACCGCCTACTCTTGTGTCTAGCAATCATTTTGATGTTTTAAGGGATGATGTTGGGGAGTCTAGTAAATCTGGTCGGGACATGGAGGATGGGTTCGAGAACTCTGATGATGAGGAGGTGATGGAAGTATACAATGAAACTAATGAATTTCTACAGGAAGAATCAGCTCATGATGTTAATAAAAAAGGGGCAAGCACTCCTTCTCCCAAGGTGATTAAATGATTAGTTTGGCTGTTTGGAATGTTAGGGGTCTGAACCGGCCGCCAAAACAAAATGAGATTCGTCAGGTGGTTAAAAATAATAAGCTAAGTTTGTGTGCAATCTTAGAGTCTCATGTGGATATGGACAATCTTCGTAAAGTTTGTAACGCGGTGTTTAGGAGATGGGATTGGACCTCAAATGGGGGTTGTTGTAATAAAGGCGCTCGTATAATTTTAGGATGGGATCCAGGGGAGGTGGATGTTATGGTTATTGCTCAGACGAATCAAGTTTTACATGCCCAGATTTTTTGTAAAACTTATAAGAGAATGTTTTTTTGTTCATTCGTCTATGCTGCAAATTATTATGTTGATCGTAGGGTTCTTTGGCAAAATCTTTGTGCGCATAAGGGTATAGTTCATGACAAGCCTTGGGTTATCTTGGGAGATTTCAACTCTGCTCTTAATCTTGAGGATAGATCGTTTGGTTGTTCCTCTTTTTCCCCAGGTATGCGTGAATTTAAAGAATGTGTTGAGGATATTAATGTGTTTGATATCAAACGAACATGTTTTCACTACACTTGGACCCAAAAACCCAAGAAGGGTGTCGGGTTACTGAAGAAGATTGATAGAATTTTGGGTAATGCTTCTTTTGTTAGTTCGTTTCCTCAGTCGGTTGCTGTGTTTAGTCCTTATGGAATCTCGGATCATTGTCTGTGTGTGTTGAAGATGTTCTCGGCTGAAAATACTAAACCGAAACCTTTTAAGTTTGCTAATTTCTTAGTGCATAAGCCTGGTTTACTGGATCTTGTAAGCTCAAAGTCGAATGTTAACGTTGATGGGGTTCACCAGTTCCGTCTTGTTAAGAAACTTTCTCTAATGAAATCCCCTCTTCGTGCTCTCTTATTTCAACAAGGGAATCTTCATGATAAGGTTGCGAATTTAATAGGAAATCTGGAGGCTATCCAGCGTGACATTGATTGGGATCCGATGAATGAATCTTTGCGTACTAAAGATGCAGTTATTCTTCGTGATTTTCAGGAGGCGTCGCTTGATGAGGAAAGATTTCTTAAGCAGAAGTGTGACAACTCGAAATTCAGAACCCTTCATTTGTATATTGATGTAACATGCTTGAACGTTATGTGACTAGTTGACATGTTGGTTTAACGAATATTATAAGTGAATATGTGTCGTGCTTGTGTGTATGCGTGTATTTATGTAACCCGAGACACAAGGACCCAACTCGAGACCACTCGGTCTCGAGTGAACAGCTGGGCCGGTTGGGCCGTGCACCCCTAAAGCCACTCGGAATCCATTTAGAGTGCACCACCTTGTATAAAACCCAAAACCTACACTCCCTCTCATACACATTCTCCCCTACACTCTCTCTCTCTCTCTAGAAAACCTTAAACCCTAAGAATCAAGCATCACCTCTCCCCTCCTTTCTCTCGGACCAAACCGGTGACAACAAGGACTCTCGGTTCAAGCTTAGGATCTCATTTGGAAGCTTATTCATCGATTTCTTCATATCCTCACACCTTGAAACCTAACCGGTTAGTGGTTCCTTGCAATATAGGGATGGAAATATCATATATGTTTGCTTGTTAAGTTTTATGCATATTGAATATATCTTTCTTGAATAGTCGATATTAAGATTGTTGTTTATCCATGATGAAGGTGTTTGCTTGATGATATGAGTAGTGTGTTTTGCTTGATTTAAGTGAATAAAATGTTCCTTCATAATGATATGAGAATAAAATGATGAGTTAAGGTTGCTTAATGGGGTTTAGTACATGACTAGTGTGTTACATGATGCAAACATGATTTATGAAATAGTAATGGTAAATAGTTGCTTAAAATGCTTTGAAAATGGCAAGAATAGATCCAGTATAGCATGTTGCGACTCGAGACCTGACTCGAGATCACCAGGTCTCGAGTGATGAAGGCTAAAAACCGAGACGGCACCGTCTCGACTTGAGATCTCTGGTCTCGACTCGAGACCACCTGATTATATGTTCTGTATAGACTTGCACGGTTACAGGCCTAAGTATTTGGGCCGAATATATGGACTTTATGTGTTACTGTTGAATGAGTTTGTTGTGCACTGTTGATTGGACTGCCATGAATAACACTTGTTTGCAACGTGCTAGTATACGTGTAGAAAATGAACGTGCATTACTTGGTTTGTATCTGACTTGTGTGGTAACCATACTAGGACGTGGTTGACCACAATTAGCTCGATTTGACCTTTCGTTTATCTGCCGAGCTAACCTAAGGTGAGTTCACACTTTCTACAAAGCATGGGATTCCCAGGGGTTTGGAATGGGGTTAAGGAACATGGATTCCTCGTCCTTTATTGGGTAGGACAGTGCTGGTTCAGGAATATAATTTCCTCGTCCTCTTGGACAGATAACTTTCACTAGACCAAAAACTCTATCACGAAGTCCCTCCTTTTTATATCGACTTAATCGCCGGGCCAATGGCGAGCGGGTCATTAGTTAGATAGCGCTATTTAGGTTTGACAAACCTCACACCGTGCCGCAGAGGACGGGCGTGAACTAATGGATCTGGGCACGTCAATGATGATAGACATTGACAATTCAGGGCACATAAACATGACTACAGTCAGCAGTCGATATGGTAACGAGTCTAGTAATAAACATGGGGTAGCCCCCACGGCTGGATTGCCAGAGTAATTGGGTTAAACATATCACGTTTTCAACCATGGGGTAACCCCCACGGCAGGATGCCAGATAAAGGAAACTGTTTTCGAAACAACTTAAAACGAACACCCAACTGTGAACTCGCTCAACATTATTGTTGACTCGTTACTACATGCTTTGCAGGTCAGTAGGTACTTAGCTGGAGCTTGCATGGAGAAGAGTCGTTGTGGGACATGGACAACTGTGTGCCATGTTAAACTTTGAACAATTAAACTTAGGTCTTGGTTTTAAACGTTATGCTTCCGCTTGCAACTTAAACTATGTTTTGTTTGGACACCAATTGTATTGGTTGGATTTTTATAATCACTTGCATGCTTGTTCAATATGATTGGTGGCTAGATCCTGGTCAGTCACGCCTCCAAGCGGTGGTATTCCGCAGGGGGATTTTGGGGGTGTGACAGATTGGTATCAGAGCCATTGGTTATAGTGAACTTGGTTTTAATAAGGGGAAAGAGTTTTATTAAAATCAGACTATAACCTGTACAGTGCTCTACGATCCACAACGACGCTTCACTCCACATGCAAGGCTCGACATTCTAGGTGATACGATCTATGTATATATTGCCTACTTGATAGTTACATAGTGCATTGCTCCTGGTATGCTTGGTTAGTATAACTACTATTGCTTGAACACGTGTGTGTTTACTTTCTTCTGTCATCGCATTTTCGCGAACCCCTCTCACTCATGTTCCTCTTGATATGAAGATCATGTCTGGACGCGTTAACATGACTCAAGCCCAGTTGACGGCTCTGATTAACGAACGAGTTGCTGCGGCGCTTGCAGCTGCACACGCAGGAGGTATATCCTGCCGTCCGAACTCATTCTAGGATCTTTAGATCCTACTCTCGTGAACCAACCTTTGTGTTAAACCATGTCCTTTCTTTCACCCACAACAGGTCAACATGCTCAGCCACATGTGTGCACCTTTAAAACTTTTATGGACTGCCGACCAACTACTTTAGCGGCACTGAAGGAGCTGTAGGTCTCCTCCACTGGTTTGAGAAGCTCGAGTCAGTCTTCGAAATGTGTGAATGCCCTGAGGCTCGCAGGGTGAAGTATGCTACCGGTACTCTCGAGGGTTTAGCGCTCACGTGGTGGAACGCTCAGGTTCAAATGCTGGGGTTAGTCGCTGCTAACGCCACCCCATGGAACAACTTTAAGGAAATGATCAAAGAGGAGTATTGCAATCGTGATGACATTCACAAGTTGGAGGTAGAGTTCTACAACCTCAAGATGACGGGGTCAGAAATCGAAGCGTACACGAAAAGATCGAATGAGTTGGCTATTCTGTGTCCTACTATGGTAGACCCTCCCATCAAACGCATCGAACTATTTCTCAATGGCTTAGTGCCAGAAATCCAAAGTCATGTGACCTCAGCTAACCTCGCCACCATCCAGCAAGTTGTTCAACTGGCTCACCGTCTCACGGATCAGGCGGTGGAGCAGAACAGGTTACCAAAGCGCATAGGTGCTGCAACTACTTCAGACGTCCCTAGTGACAACAAACGGAAATGGGATGGAGCTTCAAGTAAGGGCTCGACTTCTGTTCAGTCTCAGTCTCAGCAGAGAAAGACTGATGACTACAAGAGCCCCGGTCAGCAAACATCTGGTGGTCAAAGTCATGGTGGGTACAAGGGGAATCACCGCAAATGCAATCGCTGCAACCTACACCACAGCGGGCCATGCACCAGGGGTAACTGTCATCGGTGCAACAAGCCAGGTCACGCTGCAAAGGATTATAGGAGCTTATACCCCGCAAACCAGAATCGTCAACAACAAGCCCCTTAGAACCAGCGACAGCAGCAGCAGCAAGGTATTAACAAAGGGTGCTTTCAGTGTGGAGCTGAAGGCCATTTCAAGAGAGATTGCCCCTAACTGAGCAGGAACCAGAACAACAACAACAACAACAACAACAATAATAACAATAATCAGGGGAATGGTAACAATGGGAACAACAACAACAACAATGGTGCCAGGGGGCGGGTGTTCGTGCTTGGTCAAGGTGAAGCAAGGAATGACCCCAATGTTGTGACGGGTAAGTTCCTTCTCGACGACTTTTATGTTACAGTTTTATTTGATTCGGGTGCCGATACTAGCTACGTGTCACTAGAAGTTAGTCAAATGCTTAAGCGTATTCCAACACCTTTGAACAACAAGCACACTGTAGAGCTAGCAAATGGTAAGAGTTTAGAGGCCACACACGTAGTCAAGGGTTGTAAACTTGTTCTTGCTAACCAGACCTTCTCTATCGACCTTATCCCTATCGTCTTGGGTAGTTTCGACGTTGTCATTGGGATGGATTGGTTATCCCAACACCGAGCAGAGATTCTTTGCAACGAGAAGATTGTCTGTATTCCTGGTTCCGGTAGTGAACCTCTCATGATTCATGGCGACAAGAGGGGTGCTGTTGAGAACATCATCTCTTTCCTTAAGGCCCAGAAGTGCTTGCGAAAGGGCCACACTGCTATTTTGGCTCTCGTTACTGACACCTCGGAGAAAGAGAAGAAGATAGAAGATTTTCCAATTGTACGCGACTATCCTGAGGTATTTCCTAAGGAATTACCTGGCCTTCTGCCTCATCGCCAGGTCGAGTTTCAGATCGAACTAGCTCCTGGAGCTGCGCCTATAGCTCGTGCACCTTATCGTTTAGCTCCATCAGAGTTGGAAGAACTCTCTACGCAACTACAAGAACTCTTGGATAAGGGTTTTATTCGTCCTAGCTCATCTCCCTAGGGAGCTCCAGTGCTATTTGTGAAGAAGAAAGACGGTACCTTTAGAATGTGTATCGACTATCGTGAACTCAACAAGGTGACCGTGAAGAATCGTTATCCTCTACCACGTATTGAGGACTTGTTCGACCAGCTGCAAGGGTCGAGTTACTATTCAAAGATTGATTTGAGGTCGGGATATCACCAGCTGAGAATCCGAGAAAAGGACGTCTCCAAAACAGCTTTTAGAACTCGTTATGGACACTATGAGTTTTTGGTCATGCCTTTTGGGCTGACAAACGCACCTGCGGTTTTCATGGACTTGATGAATCGAGTGTGCAAGCCTTACCTGGAAAAGTTCGTTATAGTCTTCATCGACGACATCCTGATCTATTCTAAGAGTCAGGAGGAACACGAGCAGCATCTACGACTTATTTTGGAACTCCTTCGAACAGAACAGCTTTACGCAAAGTTCTCGAAATGCGACTTCTGGCTTCGTGAAGTCCATTTCCTAGGCCATGTGGTAAACAAGGATGGGATTCACGTTGATCCATCCAAGGTGGACTCGATTAAGAACTGGCCTGCACCTCGTACACCAACAGAAATTCGCCAATTCTTGGGTTTGGCAGGTTACTACAGGAGGTTCATTAAGGATTTTTCCAAGATTGCACAGCCTCTCACCTCACTAACGCAGAAAGGGGTTGTTTATCGATGGGGAAATGCACAGGAATTAGCATTTCAGCATTTAAAGGATAGACTTTGCAGCGCACCTATCCTTTCATTTCCAAAGGGCACAGACGATTTTGTGGTTTATTGCGACGCATCAATTCAGGGTCTTGGTTGTGTATTGATGCAACGAGATAAAGTTATAGCCTACGCCTCACGCCAACTTAAAGTTCATGAAAGGAACTACACAACGCATGATTTAGAGATGGGAGCTGTTGTTTTTGCACTTAAGATATGGAGACACTACCTATACGGTACAAAGTGCGCCATTTACACCGACCACAGGAGTCTCGAGCACATCTTCAAACAGAAGGAACTGAATATGCGACAACGACGATGGGTCGAGCTACTGAATGACTACGAATGCTCGGTTAGGTATCACCCGGGCAAAGCCAATGTTGTGGCTGGCGCCCTCAGTCGAAATAACACTGCGCCTAAGCGCGTGCGAGCTTTACAACTCACTATACAGTCTAGTCTTCCTTCCCAGATACGAGATGCCCAGGTGGAAGCATTGAAACCAGAAAACGTCAGGGCTGAATCCCTACGCGGCTCAAGGCAACGATTAGAACAAAAGGAATACGGTGCATACTACGTAACATGACGCATTTGGGTCCCACTCTATGGCAACTTACGAGAGCTTGTGATGGATGAAGCACACAAGTCTCGCTACTCAGTACATCCTGGTTCGGATAAGATGTACCACGATATCAAAACTACGTATTGGTGGCCTAGCATGAAGGCCCACATAGCAACTTACGTCAGCAAGGGTTTGACTTGTGTGAGAGTCAAGACTGAATACCAGAAACCCTCAGGCCTACTCCAACAACCAGAGATACCACAATGGAAATGGGAGCAAATTTCCATGGATTTCGTTACTTGCCTGCCTAGATCTCAGCGCGGAAATGATACTATTTGGGTGATCGTGGATCGACTCACAAAGTCTGCACACTTCTTGGCTATCAAGGAAACGGATAAGTTCTCCACTCTAGCAGAAGTATATCTCAAGGAAGTTGTCTCGAGGCACGGGGTGCCCACCTCCATTATCTCGGATCGTGATGCACGTTTTACTTCAGAGCTGTGGCAAGCAATGCACAAATCTTTTGGCTCACGATTAGACATGAGCACAGCATATCACCCTCAGACGGACGGGCAGTCTGAGCGCACTATTCAAACCTTAGAAGACATGCTTCGTGCATGTGTAATCAACTTTGGCAACCGCTGGGAAAAGCATCTGCCACTTGTGGAATTCTCGTACAATAACAGCTACCACACCAGTATTAAAGCTGCTCCGTTTGAGGCATTATACGGGCGTAAATGCCGGTCACCTCTTTGTTGGGCAGAGGTGGGGGATAGTCAGATCACTGGTCCAGAACTTGTGGTAGAGACAACCGAACGAATTGCTCAAATACGACAACGTATGGCGGCAGCTCGTGACCGTCAGAAAAACTACGCCGATAAGGACAGGAAATCACTTGAGCTCCAGGTTGGGGAGCGTGTACTACTCAAAGTTTCACCCTGGAAGGGTGTGGTTCGATTTGGAAAACGAGGCAAACTTAACCCACGATACGTCAGACCTTTTGAAATCATCAAGAAAATAGGCAAGGTGGCCTACAAACTGAACTTACCAGTAGAACTCAGTGCAGTTCACAACGTCTTCCATGTGTCGAATCTAAAGAAGTGCCTGTCAGATGAGACCCTCGTAGTTCCTTTGAAGGAGCTCACGATCAACGATCAGTTACGATTCGTCGAAGAACCAGTTGAAATCACGGACCGGGATGTTAAGGTCCTCAAGAACACTAGAATATCTCTCGTTTGAGTTCGTTGGAACTCACGTCGCGGCCCAGAGTTCACCTGGGAACGCGAAGATCAGATGAAACAAAAGTATCCGCAACTGTTGTAGGTCCCTCGGAGGTTGAGGTTAAACCTTATCCTTGTTATGTTTAACACACTAGCAAGTGCGGAATCCAAGCTAGAATGTAAACCGATAGTTTATATGAGAACACAAGCTACAAAGAGAAAGGTAGACACACGAGATATCAAAGTTTTCTCTTGTATTTCAGTGGACACGGTTACAGCCCTTGACCAAACTGAAAATACGCTCTCTACAAGACTAAGTTCGCTCACACACTGAAGTGAACACATTACATCAGTATATATATCCATCACAGGTCGTCTGGTCGAAGGATCAGATAGACTGATCGAAAGATCATCTATCGAGATAAAACCTATCGAAGGATCTACATATACCTCGAAGGATGACATCCTTCGAGGTCCATCTATATCCATCGAAGGTTATCCTTCGAGCTCATCGAAGGATATAAACAATCCTTCGATGACTCATCCTTCGACACACATGACTTACAAACTTGTTCTAACTGTTTGACCAAGTCAAACCAGGAGGATGGTTGACTGGTCAAACTTACATTAAGCACACATATTAACACACCTAAGACGTAAACAAGACTAACAAAAGACATCGTTTTATATCATAACAAAATACAGACAAAGTACAGACACAAGTGCACCAACAAACTCCCCCTTGGCTGTAGCTTTGTCTCGATCTCCGTGTCTTCAAGTCTCTGACGTCCTTTCAACCGTTAAGTGATGCGTAGACCATGCACTTCCCGCATTCACAAGTAGGTTGAAGCAATACCTGGCCATCTTCTAAAACTTCATTGCTTGTGCACGATCTCTAACCAAGTAGTTGATCTCGTGATCCTTAAGAATAATAATATCCGACCTGGACATGTTAGTAATCCACATTGGATCTATCATTCGAAAGTTCTCCTGACTGTCTCGGAATAAGATCACTGCTTCTCCAGTATCTGCATCATAAACCCAGCAACGAAAGTTACCCAGAAAATCTGTCTTCATTTTCAACAACGGTATTTTCTTCATCAACTTCGGAGGATCATAAACCAATCGATAACGAGCAGTATTTGTCTCTGGATCAAGCGTGAACCAGATCTGCTCGTATCGAGGAAACTGCGGCTTGTATAGCGGATCCTTCCAACCTCTTCTTCGTTCCAACCTGATCTTCTTGGCGAACAAATCCACCATCTTGTCTTCGACTCGATTAATAACCTCCAGCTGAGCCAAAACCGCAACATCATAATAAGGAAGTGAAAGAATGCTAAGAAGAGTCCTGAAGTACTGAAGGCCGCATTCTCGCTTCACAACCATGCAGTGAAGCTCCTTGATGAACATCCAGCTGATAATACGGCCCCTAGCCTGATTCCTTTCCAGAATCATGTAGTTGGCCTGATCCAACGGAGGGAGCGGAGGAGGATTCCTAGCTAGGAAATCCGCTCGCCATTCGTTCACGGTCTTCTCACGGCTTTCTTGAACTGAAGGAGAATCTGAAGAAAGATTAGAAAATTCTGCTGTCTTTGCTGCCACAAACTCATCATCAAGTGTATTAAGCTCCACATTATCTTGACTAACGTAAACAGGACGTTCCGGATCCGAACCGATGAAGATTTCTTCAATCGTAGAGAAATCGGTTTCGTCCGAAACTAACGGAGTAGCATCGATCGTTGTCAAATCAACTTCATCCATTTCCGTCAGAGCTAATACACATTCATCAGACATCTCTGTAACGTGTTCTCCCTCTTCTAATAGTTCACCCGTGACTGGATGATACTGTTGAACAATTGAGGATTCAGGGAGATCGGTAAACGTTTCCGGTTCAAGACTAACATTTTCAAATCCTGCCGAAGCTTCCAATGTTTCAGCCTGCTCAGATGGACCAGTAGTAGCTGTTGGAGGAGCAGTAGGAGCATCTTGAGATGTTGTCACACCCCCAAAATCCACCTGCGGAGTATCACCACTTGGGAGCATGACTGACCAGGATCAAGCCACCAATCATATAGAACAATGTATAAAGTAAAAGTAATTGCAATTTAATCAAACCAATCCATATGAGAGGTGTTCCAAAACATAAATATGTTATCACTGTTTAGCGGAAGCGTATAAATAAACCCAACACAATAAAGTGTGAAATGTCATAATGTCTAATCAAGTATTCACGATCCTTGTCCACAACGACTGCGCCTCCCGTGCAAGCTCCATAAGTACCTAAGGTCCTGCAAGGCATGTAACAGAGGATCAACAACTAGTTGAGCGAGTTCACAGAAAGTAAATGCGTAATAGTAAGTTCGTATGTAACATGTGGCTCTACTGGGCCGATAGTACGTTCTATTGGTGGGGGCTTCCCATGTTATATATATCCCCTAGACTATTCGTAATCATAAGTATCCTTCCCAATCCGAGGATAGTAGTAAGTATAGGTTTACGCAGGTTTTATGTAAGTGCCCTTCCCAACCGAGGACAGTACGTAGCGAGTACGTAGGTTTAGCGCTGGCGCCCTTCCCAATCCGAGGACGGTAGTACGTAGGTTTAGCACTGGCGTCCTTCCCAATTCGAGGACGGTAGTACGTAGGTTTTACGTAGGTTTAGTGCTGGTGTCCTTCCCAATCCGAGGACAGTACGTAGGCTTTATGTAGAATTTGACACAGGTATCCTTCCCAATCCGAGGACCGTGGTAAGTAGTCTAGTGGTAATGTAAGTACAGGTAATCATTCAATCCCATTCCCAACCCAACTGGGGAATCCCATGCCTTGGTAAGAGTGTGAACTCACCTTGGTTTGCTCGGTATGCTAAGTATGTGCTCAAGGTAAATCAATCACGTCCTAAAGTATGCACGTATACATAATCAGTTTGTAGTCACGAGGTACACGTATAAGCATGTAGTACATATTCACAATCATACGAGTCATGTTTAACATTTAACAGCAGTTAGATATTCCAGTTAACACTTAACCGCAGTTAACTAACCATGTTAACTTTTAACAGAAATAAGGTAAGTTACTGTGCTGATTACATAATGGCGAAACACACATATTGACGAAACACACCATTCGGCGAAACACAAATCGGCGAAACACATTCTGTTTCGCCGTGATCTTGTTTGGCGAAACAAGATTCTATTTCGTCGACCGTCCTTGGCGAAACACTTTCTGTTTCGCCAATAGATCGGTTTCGTCAAGACAGATTCGAGGTGATGTCAGTTACGTACTCAAATACATGCAGAAACCCTAACAGCCGTCGCCATCAAGTAGCAATCATACCGAAATCATTTAGCACAGAATCATAACACAATCCTCACGTAATCATCGTCTAGTATGAACCCTAGTTTTAAACGCATCTCAAACTGATTAACATACAACCTCATATCATCGAGCCCTATCCGAAACTAATGTGGATTCAGAATTATAACATATTAACAACATCCAGAACAGAGTATTCGATCATGTTAAGTTTCGCATATAATTACACATCCGATTAACCATGTATATCGAAATCTACATCATCATACACATATATTCATAATCTGTTTCATAACTCAGCATTTACATAAGCACATAACAAGTAATCAAAACATCAATAGGACCGAGTTAACGAACCCGTACTAACCGAGATGAAAGAAATAATGATTTGATCGCTCAAAGACTTGGGGAGACACCCACAGCTGCCGACACACTTAGGAGAGAGTTCTAGGGTTTCTATTTTGCCAAGGGTGTGAAACTAGAACCGTTTCACGTAATTATACACGGAAATAACATTCTGGGCCGTACTGGGCTTTTGGCGAAACTGGTCTGGCGAAACAGTCTGTTTCGTCGAGTTCGGTTTGGCGAAACATGCTTGTTTCGTCGAGTATGATCATGGCGAATCACAACTCTGTTTCGTCGAGTTGTTTCATATGTTCAGTAGTTTATGTTATTTCAAATACACTAAGTCTCATGCTATAATATCAACACATAACCAAGCAAACATAATACTTTTATTATCACACAAAGTGTATCGTTACAAATCAGACGAGTCAAACAACTAGACAGTCAGAGTCAACGTGCAATAAATGCGAATAAAGAATGTCGGAAACTCGAGTTGTCACATTATCCCCAACTTGAAAGAAATTTCATCCCGAAATTTAGCATGCGGTTACTGAGGAAGCTAGGTGAGTTGTATCGTTTACTGGTTTTCCTGGGGTGTCACATCATCCCCCCGTTGATTTGGAATTTCGTCCCGAAATTCTGAAGTTGTAGCTTCAGCCTCAGTAGTGGTTGCACGTTTTCCGAATAATTGGGGATACTTGAGTTCCATTTGATCTTCTCGTTCCCAGGTATACTCTGGACCACGACGGGAGTTCCAATGAACTCGTACAAGAGGGATTCTCGTGTTCTTGAGGACCTTAACATCCCGGTCCGTGATTTCAACAGGTTCCTCGACGAAGTGCAACCGTTCGTCGATAGTGAGTTCCTTCAAGGGAACTATGTGGGTCTCATCTGACGTACACTTCTTCAGATTCGACACGTGAAAGACGTTGTGAACTGCATTGAGTTCAGCTGGTAAGTTCAGTCTGTAGGCCACTTTGCCTATTTTCTCGATAACTTCGAAAGGTCCGACGTATCGTGGATTGAGTTTGCCGCGTTTGCCAAAACGAACCACACCCTTCCAGGGTGAAACTTTGAGTAGCGCTCGATCTCCAACCTGGAATTCGAGCAGTTTTCTATCTTTATCGGCGTATTCTTTCTGACGATCACGTGCTGCCGCCATGCGTTGTCGTATTTGAGCAATCTTTTCAGTAGTATCAACTACCATTTCTGGACCTGTGATCTGACTATCTCCCACCTCTGCCCAACAGAGAGGTGACCGGCATTTACGCCCGTACAATGCCTCGAATGGTGCAGCTTTAATGCTTGTGTGGTAGCTGTTATTGTATGAAAATTCCACAAGTGGCAAATGTTTTTCCCAACCATTGCCAAAGTCAATTACGCACGCCCGAAGCATGTCTTCTAGAGTTTGAATAGTGCGCTCAGACTGTCCATCTGTCTGAGGGTGATAAGCTGTGCTCATGTCTAAACGAGAGCCAAAAGATTTATGCATTGCTTGCCACAGTTCTGAAGTAAAACGTGCGTCACGATCAGAGATGATGGAGGTGGGCACCCCGTGCCTTGAGACCACTTCTTTTAAGTAAATGTCTGCTAAGGTAGAGAACTTGTCTGTTTCTTTGATAGCCAAGAAGTGAGCAGACTTTGTGAGTCGATCCACGATCACCCAAATAGTATCATTTCCGCGCGGAGATCTAGGTAGGCCAGTAACAAAATCCATGGAAATTTGCTCCCATTTCCATTGTGGTATCTCAGGTTGTTGGAGTGGTCCTGACGGTTTCTGATATTCTGCCTTGACTCTCGCACAAGTCAAGCATTTGCTAACGTATGTGGCTATGTGGGCCTTCATGCTAGGCCACCAGTATGTAGTCTTAATATTGTGGTACATTTTATCCGAACCAGGGTGTACCGAGTAGCGAGACTTGTGAGCTTCATCCATTACCAGCTCGCGTAAGTTGCCGTACAGTGGGACCCAAATGCGTCCTGTGATGTAGTAAGCACCATCTTCCTTCTGTTCTAATCGTTGTCTTGAGCCGCGTAGGGCTTCAGCCCTGACATTTTCTGGTTTCAATGCTTCTATCTGAGCATCTCGTATCTGGGAAGGAAGGCTAGACTGTATGGTGAGTTGTAAAGCTCGCACACGCTTAAGCGCGGTGTCCTTTCGACTGAGGGCGTCAGCCACAACATTGGCCTTGCCTGGGTGGTACCTGATTGAGCATTCGTAATCGTTTAGCAGTTCGACCCATCGTCGCTGTCGCATATTCAGTTCCTTCTGTTTGAATATATGTTCGAGGCTCCTGTGGTCAGTGTAGATAGCACATTTAGTGCCGTACAAGTAGTGTCGCCATATCTTAAGTGCAAAAACAACCGCTCCCAACTCTAAGTCGTGTGTTGTGTAATTCCGTTCGTGAATCTTAAGTTGGCGCGAAGCATAAGCAATAACTTTATCCCTTTGCATCAATACACATCCAAGACCTTGGATAGATGCATTGCAGTAGACTACAAAATCGTCCGTGCCTTCAGGCAGTGAGAGGATAGGTGCGCTACAGAGTCTATCCTTTAAGTGTTGGAACGCTGTTTCCTGTGCATTACCCCAACGGTAAACAACACCCTTCTGTGTCAATAGTGTAAGCGGCTGAGCAATCTTTGAAAAATCTTTGATGAACCGTCTGTAATAGCCCGCCAAACCCAAGAATTGGCGTATTTCGGTTGGTGTGCGAGGTGCGGGCCAGTTCTTGATCGAATCCACCTTGGATGGATCGACATGAATCCCATCCTTGTTTACCACGTGGCCTAGAAAGTGGACTTCATGAAGCCAGAAGTCACATTTGGAAAACTTAGCGTATAGCTGTTCCGTTCGTAGAAGTTCCAGTATAAGTCGTAAGTGCTGCTCGTGTTCCTCCTGACTCTTCGAATAAATCAGGATGTCGTCGATAAAAACAATGACGAACTTGTCGAGATAGGGTTTGCACACCCTGTTCATAAGATCCATAAATACGGCAGGCGCGTTCGTTAGCCCGAATGGCATGACCATAAACTCGTAGTGGCCGTAGCGAGTTCTAAATGCTGTTTTAGAGACGTCCTCATCCCGGACTCTCAGTTGATGATACCCCGACCTTAGATCAATCTTCGAGTAATAGCTCGACCCTTGCAACTGGTCGAATAAGTCGTCGATGCGTGGAAGAGGATAGCGATTCTTCACAGTCACCTTGTTCAGTTTGTGGTAGTCTATACACATGCGGAAGGTACCATCCTTCTTCTTTACAAAAAGTACTGGAGCTCCCCAAGGCGAAGAGCTAGGACGTATGAAACCCTTTTCCAAGAGTTCTTGTAGTTGCTTAGACAGTTCTTCCAGTTCAGTTGGAGCTAAGCGATAAGGTGCTCGAGCTATAGGTGCTGCTCCTAGAGCTAGCTCGATCTGAAATTCAACCTGACGATGAGGCGGTAACCCAGGTAACTCTTCTGGAAACACCTGAGGAAAGTCGCGTACTACAGGAATATCCTCAATCTTTTTCTCTTTCTTCGATGTATCCGTAACGAGAGCTAAAACAGCTGTGTGGCCCTTTCGTAAACACTTCTGAGCCTTCAAGAAGAAATGATGCCACTCACGACACCACTCTTGTCGCCTTGAACTTCGAGAGGTTCTTCACCAGAGCGTGGAATACGAATGGTCTTCTCCTTGCATAGGATCTCTGCTTGTTGTTGGGATAACCAGTCCATACTAGTGACGATGTCGAAACTATCGCAACGCTGGGGTCATTCCTAGTATCACCCTGACCAATCACGAACACTCGACCCCTGGCACCATTGCCGTCGTTATTACCCCCATTGTTGCCTCCATTATTGTTCCTGTTTCCTTGGTTGTGGTTCTGATTCTGGTTCAACTGTGAGCAGTGTCTTTTGAAGTGTCCTTCAGCACCACACTGATAACATCCCTTGTTACCCTGCTGTTGCTGCTGATTCTATAGATCTTGTGTCTGTTGTTGTTGGTTCTGGCTTGCAGGACGTGAGTTTCTACCATCTTTGGCTCCATGACCAAGCTTGTCGCATCATTGACAATGATTTCGGTTGCACTGCCCGCTGTGGTGCAAGTTACATTGTTTGCACTTAGGGTGGTTTCCCCTGTATTCACCCTGTCCTTGACTAGTAAAAGGTTGCTGACCAGGACTTTGGTTGTCATCGATCTTTCGCTGCTGTGCCTGGGACGGAATCGTAGTCGAACCCTTGCTAGAGGTTCCATCCCACTTTCATTTTTGTTGTCACTGGGAATAACAGAAGTAGTAGTAGCAATACGTCTAGGCAGCTTGTTCTGTTCCACTGCCTGGTCTGCGAGACGATGAGCAAGATGAGTAACATCTTGAATAGTAGTAAGATTAGCAGTCATCACATAGTTTTGAATTCCTGGTACTAAGCCTTTGAGGTACAGCTCAAAGCTCTTTATGGGAGGGTCCACCATAGTTGGACACAAAATTGCTAGTTTGTTGGATCGTTATCGTGTACGCTTCTATCTCTGACCCCGTCATCTTCATGTTAAGGGACTCCACTTCCAACTTGTGGATGGCATCATAACTACTGTATCCACGTTTGATCGGTTCCTTAAAATCATTCCATGGGGTGGCATTGGCAGCCGCCAGCCCCAGGATCTGAACTTGCGCGTTCCACCAAGTTAGCGCAGTGCCTTCGAGAGTGCCGATAGCGTACTTCACCCTACGAGCCTCAGGGCATTCACACATCTCGAAGACCGATTCGAGCTTCTCAAACCTGTGGAGGAGTCCAACTGCTCCTTCTGTGCCACTAAAAGTACTAGGACAACAGTCCATGAAAGTTTTGAAGGTGCAAACAGGAGGCTGAGCGTGTTGACCTGTCGTGTGCGTAAGAGTAAACATACTTGAGCACGAGTGTTGGTTTACGAGAGTAGGATCTAAAGATCCTAGTGTAAGTGGTGATGGCAGGTTACACCTCCTGCCTGGGCAGCTGCGAGTGCTGCAGTAACTTGTTCACTGATCGAAGCCGCCAACTGGGCTTGAGTTAGGTTAACGTGTCCACTCATGATCTTGACATCAAGGAGAACATGAGTAAGAGAGGTTCGCGAATAGTGCGATGACAGAAGAGAGTGAGCACACAAATATTCTCAAGCAATAAGGATTGTGTGTGTCTAAGCATACCATGAGCAAAGTTCTATGTAATTCTAGCATGTAGGCAATAAACATAAACCTTATTACCTAAGATGTTGAGTCTTGCACGTGGAGCGAGGCGTCGTTGTGGATCGTTGAGAGCACTGTTCTGGTTATAGTCTGGTTTTAATAAAAACGTTTTTCCCATATTAAAACCAAGTTCTCTATAACCAATGGCTCTGATACCAATCTGTCACACCCCCAAAATCCACCTGCGGAGTATCACCGCTTAGGAGCGTGACTGACCAGGATCAAGCCACCAATCATATAGAACAATGTATAAAGTAAAAGTAATTGCAATTTAATCAAACCAATCCATATGAGAGGTGTTCCAAAACATAAATATGTTATCACTGTTTAGCGGAAGCGTATAAATAAACCCAACACAATAAAGTGTGAAATGTCATAATGTCTAATCAAGTATTCACGATCCTTGTCCACAACGACTGCGCCTCCCGTGCAAGCTCCATAAGTACCTAAGGTCCTGCAAGGCATGTAACAGAGGATCAACAACTAGTTGAGCGAGTTCACAGAAAGTAAATGCGTAATAGTAAGTTCGTATGTAACATGTGGCTCTACTGGGCCGATAGTACGTTCTATTGGTGGGGGCTTCCCATGTTATATATATCCCCTAGACTATTCGTAATCATAAGTATCCTTCCCAATCTGAGGATAGTAGTAAGTATAGGTTTACGCAGGTTTTATGTAAGTGCCCTTCCAAACCGAGGACAGTACGTAGCGAGTACGTAGGTTTAGCGCTGGCGTCCTTCCCAATCCGAGGACGGTAGTACGTAGGTTTAGCACTGGCGTCCTTCCCAATCCGAGGACGGTAGTACGTAGGTTTTACGTAGGTTTAGTGCTGGTGTCCTTCCCAATCCGAGGACAATACGTAGGCTTTATGTAGAATTTGACACAGGTATCCTTCCCAATCCGAGGACCGTGGTAAGTAGTCTAGTGGTAATGTAAGTACAGGTAATCATTCAATCCCATTCCCAACCCAACTGGGGAATCCCATGCCTTGGTAAGAGTGTGAACTCACCTTGGTTTGCTCGGTATGCTAAGTATGTGCTCAAGGTAAATCAATCACGTCCTAAAGTATGCACGTATACATAATCAGTTTGTAGTCACGAGGTACACGTATAAGCATGTAGTACATATTCACAATCATACGAGTCATGTTTAACATTTAACAGCAGTTAGATATTCCAGTTAACACTTAACCGCAGTTAACTAACCATGTTAACTTTTAACAGAAAGAAGGTAAGTTACTGTGCTGATTACATAATGGCGAAACACACATATTGACGAAACACACCATTCGGCGAAACACAAATCGGCGAAACACATTCTGTTTCGCCGTGATCTTGTTTGGCGAAACAAGATTCTATTTCGTCGACCGTCCTTGGCGAAACACTTTCTGTTTCGCCAAGAGATCGGTTTCGTCAAGACAGATTCGAGGTGATGTCAGTTACGTACTCAAATACATGCAGAAACCCTAACAGCCGTCGCCATCAAGTAGCAATCATACCGAAATCATTTAGCACAGAATCATAACACAATCCTCACGTAATCATCGTCTAGTATGAACCCTAGTTTTAAACGCATCTCAAACTGATTAACATACAACCTCATATCATCGAGCCCTATCCGAAACTAATGTGGATTCAGAATTATAACATATTAACAACATCCAGAACTGAGTATTCGATCATGTTAAGTTTCGCATATAATTACACATCCGATTAACCATGTATATCGAAATCTACATCATCATACACATATATTCATAATCTGTTTCATAACTCAGCATTTACATAAGCACATAACAAGTAATCAAAACATCAATAGGACCGAGTTAACGAACCCGTACTAACCGAGATGAAAGAAATAATGATTTGATCGCTCAAAGACTTGGGGAGACACCCACAGCTGCCGACACACTTAGGAGAGAGTTCTAGGGTTTCTATTTTGCCAAGGGTGTGAAACTAGAACCGTTTCACGTAATTATACACGGAAATAACATTCTGGGCCGTACTGGGCTTTTGGCGAAACTGGTCCGGCGAAACAGTCTGTTTCGTCGAGTTCGGTTTGGCGAAACATGCTTGTTTCGTCGAGTATGATCATGGCGAATCACAACTCTGTTTCGTCGAGTTGTTTCATATGTTCAGTAGTTTATGTTATTTCAAATACACTAAGTCTCATGCTATAATATCAACACATAACCAAGCAAACATAATACTTTTATTATCACACAAAGTGTATCGTTACAAATCAGACGAGTCAAACAACTAGACAGTCAGAGTCAACGTGCAATAAATGCGAATAAAGAATGTCGGAAACTCGAGTTGTCACAGATGTACCAGACCCACCTGCAGTACCGGATGCAGTTGCACCGGAACCTGTGGCAGCTGGTTGATCAGGATTTGCTGCATCATCGTCCTTGTCATCTCCACGCTTTGAGGGAACGATGCCCAAAGCTTTGCACCTTTCATTCCAAAGTGTAACTACTTTGTGATCAAATTTCTTCATGTTTGCTTGAATAGGCTTGAAGGCTTCTATTAATCGATCATCACGATTTTTATAGCGATCCGACAGCTCTGTATGCTTCTGCTTTAATGCTTTTGCCTCATTCTCTAACACAGTACTATGCCCCTTCATTAACTCAACTTCTCTATCACGAGCCTTGTTGGCTTCTTTCAGTCTTTCAATCTCTTGAGCTTGTTCTCTTATCTTGAGATTCTCTGCACTAACAAGTGAGACCAGCCTGTTGTGTGCCTCAGCATCCTGTGTTCGCTGTACACGGTATTCTTCCATCTTTCTAGTATTCCGACCAACTAAGGTACCCAATTCACTGACTTGTTCAATCAGAAAGTGAATTTTCTCAGCATCAGACAACCCAGACAATGTTTCTGCTAAAGTTGGCCGTGAGGGCTCAGGTCCTGAGAAACCAGACTGGCCAGATGGACCAGAAGTACCTGTTGGACCAGAAATAACAAGAGGAGGACATGTATGTGTACCTGAGACAGGGGTTGCAGGCGGCTGTTGATCAACAGTCGTCGTGCGTGCCCCAGAGGACGTCTGTGGAGATGAGACCAGCTCCAGCATCTCTGATGTAGTTAACTGATCACTGACAGGAGGCAGCTGATGCTCCGGAGGCGTTGAATGCTGGATCGGATCAGGTATAGTGACATCACCAGCAGTTTCACCTGTTGACCTTAATCCGCCCTTTGATTTCTTTGATTTCTTTGAAGTACGAGTACCTTCTCTTCTTGCTTGCCTCTTCTTTCTGACTAAACCAGGAGCAGCAGGAATATAATCATCATTTTTGTCAGATTCTACGGCATTAACCGGTTTCTCAATACGTTCGAAACCACGAAAATTTCCGCGTTGATCGTAAGCCTTTCGCATCCCTGGTGGAGGAGGATTATCATCCTCAGAAGACGAATCATCATTACCAGAACCTCCTTCAACATCAGAAGACGAACTGCTTTCATCCGCCAACCTCCTCGGCTCGTCCACCTTACTTTTACCTTTGTCTGTCGCATCATCGCCTGACCGACTTGCAGGACCAACAACATTACCACAGACATCTGATTCAATGAACACTCCTTGAACTTCTTCTGCAGCAACATTTACATCAACTTCAACATGTGCTGCAACACTGGAACTGCCAGCAGACTTCTTGCTCGATGCTTTAATTCCGTGCTTAGCCCCGAGTTGTGTGTTGCCCAACGCAATTAATCTGGGCTCTTCGTCATCAGAATCACTTCCATCTCGACGCCACTTGTGGTTCTGTGGTGCCTCGTAGGCTAGATCATCGAGGTGACCAATAAGCTTTCTGACTGGATCAGATTCCTTATACTTAGACATAGATTTGAAGATCAGCAATGTACGCTCGTTCATCGGATTGACTGGAAGGACATCTGCTTCAACCTTGGGAAGATTCGGAATCTGATCATCTATCATCATTTGCAAGAATCTTGGATATAACCAAAACTTGGTTGACGTCCGTTGATTTGCTGACGGAAGTGGCCTGCGGGCATTCTCTTTCAGATTGTCAAAAATGTAACGAGATATGTTGAACGGCTTGTTCAGAATTAAAGCCGTAAACAATCCCGTCAACTTAATAGGTGACAAATCGTATCCAGACCATTTGTTGCTCAAACAATGAATAAGAATATGCAACAAAAACTTGTATCGTAACGGCATGAACCCCTTGCTTATCTGATTTGCTAGCACATTATCGCTGTAACGTAGCCTCATCAATAAACCACGCTGACACTGTAAATCAATAGAAGTCGAATCTTCTGGTTGATCTCCCAATTGCAAACGCGCTCTGATGGTGTTCTCGGTGATCACCACGGGTTTCTCAGTGACGAATCCTCTAACCACTTCTTGGTTATTCACTGTTTCAACCACAGCAGAATTCCAGAATTCCTTGATCTGGGACTGGTAAGCGGTGTGTTGTGTAGTAATGGCATAGTTGATTCGTGTCCGGTGAAGATACTGCATTATCCCATCGAATTCCGGACTAACTTTGTCTTCCAGTTGCAGATACGCGGCCATGTTGTGTCTTGGCTCCGACATAGATTCAACCTCTGACTTTTCTTTCTTAGTTGGTTTTGCCCGTTCTTTCTTTTCTTTCGGTGCCATTTCTCGAAATACGAACCGCCTCGAAGGATCCTCTACCTTTCGAAAGATGAAGAAGTTGCTCGAAAGATGGGACTTTGGGTCGAAGGATCCAGATCTGGATCGAAAGATACCAGATATTTGTGGAACCCTCAACAACCTCGAAAGACGATCCTCGAAGGATATCTTTCGACCCGATCCATCTTTCGAGAAGTCTGATCAGCTCGAAGGATCCAATTGGTCAAATCTTTCGAGCATCAAGAATGACTTTCATTGACCATCTGATCTTTCGAGGGCCATTGCTTCCTCGAAGGATCAGATTTTCACCAACACTTTGGATTTTGGGAATTTGCAATTCAAACCCTTCAAATTCTTAAAAGTTTTCAGAAACGACCGTTTTGAAAAATTGTCCGTTATGAAGTTCTGCAAAGGTCAGTTTTATGAAGTATCTCGGCTTGCTAGGTATCTGATCGAGTACCAACATCGGTTAATCAAAAATAAAATTAAATTGAAAATGTTTTTTGGATTTTGATAATATAAAAGACAACAATTTGAATATCCTTTGAATGTTATCAAACGACATCACCGCTAATGTCGTGCTGATATGCACCAAACGACAAAACTGTTTAAAAAGACAATAAAGGTTAAGCAGTAAATAAATATGTACAAACACAACAATATTTTTGCGAGTTTCTGGCGAAGAGAATCATATCAGTTTGCGGTCTTTTGTCAAAACACATTTCCTTTTAATATTCTTTTACAGAAGTGGATAAGTATTCTACCACAATTACCGATATTGTTATCCACTTAAACTCAGCGATCAAGTGTAATCATAATACATTGAGATACATTTAAGGTATGATTTATACTTACCGACTGGTGTTCATCCACTCACGACACATTCCCGTATCAAGGTATGCACGAGAGTTCATCTTACTGGGGAGTATACCATTTATCATCCGTTTTTAACGTATATAAAATGTGAACAAGTCACTTATTTGATTTGAAAACAAGCCCTATGTGATAGAATCACTTATTGATGAGGAACTTGATTTTCGTATGCATGAGGGCACATGAGCAAGTCCGTGAACAGGTCAGTACTTCCGTACAGCAGAGAGACGAACTTGACTCCCGGATAAATGTGATATTTTATCACTTATTTGATTGGACATGTGATTGTTTATCACTTATTGAGGTCGAATGCAGTATGTACACGTATGTATAGTATCATGGAAGATCTAGACTTGCGTCCCCTTTATTTTTCGGTAAAAGATACAACCATGATACCCAGATGATAAACAGCATAAACCCCGAATATCTCAGAACCTCGGCAATCTATCAAACGAAATTTCGGTTCCAAGACCATATGCCAATGAGCGGTTCCCACGCGGTTTTCAGTTCGTTATGTTTATATCTCCTGCATACTTTAAAATGATCGTGAGTCTACCGGTACATCATTAGTAGAGCTACTTATCTTTTTCTTTTCTTGTGATTTCTAGAAGCATGTTTCGACCGACCTCTGATGTAATATCATTTTCTCTTATATTACCAAGAAACTCATTTTTGTTTTTCTATTGTTTTTGTGTTTTTCTGAATTTTCTCCCCCTTAAATGCAGAAAGTAAATAAAGTAAAGACATATTTTTGTATTTTTGCGGTTTTTCAATGTTTTTGTATTTTCCTTGAAACATTCTCCCCCTAAAATAAAATAAAGTAAAAACTTTTTTTTTTTTGTGGAAAAATATTTACAAAAAAAACGATTTTCCGATGTCGGTTACTCTTGCTTCACCTTTATGCCGTTTACCAAAAGTAAATAATCGAATCTTGATTTATCAAATGCTTTGGTAAAAAGGTCGGCACGTTGGTGATCGGTATGAATGTGAACTACATCGATAAGTCTCTTTTCAAAGCAATCACGTATGAAGTGATATTTAATATCGATGTGCTTCGTTTTTGAGTGCTGTACAGGATTTCTAGTGATCTGTAAAGCAGCTTCATTATCAACAAAAATAGGAGTAGTTAGGAATTCAAAACCGTAGTCCCGCATCTGTTGTTGGATCCATAGAACCTGGGAGCAGCAACTAGACGCAGCAATGTATTCCGCTTCACATGTAGACGTAGCCACACATGTCTGCTTCTTGCACTGCCAAGTGACTAGGCGATTGCCTAAGAACTGACATCCTGCTGTAGTTGATTTGCCATCTTTCTTGCAGCCGCCGAAATCAGAATCACTGTAAGCCTTGAGATCGAAGTTATCATCCTTAGGGTACCATAACCCGGTGTCAGGGCAAACCCTTCAGATAACGAAATATCCTTTTGACAGCAGCATAGTGAGAGACCTTCGGATTCGCTTGGTATCTGGCGAGAAGGCATGTTGGATACATAATGTCGGGTCTTGATGCGGTGAGATACATTAAAGATCCAATCATAGCACGATAAAGTGAAGAGTCCACAGCTTCCCCCTTTTCATCCGGAGTAATCCCATGATTCTGCGGAAGAGGAGTAGAAATTGGCTTCGAATCGGACATCTGGAACCGGCTCAAGATGTCTCCGACGTACTTGGTTTGATGGATAAAAATTCCAGATTCGGACTGATAAACTTGCAAACCCAAGAAGAACGTCATTTCACCCATCGCACTCATCTCGAATCGATCTTGCATCACCTTCTCAAATTCCTTGCATAAATTATCATCGGTAGAACCAAAGATAATGTCATCGACGTATACCTGTACCAACAGAAGATCTTCACCTTTTTCTTTGATGAAGAGGGTACAATCGATCAAACCCCGTCTAAACCCGTTGTTCAGCAAGTAGGTAGACAGTGTCTCATACCAGGCTCGAGGTGCTTGATGAAGACCATATAACGCTTTGTTAAGTAGTAAAACTCTGTCAGGATGTAATGGATCTTCAAACCCCGGTGGTTGCTCGACATATACTTCCTCTTCGACTACTCTGTGAAGAAATGCACTTTTAACATCCATCTGGTACACCTTGAATTTCTTGAAGGATGCGTAGGCTAGAAAGATTCTAATAGCCTCCAGACGTGCAACAGGTGCGTACACTTCATTGTAGTCAATACCTTCTATCTGACTGAAACATTGAACAACTAACCTTGCTTTGTTTCGGACAACAATTCCACGGTCATCCTTCTTGCACTTAAACACCCAACGAGTTCCGATCTTCTTGTAATTGTCGGGCCTATCAACCAATTTCCATACGCCCAACTTCTCGAACTGCTGAAGTTCTTCTTGCATGGCTTCCACCCAGGAATCATCTTTCAATGCCTCCTTCCAAGATCTCGGCTCTTCTTGGCTAACATAGCAGGCGAAAGACCAATCATTTTGTTGTCCCGATTCTCGTATCTCAGCATACAAGCCAGCATTTTCATTATTTCTGATTTGATTTCTTGTCCTTACACCACTGAGAACATCACCTATAATATTCTGCTGAGGATGAATGTTATGAATTCGGGTTTCAGGAACTAGAGGAATTTCAACATTTGTCCTCAAGTTATTGATATTTAAATTCCCGATATCATTCTGAAGCTGTTGAGTTGTAGAAGATGATGCATTTTCTTCTTCGACAATTGGCGCAGACACTGGATCCGTTGCTTCTGAAGTACCTTGAATCGGACCCCGTGCTTCACCATCATTTGCATCAACATACTCCTCATCTTCCGATGACAAATTGTAGTCGACAACATCATTAAACACCTCATTTGAAGCGAGATTGTTGACAGAAGAAGATGCTTGTGAGTCAACAAGGATTGGGCGAACTAACTGAGAGCCAGTCGCATTCTCGCTTTCAGACAACATTTGAGCAATTGCATTGTCATCATCAAATGTCGGCAGATTGAATGAGTCGAAAAACCATCATAATCGAACATCCATGGATCCCCAGAAGGCTTCGGTGGATTAGAATATCTTTGAACTCTTACTTCACCCCACTCTTCAATCTTCTTGGTAGTTAGGTTCCATACTCGCAGATTAGGAGTAGCATACCCAAGGAAGTAACCTTCGATAGCTTTGGCACCAAACTTCCCGTCAGGCTCAATCATGGTACATGGTGCACCAAAAGGTTCTAGATATTCCAAGTCAGGAGTCTTCTTGTGTAGGAGTTCGAAACACGTTTTGCCATGTCTTTTCACTGTGAGAACCCTGTTTAACGTGTAACAAGCCGAGGCAACAGCTTCAGTCCAGAATCGAACTGGAAGCTGAGACTCAACCAACATGGTTCTTGCAGTCTCAATTATGGTTCTGTTCTTTCTTTCAGCGACTCCGTTTTGTTGTGGCGTGTACCGAGAGCTGTATTCATGAAGGATTCCTTTTGCAGTGCAAAATTCATCCATAACCCTGTTTTTGAACTCGGTTCCGTTGTCGCTTCGAATTCGCCTCACCTTTAGATTATAAAGATTTTCCAACAAGGTGATCAAATTCTTTAGAATTTCTGGAGTCTCGCTCTTGTGGACCATGAAGTCAACCCATGAAAATCTTGAATAGTCATCAGTTACTACCAAGCAGAAAACTTCCCCGTGCACACTCTTGTGTTTGACTGGGCCGAAAAGGTCCATATGCAGACGTTCGAGTGGCATGTTTACAGTGTTAACCTTCTTCAATGGATGTGATTTCTTAATCTGCTTCCCTTTCTGACACGACACACAGACATCTTGAAGTTGAAAATTCTTCACATTGACACCTCTCACCAGATTGTTTTTGACAAGGTGATTCATTTTTCTGAGGTGAATATGACCCATCCGTCTGTGCCAAGAGATCGTCTCCTTTTCAGTGGCTTTTGAAATAAAGCAAGTAACTTGTTTGGACTTGGTTATTGCTTGGCTCATATCGAGGACATACAAATCATTAACTCTTGGTGCTGATAAGAGAATCCATTCTTCGGGAATCTTGAATCCTGGCTTCAGCACATAACAACCGGCATCATCAAAATGCACGGTGAACTTCTTGTCGCAGATCTGAGAAACACTCAGGAGATTGTGATCCAGCTGTTGCACATAATTGATTTTGTCGAAACTCACAACTCCATTTGAGATCATTCCCTCGCCGGTGATATACCCTCCTTTGTCTCCAGCAAACGCAACATATCCTCCTCTTATACTTCGCACATCAAAAAGAAGACGATAGTCGCCCGTCATGTGCCTGGAAGCCCCACTATCAACAATCCAATGACTATTAATAGTTCCTCCTGGAGCCGCCTGCACACGCAATTAACTTATCAGTTTGAGAGGGGGACCCAAGCCTTTGTTGACTTGGGTCGTCCTTGATCATCAAGGAAAGTGATTTCAATCACTTGATGATTAGGAAAAAGAACCTGTGGTGCTCCCCCTGATTGAATTACCTGCTTTTGCTTCCAAGCTGTTTGTCCTTTACCAGTATTTGAATTTATTGTTTTAGCATTTACTGGTTTTACAGTTTCAAATTTTGCTTGTACAGGTTTTTCTTCTTTGACCTCTGATTTTAAGGCCTTTTCAATTACCTTTTGATTCTTTTGCTTTAACTTCTTTTCCCTTTCTTTCAAGACACGTGGGTCTTGTTTCGGGGAAACTGATCGTTTTCGGTAATCGATTTCTTGGGGAGCACTCGTTTTTTACTTCAGCTTTTGCACGTGTGGGCAATATCTTACAATATGCCCAACTGTCCCACATTCAAAACATGTTCTCCGCTCTACAAACTTCGGAGAAACACGTTGATGACCAGACGGAGAACCAGACCATGAACTTTGTGATCTAGACGTGCTTGGACCTAAATCACATCCGTTGGTGTGTTGGGTGTAATTATTCTGATCATTTCGTTTTAAAATTCGAACTTGTTGTCACACCCCGACCACGTAGAACATACAAAACGTGGCGGAAACGTCGGGGAGTGTTGTAACAGAATTAATGTTTCAAATCCATGGCAATTAAAGTTTCGTTTTATTCAACAAATATGAGAGTTTACATTGTTTAAACAAGAAACAAAGGGTACATAACATAAAGTAGCTAGTTCTTGTCTCGTTTTAAGTCACTAAGGCACAGGTCCTCCTAAGTGTGTCTTGATAAGTCCTATACATCATCACCTGAAAACACATGTGAAAATAGGTACGTCAGCATAAAAATGCCTGTGAGATACATAGGTTTTGTGAAAATCGGATTCATGACTAATGTTTGAGAAAATGTTTAGTCATGAACCTTGTTATTTGCTTTGTCTTATAAATCATTTGAAAAACAATAAGATCAGATGATATGTATAAATAAGAGAATAATGTATGGTTAAATGAATAACCATGTAAAATGAGTTTGTATAAGATAAGTTGTTTGTAAAACAATGTCTTGTGAAAAGTATGTTATTTGTATAAAATGTCATATGTCATAAACTGAAATGATTCAAATAACGCTACGATATGTAATACCATACAAACACTTATATATAGGAAGTACCAGCGGCGTAACCACCATGCTTGTATCATATTACACACGCCTCGTTACTTAATCGCTTACTCAAACCAAACCATCAGGATGTAATGTTTAACAATTGTAGAAATGTTCATGTATAGTCAAATACGGTTCACACGGTTCACAGATACAAACGGTTCACAGATACAAACGGTTCACAGATACAAACGGTTCACAGATACAAACGGTTCACAGATACAACGGATCACATAGTCAAATGATTACAACGGTTCAAAATGTAGTATAATGTGTTAATATGCTGGATGAGCATATGCAACAGAAAGGCAATGTAAAACAATGTACTAAGTAATGCACACAATGGGCACACCTAGCATGAAATGTAATGAAATCATGTACTATAATGTACTAACGAACATAGCATGTATATGATGTGAAAACAGGAAAGCTTGAAAGTAACAAGTAGGCACATGTGTTCCACCCCAAAATAGTTTGGAAAACAGTAAAAGAGGGGTCTATGTACTCACTTGAGATTGCTCAGTAGTCCTTGAGTAACAACCAAACAATGCTAGAGATCGCGGATATCAAACGGCACCTAATATAGGTAACTATGTTAATAAACCGGACCTAAATCGGAAGATCGGGTAGCATGAGGGTTTGTAAACCAAACGAGTGTGGAGACTCGTGTGGTATGGTTCAACAAAGCCTACATACTAAATGAAACCTAACATAAGTGCTGTCGACCCATTACGACCCGTTTAGGTAGCTTATGCTACTTTAACGCGTCGTTTGCGTGAAACGCGTTCGGACCGCCTAACTAGTCCTATGACAAGTGTTATATGCCTAAACATGTTACATAATCAGTTATGTGACAAAAGTTTAGGTTACATATGCTTAATTACCAATTATACATGAAAAGGGTATTCTGGTAATTTACCTAAGGCATATAAACTACCTATCATACAACTACTTAAACTATGTGACCATAGGGTATAACCTCGGAAGGTTATTCCCTACCTACTATGGTCACCTAATGTATTTGGTCTGATCCTAATGATCGACCAAATGGGTCGAGTTCGAAGGTATAGGCGATTTATTAGATCGCCTACCCTACGACCCTAGACAACGTGGTAATCAGTGGGCATAGTCCCAAGGGACTATGACCAACGTGATTACACTCACGTTGCGAAGTTCCTACGAACTTCGCATTGACCATAAGCTGGTCAACGCTGAAAGTCAAACAAAGTTTGACTTTCTGACTCGAAAAGCAATAAAATAAGGAAAAGAACGAAATAATACTTACGAAGGGTCCCCGAATGCTAATCTCGATCCAAGAATCTCAGGTATGAAACAATGGTTTCAACTTAGAGTTCCTAAGATCAAGATTCTAGTGATTTTAGCAATGGGGGTGGATGGGTATTTATAGGAATACCCAAACCGTTAAGATCGCTTGTCGAATATCGTGCCTTAATCGTAACCGTACAAGTGTCGGAAAGTTATGGTGCCTAAAAACCATCCTTATCCGCTGACTAAGCATCTTAGAATGTGTGGTTGTGGATCAACCAGCTGCAACTTGCTGAAAACAACATCGAATCTGGTCTGATATGCGGACGCGGCCCGCATCAGGATCAGATAAGTCTCAGGCGGGCCGCCTGGGATGTCTGATCTGCAAACATGTTTCAGTTTTGACAGTTTCAGTCCCTGCACGTGTTTAAGCCCATTTCCGGCACTTCTAAGGCCCGTAAAGCCAACTTTAAGGCCCTAAAATGATGCCTAAACATTGTGGACATGAAACATGCTCAAAAATATGTCGGATGTTGGTTCGTTTGGTCGTACGAACGCGATGTTCGCTTAATTACGACGGAATGCGCACAAGCGCGAAAAACGATCCAAATGACGCAACGAATGGATTTCTCTTATTCCAAACACTAAAATAAAATATTATAGTGCTTACATAAATTTTTGGATGTCCGGATGTATTCAGAACGTAAGTTATGCGCGAAAATGCAAACTTGTGCACTTTTTGACACTTTTAGTCCCTGAATGACCCAAAAGTTTATTTTAGCATACCGAACCCCTCAAAGCCTATTTCTAAGCTATGCAAAGGATATTTATGGCATGTTTAACTTATGATCATGTTCCAGAAGGTCTGTTACAGTTCAAATTGGCATACTTTCGCAGTTTGTCAACTTTAGTCCCTGTAAGCGATTTAACTAGATTTTGCTATACCAAAGCCTTCAAAACTTATTTCTAAGTTATGTAAAGGTTAATTAAGGTATGTTAAGCCAATGTCACTATTCCGGAGTGCTCGTTGCATTAAACTGGCTATATTTACGCATCAGTGCGCGTATAACCTTCCAGAAAGCGATATAGAGTTTGAAATCGAACAAGAATTGATATGTGTAACCGATACACATATTTTTACAAATCCCAAGTATGAAATACAATATTTCATTGGTTTGGCATTTGTTTGATGGCCGTGGAGGCACAAGTGTTACAGTCTCCCCTACTTTAGGAAATTTCGTCCCGAAATTAATACGTAGGAGTCTATTTGTAACTTTGTGTCAAATAACCACCAGAGATATGTAAAGCATAATCCTGTCATTTCCTTAATGGACATTCTTCAGAACGAAAATGAACAAACGGAGTCATTTTCCTCAACGAGTATTCTTTAGAAGCGGAAATGAAGGAATAAACAAACGGGGATTCATTTCCTCTACGGAAAATCTTCAGAAACGAAAATGAACAAACGGAGTCATTTTCAACAGATGCTTCCTCAGAAATGGAAATGAAAATGATAGACAAACGGATATTCATTTCCTCAACGGACAATTCTTCAGAAACGAAAATGAACAAACGGAGTCATTTCCAACGGTTGTTTCCTCAGGTTCAGAAATGAAGGATTAAACAATGGATATTCATTTCCTCAACGGATAATCTTCAGAAACGAAAATGAACTAACGGAGTCATTTTCAACGGTTGTTTCCTCAGGTTCGGAAATGAACGATTAAACAACGGATATTCATTTCCCTCGACGGATACTCTTCAGAATGAAAATGTACAAACGGAGACATTTTCCTCAACGGGTATTCTTCAGAATTGGAAATGAAGGATAAACGGACATTCATTTCCTCAACGGATATTCTTCAGAAGCGAAAAATGAATAGCTAGTTCATTTTTCCTCAACGGATACTTCATCAAAATTAGAAATGAATAGGGTTAACTTCTAGGTACATGACAAAGCTCGCTGTGGTTTCTGTGCACTAAATTCCATAATTATATATGCATCCATAATTACGTAATTCCTTGCATAGTCCGCACAGTTCGTTTTGTAATGTTGTGGGGAAGGATGTCGAACTTGTGATGACGGCGACTAGACTACCATGGGGTCCTTTTAATTAGATCCACAGAGGATCCTCTTAATTAGGCCTCCCAGGAGTCCTTTCAGCTATATCAATTAGTTTAACTAGACCACTCAAAGGGTCTAATTATAAAGCAGTACTTTATAATCCAAGGAACTTATCTACAACGTAGAAGTCCATTAAGGATTTTAGGTAGTGCCTTAGGGTATCCTACTATAAATTTCTTGTACAAGGATATGTAAGATTCTACGAGGATTTGGATAACATAATTTGGATCACATGACACATGAAAGATAACACATAAGCACATAACCACATAATTGTTTAATTGTTATTATCTTGTTATTGATTGCTATTAACTTGGCACCTCGTACTTCGTTTCTCTTGGAAGAAACGGGTACTTAGGATTTTTGTGAAAAACGCAAGAGATCATACGATGGAAGAAATTTGGGAGTAGTCTGTTCTTCAAGGAATGCGGTTCCTTGATTGTCGGTACTGTAGGGGATATGTTGTTTATACATACAATCACATAAATACATTGCAATGTAAATAAAAGATTTATTTATAAACAACGATAACAACTGTTTCTTGGATCTGGACAACAAAAGAAAATAATACATAAGACGTGATTATTTCTAAACGATGTTGTCTTCTGGTTGATCATATGCTCATCCCTGCGCTGGATTTGCATTAGCAAGCCTTGGGCAATTCCTACGAAAATGGCCCATCTGGCCACAGTTGTAGCAAGATCCCTGTGGAAAAAGAGCTTGAGCAGGATTGTTGCCAGCTTGATTTGGTGCAGCTGCGGTTGGGCAAACCCTAGCTGTATGACCTATAAGTCCGCAAACTTGGCATGTGCGGCACTTCACCCCAGCATGATGATGTAGGCCACATTGGTCGCACAAGGGTGTAGTTCCGTTGTGGGGTTTCCTGGCAGGGGGTTGAGCTGGTTGGTTGGGGATGGCTTGATCATTGTGAGTAACCATGGAAAAGTTCTGAGAAGCCTTTCGCTTCTTTGACCTCTTAGGGGATTCAGTCTGTTCATCCATGGTCTTTGATTCCTCGATTGGGTTCGATTCTTCGACCGGTTTCTTGTCACCTTTTCGGAAAAGTTTACCTTTCCTGATCTTTGATTCAGTCAAGGTTGCAGATAGCTCAATGGCCTGCCTAACTGTAGTAGGGTTGCTACCAGTCACGATGTCTTGTATTGAGTCAGGGAGGCCATCAATGTACTTTTCGATTGCCTTATCCAAAAGTGTGACCATGTTTGGGCATAACAGACTTAACTCCTCGTAACGGTTCGTGTAGGCTCGATGCTCACCGCTGTCTTGCTCAAGATCGTCGAATTCCCTTTCCAAGGCCCTGATCTCGTGACGAGGACAGAATTCCTTCATCATGAGAGCCCTGAGTTCAGCCCATGTCTGTGCTAGAGTAACTTCTACACCACGATCTCTCATCACCCCGTTCCACCACGTAAGGGCCCTCTTCTGGAACACACTCGAAGAGAACTCGACCTTGCGATTGTCAGGACACTACACGTGGCGGAAAGTATTCTCAATGCTCTCGAACCATTGAAGAAGCCCAGTTGCTCCCTCAGAACCACTAAACTTGAGCGGTTTAGCCGAGTTGAAACTCTTGAAGTTGCATGGAGCATTGTTGTTGTTGATGGCTTGCATCATTTGAGCATAAAGATTTGGGAAGGCGGCAGCCATTTGCTGCGCGATGATTTCCGCCAGTTCGGCAGTCGCTATCTGGCTTTCGCGTCGAGGAGGCATTCTAAAAGAGGAAACATGAAATGAAACGAGTGAGAGAATTAGACGAAAAGAATGAGATGAAACAAATCTGATGAAAGCAAGGATAGTGGTCATTTGTTTGTTACTACAAAGCAACAAACGACCCTGGTGATGAATCAAGTAAATAGGTCAAAAATAATGTATCGCGAAGTCATGCTCGCCTATAAGTGAACACTCATCCCAAGAATTCCCAGGTAAGCACAACTGGTCTCGCGTCTGATGAGATGTATACGAAGTGCTTGCCTAGACAGAAAACCCAGAATACAGGCATTAACCCTTCCAGTTTGCACGTGTTCACATTATTTAAAACCCAAAACCTTGACGAGATTTTGAAAACTCAAAGGGGTTCAAAACCATATAATAGAGGGTTCAAAACCTAGTAATTAATCATCCTAGAACAGATGATTAGTTTTCAAAGCGGTTTTGAAATTTATGTTCTTGTTGTGGTCGTCGCCTAAGGATAGGTGACGGTATTGTTTTATGACTAAACGCAAGTAAACTCGCGTTAGGGTCCTAAGAAGGTTATAGACTAGGTCAAAGCATTACTAATAACCTAATTCCCTATAACCATTAGTTCTGATACCATCTTTTCTGTCACACCCCGACCACGTAGAACATACAAAACGTGGCGGAAACGTCGGGGAGTGTTGTAACAGAATTAATGTTTCAAATCCATGGCAATTAAAGTTTCGTTTTATTCAACAAATATGAGAGTTTACATTGTTTAAACAAGAAACAAAGGGTACATAACATAAAGTAGCTAGTTCTTGTCTCGTTTTAAGTCACTAAGGCACAGGTCCGCCTAAGTATGTCTTGATAAGTCCTATACATCATCACCTGAAAACACATGTGAAAATAGGTACGTCAGCATAAAAATGCCTGTGAGATACATAGGTTTTGTGAAAATCGGATTCATGACTCATGTTTGAGAAAATGTTTAGTCATGAACCTTGTTATTTGCTTTGTCTTGTAAATCATTTGAAAAACAATAAGATCAGATGATATGTATAAATAAGAGAATAATGTAAGGTTAAATGAATAACCATGTAAAATGAGTTTGTATAAGATAAGTTGTTTGTAAAACAATGTCTTGTGAAAAGTATGTTATTTGTATAAAATGTCATATGTCATAAACTGAAATGATTCAAATAACGCTACGATATGTAATACCATACAAACACTTATATATAGGAAGTACCAGCGGCGTATCCACCATGCTTGTATCATATTACACACGCCTCGTTACTTAATCACTTACTCAAACCAAACCATCAGGATGTAATGTTTAACAATTGTAGAAATGTTCATGTATAGTCAAATACGGTTCACACGGTTCACAGATACAAACGGTTCACAGATACAAACGGTTCACAGATACAAATGGTTCACAGATACAAACGGTTCACAGATACAACGGATCACATAGTCAAATGATTACAACGGTTCAAAATGTAGTATAATGTGTTCATATGTTGGATGAGCATATGAAACAGAAAGGCAATGTAAAACAATGTACTAAGTAATGCACACAATGGGCACACCTAGCATGAAATGTAATGAAATCATGTACTATAATGTACTAACGAACATAGCATGTATATGATGTGAAAACAGGAAAGCTTGAAAGTAACAAGTAGGCACATGTGTTCCACCCCAAAATAGTTTGGAAAACAGTAAAAGAGGGGTCTATGTACTCACTTGAGATTGCTCAGTAGTCCTTGAGTAACAACCAAACAATGCTAGAGATCGCGGATATCAAACGGCACCTAATATAGGTAACTATGTTAATAAACCGGACCTAAATCGGAAGATCGGGTAGCATGAGGGTTTGTAAACCAAACGAGTGTGGAGACTCGTGTGGTATGGTTCAACAAAGCCTACATACTAAATGAAACCTAACATAAGTGCTGTCGACCCATTACGACCCGTTTAGGTAGCTTATGCTACTTTAACGCGTCGTTTGCGTGAAACGCGTTCGGACCGCCTAACTAGTCCTATGACAAGTGTTATATGCCTAAACATGTTACATAATCAGTTATGTGACAAAAGTTTAGGTTACATATGCTTAATTACCAATTATACATGAAAAGGGTATTCTGGTAATTTACCTAAGGCATATAAACTACCTATCATACAACTACTTAAACTATGTGACCATAGGGTATAACCTCGGAAGGTTATTCCCTACCTACTATGGTCACCTAATGTATTTGGTCTGATCCTAATGATCGACCAAATGGGTCGAGTTCGAAGGTATAGGCGATTTATTAGATCGCCTACCCTACGACCCTAGACAACGTGGTAATCAGTGGGCATAGTCCCAAGGGACTATGACCAACGTGATTACACTCACGTTGCGAAGTTCCTACGAACTTCGCATTGACCATAAGCTGGTCAACGCTGAAAGTCAAACAAAGTTTGACTTTCTGACTCGAAAAGCAATAAAATAAGGAAAAGAACGAAATAATACTTACGAAGGGTCCCCGAATGCTAATCTCGATCCAAGAATCTCAGGTATGAAACAATGGTTTCAACTTAGAGTTCCTAAGATCAAGATTCTAGTGATTTTAGCAATGGGGGTGGATGGGTATTTATAGGAATACCCGAACCGTTAAGATCGCTTGTCGAATATCGTGCCTTAATCGTAACCGTACAAGTGTCGGAAAGTTATGGTGCCTAAAAACCATCCTTATCCGCTGACTAAGCATCTTAGAATGCGTGGTTGTGGATCAACCAGCTGCAACTTGCTGAAAACAACATCGAATCTGGTCTGATATGCGGACGCGGCCCGCATCAGGATCAGATAAGTCTCAGGCGGGCCGCCTGGGATGTCTGATCTGCAAACATGTTTCAGTTTTGACAGTTTCAGTCCCTGCACGTGTTTAAGCCCATTTCCGGCACTTCTAAGGCCCGTAAAGCCAACTTTAAGGCCCTAAAATGATGCCTAAACATTGTGGACATGAAACATGCTCAAAAATATGTCGGATGTTGGTTCGTTTGGTCGTACGAACGTGATGTTCGCTTAATTACGACGGAATGCGCACAAGCGCGAAAAACGATCCAAATGACGCAACGAATGGATTTCTCTTATGCCAAACACTAAAATAAAATATTATAGTGCTTACATAAATTTTTGGATGTCCGGATGTATTCAGAACGTAAGTTATGCGCGAAAATGCAAACTTGTGCACTTTTTGACACTTTTAGTCCCTGAATGACCCAAAAGTTTATTTTAGCATACCGAACCCCTCAAAGCCTATTTCTAAGCTATGAAAAGGATATTTATGGCATGTTTAACTTATGATCATGTTCCGGAAGGTCTGTTACAGTTCAAATTGGCATACTTTCGCAGTTTGTCAACTTTAGTCCCTATAAGCGATTTAACTAGATTTTGCTATACCAAAGCCTTCAAAACTTATTTCTAAGTTATGTAAAGGTTAATTAAGGTATGTTAAGCCAATGTCACTATTCCGGAGTGTTCGTTGCATTAAACTGGCTGTATTTACGCATCAGTGCGCGTATAACCTTCCAGAAAGCGATATAGAGTTTGAAATCGAACAAGAATTGATATGTGTAACCGATACACATATTTTTACAAATCCCAAGTATGAAATACAATATTTCATTGGTTTGGCATTTGTTTGATGGCCGTGGAGGCACAAGTGTTACACTTGTTTTATAAAATCAATGTTAGATTTATCCTGAAATGTTTCAAGTTTGTCTGAACCCGTGGATCCAACAAAGTTCATTTTCGGTTCTCGTTTCTTAACAGGAGCTCTTTTGTTTTGCACCTTTTGTTGTTGAACCTTAGGTTGCTCAACCTTTGATTGTTGAATTTTAGGTTGTGCAGCCTTAGGTTGAGTAGCCTTAGACTGTTCAACTTTAGGTTGTTGAGCCTTTGGTTGTTCAGTCTTAGGCTGCTGAACTTTAGGTGCTTGAACATTCTTGTTCTGAGGCTTCTTTCCCTGTACCTTACCCTTTCCGGAGTTGACTTGTTGTTTTCGCTCAATTGGTAGTTTTTGGTTTCCGTATTGTTTTCTAATTTGTTCACACGGAATTGGATCACATTGAGTGACGGTAATTTTGCCACTTTTGTTCCCCAAAAACTTATCAGTACATCCTTCAAAAATTTGCTCAATTAAATCTTGATTTACATTTTTAATTGGAAAATCTTTGTTAGAGTAGATTTTGTCATCTCCTTTGAGCGTGTACAACAAGTTATTCCCTTCAAGACTAGATACAATGGACTCCATTGCTGTTGACATTTCAGTCTTACTCGGTTTTACTGGTGGATCACACAGGATGTGATTCTCGAGTGGAATATCTGTTGTAACCGAGTTAGACTGTTGTTTCACAATATCTTCAGATTCATCATCCGATGAATCAGATTCATCATCCGAAGAATCAGCATCCTCAACAATGGGAGGACTCTGTTCCTAAACACACGAAGAATCCGTCACATTCTCAGATTCTGATTGACCCGAGGATGATGTACCAGTTGTGAACCCGAGGCCTGCTGCAAAGTCATCTAGACCGAGTGGCACAGTAGGTTCAAAACGGGGCATATCCTCGTCATCAGGCAATTTGGAGTAATTGTGATTCATTGGGGGAGGACATGATTTGAATCCAACACCTTTTGCATCCCCCTTTTTCTTTTTCTTTTGAACGTCAATGATGTGATCCAATACATAGCGGGAATTGGAATAGCTTTCCAGTTTCTGCTTAATTGTCTCACATTCACATCGAGCTGTTGCCAACTCTACCATTTGCTTTTCAATTGTGTCAATAAGATTATTGTTAGCATGTTGTTTTCGTAAAACAGCCTTTTGTAATTCTGAAACATCATGTCTTAATGACGCAATTGTTGCTTTAAATTCCTTTTCATTTCTGGTTAAAAACAAGTTAGCTTCAGTTGCTTTAGAAAGTTCTACAATCAATTCTTGATTGTGTTTGTATGTGATTTCAAACTGACTTTCCTTTTCAGCATATTTAACATTTAAACTATCACAATTTTCACAACTAACTACAGTGGGTTCATCGACACATACCTGACTTGATGAACTGTCGACATTAGCCATAAAAGCTGAATGGAAAGAAAAAGATCCATCTTCAGAGAAGAACTGAGCAAGCTTCTCGGAAGTTCCAACAGATTTCTTGCAAAGAATAGATCTCCTCTTGCATAATGCTTCAGCTTCAGCCAAAAGCTCATCAACTTCCAAATCTAAAGCATCACTTGATAAATCACCAGCATCAAGTGATTCCCCATCCATGCTCCCACTATAACCCGAACTATCTTCATCTTCTGAAGATTCACCAGCAGACACGGGTTCTACTACCTTCTCAATCACTTTAGCATAACATGCTGTTCCACCATTTCCTCCTTCTCCAAGTTAAAGGTTCCAATTGCAGATTTCATCAGCTTGAACGACCAATCCTCTGTGGGGATTAGTGTTTGTGGATCCAGATGCATTTCCTCCAACGGGAACTATTGATCTGTCAGAATTGTTGTTCGGTTGCTGTTGTGGCTGTCCTTGATTCCTGAAGGGATTCTGATTTCCTTGCTTAGGTGGCTTCTGACACTCCCGCTTGAAGTGACCCTTTTCGCCACAATTGAAGCAAGTGACAGCATTCTTATCAAAACCATACTTGGTGTTGTTGTTGCTATTCAAGTTGGTTCTCCCCGTCCTTTCCATAAATTCCTTTGCTCTTCGAATTGCACTAGCAAGAGCCCATTTGATATCCATCATTTCAAACTCTTCTCTATCCACTTGCTGATAATCTTCATTGGTTAGATTGATATTCCCAATCTGACCTGCGACCAATCCACAATAAGCACTAACTAAGGTGTTCAACATCTCCATATGCTCCTTGGCTATTTCGACACTGACTTTGGAAAAGTTGGAAGTGTCTAATCTGACTGTGTTCGGATTGGAAGTGGCTTGAAAGTTTGAAGAGCTTCCATAAAACCCTTGCTGTTGCGGTTGTTGCTGCTGAGCTCGGCTTGGGTCTAAGAAAGGCGGTGGTGTAAATTGCTGAGCTGTCGGTTGCACATTCTGTTGTAAAGAAGAAGAATCTGGTCTTGAATACATCATCGTGTATGCTGAAGGATCAAACTGATTTGTTGTGGAAGGTCCGGTGTTTGAGATGAAAGCTGTTTGAAGCTTCGCATGTTGAGAGGCTGGTTTTTCTCCACTGATACCTCCTGCAATCCCATAGTACATCTCTGGATTTTGAGGAGTTAGTGTTCTTTTTGCCTTAAGCTTTTCTTCTACATCCTTGTTCTCCAATCTTTGAATTAACTCATAAACGGTGATTGTGTCTAGAACACCATTTTCTTTGAGAATTTCAAGATAACTGCTCCACTTTGCTGGTAAGCTATCAGCGAATCTCTTCACCATTTCTTGTGGAGTGGCAGTGACTCTGAAAGCAAACATCTCGCTCAACAAGTGATGGAACCTTGTAGATAAATCTGCCAAAGTCTCATTCTCCATACACGTGAATCCTTCAAACTCTTTCTTCAGTAATTCTTGCTTGATCTTTCTAGATTGAGCATTTCCTTCACATCGTAACGTGAGCATATCCCACAAGCTTTTAGTAGTCGTGCAGTAAACAAACTGGTGGTAAATGTCTTTGTGGAGAGCTTGTGTGAGAATCATGAATGCCTTCTTTTCTAACTCAAATTTCTTCTTATCATCATCAGACATAGTGCTGTAAGTTTCTGGATTAGATCCTGCAACTTCCAAATCATTGTCAAATGCGGTGAAGAAGCACATCCATAGATCTTGACCTTGCCCCTGAACATAAGTTCTTAGCCTTTCTTTCCACCATCCCCAATCATTGATGTGATTTAGCTTTGGCGGTTTTGTGCTTGTACCAGTTTCACTGTCGTTCTGCATCATAGCTTGAATGCTGCTGCTTTGATTTGTGACCAATGCCCATTGATTTGCACTTATCATTGCAGCTTGAGGTGGGACAATAGCCTGCATCCATGCATTTTTGTTGAAATCTGACTGAGATTGCGTAGCTGATGATTGCGTAGCTGATGATTGTGGAGTCAAAGTTGTTTGAGTCCACGCGGTTGGATCCCACTGACCGTTTGTTCCCATTTTATAAAGAAAATTAATATATTAAGTGAAAATATATTTAAAAATTTGAAAAACAAGTTTTCCCTCTTTAAAATTTAATTTTCACAAACTATGTTAATATCTCGAAGGATGACAATTAGCCGAAGGATCCTTGATCGAAAGACCTGAAAAACACAAACTTGTTAAACTTAAACAGATTAGGATCGAAGGAACAGAACTTGTTCGAAGGATCAACAGTGTTCGAAAGATCACTGTTGAGTTTCGAACAATGACTTCGAAAGACTCTCCAATCGAAGGATCCTTGTCTTTCGAATAAGACCTGTAGATCGACAGATATATCCTTCGAAAGGATTCCTTGGATCGAAAGATAAGTCACAGACTTCGAAGGATGTTCGAAGGATGATTATCTATCGAACCTCCTTTGATCGAAAGATGATCTTTCGACTTCGAAGGATATCCTTCGATCTTCACTGACACAGTTGACAAAAGTTGACAGGTTGGTGAAAAGGTGATTGGTTGGTAGAAAGCTTTCGGCAGAAGGTATGTTCAGACCATACTTTCTGCCAACCCAGATTTGACTAATAAAATATTGCCCAAAAAGAAAGTTCTTATCCAGAAACCGGTCACCGGAGTAAGCCGGAATTTTGGCCGGAAATTACCAAAACTTTTAAAACAAGGTTTTTAAGTTACCCAACCCGTCCTTTAACACACTCGGTAAGATTAGAACACGTTTTTACGTCTAGAAATACGAGAAAAACACTAAAAACGGGTGCTAAACCATGTGAGTTTTTTTTTTATCCAAACACTCCAAAGTCTTGTATAAACTTGGTTTTTAACAAGGAAAAGAGCCACGGCTCTGATACCACTTGTAGGTCCCTCGGAGGTTGAGGTTAAACCTTATCCTTGTTATGTTTAACACACTAGCAAGTGCGGAATCCAAGCTAGAATGCAAACCGATAGTTTATATGAGAACACAAGCTACAAAGAGAAAGGTAGACACACGAGATATCAAAGTTTTCTCTAGTATTTCAGTGGACACGGTTACAGCCCTTGACCAAACTGAAAATACGCTCTCTACAAGACTAAGTTCACTCACACACTGAAGTGAACACATTACATCAGTATATATATCCATCACAGGTCGTCTGGTCGAAGGATCAGATAGACTGATCGAAAGATCATCTATCGAGATAAAACCTATCGAAGGATCTATATATACCTCGAAGGATGACATCCTTCGAGGTCCATCTATATCCATCGAAGGTTATCCTTCGAGCTCATCGAAGGATATAAACAATCCTTCGATGACTCATCCTTCGACACACATGACTTACAAACTTGTTCTAACTGTTTGACCAAGTCAAACCAGGAGGATGGTTGACTGGTCAAACTTACATTAAGCACACATATTAACACACCTAAGACGTAAACAAGACTAACAAAAGACATCGTTTTATATCATAACAAAATACAGACAAAGTACAGACACAAGTGCACCAACAACTGTTCGCAAACAGTACAACCACTACTGAGGCTGAAGCTACGGAATTTCGGGACAAAATTCCAGATCAACGGGGGGAGGATCTGACACCCCAGGAAAACCATACAACTTAACTAGCTTCCTCAGTGATTACTTACCAAATTTCGGGACGAAATTTCTTTCAACTTGGGGATAATGTGACAACTCGAAATTCAGAACCCTTCATTTGTATATTGATGTAACATGCTTGAACGTTATGTGACTAGTTGACATGTTGGTGTAACGAATATTATAAGTGAATATTATGTGAATATGTGTCGTTCTTGTGTGTATGCGTGTATTTATGTAACCCGAGACACAAGGACCCGACTCGAGACCACTCGGTCTCGAGTGAACAGCTGGGCCGGTTGGGCCGTGCACCCCTAAAGCCACTCGAAATCCATTTAGACTGCACCACCTTGTATCAAACCCAAAACCTACACTCCCTCTCATACACATTCTCCCCTACACTCTCTCTCTCTCTAGAAAACCTTAAACCCTAAGAATCAAGCATCACCTCTCCTCTCCTTTCTCTTGGACCAAACCGGTGACAACAAGGACTCTCGGTTCAAGCTTAGGATCTCATTTGGAAGCTTATTCATCGATTTCTTCCTATCCTCACACCTTGAAACCTAACCGGTTAGTGGTTCCTTGCAATATAGGGATGGAAATATCATATATGTTTGCTTGTTAAGTTTTATGCATATTGAATATATCTTTCTTGAATAGTCGATATTAAGATTGTTGTTTATACATGATGAAGGTGTTTGCTTGATGATATGAGTAGTGTGTTTTGCTTGATTTAAGTGAATAAAATGTTCCTTCATAATGATATGAGAATAAAATGATGAGTTAAGGTTGCTTAATGGGGTTTAGTACATGACTAGTGTGTTACATGAGGCAAACATGATTTATGAAATAGTAATGGTAAATAGTTGCTTAAAATGCTTTGAAAATGGCAAGAATAGATCCAGTATAGCATGTTTCGGGTCGGATTCGGATGAATGATCATGATGAATAATTTGAATACGTGAAGAACAACATGAAGGTTATTAAAAATATTTGAAATGTTGTGTTTTGATCTGTTTTGATTATGTATTAGATCCAGTATAGCATGTTTCGGGTCGGACTCGGTTACCAGGTATGCAGGTCGAGACCCTCGGTCTCGACTCTAGACCATATATGTGACAGCTCGAGACCGCGGTTACAACACAGGTTACGAGTCGAGAACCCCTAGTCTCGACTCGAGACCACACATTACCAACACATAAACAACAGGACTCGAAACCAGGTTACTGGTCTTGTAGCGACTCGAGACCTGACTCGAGATCACCAGGTCTCGAGTGATGAAGGCTAAAAACCGAGACGGCACCGTCTCGACTCGAGATCTCTGGTCTCAACTCGAGAACACCTGATTATATGTTCTGTATGGACTTGCACGGTTACAGGCCTAAGTATTTGGGCCGAATATATGGACTTTATGTGTTACTGTTGAATGTGTATGTTGTGCACTGTTGATTGGACTGCCATGAATAACACTTGTTTGCAACGTGCTAGTATACGTGTAGAAAATGAACGTGCATTACTTGGCTTGTATCTGACTTGTGTGGTAAGCATACTAGGACGTGGTTGACCACAATTAGCTCGATTTGACCTTTCGTTTATCTGCCGAGCTAACCTAAGGTGAGTTCACACTTTCTACAAAGCATGGGATTCCCAGGGGTTGGGAATGGGGTTGAGGAACATGGATTCCTCGTCCTTTATTGGGTAGGACAGTGCTGGTTCAGGAATATAATTTCCTCGTCCTCTTGGACAGATAACTTTCACTAGACCAAAAACTCTATCACGAAGTCCCTCCTTTTTATATCGACTTAATCGCCGGGCCAATGGCGAGCGGGTCATTAGTTAGATAGCGTTATTTAGGTTTGACAAACCTCACACCGTGCCGCAGAGGACGGGCATGAACTAATGGATCTGGGCACGTCAATGATGATAGACATTGACAGTTCAGGGCACATAAACATGACTACAGTCAGCAGTCGATATGGTAACGAGTCTAGTAATAAACATGGGGTAGCCCCCACGGCCGTAGAGCCAGATAACTAAACATGGGGTAGCCCCCACGGCTGGATTGCCAGAGTAATTGGGTTAAACAGATCACGTTTTCAACCATGGGGTAACCCCCATGGCAGGATGCCAGATAAAAGAAACTGTTTTCGAAACAACTTAAAATGAACACCCAACTGTGAACTCGCTCAACATTATTGTTGACTCGTTACTACCTGCTTTGCAGGTCAGTAGGTACTTAGCTGGAGCTTGGATGGAGAAGAGTCATTGTGGGACATGGACAACTGTGTGCCATGTTAAACTTTGAACAATTAAACTTAGGTCTTGGTTTTAAACGTTATGCTTCCGCTTGCAACTTAAACTATGTTTCGTTTGGACACCAATTGTATTGGTTGGATTTTTATAATCACTTGCATGCTTATTCAATATGATTGGTGGCTAGATCCTGGTCAGTCACGCCTCCAAGCGGTGGTATTTCGCAGAGGGATTTTGGGGGTGTGACAAGAAGTCCAAAGTTGAATGGCTTCGTGCTGGTGATGCTAATACGGCTTATTTTCACACATCGCTGAAGTGTAGAAACCACATTAATCATTTTGAGGCCATTTCTGATTCTAGTGGAAACCTGTTCGAGGGTGATAAGGTGGCGGCAGCTTTTGTTAATCATTATGAGCACTTTCTAGGATGTGAAGGTCAAGTTTCTTTGGTTCCTTCACCTGATCTTTTTTGTAATAAATTGAATCCGGATAGTGCTAATCATATGGTTCGGCCGGTTACTCTGGAGGAAATTAAGTCCGCTATGTTTTCGATTGGAAATGATAAAGCTCCTGGGCCGGATGGTTATACATCTGCTTTTTTCAGGAGTACTTGGCAAATAGTGGGGAGTGATGTTTCGAATGCTATTATGGATTTCAATTACACGGGGAATCTTCTTCAGCAACTTAATCACACGTTAGTCGCTATGGTTCCCAAGGTGTCGTCTCCTACCTACATTACTTATTATCGTTCTATTTCGTGCTGTAATGTTATTTTTAAATGTATTAGTAAGGTGTTGGCGGATCGGTTGAAGGGTTATTTGAATGAGATTGTTAGCATTAATCAATCAGCTTTTGTTCCGGGTCGGAAAATCTCCAATAATATTCTTCTTACACAGGAATTAATGTATAACTACCATCGCGATTTTGGGCCTCCGAGATGTGCCTTTAAAGTAGATATCCAAAAGGCTTATGATACAGTTGAGTGGAGTTTTCTTAAAACTGTGTTACTTGGGTTTGGTTTTAATAGCATTATGGTTGACTGGATCATGTTATGTGTATCTACAGCATCTTATTCGGTTTGTGTTAATGGGAATATTCATGGTTATTTCAAAGGTAAAAGGGGTCTAAGGCAGGGTGACCCACTGTCCCCTTATCTATTTACCCTAGTGATGGAAGTCTTGACTTGCATTCTGAACCAAGTGACAAGAATTGATACTTCTTTTCGGTTCCATAATAAATGTGAGAAGCAGAAAATTGTTAACCTGTTTTTGCGGACGATCTATTCCTTTTCGCTAGGGGGGGGGGTGTGGCTTCGGCTAAGTGTGTTATGCTTTCTCTCACAAACTTCACTCAAATGTTGGGATTAGTCCCTAGTATTCAGAAGAGTACATGATTTTTCTGTAATGTACCAAATCATGTCAAAAGAGAAATTTTGAATATTATGCCGTTTGTCGAGGGTACGTTGCCAGTCAGATACTTGGGGGTCCCACTTATTTCTTCTAGGCTATTATACAAAGACTGTAGCATTCTTGTGGAACGGCTTGAATGTCGGATTGATAATTGGAAGAATAAAATGTTGCCTTTCGCTGGTAGACTTCAACTTATTATCTCGGTTCTTTCTGCGCTTCATGTCTACTGGTCTTCGGTTTTTATCTTACCAGCTAGGGTGGGTAAGGAGTTGGAAACTAAAATGAGAAGTTTTCTTTGGGCTCAATCTTCTTCTAAGCGTGGTAGGGCGAAAGTTTCTTGGAGTTCTGTGTGTGTGCCAAAAACTGAAGGGGGTTTGGGCATTCGTCGGATAGCTGATTTTAATAAAGCTCTTATGGTTTCGCATATTTGGCGTATTCTAAGTAATCGTCATTCGTTATGGGTTGCTTGGATCCACTCTTATCGTTTAAAAGGGCGGAGTTTTTGGGACCATAAGGTTCCGGCTACTTGTTGCTGGAGCTGGAAAAAGATGGCCTAACTTCGGCCCTTGATTCGTCAACATGTTTGGTCTATGCTTGGCGATGGCAGAAGTACCTCAACTTGGTTTGACACATGGAGTAATATTGGTCCGTTATGCACTTTTTTGTCTCCGAGAGTTATTACCCGAGAAGGATTTTCACTCAGTGCTACAATTGCGGATTTATCTCCTAATGGTTCTTGGATTTGGCGGCTTGCTTGGAGGGATATGTTCCCAGTTCTTATTCAGCTTGATAACATGCAACGGAATTTAAATGCTTAAGATCGTCTCCTTTGGAAAGATGGGGATAGTGTGGCCGATTACTCTTCTACTGGAGTTTGGAATTCTGTTCGAGCAAGGGAGCAGGAGGTGGATTGGGCTGCATTCATTTGGTTTTCTTAAAGTATCCCTCGTCATGCTTTTCGGATGTGGCTTATTGTGCGTCGTAAGCTACTTACTTAAGACAAAATCTTAGTTTGGAATCATACACGATGCAACAACATGCAACAACATGAACATGATGTGTTGCCTATTGTGTTATGAGAATATTGACTCACATGCCCATTTATTTTTTGAATGCAAACTATCCACGCAAGTTTGGGATATGGTTCGTGCTAAAGCTGGAATGGAGAGTGTGGATTCAAAGTGGAGTGATATGTTCGAATGGCTAGGTATTCATTCACGGTCAAAATCAGCATCAAATATGGTTTCTAGGTTGTTGGTTGCAGCGCTGGCGTATACCATCTGGCAGGAAAGAAATAACTGATTATTCAGGAACCACACAAGGCCACCGGATGTTTTATGTCAGCTTGTTATAGAAAGTGTCAGATATAAGTTGATGGGGCTCAGATTCAAGAACACTGCTAGAGTTCGGGATTTACTAGAGAAGTGGGATATTCATGGAGCTGATTTACTGATGGATAATGGTTGAGTCCGTATAGTTCAGGAGTCTTTTTGTTCTAGATAGTTTGTCTAGTGGTCGTTTTTGGTTTTACGTTTTGTTGTTTATTTTGGCTTTACTTTCATGGGGGTATGTCCCATGCCTGAACTAGTAAGGATGTTACCTTACTACTTGTTTTCTGTTTTGTGAATATATAGAATCATCGGGGTAACCCTTTACCCAAAAAGGTTGCATCCAGATGATGATCAAGCCAATTGTCAAGAACCGAACACTCATCTTTTGAAGCTTCCGCAATGATGTTGTTTTGTTTATGTTTCAAACAACTTATTTAACTATTATTACTATCTTTTAAATGTTTAGTCATGTATGAATGATAACTTATGGAAAATGCATAGTTTATTAATATAATCTTGATAAAGTAAAACGGGTGTTACAAGTATACACTAGTAGTCAAGCGTTACTATTGGACAAAGAGTTAGCCAATAGTAATATGACCACAGTCATGGAACTGCCAACAGTATACTGAATGAGTAATTGGGTAGATATAAGAATTGTAATCGCTCCCAATACTGTAAAGTTATAAAAGATTATTTTGATTAAACTGGGATGCACTCGCCAGTATTTCTTGCTGATAAAATCTTTTTAAAATGCGTTTCAGGTAACTTAAGGTGAAGCTATTAGAAGCCAGCCATGGAGCACTAAAGGCTTAAAGAAAGTGGCTATAAAAGTTACTAGAATAAAAGTTTATGTTTTCAGCAACTAGGGTTTATCCCTATAAATGTATTATGAATGAAACATGGGTTTTATCCCATTTTGTTTAATATAAAAGTTTGGTGTTTTGAAACTCTGAAATTTTTTTATAAACTATGATCCTGATGTCTCATTTCCGCTACCAAATTAATAAACACCGATACCACCAGCTGTTGTTCGCTGCTCTCGGTCCCAGGGTAGGGGTCAGGGACTGCGACAGAAGGTAGTATCATAGCCACTGGTTTAAGCCATTTAAGTGTTCTCTTAATACCTAAATTTTAACCAATTGTGTTAGGAAATAACCTATGTGATATTCTGTGTAAATATATATATTATTATTTTATTGTTATTTTGACAATTTTCTATTTTAAAGTATGACTGATCTGGGTACTTCTGACTCTTACCATCACCTGCCTCAATCTCCAAATAATGAAGGAACATCCCAGCCAACCCCAAGATACCGCTGATTCTAAGGATGCCTTTGTTTTCAAAGCCAAATCCGAAGAACCTTTTCCCCCTAAGAAACGAGGATGGTTTAGTAAGGCAACTTATGAAAGGAGGAAAAGAATGAGAAAACTCCAACAATGAAGGATAGCAAATAGAGAGAGAAATACCCAAAACCAGGAAGCTAGACCCTTATAGGAAAAAGAATTGGATAGCCAACTAGCTGACTTTCACATGTTTGGAAATGTAGAAGGAGCAATTAATATCAACCAAGTAGCAGACCCATAACTTCTACCATTATTTCCTAACCAACCCATGGAACTAAAAAAGAACCAGGAAAACCAGCTCCCAATCCCATCCTTTGATCCAATTGAGATACCTAGAATTCCCGCACCAAACCCTTTAGACTATGACCCGTGGTGGGATGATAACCGGTCAATTATGGAAATATTAAATAACCCATATCCTTACGGAGAACCAATACCATGTTACCCTAAACCAGTGCCAGTCCCACTACCGCCAATGAATCAAGAGAATGTGGAAGAAATTCGCCAGTGTGGTAAAGAGTTAGTTGAGGAGGGAAATCGGAGTCGCCAAATGGGAGAAAAACTCGTCTGGAAATATGACGAGCGTGAAATGCAGTTCTAGAAAAGCCAACACCTAATATATATATATATATATATATCTGTGTGTGTGTGTGTGTGTGTGTGTGTGTGTGCGTGTGTGTGTATTTTGATATTTTGAAAAAAAAGTCAATTAAAATAGATATAAATTAATATATATCACCTATATGCATATATGTATATGTATATGTATATCTGTATATGTATATGTATATGTATATGTATATGTATATGTATATGTATATGTATATGTATATGTATATGTATATGTATATGTATATGTATATGTATATGTATATGTATATATCGATGCATAATTACTAGTGTTTAAATTTCCAGTTGTAGTTTGTAATAGATGCATATATAGAATATGAAAAGAGTAAGTCGCAATGATCGATGTTTTTTATTCAAGCTGGTTGAATGTTTGTTTTGTATTTTATTCTGTGATATTAATACAAGATAATTGTTTATAATTCAGATGCCAAACGAAGTGAATTAGGAATCCTGAATAACAATAATAACGGAAACCAAGTGGATAAAAGTGCTATCGAACACATAGTAGCCCAAGGAATCATAGATGCTATGCCATATATTATCAACACTATTAAAAAGGTAGAAAATAATTCTGTAATCGGAAGTAAACGTGCACCCACCGATCCTAGTCACAACATGAATGGAAATCACGGACCACTTATCCAAGCTCCAATCCCAAAAAGAAGAAGGACCATCTCATATAGTTGTTATTATAAAGAATTCTTAGCCTGTAAACCGATAGAATTCTCAGGCAATGAAGGAGCCATTTCAGCCTTGCGCTGGATAGAAAAGACAGAAGCAGTTTTAAAAATAAGTAAATGTGCAGATGAAGATAAGATCATGTTTGCTTCTAATCTTTTTAAGAATGCAGCATTAGAGTGTTGGAATACCATTCTCCAGTCGAGAGGAAGTGACAGGCTTTATAATATGGAATGGGCCAACTTTAAGGAGATAGTTGAAAGAAAGTTTTGTCCTCCTCATGAAAAGGAACAGATTGCTAATAAGTTTTTTTTGGGTAAAGGGTTACCCCGGTGATTCTATATATTCACAACCAAATAAAACAAGTAGTGTAGAGAGACTACACTAGTTCAATCATGAGACATGCCCCATGAAAGTAAAACCAGAAACGAACATAAATAAAAAAAAACAGCCAAGACAAACACCTAGACAAACATCTAGACAAGACAAAAAAACTACAGACTAATCAGCCTCCATGAATTTCACTTTCTTTTGCAATCTCCCATTCTCCAAGCAGTTCGCGCACCCGACTTGTGTTCTTCAATTTTGCTCCCATCAATTTGTATCTCACAGTTTCCAGAATGATATCCCTGACAGTTTCAGGCGGTCTCAATTGGTTTTTAAATAACCTTGCATTCCGCTCTTGCCAAATAGTGTATGCGGCGGCCCCAACAAGAATCTTAGCAACATAAATATCCGCTTTTTTTGACCGCATACAAGCCCGAAGCCATTCGACGATATCCTCCCATCTCGGCACACTGAACTCATCCCCACTTTATTACGAACCATGCACCACACTTGAGAAGAAAATTTACACCCAAAAAACAAGTGAGCGTGAGAATCAAAGTTCTCATAACATAATAAACAACACATCATATTCATGTTTTTACGCCGAGAAAAATCCCATTGCAGAATTTTATATTGAGTCAGAAGCTTACCCTTCATAATCAGCCACATCATGAACGCATGCTTAGGGATACATTGGGCAAACCAAACAATATTGCACCAATCCACTTCTGGTTCTCTATGCCGAACTGAATGCCAAACCGCCGATGAAGAGAATTCACTAATGTCACCACCATCTTTCCATAGCAATCGGTCATGTTTTGACAGTTCCAACTGAAAATTATCGAGCTGAATAAGAACAGGGAAAAGATCCCTCCACGCAACAGGCCAATTCCAAGCACCGTTAGAGAAAACATTAGCCACCATGTCATCCAAACGAAAATCAGCATCCGTAATAGTTCTTGGCGACAGAAAATCACCAAGAGGCCCCAAATCGCTCCAAAAATCAAACCAAGCTGACGTATTATGACCATTCCCTAACTCGGACCAAAAATGGCTTCGAATAACCGGCCGCAACTGAATAAGCTTCCTCCACGACCAACACGTGTTCGATGGCGATTTACAAACCCAGAAACTTTTGCCTTTTAGCCGATAAGAATGAACCCACTCAACCCAAAGGGATTCTCGCTTCGAAACAATACTCCAAATGTGAGACGACATCAGGACTTTATTCATATCCCCAATACGTCTAATGCCCAAACCCCCTTCGTACTTCGGCGTACAAACAGACTTCCAAGAAACTTTAGCTTTACCTCTACTAAAAGATGCATCTTGAGTCCATAAGAAGTTTCTCATTCTGGCTTCAAGTTCCTGAATCACCCTAGTTGGTAAAATAAAAACCGCGGACCAATAAATATGCATCGACGAGAGAACTAAAATAATGAGTTGAAGTCTACCCGCAAAAGATAATAGTTTGTTCCTCCAATGCGATATTCGTTTCTCCAATTTTTCAACAAGAACACGACAATCATTATACCTCAATTTAGAAGAGATAAGGGGGACCCCCAAGTACTTCAAAGGTAACTTTCCTTCCACAAAAGGCATAATATCCAGAATAGCCTGTTTGACATTATCATGAACATTACAAAAGAAAACCGTGCTTTTCTGGTTGCTAGGCACTAATCCCGACATCTTAGTGAACTTAGAGAGAGAGGACATAATACACTTAGCCGAGTTCACTTCCCCTCTAGCAAAAAGAAAAAGATCATCAGCAAAACAGAGATTTATAATCTGCTGTCTTTCACATCTGTTATGGAATTTAAACGAAGAATCTATCCGAACAGCATGCTGAAGAATACCCGTCAAAACCTCCATAACAAGAGTAAATAAATATGGAGAAATTGGATCCCCTTGCCTTAGCCCACGGTTGCCTTTGAAAAACCCATGCACCATACCATTGACACTGTCACACCCTGGCTTTGCGGAAGCGTGGTTAATGTTGGTGTGACTTCTTAATACCATAGCTTAACCATAACAAGCTATATGAATTTAAAAACCATGCAAGTCATCCATTAAGTTTTGAAAATCCAACACATTACCATTGTTTTAACATACAACCATAACCTTGTTCAGTAGACATTACAACTTATAACATAACATAAACGTGGTTTAAGGACTGTGTCTTGTCCAGGAAAGAGACACATCCCCTAAACCCTGATGACTCCATGACAAGTGCAGCGGAAAACGTTCCATACCGTGCCAGATCCGTTTTAATTTCCTGAAATACATGTGAGTTGAAAAATCAACAATAATGTTGAGCGAGTTCATGTGTAAGTGAGTATGTAAAACACTTGTGAGTATAAAAATAGTTGTGGTATGTAGCAGTGTAAGAGGACTTGTGATCACCAATGGTTTGCAAGGCCACTGACATATGTGAAGTGCAAATAGGGAGACTCAAACCTAGCAGATTTCGCCACGGCAAAGTATGTGGACAAAGTCACCCCACGGTCCGTTTCTAGTTTGGCCGGGGGCTGGGCTCGCTACACCCAGATAGATCTACCGCTCCTGTCCCTCGGTCCCTCCATGAGGACTAATGGCCCCATGTTGTTCCTATCCACTCACATGATCGTATAACACCTCCTTACGTTAAACATACCGTTGTAAAGTACTCGTAAATCATAGTAACATGTATTTCACCCCCGCAGTTAAGTAAACTGAAAACAGTTAGAGAAAAGGGGGACATGAACTCACAGTGAATGCGCGTCTCTACCGAGTGTCTCCGAATCGTAAAGCTGTGCGACGACCTACAAGTGCTAATTCTATTAGACGGACGGCCGTGCCTTAGCTTCATGGTTTATGTTCGCGGGAAATAGTTAGACAACTATTTCATGTTACATTTTGTAAATACTCGGTAGTTAATCTCCTTCCCAAGGATGGGGGATTCAATACATGTGCTTACAAATTTCATCATTAAGTCTCACTTAATCTTTATATATTTCCAACTCCAAAGTATAAGTATTTATCCAAAATACGTTGTTAAATTACGCGTTCATAAATATTTCCGTAATTGTGTAAGTTACGTTTTAACATACGAGTGGTAATATGATTACCGGTGTAACTTATATATTTATGGTGAATGCGTTTGTATTATTTTGGAGTCGTTATCATTCGTAAACATTATTTTTACTCTAAAAACAATATTGATGTATTTCACAAAATAATCATAAACAGTGTGTGAAAATATATATTTATCACGTTAATATTTTGTGAAAATCCCACCTCCGAATATTTAGTAATAAAGTCTTGGCGAAATTTATGTTTCGAAAATATGTCAAAATGATTCTAACACTTGTAATGCAAACAAGTTTAAGTGTTAGGTTTTTAGGAAAATTTCGCCAGAGTTTCCTCTGTAACTGGAGGTGGCCACGCTTTTAAGCGTATCATTTTCTTTTAATAATCAAATCAACAATTGTTCCCAACAATTTCAAACAACCTTTCAACATGTTAACTAGTCAAATATGGACATAATCGTAAAAATACACAAACTTGTGGTTTGTCTAACAATAAGTAGTAAATCTCTTTACTTTTGGTGGATCTTGTGTGTAAATAATCCGTTTTAGTGAAAACCCCGTTTCTAGAGAATACTTATTCTTACAACTTCTTAGTCACATATGACAAAACTAGTTTCTTGTCGGATCTTTTCATTTCACAAGTGTTTACACACTTGTGGTTTGTAAAATCATGTTTATTAGTACAAGATCTATCCTTTAGAAAACACGATTCTTTTAAAGTGTGGTCCTTCAAAAATACCACTTGCAGATACGTAGATCCGCTAGTTTTAAACACCATTTTACATGTTAAATCACTTTTACACAAGTAAAATATTTTTACACAAGTTCATGCATCTTGTGTGGTAGAGTTTCGCCTTTTAACCCTTGTGGTAACCAAAAACGAGCTTATGTGAAGATACATGATCTTACAAAGTCGGGTTAAACGGAGATCCGAGCTACCACATCATAGATCGGGTCTAGATAAACACAAATTCCAAATACTACAACTTTTACACAACACATGTGTTATTAACCACCACTTTTATAGTTTTTACTAGACTTTTATGCATCAAAATGTATGTTTACGATGTTTAACCGACAATATTCCTTTTAACCACTTTAGATAAGCTTAAAAACAAGTTTTAAACATTATACCTCTAGCTCAAGGCTAGGGAAGATCTTTGATGAAAAACGCGTGGATAAAAGCTAACGGTAGAGGTCCTTCGTGTTCCGCTTGCTCCGAGGCTCCTAATATGAGACCCTTGATGTTTGTATCACCTTGGATTGGCTTGAACAAGAACCGAAAGTATGATGGTGGTGTGTGGGGTGTTCGGCCGAAGGTGGGAGGGCAAGAGAGAAGGAGAGTAATGTGGTGAGTTTATGTGAAAGATTATGTTGTGTATTAGCTTGAACTTATAGGCCAATTAGAGTGTATTAACCATAAGATAATATGCCCCCTAGATATTCAACATTGAAGATTAAAATATTATTCATGTAACACCTGTGCCTCCACGGCCATCAAACAAATGCCAAACCAATGAAATATTATATTTCATACTTGGGATTTGTAAAAATATGTGTATCATTTGCACATATCAATTCTCGTTCAATTTCAAGCTTTAAATCGTTTTCTGGAGGGTTATACGCGCTCTGATGAGTAGATATAACCAGTTTAATCCAACGAACACTCTGGAATAGTGAAATAGGCTTAACATACCTTAAATAACCTTTACATAACTTAGATATAAGTTTTGGAAGGTTTGGTGTGGTGAAATCAAAGTTAATTCGCTTACAGGGACTAAACTTGACAAACTGCGAAAGTATGCCAATTTGAACTGTAACAGACATTCCGGAACATGACCATAAGTTAAACATACCATATATACCCTTTACATAGCTTAGAAATAGGCTTTGAGGTGTTCGGTATGCTAAAATAAACTTTTGTGTCATTCAGGGACTAAAAGTGTCAAAAAGTGCACAAGTTTGCATTTTCGCGCATAACTTACGTTCTGAATACATCCGGACATCCAAAAATTTATGTGAGCATGACTACCTTATATTTTAGTGTTCGCCATAAGAAAAATCCATTCGTTTCGTCATTTGGATCGTTTTTCGCGCTTATGCGCATTCCGTCGTAATTAAGCGAACATCGCGTTCGTACGGCTAAACGAACCGACATCCGAGATATTTTTGAGCACATTTTAAGTTCCCTATACTTTAACTTCATTTTAGAGCTTTGAAATGAGGTTAACGGGCCTTAAACGTGTCAAAAATGGCCTTATTACACAACAGGGACTAATTCTGCCATTTTTCAAACTTGCTGGTCTGCAACAAGCTTACGGACCTCAACCTTATTGACCTTACGGTCTGTAAGGTATCTCCAGCAGATCAGAACCTTCTTAAACAGCTGTTAACAGCTGCAAACCACTCCTAATCCCAATGCCAAGTGTTGATACCTTATGGTGAGTGGCCAACTTAGTTACCATAAGCTTCCGACAAGTGTACGCCTTGGATTCGATCACGTACTACGAGAAACGATCCTAACGGTGGACCGTTTACTATAAATACCCAACCCCCCTTCCATTCAAAACCCACCAAATCTGATCCAAATGCTCTAAGTTGAGGTTTTCGCTTCATACCTGAGCTATTCGATCACGATTAGCATTCGGGGACCCTGGGTAAGTATTCTTTCGTTCTTTTCCTTATTTTTACTGCTTTTCGAGTCAGAAAGTCAAACTTTGTTTGACTTTCAGCGTTGACCAGTAATGGTCAATGCGAAGTTCGTTTGAACTTCGCAACGTGAGTGTAATCACGTTGGTTATAGTCCCTTGGGACTATGCCTACTGATTACCACGTTGTCTAGGGTCGTAGGGTAAGCGATCTGATAAATCGCTTATACCTCGAACCCGACCCATTTGGTCGATCATTAGGATCCGACCAAACACATTAGGTGACCATGGTAGGTAGGGAATGACCTTCCGAGGTTATACCCTATGGTCACATCGTTTAAGTAGTTGTATGATAGGTAGTTTATATGCCTTAGGTAAATTACCAGAATACCCTTTTCATGTATAATTGATAATTAAGCATATGTAACCTAAACCTTTGTCACATAACTGATTATGTAATATGTTTAGGCATATAACACTTGTCATAGGGCTAGTTAGGCGGTCCGAACGCGTTTCACGCGAACGACGCGTTAAAGTAGCATAAGCTACCTAAACGGGTCGAAATGGGTCGTAAACAATTATGTTAAGTTTCATTTAGTATGTAGGCTTTGTTAAACCAAATGACACGAGTCTCTACACTCGTTTGGTTTACGAAACCTCATTCTATCCAATCTTCCGATTTAGGTTCGGTTTATTAACATAGTTACCTATATTAGGTGCCGTTTGATTCCGAGATCTATAGCATTACTTGGTGGTTATCTTTTGACAACTGAGCAATCTCAAGTGAGTACATAGACCCCTCTTTTACTGTTTTCCAAACTGTTTTGGGGTGAAACACATGTGCCTACTTATTACTTTCATGCTTTCCTGTTTTCGCATCATATACTGCTATGTTCGTTAGTACATTATAGTACATGATCTCATTGTGTTTTATGCTATGTATGTCCATTTAGTTCATACTTAGTACATCGTTTTACATTTACATTTTATGCTATGTATGTCCATTGCGTGCATACTTAGTACATTGTTTTCATCACATGCTTACATTTTGGTATGACATTTGGTTTGTTTACATGGGACAATACATTCATTAACACCGATCATGCCGTTCGTTAGTAGGTAGTGGTACCATAGGAATTGACAACTCCCGTTCCGGACGTCCCAGGGAAAGGGGATGAAAGGAATGACCGAATTCGTTGATATTAAGACAGATAGACCTTTAATTTGTTTAAAGGGTTTATCACCACAGTCGCCAGGCTTGGATGTATGCATTTTCACAATACCGCATAAATGTTCATATTAAATATTTGCATGCATTTACACAAAACATAGCTTTGATTTAAACCAAGTTTTACTTCAATACTTTGTTTTTGTGCATATGGTTTAGTTGAGACCTTTCACTTGCCATACATGACATTTTGACATAGACATTTGACTTGGATATTTGACATAGACATTTGACATGGATATTTGACATAGACATTTGACATGGATATTTGACATAGACATTTGACATGGATATTTGACATAGACATTTTGACATGATTTACATCTTGACATGAACATTTTACATTGTTTGGTTTGGTTTGATTAAGTAACGATGCGTGTGTAATATGATACAAGCATGGTGGATACGCCGCTGGTACTTCCTATATATAAGTGTTTGTATGGTATTACATGTCGTAACGTTATTTGAATCATTTCAGTTTGAGACATAGAACATTTCATACAAATAACATACTTTTCACAAGACATTGATTTATAAACAACTTATCTTATGCAAACACATTTTACTTGGTTATTCATTTAACCTTACATTTATTTATACTTATCATCTGATCTTATCGTTTTTCAAATGATTTAAAAGACAAAGCAAATAACAAGGTTCATGACTAAACATTTTCTCAAACATAAGTCATGGAACCTATTTTCACAAAACCTATGTATCTCACAGGCATTTTTATGCTGACGTACCTATTTTCACATGTGTTTTTCAGGAACTGTTGCATAAGATGGTCAAGATACACATAGACAGACTTGGGCTTTAGTGACAATAAAAGATGCAAGACTAGTTAATTAAGTTGTTTTTCTTTGTTTGTTAAGACATTGTAACACTTTCAATCAATAAAACAAAACTTCAATTGCCATGGATTTGAGACAATTAATTCTGTTACAACACTCCCCGATGTTTCCGCCACGTTTTGTATGTTCCACGTGGTCGGGGTGTGACAGAAAAGATGGTATCAGAGCCATTGGTTATAGGGAATTAGGTTATTAGTAATTAGTAATGCTTTGACCTAGTCTATAACCTTCTTAGGACCCTAACGCGAGTTTACTTGCGTTTAGTCATAAAACGATACTGTCGCCTATCCTTAGGCGACAACCGCAACAAAAACATAGATTTCAAAACCGCTTTGAAAACTAATCATCTGTTCTAGGATGATTGATTACTAGGTTTTGAACCCTCTATTGTAAGGTTTTGAACTCTCTATTATATGGTTTTGAACCCCTTTGAGTTTTCAAAACTTCGTCAAGGTTTTGGGTTTTAAATAATGTGAACACGTGCAAACTGGAAGGGTGAATGCCTGTATTCTGGGTTTTCTGGCTAGGCAAGCACTTCGTATACATCTCATCAGACGCGAGACCAGTTGTGCTTACCTGGGAATTCTTGGGATGAGTGTTCACTTATAGGCGAGCATGTCTTCGCGATACATTATTTTTGACCTATTTACTTTGATTTGTCACCATCTCATTTGTTTGCCTTAGGTAACAAACAAATGATCACAATTTTCATTCGTTACCATTCTGTATTAATTATCCAATAACCTTTCACTCATTTCTTCCTCTGTCTTTCATTTTCTCCTAGAATGTCTATTCCTCTTGGCACTGGTCAAATGCCCGAGCGAACAGCCAAATTTGTCCAGCAAATTGGCGAAGTGATTCAGAGGACTGTGGATTTAGGTATTGCCATGGCTCGTCTTAACAATGAAGCCTCTCGTCTCGACAATGAAGCCACTCAAGAGACACCAAAGGAAGCAGTAGTCAGGCTTGCAACAACATCAAGGAAGCGTAAGGCTTCAAGGAAACCCGCAGCGGTTACACCTAATCAAGCGGGACCTAGCCATGTGGCAAGGCCACCTGCTAGGAAGCCATACAACGGAACTGCACCCTTGTGCAACCAATGTAGCCTCCATCATCACCCTAGTGTGAGGTGCCGCAAATGCCAGATTTGTGGACTTATAGGTCATACAGCAAGGGTTTGCACAACTGCAGCTGCACCAAATCAGCCTGCGCAACCACTAGCCAAGAAGCCTTATTTTGGCAATGCACCTTTGTGCAATAGGTGTAACGGCCATCATCAACCACACCTCCAGTGTCGTCAGTGCATCAACTGCGAAAGATCCGGTCATCTTGCTAACACCTGTCGCATCCCTGCTAATCCGAATCGCCCAGTTCAGAACTCGGCTCAACAAGTTGCTCAGCCTCTTGCTCAGCAACAGGGTCAAGCTGCACGACCACACTACCCACCTGGTGCCTGTTACAATTGTGGGGATCTGACCCACTACAGAAACCGATGCCCAAAGCTTGCTAATGCAAATCCGACCCACGGATGAGCATTCAGCTGAACAGAAGATGTTGCTGTCTTATGCTTTTGTTCTTTTGTTTCCTTGTAATGTGAAACAATTTGTTTTAAATAAATCGTTGTTCACAAATTCTGATATACAAGTATAGTTACATGTGTGTATGATTTTCCTATGATACCTACATCAAGGAACTATGTACCTTACAACCTACTCTTGTGATTTCTCTCTCTCAAATGATTGCTCATGATTCCCTCGAAAATTTTAAGTACTCGTTTCACTCTAAGAAACAAAGTACAGAAAATTTAGTGACATTATGAGTAATCGTGCTTTTCGCACATCTGTGCCTTTAAATCCTTGGTTAGATAACTAAGGGTACTTTCAAATCTCATACCCATTACGTTTTGATTTTTTCAACATACACAGTACCAGTATTTCAAAACAATCTTCATGATCTCAAAACATTTCATATAGTTTGAAAACAATTTTTCTAGATGCATTGTCTGTGTTATTTCAAAAACATTGGCCATGTTATCAAAACCAACCTTTCTAATTTCAAAATATTTCATATAGTCTGAAGACAATATTAACACAATACATTTTCTGATCAAGTGCATGATTTCGAAAAGCATCATTCATGTCTTTCAAAAACCTTATACATAATTTCAAAATTCATCTCGCATGATTTTAAAAATATTTTTGTAAATATATCTACCTAATACACCTACTTTATTTCAAAAATATTATATATAAGGTTTCAAAAACGTTAAACACCTTTTTCTTAAAAGAACCCCATGCATAGTTTTCAAAAATATTTTCCTCATACATTGACTTAACCTTCAAAATTCTGCTTCATATGTCGCCTTGGCATATCTGGCATCTCAACTTCGTAAAGCATTTTTACTTGATGTTTTGACATAAGCACGTCCAGTGCAAGATTTCAAAACATCTTCAACTTCTAAAATCCATATGGGATCTTTTTATCTTCACATTTAGATCCTTGTGGATAATCATCATTCAAATCGGAGTCCTTAATTGGATTCCTTATGTACCTTAATTCGAACACTTTGGTTCCTAATAATCGAAATCGAATTTTCTTTTTGAATCTTTCTATCTTTATAGATAGATTCTTGATAATGTTTAAAGTACCAAATGAAATCCACGAGATGGATTCCTAGTGTGCTTTAAATACATGTACTCTGTTAGCAGAACAAACTTCTAGTTAAACAATTTTGTGGTTATATGATATGTGTTTATGTGTTCTCCTCTATGATTTTTGTGTTTTTGGTATACTCTGGGTATTCATTATCCAAATCCTTGTAGAATCTTTCATATCTTGATATGAGGGATTCGTAGTAGGATATTCAAAAAGGTACTACCTTAAATCCTGAATGGGCTTCTATGTAATAGTTAAGACCCTTGATTTATATAGTACCACTCCATGATTCATAAGGGACCCTTTAGTGGTCTAGTCAAAAAGATTGATTCACAATTTGGTTAAAGAATGACATCTAGTGATGTAACTGAACAGACTCCTTGATAGTCTATTTAAATCATTTATTGATTTAGTCTAAAGGACTCTATGGCAGTCTAGTTACACTCATCACAGGATTATTCATTTGGTTTTACACTACACATTATAAAATAGACTGTGCGGGCTGTACAAGGAACTACGTAATTATGGAGGCCTACATAATTATGGAATTCAATGCACAGAAACCCAGTAAGATTTATTATGTGTAAGAACCGATAGCGACAACAATAACAAAATGATAACGATGTAATGGAGGTACGGTGGACGCACCAATGACGCTTCATATACTTGTATATAAGTGTCCCTCTTACATTGCAAACATAATGTTATTAAGGTTACTAGAAGTTCAAGAACCCTAACCAATGTTGTTTGATCTTTTCCACTTCATGTTTTAAACTCTCACAAGTTTCCTCTAAATAAATTTCGGGACGAAATTTCCTAAAGTAGGGGAGACTGTAACACCTGTGCCTCCACGGCCATCAAACAAATGCCAAACCAATGAAATATTATATTTCATACTTGGGATTTGTAAAAATATGTGTATCATTTGCACATATCAATTCTCGTTCAATTTCAAGCTTTAAATCGTTTTCTGGAGGGTTATACGCGCTCTGATGAGTAGATATAACCAGTTTAATCCAACGAACACTCTGGAATAGTGAAATAGGCTTAACATACCTTAAATAACCTTTACATAACTTAGATATAAGTTTTGGAAGGTTTGGTGTGGTGAAATCAAAGTTAATTCGCTTACAGGGACTAAACTTGACAAACTGCGAAAGTATGCCAATTTGAACTGTAACAGACATTCCGGAACATGACCATAAGTTAAACATACCATATATACCCTTTACATAGCTTAGAAATAGGCTTTGAGGTGTTCGGTATGCTAAAATAAACTTTTGTGTCATTCAGGGACTAAAAGTGTCAAAAAGTGCACAAGTTTGCATTTTCGCGCATAACTTACGTTCTGAATACATCCGGACATCCAAAAATTTATGTGAGCATGACTACCTTATATTTTAGTGTTCGCCATAAGAAAAATCCATTCGTTTCGTCATTTGGATCGTTTTTCGCGCTTATGCGCATTCCGTCGTAATTAAGCGAACATCGCGTTCGTACGGCTAAACGAACCGACATCCGAGATATTTTTGAGCACATTTTAAGTTCCCTATACTTTAACTTCATTTTAGAGCTTTGAAATGAGGTTAACGGGCCTTAAACGTGTCAAAAATGGCCTTATTACACAACAGGGACTAATTCTGCCATTTTTCAAACTTGCTGGTCTGCAACAAGCTTACGGACCTCAACCTTATTGACCTTACGGTCCGTAAGGTATCTCCAGCAGATCAGAACCTTCTTAAACAGCTGTTAACAGCTGCAAACCACTCCTAATCCCAATGCCAAGTGTTGATACCTTATGGTGAGTGGCCAACTTAGTTACCATAAGCTTCCGACAAGTGTACGCCTTGGATTCGATCACGTACTACGAGAAACGATCCTAACGGTGGACCGTTTACTATAAATACCCAACCCCCCTTCCATTCAAAACCCACCAAATCTGATCCAAATGCTCTAAGTTGAGGTTTTCGCTTCATACCTGAGCTATTCGATCACGATTAGCATTCGGGGACCCTGGGTAAGTATTCTTTCGTTCTTTTCCTTATTTTTACTGCTTTTCGAGTCAGAAAGTCAAACTTTGTTTGACTTTCAGCGTTGACCAGTAATGGTCAATGCGAAGTTCGTTTGAACTTCGCAACGTGAGTGTAATCACGTTGGTTATAGTCCCTTGGGACTATGCCTACTGATTACCACGTTGTCTAGGGTCGTAGGGTAAGCGATCTGATAAATCGCTTATACCTCGAACCCGACCCATTTGGTCGATCATTAGGATCCGACCAAACACATTAGGTGACCATGGTAGGTAGGGAATGACCTTCCGAGGTTATACCCTATGGTCACATCGTTTAAGTAGTTGTATGATAGGTAGTTTATATGCCTTAGGTAAATTACCAGAATACCCTTTTCATGTATAATTGATAATTAAGCATATGTAACCTAAACCTTTGTCACATAACTGATTATGTAATTTGTTTAGGCATATAACACTTGTCATAGGGCTAGTTAGGCGGTCCGAACGCGTTTCACGCGAACGACGCGTTAAAGTAGCATAAGCTACCTAAACGGGTCGAAATGGGTCGTAAACAATTATGTTAAGTTTCATTTAGTATGTAGGCTTTGTTAAACCAAATGACACGAGTCTCTACACTCGTTTGGTTTACGAAACCTCATTCTATCCAATCTTCCGATTTAGGTCCGGTTTATTAACATAGTTACCTATATTAGGTGCCGTTTGATTCCGAGATCTATAGCATTACTTGGTGGTTATCTTTTGACAACTGAGCAATCTCAAGTGAGTTCATAGACCCCTCTTTTACTGTTTTCCAAACTGTTTTGGGGTGAAACACATGTGCCTACTTATTACTTTCATGCTTTCCTGTTTTCGCATCATATACTGCTATGTTCGTTAGTACATTATAGTACATGATCTCATTGTGTTTTATGCTATGTATGTCCATTTAGTTCATACTTAGTACATCGTTTTACATTTACATTTTATGCTATGTATGTCCATTGCGTGCATACTTAGTACATTGTTTTCATCACATGCTTACATTTTGGTATGACATTTGGTTTGTTTACATGGGACAATACATTCATTAACACCGATCATGCCGTTCGTTAGTAGGTAGTGGTACCATAGGAATTGACAACTCCCGTTCCGGACGTCCCAGGGAAAGGGGATGAAAGGAATGACCGAATTCGTTGATATTAAGACAGATAGACCTTTAATTTGTTTAAAGGGTTTATCACCACAGTCGCCAGGCTTGGATGTATGCATTTTCACAATACCGCATAAATGTTCATATTAAATATTTGCATGCATTTACACAAAACATAGCTTTGATTTAAACCAAGTTTTACTTCAATACTTTGTTTTTGTGCATATGGTTTAGTTGAGACCTTTCACTTGACATATATGACATTTTGACATAGACATTTGACTTGGATATTTGACATAGACATTTGACATGGATATTTGACATAGACATTTGACATGGATATTTGACATAGCCATTTGACATGGATATTTGACATAGACATTTGACATGGATATTTGACATAGACATTTTGACATGATTTACATCTTGACATGAACATTTTACATTGTTTGGTTTGGTTTGATTAAGTAACGATGCGTGTGTAATATGATACAAGCATGGTGGATACGCCGCTGGTACTTCCTATATATAAGTGTTTGTATGGTATTACATGTCGTAACGTTATTTGAATCATTTCAGTTTGAGACATAGAACATTTCATACAAATAACATACTTTTCACAAGACATTGATTTATAAACAACTTATCTTATGCAAACACATTTTACTTGGTTATTCATTTAACCTTACATTTATTTATACTTATCATCTGATCTTATCGTTTTTCAAATGATTTAAAAGACAAAGCAAATAACAAGGTTCATGACTAAACATTTTCTCAAACATAAGTCATGGAACCTATTTTCACAAAACCTATGTATCTCACAGGCATTTTTATGCTGACGTACCTATTTTCACATGTGTTTTTCAGGAACTGTTGCATAAGATGGTCAAGATACACATAGACAGACTTGGGCTTTAGTGACAATAAAAGATGCAAGACTAGTTAATTAAGTTGTTTTTCTTTGTTTGTTAAGACATTGTAACACTTTCAATCAATAAAACAAAACTTCAATTGCCATGGATTTGAGACAATTAATTCTGTTACAACACTCCCCGATGTTTCCGCCACGTTTTGTATGTTCCACGTGGTCGGGGTGTGACAATTCAAGTACCAAGTATGTCTCACTCTAGTTTGGGGTCGGTTATGAGAGGGGGGGGGGTAGTTCGATCCAAACTAGTGTAGTTAGGTGATGGTTATGTTAAATAGGTTAAGTTGAGTATTTAACTTAGTTACTTGTGTGTTATGCGTTACCACGGGTGTTAGGGTAATCAGGGACCCTAACTGGCTCAGAAAATTATAAATAGTGAAAATAGTAATATTTTCATGTTCCGGGTAAAGTCCGGTTGTTCGGTTGGATAGTAATCCGTTAAAGCGTTACAAAAGCTTTAAAGTGTCGTTATTGTACTTTTAGTGACACCATTTAATTCCAACACTTTAGAAAGTGTCTAGTGATATTTTTCCCATGTTCTGGCACTTTACTAGTCAGCTAGAAGCTGGATTAATTATTAAAGTGCTGTGTTTGGTACTTAAAGTATGTTTTAGGCACATCTGAATCAGTGTATCTTATTCCTAGAGACGCAGTACCACAACCCTTATATCCCTACACTCACTACCAGTGTAGCCAAAATATTTGAGGCTCTTAACAGGCCTTAGAGGCAGTGTCTGCCTGATGCTGGTCATATCAGCATGTTCGGCGTGTATCCGTTTAGTGCTACTGTGCTTTTTGTGCATCATGTTTGTCACTAGGGTTCAGTATGTAATTAATGTAGTGACAGCAAATAAAGTATGATGCAAGTAAGTGCATGTATCAGTATGCAGGTAGCAGTTTATCAGCTAGTTCAAACAAGCACAGTAATCAAGTAGTAATTAATCATTAATTAAGTTGTACGGATACCTGGTTTAGTGCGGGTTGTCACATTCTCCCCCCGTTAAATAAATTTCGTCCCGAAATTTAAGTTCTGCTTGTAGAAGCAGGGTTCTTAGGAAATAAGTGGGGGTATTTCTCTTTCATCCGGTCCTCACGCTCCCAGGTGTATTCAGGACCATGTCTGGCATTCCAACGTACTTTGACGAGTTTGACACTGCTCCGGCGGGTCTTGTTAACTTTCCAATCTGTGACCTCAACAGGTTCTTCAACGAAGTGGAGCGTGTCGTCAATATGAATCTCGTCGATGGGAATGGCAACGTCAACTTGAGTTGGACTTTTCTTTAGATTGGATACATGAAATGTATCGTGAACGCCATTTAGTTCAGCGGGTAGGTCCAACTTGTATGCTACCGTCCCAATTCTTTCTAGAATTCTAAAGGGACCAATGTAACGTGGATTTAACTTCCCACGCTTTCCAAAGCATGCCACCCCCTTCCAGGGTGAAACTTTCAATAACACCATTTCTCCAACTTGGAAATCCACATGCTTCCGGTTTGGATCCGCGTAGGCCTTTTGTCTGTGGCGAGCTGCTTCGATGCGTTTAAGTATTTGCGCGATCTTGTCTGTCGTCTCTTGGACGATCTCGGGACCAGCAAGCTGCCTATCACCCGCGTCAGACCAACATAGTGGTGATCGGCACTTGCGTCCGTATAGGGCCTCAAATGGCGCGACACCAATACTGGTGTGGTAGCTGTTGTTGTATGAAAATTCGACCAAAGGTAAGTGTTTATCCCAGCTACCGCCTAAATCCATAACACATGCCCTCAGCATGTCTTCCAACGTTTGTATCGTTCGCTCGCTCTGGCCGTCAGTTTGCGGATGGAACGCAGTGCTCAGATTTAATTGTGAGCCAAAAGATTCTTGGAAGGATTGCCATATCCTTGACACAAACCTTCCGTCTCTATCAGATATGATCGAGAGAGGTACTCCATGACGTGCTACGATCTCTCTCAAGTAAATTTCCGCAAGTTTACTAGTACTGTCTTTCTCCTTGATTGGCAGAAAGTGTGCGGACTTTGTTAGGCGGTCAACAATCACCCAAATCATATCATGGCCTCTTGGCGTTCTTGGCAGTTTTGTAACAAAATCCATTGAGATTTGTTCCCATTTCCACTTGGGAATCTCAGGTTGTTGCAGAAGTCCCGAAGGCTTCTGGTATTCCGCCTTGACCTTAGCGCACGTTAAACATTTGCTCACGTAAACAGCAACGTCGCCTTTCATCCTAGGCCACCAATAGTAATATTTGAGATCCTGGTACATCTTATCCGATCCAGGGTGGATAGAGTACCGTGACTTGTGCGCTTCGTCGAAAATAACTTCCCTTAAACCACCAAACAGAGGAACCCAAATCCTTTTCTCAAAACATAACGTTCCTTCCTCGTTTGGTACCAAAAGCTTCTCCATTCCACGGAGATATTCTTCCTCAAGGTTTCCCTCCTTGAGAGCTTCCTTTTGTGCAGCACGAATGCGCAAGGAAAGGTCGGTTCGTATAATCATTTCCAAAGCTCTAACCCTTATGGGCTTGATTCTTTCTTTACGACTTAGGGCATCGGCGACTACATTCGCCTTCCCTGGGTGATACTTTATCTCGCAGTCGTAGTCGTTTAGCAACTCAACCCATCGCCTTTGCCTCATATTCAACTCCTTCTGGTTGAATATATGCTGTAGGCTTTTGTGATCTGTGAAGATTGTGCACTTCGTACCATACAGGTAGTGTCTCCAGATCTTTAAAGCAAAAACCACTGCGCCAAGCTCTAAATCGTGTGTGGTATAATTCTTTTCGTGCACTTTCAGTTGGCGTGATGCGTAAGCAATGACCTTTTGGCGTTGCATCAACACACAACCCAATCCTTGACGCGATGCGTCGCAGTATACCACAAAGTCATCAGTACCTTCTGGTAGAGCTAAGATTGGCGCGTTACAAAGCTTATCCTTCAATATCTGAAACGCTTCATCCTGTTTGATTCCCCAATCAAACGTCTTGTCCTTCTGCGTGAGGAGCGTCAAAGGTTGAGCGATTTTCGAGAAATCCTCGATGAACCTTCGATAGTAGCCAGCCAAACCCAAGAATTGTCGAATCTCGGTTGGCGTTGTAGGCATTTCCCAATTCTTGATTGCCTCGATCTTTGCGGGATCAACATGAATTCCATCCCCATTAACCACATGTCCAAGAAACTGGACTTCGCGTAGCCAAAACTCGCACTTGGAGAATTTGGCGTACAGCTGTTCCTTCCTTAGCAGCTCCAATATGGTTCTAAGATGCTGCTCGTGTTCAGCCTTCGTCTTTGAGTAAATCAGGATGTCGTCGATGAATACAATCACGAACTTGTCTAAGTATGGCTTGCAAACCCTATTCATCAAGTCCATAAAGACTGCAGGTGCGTTTGTCAAACCAAATGGCATAACGAGGAACTCGTAGTGTCCATAGCGAGTTCGGAAGGCTGTTTTCGGGATACTTTCCTCCTGTATCCTTAATTGATGGTATCCGGATCGAAGATCGATCTTAGAGTAACAGCTTGAACCTTGAAGTTGATCGAACAGATCGTCGATTCTTGGCAGAGGATACCTGTTCTTGATCGTCAGCTTGTTCAATTCTCTGTAGTCAATACACATGCGGAAACTTCCGTCCTTCTTCTTAACAAACAAGACCGGAGCTCCCCAAGGCGAGAAGCTTGGTCGGATAAAACCCTTGTCTAACAACTCTTGAAGTTGCTTCGACAATTCCTGCATCTCAGACGGAGCAAGTCTGTACGGTGCCTTAGCCACAGGCGCGGCGCCTGGAACTAAGTCAATGTGAAACTCCACTTGCCTCTAAGGTGGCAGTCCGGGTAAGTCTTCTGGGAAGACTTCTGGATACTCCCTTACGACAGGGATGTCCTCGATTGTTGGCTCAGCAGCCTTCTTGTCTACGATGTGTGCCAGAAAAGCAACACATCCTTTCTGTAAACACTTCCTTGCTTTCAAGCAGCTGATAAATCTTAGTGGTGTGTCACGCTTCTCTCCGTGAACCACAATTGTCTCACCATCATCAGTTGGGATACGAACAACTTTCTCGTGACATACTATCTTAGCCTTGTTTCCGGATAACCAATCCATTCCTACCACCACGTCGAAGCTTCCCAATTGGACTGGTAGTAGATCCAGAGTAAACTCGCGTTCTCCCAATTCTATCACACAACCTCTGATTACATCATTGGCTTCTACCAACTTTCCATTAGCCAATTCGATTGCGTAGGGAATGTCTAACTTATCAGCGGCTAGCCCAAGTATATTCTTAAATTCTAGTGATACGAAGCTATAGTCGGCACCAGTATCAAACAGAACAGATGCATAGCGTTGATTTACAGGGAACGTACCAGTGACAACGTTGGGATCCTGGCGTGCTTCCCGTGCACCGATCTGGAACACCCTTCCACGGGCTTGGTTCAATCCCGGGCAATCCTTCTTGAAGTGCCCAACGTCACCGCAATGAAAACATCCTAATCTTTTTCCACTTCCCGCACCATCCCCAACTGGCGGGTTGTTTTGATTGGCAGTTCCGGCTTGATTTGCATTGTAGCCTCGATTATTCCCTTGTGGGCGATTTCCCAAACCACCACGATTATCGTTTCTATTCATATATCCTCCCTGGCCTCCCCGGCCCGCACTAGCCCAACATGATTCCTTTGAGTGGCCCGGTTTTCCACAAGATTCACAAACTCTCACGTTACAATGGCCAGTATGGTGGCGTTGGCAGTTGTTGCATTTGGGCTGGGTGCCCTGGTACCCTTTTCCTCTCTTGGTACTGCCAGCTGATTTTCCTTTCTTTACTGCCATACTGACGCCTTGTTTGAAGTTTGAAAACTTCCTTTTGTTATCTCCTGAGGACTCAACGTGAGTCTCTGTCTTCTTCGCCTTAACTTCATCAAACTTGTTTAAACGAATTGCCTCCTCGGTGAGAGCCACGCTCAAATCAATGGCTTCCGTGATAGTTGCTGGTTTGGAGGAGGTCACCATGCTAATGATTTGAGGAGCTAATCCCCAAATGAAGCGCTCAATTCGCTTGTATTCTGGCGTGACCATATAAGGAACCACTTGAGATAGGTCATGAAACCTCTGGACGTATTCTGCAACCTTTGGTCCATCCATCTTTAGGTGCCAGAACTCAGTCTCCAATCGCTGAATTTCTGCGCGGGAACAGTACTTCTTGCGCATAAGCTCTTTCAGCTCTGCCCAGGTCAGGGCGTAGGCGGCAGCTTCGCCTAGTGTTTGTACTTGTAAGTTCCACCAAGATAGGGCTCCGTCTAGAAACAGCCCTGAGATGTAAGTGACCTGCTGGTCGAGCGCACATTTGCTCATGCGGATGGTGGAATCAGTCTTCTCGGCCCAACGAGTAAAAGCGATAGCGCCTCCGGTGCCATCGAAGTTGGTGGGCTTGCAGTCTAAGAACTGCTTGTATGTGCACCCTGCACATTCATTGTAACATATGATAGATATTAGCTTTCTTGCTAAGGAAATCCGTTTAGGTCATGGTATGTCTTAATGACTTAAATATTACCATGTGGTGGATTATTGTTGCCCTGGTTAATGCTTCCGCTCGTTCCGGGCTGAGATGCTGCATACTGTGCTATGGCAGCGGCAATGATTTGTTGTAGTTCTGCCTCGTTAGTGGGCATGCGCGTCTCGCGTCTGGGCGGCATCTTCTAAAAGATGGTTTAAGTTGGTTAGGCCATAGTAAGGCTCCGTTGTTATAATACGTAAATCAGTTCGTAATATAGTGTACGTATATAACGGTAGTAATAGTATAATCACATAACATCTCATGTTATCACACATCACAAATATCAATCACACAACATCCCATGTCATAAAGTATAAACAAGTAATCAAGCGAATCCAAATATGGTGAGAAAACTGCGATTGCCATATAAATGAGACCACATCGTAAGTGTATACATACAATCATCAATCACTAGGGGCTACATAACCCCTGTCAAAAGCTACATCAGTATCAATACAACATCAAGTACATAACAAAAGTCAAGTCATAACGTAGTCTCCCCAAAATGCTTGTGCAGTCAAAAAGCAATCGCCGCCTTCTCACTTCGCCTACCCAAGTGGCACCGATGAGCTCTAAGCAGATGGTGGTGGAGGAGGAAAACGGGTATAAAACAAACGGCGCAACTGTAACCAGTCTGCCTCCATCGCCTGCTGTGTGCGAATAATGGAAGCAATCTGCTGCTCCAAAGTAGTAAGACGAGCAGCATAGTCAGGGGGTAAAGGTCGAAACGGCTGTAACGGAGAGGGTGCCCGGCCATGGCACTGACATGGCTGCAGCTGGGCTCTCTCCAACTCCTGTAGTCGCTGCTCGTGCGACTCGTGCTGGTATACAAACGACATCAAAACATCCTCAATGGTGTGTCCCACGTAGGACCGGTGGTATGGATCTGTGGGTGGCATAGGGGAAAATGGTGACCACAGCAGTGGCTCACGTGTGGGATCAAAGGGTGCCATACCAAAAGGAGCTGTAGTGGGTGGAACAAAAGGAATCTGAGGCCTGAAAGGCATGGGCATCGGTACATGCCCATCAGGGTGAGCTGAAGAACCCTCTCCAGGCCCTGCTGGAGGTATAAACGTAGGAACCTGAAACGAAAAGTCAATATGTGGTGCAACAGGAATCTGTGGAGGGAATGGTGGAACGTCCTCGTCTGACGGTATCCAACCATGCTGTGCAGACTCATCCGGTGGATCCATATGTGCTGCAAACTGAGCCTGCTCGGGCTCTGGTAAAACAGGATCAAGTAAAGGAGCTACAACAGGGTGAACGGGTGCCAAGTGCTCGAAAGGGGGGTCAACTGGTATAGCAACAATGGGTAGAGGATCAATGGGATCAACAGGGACATGGTCGCCCTCAAACAACGGGATATCCATATGGTGATCATCAGCAATGGGCTCAAAAGGTACATCAGCATGCGCAGGGTCATGCTCTGGTAAAGGATCAAGAGCGGCTGCCTGCTCAGGAGCAATGGCAGGCTCAAAGTCATCAAACGCCATCTCAAAATCGAAATCAGGATCAACCGGATCGAAAGGGTCAATAGGATCTGCTGGATCCTCCATCAACTCGTCCATCGGAACAAACTCTAAGTCACGGTCAGGATCAAATCCCGGGGGAAACACAGGATCTGAATCCCCCTCGTCGTCATGGTCAAAAGCAAATCCGGGTATAGGAGCAACAGAAAAAGCCTGGTCAGAATCGGACCCATGGGAAAAGTGCTGCGCACTGTGAGCATGTGTGGGTACAGAAGCCACAGACTCAAAGGAGTCCGGGGCTGGGGAATGAGCAGGTGACTCCGCAGCCGGAGCATCTGCGATCAGTAAGGGAGCAACAGCAGGTAGGGCCTCGCCCTGAGCATCCTCCAAAGGCTCCTCCTCAAACATATCGACGTCGTCCTCCTCGTCGTCGATGGGTAAAACAGGGTATGATGCAAGGGGTACTGGAGCAGGGATCAATGCAAGTGGTAGATCCCCAGCGATAGGACCATCTGCGAGCTCGCCAGCACCGTCAGGTAGTGCAAAGGGCTGAAAATCGTCCTCGTCTGTGCTGGTGAAGTCGGACGTATAAACCTCGTGCTCCGATGACTCAATGTCGTCTGAAACGATAGGCCTAGGGCCTGTGGTGCCTGAACCACCAGTGCCTGTAGAATCCATGTGTCTGTAACATATACACAAACATGTACAAATTGTCAATCATATAATCAAATAGTCACATAAGTCATCAAGCAAGCATTCAAACCAACACTTCCTAGTCCCACTAGCCAACACTCCTAGTCCCACTAGCCAACACTCCTAGTCCCACTAGCCAACACTCCTAGTCCCACTAGCCAACATTCCTAGTCCCACTAGACCGAACCTCAGCCTCCCAGGCTGAGCCTAGAATAATGGATAAAATGTGCTCAACATTTGTTTGTAAAAAGTTGTGGATCTGGACTTAAGTGGTATGCAGTAAAATGTTTTCGTGAGAGCCCTAGTGATCATAGTCTAGACTCGAGAGAGAATCCTAGTTCGCTATGATCAGAGCTCTGATACCAAGCTGTCACACCCTGGCTTTGCGGAAGCGTGGTTAATGTTGGTGTGACTTCTTAATACCATAGCTTAACCATAACAAGCTATATGAATTTAAAAACCATGCAAGTCATCCATTAAGTTTTGAAAATCCAACACATTACCATTGTTTTAACATACAACCATAACCTTGTTCAGTAGACATTACAACTTATAACATAACATAAACGTGGTTTAAGGACTGTGTCTTGTCCAGGAAAGAGACACATCCCCTAAACCCTGATGACTCCATGACAAGTGCAGCGGAAAACGTTCCATACCGTGCCAGATCCGTTTTAATTTCCTGAAATACATGTGAGTTGAAAAATCAACAATAATGTTGAGCGAGTTCATGTGTAAGTGAGTATGTAAAACACTTGTGAGTATAAAAATAGTTGTGGTATGTAGCAGTGTAAGAGGACTTGTGATCACCAATGGTTTGCAAGGCCACTGACATATGTGAAGTGCAAATAGGGAGACTCAAACCTAGCAGATTTCGCCACGGCAAAGTATGTGGACAAAGTCACCCCACGGTCCGTTTCTAGTTTGGCCGGGGGCTGGGCTCGCTACACCCAGATAGATCTACCGCTCCTGTCCCTCGGTCCCTCCATGAGGACTAATGGCCCCATGTTGTTCCTATCCACTCACATGATCGTATAACACCTCCTTACGTTAAACATACCGTTGTAAAGTACTCGTAAATCATAGTAACATGTATTTCACCCCCGCAGTTAAGTAAACTGAAAACAGTTAGAGAAAAGGGGGACATGAACTCACAGTGAATGCGCGTCTCTACCGAGTGTCTCCGAATCGTAAAGCTGTGCGACGACCTACAAGTGCTAATTCTATTAGACGGACGGCCGTGCCTTAGCTTCATGGTTTATGTTCGCGGGAAATAGTTAGACAACTATTTCATGTTACATTTTGTAAATACTCGGTAGTTAATCTCCTTCCCAAGGATGGGGGATTCAATACATGTGCTTACAAATTTCATCATTAAGTCTCACTTAATCTTTATATATTTCCAACTCCAAAGTATAAGTATTTATCCAAAATACGTTGTTAAATTACGCGTTCATAAATATTTCCGTAATTGTGTAAGTTACGTTTTAACATACGAGTGGTAATATGATTACCGGTGTAACTTATATATTTATGGTGAATGCGTTTGTATTATTTTGGAGTCGTTATCATTCGTAAACATTATTTTTACTCTAAAAACAATATTGATGTATTTCACAAAATAATCATAAACAGTGTGTGAAAATATATATTTATCACGTTAATATTTTGTGAAAATCCCACCTCCGAATATTTAGTAATAAAGTCTTGGCGAAATTTATGTTTCGAAAATATGTCAAAATGATTCTAACACTTGTAATGCAAACAAGTTTAAGTGTTAGGTTTTTAGGAAAATTTCGCCAGAGTTTCCTCTGTAACTGGAGGTGGCCACGCTTTTAAGCGTATCATTTTCTTTTAATAATCAAATCAACAATTGTTCCCAACAATTTCAAACAACCTTTCAACATGTTAACTAGTCAAATATGGACATAATCGTAAAAATACACAAACTTGTGGTTTGTCTAACAATAAGTAGTAAATCTCTTTACTTTTGGTGGATCTTGTGTGTAAATAATCCGTTTTAGTGAAAACCCCGTTTCTAGAGAATACTTATTCTTACAACTTCTTAGTCACATATGACAAAACTAGTTTCTTGTCGGATCTTTTCATTTCACAAGTGTTTACACACTTGTGGTTTGTAAAATCATGTTTATTAGTACAAGATCTATCCTTTAGAAAACACGATTCTTTTAAAGTGTGGTCCTTCAAAAATACCACTTGCAGATACGTAGATCCGCTAGTTTTAAACACCATTTTACATGTTAAATCACTTTTACACAAGTAAAATATTTTTACACAAGTTCATGCATCTTGTGTGGTAGAGTTTCGCCTTTTAACCCTTGTGGTAACCAAAAACGAGCTTATGTGAAGATACATGATCTTACAAAGTCGGGTTAAACGGAGATCCGAGCTACCACATCATAGATCGGGTCTAGATAAACACAAATTCCAAATACTACAACTTTTACACAACACATGTGTTATTAACCACCACTTTTATAGTTTTTACTAGACTTTTTTGCATCAAAATGTATGTTTACGATGTTTAACCGACAATATTCCTTTTAACCACTTTAGATAAGCTTAAAAACAAGTTTTAAACATTATACCTCTAGCTCAAGGCTAGGGAAGATCTTTGATGAAAAACGCGTGGATAAAAGCTAACGGTAGAGGTCCTTCGTGTTCCGCTTGCTCCGAGGCTCCTAATATGAGACCCTTGATGTTTGTATCACCTTGGATTGGCTTGAACAAGAACCGAAAGTATGATGGTGGTGTGTGGGGTGTTCGGCCGAAGGTGGGAGGGCAAGAGAGAAGGAGAGTAATGTGGTGAGTTTATGTGAAAGATTATGTTGTGTATTAGCTTGAACTTATAGGCCAATTAGAGTGTATTAACCATAAGATAATATGCCCCCTAGATATTCAACATTGAAGATTAAAATATTATTCAAGTACCAAGTATGTCTCACTCTAGTTTGGGGTCGGTTATGAGAGGGGGGGGGGTAGTTCGATCCAAACTAGTGTAGTTAGGTGATGGTTATGTTAAATAGGTTAAGTTGAGTATTTAACTTAGTTACTTGTGTGTTATGCGTTACCACGGGTGTTAGGGTAATCAGGGACCCTAACTGGCTCAGAAAATTATAAATAGTGAAAATAGTAATATTTTCATGTTCCGGGTAAAGTCCGGTTGTTCGGTTGGATAGTAATCCGTTAAAGCGTTACAAAAGCTTTAAAGTGTCGTTATTGTACTTTTAGTGACACCATTTAATTCCAACACTTTAGAAAGTGTCTAGTGATATTTTTCCCATGTTCTGGCACTTTACTAGTCAGCTAGAAGCTGGATTAATTATTAAAGTGCTGTGTTTGGTACTTAAAGTATGTTTTAGGCACATCCGAATCAGTGTATCTTATTCCTAGAGACGCAGTACCACAACCCTTATATCCCTACACTCACTACCAGTGTAGCCAAAATATTTGAGGCTCTTAACAGGCCTTAGAGGCAGTGTCTGCCTGATGCTGGTCATATCAGCATGTTCGCCGTGTATCCGTTTAGTGCTACTGTGCTTTTTGTGCATCATGTTTGTCACTAGGGTTCAGTATGTAATTAATGTAGTGACAGCAAATAAAGTATGATGCAAGTAAGTGCATGTATCAGTATGCAGGTAGCAGTTTATCAGCTAGTTCAAACAAGCACAGTAATCAAGTAGTAATTAATCATTAATTAAGTTGTACGGATACCTGGTTTAGTGCGGGTTGTCACAGACACAAACCGAAAATGAAGTAGAAGACACACAAATCATGATCCATTTCACCATGTTACTGTGAAAACCAAAACCAAGCAGCACACTTTTAAGAAATCTCCAGTCCACCGTATCATACGCTTTCTGAATATCAACTTTAAACGCACATTTGGGAGGACTAACATCTCGATGATAATTATGCATTAATTCTTGCGTTAAAGTAATATTATCCGAATTTTTTCTTCCAGGAACAAAAGCCGATTGATTCATGCTGACAATCTCATTCAGGGCTCCCTTTATCCTGTCTGCAATAATCTTGCTAATACAATGGTTGGAGTAGATTGCCGGGAATACATTACCATATTCTTTGAATATGCTAGGATAGTACCAACATTAGCCTCACTAGAACCAGTATTAATCTCCCGTTACATCTGGGGATTAATCAGTGAAATTGGCCATGTAGTCAAGACAGTTAGACCACAAACCATAGAAGAAGCAGTAGAACTTGCCAACACTCTAATCGATGAATTGGTACATACACAAGAGGAAAACCAGAAAAAGAACCTAGCTCAAAAGATTACCCAAGAAGTACGTTGCGGAAATTCCTACCGTGGAAAAGGACCAGGTTCTTCCTCTTCACCCAACTGCAAGTATTGCAAAAGAAAACACTCAGGGAGATGCTCAATATACTACAACTTCTGCAAAATATCTAGAAATAAGGAAGAAGTATGTAGGAAGAAAGCTAGGAATAGAATATGCTATAATTGTGGAGAAGTTGGTCATATTAAACCAAACTGTCCGAAACAAGCTCTAGCAGCAACCAACAAAGCTAAGGCAACCGAAGGACCCAAGAAGAATGCCAGAGCATTCATTTTGACACTTGAAAAAGTCAAGATGATTCTGGATGTGATTTCCGGTATGTTTTTAGTTAATGATGTTTATGCTAAAGTATTATTTGACTCTGGTGCAAACCAAATTTTTGTCAATGTAGGTCCCCTTGTTCGTACGGATCGTCACAGAATTGTATATCTAACCTAGAGTGCGGAATTCTCTAGATCAGATTTGTTACAGAAACGAGTAGAAAACAGAATTTCACAATCAAACTGGTCTTCTATTGATTATCCAAACGAAATGTTTTACAATCAACTCAAGACCACACAACCTCACAGCCACTATCTGTGATCTTGCTACTAACCCTAATTTCGTTTTCTCTCTCTCTCTAGACTTTGTCTCTCTAGAATTCTCTAACTTCTAAAACCCTAATCACAAAACATGTTTATATACCACATGTCTGTGAACTAGGCTTCCTTCTGGGCTAGGCCATTTTCCAAGCCCATTACAATAAATAACTCACTAACCAATAAGCTTAGCCCAATACAAAATATCTAAAGACTAAATAATCAAACTATTAAGTTGTTGTCACAAAATATGCACTAACAGACTCCCCCTTGACAATAGCTTCATAGTGTAACTTTGTCTTCAAACATCTTGTGTTCTTTTGGTCTTTGGATAACGTCAGGTACACAGCTTCTGACATCAACAGACTCCCCCTTAGCTGATGCTTCCAATCTCCAAAACTTTAATTCATTTGTAGATCAGTTAGCTAGCAATCCTTGGTTAAGCAAGTAAGCTCCAACTCTTCATATCTCTTTCTCTCTGCAATGTAGTAGAAGGATCCTACCATGCATCTTCACACATCTTTACTTCACTCTCAATCTGCACTTTACTTGTATTCTGCACTTCATTTTGATAACCGCATCAATCTGTTTAGAAACACAAGCAAGTATCTCGAAAAACCATTAGTCTTTTTCACATTTAAAGATAAACCAATATTTTATCCTATCATGTAAAAATAACAATCATCTCAGTTCAAAATGGAAGTCTTTTAAAAAGAAATCTTTTTGGTATTTTTGAATTTTTTTTAAACAAACTAAACTAAACTCAAAAAAAATATTTACAATACTTCTTTTTGTGAGAATCATGTGCAAGAAGATCATATCAACAAAATCAAACTGTTTTCACACAATTAAATAATTCTTTATTTAATTTTCATGAAAAACAGTCCAAGATGATTACTAGTATGTTTGTCCTCTTAAACAAAATGCATGAACATTTCAAGTACCATTACCGTATGATACGTTAATGTAATTTTAGTTCTGATATACTAGTGTGTCCCACTTCAGGATATACCCCCACGATCAAGGTATGCACAAAGATTCATCGTAGTAGGTGAGTATACTGAATTCATCCGTTTTGTTTTTCAACGTTTAGATAATTGGTGAATAGGTCAGTACTTCCGTACAACAGAGAGACCAAAATATATAACGAGGGCTAAGACAAATACCATTTTTGGTACGATTTATGCATTTTGCACATTTGAATAACTCTCTTTGAGAGCTTCTTCATTTAAGGGTTTTGGCATTTTTAGCTCTTTTAAGATATCCTGGGTGTGTCTAGGTCAGCATGTATCTGGATGCAGCAGAAGGACACCCCTGATATCCCTAGATGAAATAACAGTATAAAGACCCAAAACTTCAGATTTTGGAAATCTATCAATGCAAGATTTTAGGTCATTAAACCATACACCACTGATGTGTTCCCCACTCATACACAGTTCTTTTAGGTTTATATCACATTGGTAAGTTGATTATTTCATGCTTTTTGCCTCCTGGTACATCATATGATGAAGCTGCTATAACACTTAAGCATTTTAATTTCAGTTTCAGTGTGACAGTCTAACCTGCCGATGTACTATCATTTCTTCTTTTTCACACCATGAAATCTCTTTTTTCAATTTTTCATGTTTTTATGTTTTCCATTTTTCCATTTTTTTATTTTTAAAAAAAATTTTTTACTTACTAACTTACTCCCCCTAAACTCACGCACTATCTAAACTCTTTTTGGCTTAGGGAAATTTCTCCCCCTAAATTTTTGTTTTATGGAGCAAGTTTCAAAAACAAAAATTTACAAACACAAGCAGACTCCCACTTTAATCTGACAATAAGTTTTTCACTTCTAAAGTTTTAGAATAATCATAATAATCACTAAAGTAAATACTTCGTTACCAAGGTTAACCTACTATTCACCTCAGACACTTTACAGGAACAACCACTATTGAACACATCAACAGTCCTTCTTGGTCATCCTGCATTTACTCAACAACTCAGTTAGTCTTGAGAACCCAAGCCCTGATAGTCTTGGGTTTTCCAAATTCATCCATTACAGGAACATCCATCCAATATCCATCACTCCTAACTGGAGTCTTGGATTGCTTACCCATTGTTGAACAAGAATGATAATTTCCACTAGGTCTTTGATTGCGAGAGTTCCAATAACCTCTCGGATTTTCTGACCATTGGAAATTATTATCTTGATATCTTTTTCTCCCACTCTCATACCATGAATTTTGAAAAAATCTTGGATGTTGTTGAACATTTGAGTTACTAAAACCCCTATGTCCATTTCTTTGTTGAAAATTTCGATTACCAGCAGTTTGGTATCGAGTTTGATATCCAAAATTTTTATTTTGACTTTGAAACTGATTTGATTTACCATTATAATGACTAAATTGTGGAGAAATACTTCTTGGTCTATCAAATCTTTTCGAAGTTGAAGGTTTAGATTGAAATTCAGGTTTCTTTGTCTGACAACTTGTTTTTACACTATTGCTTGACCCAACCTGATTCCCATCCTTAACCTCATCAACCTTTTGTTTACCTTTCTTCAAAGGACAACAACTCGCCACATGTCCTTTGTTGTGACATCTAAAACAAGATCTTTTCTTATAAGTTTTCTTTTTGTTTGATCCCTTTTTAAATGTTTTCTTATTTTCCTTCTCAGTATCCTCATCCGATTTATGAGGTGTACTGTTAGATCCTACAGATTCTTTCAAAGATACTAGACTATTCGGCAAGTCCACAGCTATCGGATCCACTACCTCTGGTGTAGTAGGCACAAAATCAATTAACTCATTCTCTTCAGGTAAAAAAGAGTAATCTTGATCCTTAGAAGATGAAGCTTTACAAAACCCCACTCCCGTTCTATCATTACTCCTTTTCATCCCTTTTTGAATTTGAGTCCTAACTAATGAAGAATTTCCAAATTTGTCTAACTTTCCTTTTAGTTCAACAATTTGGTCTTGTGCAATGGCCAATTCCCTACACTTTTCAGAAAATTCATTAGTTTTATCCTTCACAGTTTCACGAGCCAAATCAATGACCTGTAACAGTTCATTGACTTTGCTTGTTAAACTGCTGATTACTTGTTCATTTGATTTGAGTTTATCTAAACAATTTGACTCTCGTTTAATCAAAAGAACATTTGACTCTTTCAGTTTTTCCAATTCAGCTAACAGAATTCTGTTTTGCTCCGATAGGCTGTTAACTTTACCTTGTAGTTCAGTGCAATTATGACACATATGACTTACAGGTTCTGATGTTACCTTCACATCTGTTGTAAGTTCATTCACACCATTCATGCACTTTGAAACTTCTGTCTCCTTCTCAACATTCTCCTTCTTCTCTTCTTTCACAGCATCTGCTACCTTATCTAAAGCAAGATCTCCTACACTCCGTCCTGATGAACTCTGCTAACGTTTTTCTAAAGCTTCCCACAGCTCATAAGAAGTCCCATAGTTCTTGATGGTATGTTTTATTCCCTCAGGCAAGGACTTCTTGATCACTGCTAAAGCTTTCTTCTCAGCATCTACTATAAGTTTCTCAGATTCATCCATCATCTCATAAGAAATCACTTTAACTCTTCCGTCAACTCGTCGTGTGGTAGCAATGTATCCATCAATCATACAATTCCACATTCTCGTATCTTCACCTTTAACAAATGCCTTAAACTCCTCTTTCCAGATAGCATATTGTTTAACGTTTGTAAGCTTTGGTCAATTTTTAACAGTCTCACTGACCTTTTCCATTTTAACAATCTTTTGACACGTTTTACCGTAACGTACTGATAAAACCATACAAAATATCTCCGAAAACAGTGGTTACCAAATTACACCGTTAGAATCGTCTCGAAAAAAATGACGAAAACCCCATGAATCCAACCGTGCAAACGGTTTGTCGAGATGAGCTACGGATCACTTTCTATTTTCAAAAACGTTAAATCCTCTATACGTATCTAAATAAATACTCCACCTTTTAATTTTGCTGGCAAACCAAGTTAATATCGCTGTGTCACGCTAATTATGCTGGCAAACCAAGTTAAATATGCTGGTAGAGGAATTATAATTATGCTGGTTTTTAAATTCGCTGGAATAAATATGCTAGCTGATCAAATTCGCTGGTTAATTATGCTAGCTTAATTTCGCTGGTTTAATTATGCTAGCTGATCAAATTCGCTGGTAAATAATTTCTCTAGCACGACGTCTAGTAACTTCGCCGATCACCGTAATAATGTCGCTGAGGACAATTATAACGGTTACCAAAGTCGCCTTTGGATTTAATTTCACCGGTCACCGAGTTGCTAGGTCACAATTTCGCTGGTAAATATGCTGGATCAGATAATTCCTCTGATTTGTCAGAGGAATTGTTAATTTTGCTAGAAAAATTTTGGAAACTCAATCTGTTCGAAATTTCTGAAGATATTCCAGATCCTTCTAACAGTTTCCTGCAAAATTAAACAACCCTAATCAGCACAAATTTTTGAAATTTATTTTTTTGGGTAAAGGGTTACCCCGGTGATTCTATTATAAACAAAATTGAACAGTACAAGTAGAGAGGCCGAAATGCCCCCTAATTCTTATATGTGACAGGCCACATATAAGTAAACAAGAAAACAGCCAAAAGCAAAACAACTAGAAGTAACCAAACTAGACCCTAGTCATTTCCAAACCTATCAACTTCTTCCAGCTTCCAGTCTTCTAAGAATGCCTGAACTCATGCACTCCTTTTAAACTTGAACGACATCAGCTTCATTCTCACAGTTTGAAGTATGAAATCTATAAGTTGTTCCGGTGGACGAAGCTGGTTTTTAAAGAATCTGGTGTTACGCTCCTGCCATACATAATACGTCGTAGCCGAGATAAGCAATTTATTCGTTACCATATGAACCGACTTGGATCTCGCTTTCGGGACCATCCATTGGCTGATGTCCTCCCACTTCTCCGAAAGAGACTGCATACCCCCTTTCTCTTTAATAGCGGACCACACTTTACTAGAATGCTTGCATTCGAAGAACAAATGTTCATGAGAATCTACACCATTATAACAAAGTAAGCAACATATCATGTTCATTGATCGAGTAATGTTGTGATTCCAGTTTACCATTCGGTCTTGAGTCATGTACTATAAGGTTATTCGTTTAACCTTACATTTATTTATACAAATCACATTGGTTACACATTACATGACTTACATCTTGACATAAACATTTTGACATATTATTCAATACGTTTGACTATTGATTTAAACATAGAGTTTATACATTGGTGGTTTGTTTAAGTGATTTAAGTAACGAGGCGTGTGTAATATGATACAAGCATGGTGGATACGCCGCTGGTACTTCCTATATATAAGTGTTTGTATGGTATTACATATTGTAGCGTTATTTGAATCATTCAATTTGGACTTATACATTTTACACAAGTAACACGATTCTCTTACAAGACTTTGGTTTACAAACAATTTACTTATACAACTCACTTTACTTGGTTATACATTTAACCATACAATTTTCTCTTATTTATACATATCATTTGAATTTATTGTTTTTCAAGAGATTTACAAGACAAAGCAAATTACAAGGATCATGACTGACTTTTGTTAAACAACGTTTTCTAAACTTATAAGTCATGAATCCTATATTCACAAAACCTATGTATCTCACAGGCATTTTTATGCTGACGTACCTATTTTTACACATGTTTCAGGTACTGTTTGCAATGATTGTCGATACATGCTACATTTAGGATGGACTCATGCCTTAGCAACTTTAAAACTTGGAAGATCATAGTTGTACTTATTTGATTGTATTAAAAACAATGAGTTCTTTTATTAAATAAAGCTGAATTATTTATGCCATGGTTATGAAACAATAATTCTGTTACAACACTCCCCGACGTTTCCGCCACGTCTAGTTGCATTACGTGGTCGGGGTGTGACAACAAGAACTTGTTTTTCCAGTTAGTGATTTTATTATTCACTCTTTCAACAAGAACCTTGCAATCCTTCTTCATTAGTCTCGATGCTAGCAACGGCACTCCCAAGTATTTAATGGGCAGCTTACCTTCTTCGAAAGGAATAAACTGCAAAATTCTGTTTTTAACCCCATCCGAGACGTTACAAAAAAATGCTGAGCTTTTAGAGATACTTGGGACGAGGCCTGAAATGTCTCTAAACACATTCAGAGATTCCATAATAACTTTTGCTGAATTAACCTCCCCTCTCGCAAATAGAAGAAGATTATCTGCAAAGCACAAATTAATAATCTTTTGTCTTTGACACTTGTTATGAAACCTTAATGAATTACTTTCCTCTACCGAATTTTGAAGAGTTAACGTAAGAACTTCCATAACCATAGTGAAAAGGAATGGAGACATCGGATCTCCCTGTCTAAGGCCCCGTTTTCCTTTAAAATAACCATGGATGTACCCATTGATGCTTAAAGAAAACGAAGCTGAAGTTACACATGTCATAATCCAGTGAATCATTGTATTATGAAACCCGAAACCATGCAAAATATCCTCAAGAAACCCCCAATGAACCGTATCATATGCTTTTTGTATATCAACCTTAAAAGCACACCTGGGCGGACCCGCTCTACGGTGATAGTTATGCATTAACTCCTGCGTAATAAGGATATTATCCGAGATTCTTCTCCCCGGGACAAAGGCCGATTGGTTCCCACTGATGATCGATTGCAACCCCTCTAACAATCTATTAGTAATAATCTTACTAATAGCCTTGTAAATAACATTACAACAAGCTATAGGCCGAAAATCCGTAACAGTAGAAGGAGTGCTAACCTTTGGGATTAAGGCAATGAACGTATGATTAATTTCTTGTAACATTCTCCCCGATACAAAGAAATCCTCTATAGCTTTAGTAACATCCTCCCCAACTATCGACCAAGCTCCTTTAAAAAACGCTGACGTATACCCATCCGGACCTGGAGCTTTATTCCCATTTATAGAGAAAATGGCATCTTTAATTTCTTCTTTTGTGACTACCCGGACCATACTATCCGCCACCTCTCTAGGAAGCTTCCTAGAAAAAATATCCGGCGACGTCTTCTTAGTAACATCACCTTCGCTACCCAGAAAAGACTTAAAATGTTCAACTAGAGCATTAGCCACCTGATTTCCTTCATAAGAATTGCCCTTAGTATCTTTAATAAAATGTATTTTATTAATATGGGTCCTGCATTTAATGGCGTTATGAAAGTAACCCGTATTGGCGTCTCCCACCTCCAACCATTTCTGTTTTGCCTTCTGTTTTAGGAATCGCTCCTCATCAAGCATGGCCTCTTGATATAGCTTTAAACAGGCTGCTTCTTCCTCTCGGATATTAACATTACATGGGTCCTTATCTAAAGAAATCTGAATTTTATCCAATTCCTCCTTCAGCTTGACGACCTTTTTATGAATATTCCCTTGCCTCAACAAAAGACGTCTCATATAAGGTTTGATATTCCTAAGCTTCTTTACCACTTTAAAAATCGGAACACCATTGACTGGCATATCCCAACCCTCCTTGACCTGCTGTAAAATATCTTTCTTGTGCACCAGAAAATTTGGAAACTTGAAAGGCTTGGGCTTTTGGTTGATGTTGTCAAGAACCTTGAGAATACACGGGCAGTGATCCGACACTCCATATGGAAGAAAGGACGCATGAGCATTAACAAAAAGATCAATAAAGTGCACATTAGCCATAATTCTATCTAATTTCTTACGAACTCCAACCCCATTCTTCGGACTTTGATTCCACGTAAATTGTAAACCCGAGGCATTGACATAAAAAATTTCACAATTCTGAACACACTCCTTAAAATCCCTCATGGCTAGATTAACAGTAGAAGACCCCATACTACTATCCTCTATATTGAGGGTAGAGTTAAAATCACCAAGAACAACCCACGGACTATTCTTAACCATATTTTTATGCAAACTTAAATCCTCCCACAAATTTCTTCGATCCTGATAACAATTGCTGGCGTAAACAAACGTACCATACACAGCCGTGTTGGTCTCCTTTACCACCATTTTAGTATTTATAAGCTGACTCGTAGCATTTAAAACCATCACGTCCACAGTATCCGTATCCCACCCGATGATAATTCTGGTTCCTTTACTAGATTGACTCCCATTAGACGTCCACTCCCATCTCCTGAACACCATCTTACACACATGCTCTAACTTATCAGGTTGCACATGTGATTAAAGCACCACAAACACTTTGAGACCTTGATCTTTAATAATCTTCCAAACCTCATTTTGTTTAAGGGTTCAGTTCAGACCCCTTATATTCCAACACGCTAGACTAACCATTGATCACCTCATCAGCAGGTGTGCTTGCACCTGTATTATTTGCGGATCCATTCTGCTTGTTGTCCATGAAGTGACCAGTTTCATTCTCTACTTCAACTCGCACCTCATCTTGGTCATACTCCCCTTCAGATTCATTAGTGTTAAGGGCACTAAACTTGTTTTTTAAATGACAAAATTGCAGAAAACAACCTTTATGTTTGCCCCAAACTGCACTTTATACCTTTCACTATGAAATCCGTAAAAATCAACCTTTATGTTCATGTTTTGCTACAGGTTCAACCTTTAACACAAACACCATTAAATTTTTCTGGTTAACTCCCCTCACATGCTTTGCATGTGAGGGTATTTTGGTCTTTTCAAATCCTTATTTAATTTGTAATTTTTTAAACCACAAAACAATTAATATGAAATAGAGTTTAATAAAATTTAAACAGACCATGCTCTGTTTCGTGTTCCTAAACAACTGTGACGCAATCGGACGACCGTCGGACCACCGGCCAGTGGAGTTCCGTTCTTATTCTTTTGTTTGAATTGGTCATTCATATTACTTTACATATTGTTAATACATAAAGCTAACGAATCTTATTACATGTGATTAATAAATTCTTTTAATTAGTATATGTGATGAAGAAACGATTAGAAACATGTTTGAATTGGTCATTCATAAAATCCTTAGTTAATTTGTATTTTTTTTAAAACAACAAAACAATTAACATGAAACAGAGTTTAATAAAATTTAACAGACCATGCTCTGTTTCGTGTTCCTAAACAATTGTTCGCTAACAGTTTGAATGAATTGAAGCTGCACCATGAGTTTTTCATCTCCGCAACATGAGTTTAATATTTCGTCCATGAAGTTCAATATACCTGATAAAGTAACTCTAGAATAGTTAGAATTCGATGAGATGAATCGATCGAGATCTTCAAGGACGAATATCAATTTGCTTGTGGTTTGTTACAGAAGCATTTTCAGATCTGAATCGTCAACAACTTTTGATAAATCGATATAGTAAATATCGTACGAGAGGTGTTTCGCCATTGCTGCAATGAAGCCTGATTTTCCGGTGCCAGAAGGTCCGTAGAGGAGATAACCCCGTTTCCAGACGCGACCTAACCGGTGATAATACTGTTTCGATTTCAGAAACGATTCCAGATCCGATTTCACCTTCTTTTTCAGATTTGAATCGATCGCTGTCGTTTCAATTGTTGCCGGATGCGATAACTTAACAGAACTCCACTGGCCGGTGGTCTGACGATCGTCGGATTGGGTCACAATTGTTTAGGAACACGAAACAGAGCATGGTCTCTTTAAATTTTATTAAACTCTGTTTCATGTTAGTTGTTTTGTGGTTTTAAAAAAATACAAATTAAATAAGGATTTGAAAAGACCAAAATACCCTCACATGCAAAGCATGTGAGGGGAGTTAACCAGAAAAAATTAACGGTGTTTGTGTAAGAGGTTGAATCTGTAGCAAAACATGAACATAAAGGTTGGTTTTTGCCGATTTCATAGTGAAAGGTATAAAGTGCAGTTTGGGGCAAACATAAAGGTTGTTTTCTGTAATTTTGTCTTTTTAAATTGACTGGTGGAGCATTTGACGTGCTCGCCTTATACTTCTCATGCTGATCCAATAACACTTTGGGCTTATAAATGAACTTCTGTCTATCTCTAACCTGGAACGGCTGCCTCTTCCCTTTCTTTCTCTTATTACCTTCCCTGAACCCTTGCTCATCAACCTTTTGTTTGTCTTTCTCATCCACTTGAACCGGTTCACTCACTTTTAATGGGCAAGTATCATTACTATGACCAAACACCATACATGTTGGGCACCTTGGAGGTTTCCACTCATATTCCACCTTTATGGTACTTTTAAGGAATCCACCTTCTTCTACATTCGAAATAGCCACACTTATAGTATCTTTCAAATCTTTATCAACATTCAGTTCAATAATGGCTCTGGCATATCCACTACGACCCCATGAATCTTCACACATCTTAGACGTTTCATTATCAAGCACTTTTGGATCCCCTATCTTTGATGCAATTAAGCTCAACCCATCTTCCGTGTATGCAGCAAGCGGAACGTCATGCATTTTGACCCATACAGGAATTTTCTTCAGCTCATCCTTCTTCAACTCAGTGTTCGGAGACCAATTTTTAAGAAAAATTGGAATGTTCCTAATCAACCATGGCCCATCTTGAAGCATTTGTTCCATCCCTTCCTTAGTATTGAATTTAAAAAAGAAAAATCCTTTGTCGTTCATCATGCACTTTTGAATACCATATTTATTCCACTTATTGCTAACATAATAATCGACCACAGGAAATGCTAGCCTTTTACCCAGGAAGTAACCGAATAATACATTGGCAAACCTGTCTTGCACTTGCCTTACCGAATCCATGGGAATCATAACATCCACATCCTCCATCTGATCCGTACCCTCAAGATATCTAAAGTTAATCTTGCTTTTCGGTTTAACTGATGAAACCTTTGATGCATATGACACCGGTTCAAAGATATTACCTAAATTTACACCATTACTCGGAATCCCATCACCACCTAGCGTTGTATTCTCCGTTTGATCCTTCTCCATCTGGACTGGTACTGTCACTTTAGTGAGTTCGTCAATCATATTAAACAACCTCGGTTCCGATTGAGAAGTATGAGACTGGGACGGTTGAACTACTCCCCGTCTTGGAGCTAACGTGTTACCCTCAATATTGACAACCCGGCTTGCTATTTTTTTGAAGAAGGAACATGATTGAATGCAATCATCAAGTGGCGCTAGAAAAAAACCCTAATTCTCTCTCTCGAGCATGGCGACTTTTCTTCTTCATCTAATCTTTGATTTTTCTTTTTGATCTTGGTATAACAGTCTGATTATCGGTTTGTTGATTATTTCAACATATCTGATTCGAACTAGTTAGCCAAAGGATTGAGATTTATCTAAGGTTTTTTATCTTTATTGTCGCCTAAGCTTTAATCTGTGTTTCGAATCTATTGGTATAGTGCTTAGGGTTTCTTGTTTACCTTAATTACTATTCTGATTTGATAGAGGCATGGGGTAAAGTGCTAGATTAGGGTTTCTTTTGTTCTTGGTCGCTGAGTTTTTTCTGGAGTTCTGGTTTTCTTTGTTTCTTCTTTGCATGGTTGGCTGGATTTTTGTTTACGGAGAGAGTTTGCAATTTTTCTCATGGGTGATCGTAAAAAACCTTCAGGTTTCATGCCTGATCTGAATCGGAGATGTGTTTCTGCTTATCAAGGGTTAGCGAGTCGGATTGTCAATATAGATGGTAACACTTTTGCTCCGAAAAGGGGGGTTGTTCAATCGAATCAGGCTCAGATTCCTCAATCGGAGCCGAAGATGATTAATGTCATTGACGAACTGGAAAAGATTACTCTTCTGGTGGATTTGCAATTTCAGCAAGGTGGTTTGGTTGCTGATAAGGAGGTGAATGAGACTCATGTTGTTGCTGATCAGATTATTCAAGGTCAAGTTAAAGGAGATGCTGTGTCTTATGCTTCGAAGCTGAAGTCGGGTAAAACTATGAAACCTGTTAATTTCAGAATTCTTAAAACGGAGGAAGTATTAGAGGATGTGGATATTGTTCTACCCAAAGAGGCTGTTAGAGTTAGCCAGGATAAGTATGCAAACACTCTATACGGGTATTTTCTTGGTAAGAGATTGGCGTTTCCAGTTGTGGAGTATTTTGCGAGAAAAAACTGGGTAAAATTCGGGTTACAAAAATCTATGATGAACTCTAATGGATTTTTCTTTTTTAAATTCTCGGATGATAAAGGAATGAAGGAAGTTCTGGAAGGTGGTCCATGGCCGATTAAAAATACGCCGTTCTTGTTAAATGCTTGGTCTCCAACTACAATTCTGAAGAAAGATGATATCAAGAAGGTGGCGGTATGGGTTAAGATTCATAATGTTCCATTAGCAGCTTATTCGGATGATGGATTGAGTATGTTAGCAACTAAATTGGGCACACCTAATATGCTAGATTCGTATACGGCTCAAATGTGTTCGGATGCATGGGGAAGGAGCAGTTTTGCTAGAGCTTTAATTGAACTCTCGGCTGAAGAGGATCTAAAAGAGGAGTTAAAAATAGCTATCCCTATGGTAGATGGTGAAGGATACGTGAAAGAAACCATGAAGGTGGAATATGAGTGGCGTCCGCCGAGATGTGAGACATGCAAAGTGTTTGGTCATCAAGTTTCAAATTGTCCTAAAAACGTTCAGGTTGTGCAGAATAAGGTGGAAGAAAAGGATGCTGATGGTTTTATTGTTAATAAGGGGAAAAATACCAAAAAGAAGGGGATTATGATCAACAAAGTGAAACAAAATTTGGTTTATCGACCTATAGAGAAGAGAGTGAACAATAATGTGGGTGGTCAGGCTACGAGTAGCTCGGTTCCTACGTCTAACTCTTTTTCTATTCTGGAAAACACTGGTGATGGTCCAAGTAAATCAGTGAATGTGAATTCTAATAATTTCTATGGTTCCCGTAATGAAGTGAATGTTGATGATGAGGAAAACATTGAAACGGTGTATGATGAAACTGCTTTATTTATGGAAGCGGGGGTTAAACCAAATTCTGAGGGGGCAAGCACTCCCGGTTATGTGAGTTTAGATGGGTAGTATTGCAGCATGGAATATAAGGGGATTGAATCTCTCCCTTAAGCAGAAGGAGGTTCAGGAAGTTGTCAAAGAAAATCATCTTAACGTGTGTGCCATCTTGGAATCGCATATGGATGTGGCTAAAGTTTATAATGTTTGTCAAAGTATTTGTCGGAGGTGGAGTTGGACTTCTAATGGGACGATATGTGATAAGGGAACCAGGATAATTGTAGGTTGGAATGCGGATGTGGCTGATCTAATGGTTATTTCTCAAACTAATCAGGTTATGCATACTCAAGTGGTTAATAAAGCTGATAATAAATCGTTTTTTTTGCTCATTTATTTATGCGGATAATAACTATGTTAAAAGGAAGGAGTTGTGGCAGAATTTAATGGTTCATAGTTGTTTTGTTCGTAATAAACCGTGGGTATTGTTGGGTGATTTTAATTCTTCGCTGAATTTGGAGGATAATTTCTTTGGTTCATCAAATGTTACAATGGCTATGAGAGACTTCAAGGAGTGTGTGGAGCAGATAGAGGTTTTAGATATTAATCGGTTTGGTTTGCATCACACTTGGAGTCAAAAACCGAAGAAAGGCATAGGTGTTATGAAGAAAATTGATAGGGTCATGGGAAACGCTCAATTTCTGGTGGAGTTTCCTTCGGCTCATGCTGTTTTTCAACCTTATCGAGTTTCGGATCATAGTCCATGTGTTTTAAAGCTTCCTAGTCTCGCGAAAGTTGGTCCGAGATCGTTTAAATTTGCTAATTTCTTGGTTCATAAAGCTGAATTCGGGGAGGAAGTTGTGAAAGTGTGGAATTTGCCATGCACAGGTAATCGTATGTATTGTGTTGTTAAACGCTTAAAACAATTGAAATCTCCGATGCGCAAACTCTTGTATAAGCAAGGAAATTTGCATGAGAAGGTTGTTAAACTAAGAGCGGAGTTGGATGAGGTGCAAACGGCTATTGATGGTGATCCGATTAATGTTGATTTACGAGATAAAGAGGCGAAATTAATCAGTGTTTTTAATGAGGCGAAACTCGATGAGGAACGTTTTTTAAAGCAAAAATCGAAGGTGGAATGGCTTCATGTTGGTGATTCAAATTCAGCTTACTTCCATAATGCTCTAAAGTGCAGGAATCATATTACTCGAATAGATTGTATTAAAGATCGAAATGGTGCTGTCTTTGAAGGTGTGGAAGTCCCGAAGGCTCTTGTTGAGCATTTTACGCAATTTTTAGGTGTTGAAGGTAATATTACGGAAAGCATGAATCCTGCGTTATTTAATAGGAGGTTGAGTCCTTTGAAGGCTCATAATATGGTTCGGGATGTCTCGCTTGAAGAAATAAAGGAAGCTATGTTCTCTATTGGTAATGATAAGGCGCCAGGTCCTGATGGTTTTTCGGCAGCTGTCTTTAAACATTCTTGGGATGTGGTAGGAAACGATATTTCTTGTGCTATTCAAGAGTTTTTTGTTAATGGGAAGCTTCTAAAGGAATTAAATCATACGGTATTGGCTCTCATCCCTAAAGTTCAAACTCCTAATTCGGTCTTGGATTATCGTCCCATTTCTTGTTGTAATGTTCTTTACAAGTGCATTAGCAAGATTATCACAAATAGAATTAAGGATGGGCTGGATGATGTGGTTGATATTAATCAATCAGCTTTTGTTCCTGGACGACGAATTTCAGATAATATTTTGTTGACACAAGAGTTGATGCATAATTATCACCGTAATACTGGACCTCCGAAATGTGATTTTAAAGTTGACATTCAAAAGGCGTATGATACGGTAGATTGGTCGTTTCTAAAGTCTTTGCTTCTGGGATTCGGATTTCATCACAAGATGGTCCATTGGATAATGGTATGTGTTACTACTGTTTCTTTTTTGATTGGAGTGAATGGGAATATTCATGGTTTTTTCCAAGGCAAAAGGGGGTTAAGACAAGGTGATCCAATGTCACCGTATTTATTTACATTGGTGATGGAAGCTTTGACACTCATTTTAAAGGATTTGGTGAATAATTCTTCCAATTTCAACTTTCATAACCTTTGTAAAAAACAAAGGATTGTGAATGTTTGTTTTGCGGATGACTTGTTTATGTTTTCTAGAGGTGATGTTCCTTCGGCTAGGGTTATTATGAACGGGTTACAGAGTTTCAAGAATGTTTCGGGCCTTGTCCCTAGTATGGCGAAGAGTACCGTCTTTTTTGGTAATGTTGGTAGGGAGGTTAAGCAAAGTATTTTACAATTGATGCCGTTTGAGGAAGGCACTTTACCAGTCCGATACTTGGGCGTGCCATTAGTCTCGTCAAGGTTAGTTTCTAAAGATTGCAAGATCTTAGTTGAGAAGATGGAAGCTAGAATTGAGAGTTAGAAAAATAAAACATTATCTTTTGGGGGTTGCCTCCAACTGATAAAATCTGTTCTTTCTTCCATGCATATTTATTGGGCGTCCGTTTTTATTCTTCCGGCAAGTATTATTAATGATCTAGAGAAAAAGATGCGGGCATTCCTATGGTGTCAAGGTCCAATGAAGAAAGGTCGTGCTAAAGTCAAATGGTCGGATGTTTGTCTTCCAAAGTTTGAAGGTGGTTTGGGTATAAGGAGAATCCGTGATATGAATATGGCACTAATGACTACTCATATATGGAGTCTTCTTACTAGAAGACACTCTATATGGGTGAATTGGATCCATGAGCATAAAATAAAAGGTAAGTCGTTTTGGCAGCTTAGATTAAAGGGTAGCAATGCAACGGCCTGGCGTAATATTTTGAATATACGGGATCGTGTTCGTCCTTTTATCGTCTCGAAGATTGGGGATGGTCTTAATACGTCAGCATGGTTTGATATATGGTCGCATATTGGTCCGTTATGTGATTTTATTTCAGCTCGACGGGTGCATAATGCGGGGTTTAATCTTAATACGAGGGTGTGTGATATTCTGAATAATGGTGATTGGGGGTGGCCGAGAGCATGGATGGATTTATTTCCGGTTTTATTAACTATTCAACCACCTCAAGTGTTTTCTCATAGATCAGATTGTATAGTATGGCGTGATGGTTCTGGTGCCGAACAGGAGTATTCAGCAACTGTAGTGTGGGAGTCGATTCGAAGCCAGAGTGATAGAGTTCCTTGGGTTGACATAGTTTGGTTTGCAAATTGTATTCCGAGACATGCTTTTTTGGCGTGGCTGATTTGCAGGAAGAAGCTCAAAACGCAAGATAGATTAAGGCAATGGGATGTTGGGGGTCTTATGAATTTGAATCAACTATCTTGTCCGTTGTGTGGTTTGGAACCGGACTCGCATGATCATTTGTTTTTTGAATGCTCATTCTCAATGCAGGTTTGGTCTTCTATTAAATCTTTTGCTGGAATTCCTCTAATGTCCAGTAAGTGGGAGGATATGGTCGAATGGCTAATTGCAATACCATCGAAGAAGTCAATGCGGAGTATTATTGGTCGTCTTCTACTAGCGGCGTCTGCTTATTTCTTATGGCAAGAGCGTAATCAAAGGCTTTTTAAATCCAAGAGGCGTACGGTGCATGTTATTTCTGAAGCTATTGTGTCTACGGTTAGATTAAAGCTAGCCTCGATAAAGGTCATGAGTTCGACTACTGGACTGACCTTGTTAGAAAAATGGAACGTGCCAAGAATGTAGTGGTTTGGTTTCATTGTTTCTAGTTAGAATCTAGAGTTGGTTTTGTTTGTGTTAGTGGTTAGCTTTTTAGCGTGTTAACACTTCCTGGCATGTCAGGAAAGTGAACTAGTAAGGATTCTCCTTGCTACTTGTTTTTATTGGTTGTGATATATGAAATGAACCGGGGTAACCCTTTACCCAAAAAGACAACCCGGCTTGCTAAACCCTGATAAGAAGAGACATATTTTAGATTAAGTTCCGGCAAGAATCCTGGAGGTTTTTTACGATCATCCATATTGAAACATTCGACTCTCTCCAATAACCAAACATCAGCTGACCATGCACATCAAAGAACGAGAACCAGAATACTAGAAAACCACAAAACAGGAAAACCAAAAAAACCCTAATCTAGCAGAAAACCCTAGGCCATGCTTCTAACAAAATCGAATAGAGTTCTTGTTTACTCTAGGTTTCTGACCAACCAGAAGGACCGATAAAACAATAGATCTATCCAACCTGTTCGAAACACAGATTCAGGCGGCGATTGTGAAGAAAAACGAAAAGAGAACCCTAGTTTTAATCCGATTTCAAGTGCTAACAAGTTCGAACTAAAGACCTGATGACTCAAATCTCTAGTAATCAGACTGTTATACACCAGATCACGAAGAAAAAACTATGATTGCAGGAAGAACTGGAATCGCCATGCTAGGTAAAGTTCTCTACACCATTTTTTGAAATCTACCATAATTTCGTTTAAAAAAAAAACTCAATTAAATTTTCGAAATTTATGAAGAACACGAAGAACAATCTTCGAATCTTCAAGACTTTCTAGCCAAAATCCTTCAAAAATCAACCAAACCTGCAACCAAAAACACTTTAAACAGCAAAATTAAATATGCAAACAGATCAAACAACCCTAAAATTTTTGAAAATTATATCAAACCCAAACAAAATTTCGAAACCCTAGTTTTCAGGTTTCAAAATTTTCGAAATTTCTCAATCTTCCACCCGAATCTGCAATCTGCAATTCTGAACCGAGCCTTCAAGAGCCTAACGCTCTGATACCAATTGTAGGTCCCCTTGTTCGTACGGATCGTCACAGAATTGTATATCTAACCTAGAGTGCGGAATCCTCTAGATCAGATTTGTTACAGAAACGAGTAGAAAACAGAATTTCACAATCAAACTGGTCTTCTATTGATTATCCAAACGAAACGTTTTACAATCAACTCCAGACCACACAACCTCACAGCCACTATCTGTGATCTTGCTACTAACCCTAATTTCGTTTTTTCTCTCTCTCTCTAGACTTTCTCTCTCTAGAATTCTCTAACTTCTAAAACCCTAATCACAAAACATGTTTATATACCACATGTCTGTGAACTAGGCTTTCTTCTGGGCTAGGCCATTTTCCAAGCCCATTACAATAAATAACTCACTAACCAATAAGCTTAGCCCAATACAAAATATCCAAAGACTAAATAATCAAACTATTAAGCTGTTGTCACAAAATATGCATTAACAGTCAATACTACTTTCTGCAAACTTATCAATCAACCATTAACTAAACTTCAACGAGACTGTCTAGTGGAGACGACAAATGGAGATTCCATCAAGATAAATGAAATCCTACTGGGAGCAAGGATAGAAATTTTAAACCATAACTTTACTGCTAACCTTTTTCCAATGAATCTAGCCGAATTCGATGTCGTGTTAGGAATGGATTGGTTGGTTGACAATCATGCCAGTATTTTATATGATCTAAAGTTTGTACAAGTAATTACACCAAATGGTAAAAAGATCATAATTAAAGGAGATAAGCCAACGAAAACCACGAAGTTCATCTATGTGATGAAAGCTGCAAGTTATGCAAGGAAAGGAGGAATGGTGTATATGATTTCAGTAATCATTAACACTAAAGGAAAAGAATTAAAAGATATTCCTGTAGTATCTAAATTCTCGGATGTCTTTCAAGAAGAACTACCTGGATTACCGCCAGATCAAGAGGTTGAATTTAGAATTCACCTAATACCAGGAACGACACCGATTACCAAAGCACCTTCTCGACTAGCACCAACAGAGATGCAGGAATTGAAGAAACAACTTGAAGAATTACTAGAGAAAGGTTTCATACAGCCTAGCTCATCGCCATGGGGAGCACCGGTGTTATTTTTCAAGAAGAAGGATGGATGGATCGATGCGTATGTGCATTGATTATCGATAACTGAATAAGGTTACGATTAAAAATCGGTACCCACTACCGAGAATGGATGACCTGTTCGATCAACTTCAAGGAGCTCGATTCTTTTCTAAGATCGATTTATGCTCTGGATATCATCAATTGAAAGTACAGGAAGAGGACATTCCTAAAACTGCTTTCTAGACAAGGTACGGTCATTATGAATTTACAGTCATGCCATTTGGTTAACCAATACCCCAACCGCATTTATGGACATGATGAACAAGATATGTAAACCATACCTGGATAAATTCATAATTGTCTTTATAGATGATATTCTAATTTATTCTAACAGTAAGGAGGATCGTGTGGAGCATTTGCATATACTTTTGACAATGTGAATTCTGGTTGCAAGAAGTGCAATTCCTTGGAGATCTGGTTAATCATGAAGGAATTCATGTGGATCCAAAAAAAATCGAGGCAATTACCAAATGGAAAGTCCCTGAGTCACCAACGGAAGTAAGAAGTTTTCTTGGACTGGCAGGATATTATAGACGTTTTATTAAAGATTTCTCTAGAATAGCCATTCCATTAACCAAACTGACTTGCAAATCGGTTAAGTTTGAATGGGGACCAAAACAAGAGGAAGCATTTAGAATTTTAAAACAAAGGTTAACCAATGCACCAATACTCATGTTGCCTGAAGGAACTGAAGATTTTGTAGTCTATTGTGATGCGTCTAAATTAGGATTTGGATGTGTATTAATGCCACATCAAAAGGTAATAGCTTATGCCTCTAGACAACTTAAGAATCATGAAGAGAACTATACAACTCATGATCTAGAATTTGGAGCCATAATTTTTGCCCTTAATATTTGGAGACATTATCTTTATGGTAGTAAATTCGTTGTATTTACAAATCATAAGAGTTTAAGATATATTTTGGGCAAAAAGAATTAAATATGAGACAGAGACGTTGGATGGAAATTCTTAGTGATTATTATTGTGATATCCAGTATCATGTGGGAAAAGCTAATGTAGTAGCTGATGTTTTAAGTCAAAACTATCATGAAAAGCCAAAAAGAGTACTCTCTCTTAGACTAAATCTGCAGATAGATTTAAATGAGCGAATTAGAAAAATACAGGAAACAGCAATCAAGGACGATGTTGAAGGTTTAAAAGGAATGATTAAGGAATTAGAAAAGGAGCAGATGGAATTTGGAGATTTCATAAGAAAAGGATCTGAATACCTATTCAAGGGAACCTACGAAACCAAATTCTAGAAGAAGCCCATAAGTCTAAGTATACGATGCATCCCGGTAGTGATAAGATGTATCAAGATGTAAGAAAGAATTTCTGGTGGATAGGAATGAAAAAAGGATATAGCAAATTATGTTGCTAAATGTTTAACCTATTCCCAGGTTAAAGCTGAACATCGGAAACCTTCAGGATTACTACATTAATTGGAGATGCCCATCTGGAAATGGGAATTAATAACAATGGACTTTGTTACCAAATTACCCAAGACACGAAAAGGTAATGATACAATCTGGGTGATTGTAGACAGATTAACCAAATCTGCTCATTTCTTACCAATGAAGGAAACTTTCAATATGGAACAGTTAACCAAGTTATATGTAAATGAAATAGTTTCATTACATGGAATTCCTTTATCTATTGTGTCAGAAAACCATTTAACTTCTCATTTTTGGACAAGTTTCCAAAAAGCAATGGGAACCAGGTTGAATCCAAGCACAGCCTATCATCCTCAAACGGACGGACAAAGCGAAAGGACAATTCAGACCATGGAAGATATGCTTAGAGCTTGTGTAATTGATTTTGGAGGAAATTGGCACGATAACTTACCTCTCATAGAATTTTCTTACAACAACAGTTATCATACCAGCATCAATGTTGCACCATTTGAAGCCCTCTATGGACGAAAATGCCGAACTCCAGTCTATTGGGAATACATTGAAGAATAGCAACTATATGGACTAGAGATAGTACAAGAAACAACTAACAAAATTATTCAAGTCAAGGAAAGACTAAAAGCAGCCCGAGATCGTCAAAAGAGTTATGCAGATAACAGACAAAAACCATTGGAATTTCAAATTGGAGGCAAGGTACTATTAAAAGTTTCTCCATGGAAAGGAGTGGTCAGATTCATTAAAAGAGGAAAGCTAAGCCCAAGGTATGTTGGACCTTTTGAGATTATTAAAAGAATAGGACCAGTAGCTTATCAGCTACAATTGCAAGAAGAAATTGTCACACCCCCAAGATCCACACGAGGAGTATCACCGCTTGGAGGCGTGACTGACCAGGATCAAGCCACCAATCATATCGAACAATGTAATTAGTAAATGTAATTCAACCAAACAATATGAAAGGTGTTCAAAACAAAAGTATAGTATCAATGTATAGCGGAAGCATAAATGTAAAACCCAACATAAGTAATAAGTTTGAAATGTCATAAACATTTAACATGGCATCCACGATCCATGTCCCACAACGACTGTGCCTCCCCTTGCAAGCTCCATGAATACCTAACGACCTGCAAGGCATGTAACAATGAGTCAACAACAAAGTTGAGCGAGTTCACAGTTGGTTGTTTAGTTATAGTATTCGTTCGTAAATCATTTGTTCTCTTATACTAGGTATCGTATTAATTCGTATCGCGGTCTCCCAGACATGTGTGCGAAGGTTAGTGGGGGTTTCCCATGTATCCTAGACTAGTTGTATTTGAATTTGTATCGTGGTCTCCCAGACATGTTTGCGAAGATTAGTATTCGTATCGCGGTCTCACAGACATGTTTGCGAAGATTAGCATTTGTATCGCGGTCTCATCGACATGTGTGCGAAGATTAGTATTTGTATCGCGGTCTCACATACATGTGTGCGAAGATTAGTGGGGGCTTCCCGTGTTTTACTAGTCTAGCTGTATCTATAGGTGTCCTACACCTAATGAGGTCAGTGGTACGTATTTCAGTAGTGATGTAAGTACAAGTAATCATTCAATCCCATTCCCAACCCCGGGAATCCCATGCCTTGGTAAGAGTGTGAACTCACTTGGTTTGCTCGGTATTCTAAGTTATGTGCTCATAAATAATCAGTCAAATCTATAGTATGCACGTATAACCAATCAGTTCAGGTTCGTAAAGATTCATACACAATTTATGTCACAAAGTGGGATTAACAGTTAACATTGTGTACACAAAAACAGCTGGTCATTCCATACAAAGTTCCACGTTACATGCAGGTACCTTACTAATTGTCATGCTTAACAGAGTTAATATGCTTGACTGACTTAACACACTTAACATACTTAACATACATGACAGAGTCAATCAGAACTAATAGGGTTATCACACATACTGAGCTTAACATACATAACATGGTTAACATAACTCAGTTACATACTTTACATATTTGACACGCTTAACACAGTTAGTGCTTAACAGGGTTAACCATTTAACCGAAATAAATAAGCTAACCGAATTTACGGAGCTAACAATGTTAATAACTTGACCGATTTAAATGTCACAGTAATCAACAAAAACATGCATGTGGCTAAAATATCTGGGGCGGAAACACTAGTGCCGAAATCCCTAAATTATGTCTATTCAATTTTTCATCACATCATTTAATACACATAACATTCTTACTGACAATCATTATTTAAATATCTATGATATTGTTCGATGAGATCATCACATGGGCCGTGTGACACCTGTGTCACTTCAACCATCAAACAAATGCCAAACCAATGAAATATTGTATTTCATACTTGGGATTTGTAAAAATATGTGTATCGTTTGCACATATCAACTCTTGTTCAATTTTAAGCTTTAAATCGCTTTCTGGAGGGTTATACGCGCTCTGATGCGTAAATATAACTAGTTTAATCCAACGAACACTCCAGAATAGTGAAATAGGCTTAACGTACCTTAAATAACCTTTACATAACTTAGAAATAAGTTTTAAAGGCTTTGGTATGGCAAAAACAAGTTAATTCGCTTATAGGGACTAAACTTGACAAACTGCGAAAGTATGCCAATTTGAACTGTAACAGACATTCCGGATCATGGCCATAAGTTAAACATACCATAAATATCCTTTACATAGCTTAGAAATAGGCTTTGTGGGGTTCGGTGTGCTAAAATAAACGTTTGGGTCATTCAGGGACTAAAAGTGTCAAAAAGTGCATAAGTTTGCACTTTCGCGCATAACTTACGTTCTGAATACATCCGGACATCCAAAAATTTATGTAAGCACTAAAATATTTTATTTAAGTGTTTGGCATAATGCCACATGTCAATCTCTTGTGGTGGGCAAAATGATGCACCATAACATTCCAACACTTGTACGGATGGGATTCGATCACGTTATTCGAGAAGAGATCTTAACGGCTCACCGAAAACTATAAATACCCATCCATCCCCATTGCAAAACCCACTTGAAATCTGAGAATTCTCTAAGTTGGGGTGTTTCACCACCTCATACCTGAGAATACTTGGATTATCAATCTTGCGGGGACCCTTTGTAAGTGTTCCTTCGTTCTTTTATCGCTTTTCTAGTCCGAAAGTCGAACTTTGTTTGACTTTCTGCATTGACCAATTTATGGTCAATGCGAAGTTCATTTGAACTTCATAACGTGAGCGTGATCACGATGGTTATAGTCCCTAGTGACTATACCTACTGATTACCACGTTATCTAGGCTCAATGACGAGTCATAGTTTCGGCCAAAATGTGTGTTATTGCGTATTTTGTAACCAAACTACTTTTAGGTATCAAAACCGTTTGTTTTGATACCAAACCTCTTTTCTAAACTTAGTTAAGCATGTTTTAACATGCTTAGCTCGTCACTTTTAGTTTAGTGCTTATATAGGGTCGTAAGGTAAGCGATCTAAACAATCGCTTATACTTTCGAACCCGACCCGTTTGGTCGATCATTAGGATCCGACCAAACACATTAGGTGACCATAGTATATAGGGAATAACCTTCCGAGGTTATACCTTATGGTCACGGCGTTTAGTTAGTTGTATGATAGGTAGTTTATATGCCTTAGGTAAGTTACCAAAATGCCCTTTGATGCCAAAATTCATTTTTAACATATGTAACATAACCTATGACCTCTAAACTGATTTATCAACAATATTAAACAGGTTAAGGCATATTCTACTTGTCATAGGACTAGTTAGGCGGTCCGAACGCGTTTCACGCGAACGACGCGTTAAAGTAGCATAAGCTACCTAAACGGGTCGTAATGGGTCGTAAGCACTTAGGTTAGGTTTCATTTAGTATGTAGGCTTTGTTAAACCATATGACACGAGTCTCCATACTCGTTTGGTTTACGAACCCTCATTCTATCTAAATCCTCCGATTTAGGTCCGGTATATTAACATAGTTACCTATATTAGGTGCCGTTTGATTTTCGGGACCTCTAGCCTTGCTTGGTGGTTATCCTAGGACTTCTAAGCAATCTCAAGTGAGTACATAGTCCCCTCTTTTACTGTTTTCAAACTGTTTTGGGGTGAAGCATGTGTACCTATCTGTTATTTTCATGTTTTCCAAAAGTATAATTGATTATACATGTTAGTACTTATCTGTTGACAAACTGAATGACTATCTATGGTTTAAACACTGATTTTTCAAAGACTATAACATTAATTGTTGAATTGTACTTATTTTGTTCACCAGACCGGTTGGTAGTATGATATAGCGCTATAGGATTTGACACCCCATTCCTGTTGTCATGGAATGTCTGAAACCAATTTGTTTCTCCATCCAAATAGGGATTTCCTTTGTGGTATCCCTATAGTCTCAAAGGTGTATTTTGATGCACTAGGTCTGAATGAATTCTTAAATCACATTATTTTTGTATATTTAGTTATACTCCCAAAAGTATAGTTTGATATGCTCCCATGTGTGATATTGTACAAAACCAACATATATTTTATTTATCACATCCAAAGCATATTTTGATATGTTATTTACAAAACCAAAACATAGTTTAATATGTTATTTATCACATCCAAAGAATATTTTGATATGTTATTTATAAAACCAAAACATAGTTTAATATGTTATTTATAAATCCGAAGTATACTTGTAATATACTGCTTAAAACTATTATTTTAAACAACGAAGGTATATTTAATGTACTATCTATCTATCGATTGGGTTTTGGTTAGTGTTTAGATAACGGGACGGGTGTAATGTGATGAAAACATGGTAGATACGCCGCTGGTACTTCTTATATATAAGTGTTTTCATTGCATTACATACCATGACGTTATTTAGTACACTTGGGTTAACGATATTGGAACTGAAATATATTTTAATATATTACTCATTCGATTCTCTTAAAATCCAAAGTATATTTTCAAATATACTATAAGCCTTTTTATCAAAATATTGTTTTACGAGCAACTTATCTTATACAAACTCATTTTACATGGTTATTCATTTAACCTTACATTTATTTATACATATCATCTGATCTTATTGTTTTTCAAACGATTTACAAAACAAATCAATTTACAAGGTTCATGACTAAACTTTATTAAACATTTTCTCAAACATAAGTCATGAATTCTGTTTTCACAAAACCTATGTATCTCACAGGCATTTTTATGCTGACGTACCTATTTTTACACATGTTTCAGGTGCTGCTTTGCAATGATTTGTTGATACATGCTACATTTAGGATGGACTCGTGCCTTAACAACTTTAAAACTTGGAAGTTCATAGTTGTACTTATTTGATTGTATTAAAACAATGAGTTCATTTATTCAATAAAACAGAATTTATTTATTCCATGGTTATGAAACAATGATTCTGTTACAACACTCCCCGACGTTTCCGCCACGTCTGGTTGTTCTATGTGGTCGGGGTGTGACAGGTCGCCCCTATTTTATTCAAGATTACCAGCTTTAACATGCCACATGCTTTCAATTCTACTTGACCAATACAACTACTGTTATATCAACATTGATTATAAATCATGCATTGCCTACACGCTCACACATATCGATAACAGCCATGCAAAGTTACTGTGACAACCCGTACTCTCGTTGTCAAGAGAAGGGCATTTTAGTAATACGCACATTCATTATTATTATTGTTCTTATTATTATTACTAGTACTATCAAGTATTTACAAAATAAATAGCACACGCGATTAGAAAGAAATTTAACTACGCACCACGGTTATGTTTTAAAATAACCAGGCCAGTATAGTCGAACGAGACGCGCAATCATTTGACGGGTCCATGCACTTGGGCTAGGCCCAACCCAACAAACCTAAACCTAAACCCTACTATATTTAAACATCCTAAACACCCTCCCCCTCTCATTTCTTTCTTTAAAAACCAAAACCCTACTTAACACACATCAGCCGCACGGTCCCTCTCTCCCTCGATCAGGTTTTCCGACGACCGGCCGTGATTCCAACACCCCTTATCAGCCGACAAGTAAACCCTAAATCTCCTTATCCCTCATTCGTCACCTCACCCGCATACCCCTGAAACACTCTTCCCCTCTTGCACTATCTTACACGCACCTTTCCTGTACACTCTCCATCTCCGGCGGCCGTACGACGAGTTCCAGACGACGACAGTGGTAGGAACCACCACAGCTGGTGGCAACAGAGTAGTACAGTGTCAACAAGGGAGCTCCGGCAGAGCTCCGATAAGCACCGCGGTGGTGGCCAGTGGCTTGCCGACAAGACTAGGCAGCGGCTCCCTGGTGGCAGTGATGGTGGTTCTGCTCGATCATCGCCGGTTGCAGCGAAGGAGGTGGTGGCAGAGCCGTGACAGCGGCGGTTGTACTGCGTCTCCGACGAATCTCACCGACTAGTCAGCAGGCCCAAGTTGAGGTTCGAAGCTCTGTTTTGGTTTGACTCAAAGTCACAGCAGCAATAATCAAACCTTCAGTTAGTGTTACGCTATGTTTGGATAATGTTTATTATGAAGCTTAGTTGCATACTTGTTATTATTTGATTGTTTAAGAATATGAGGGTTTCTATGTTAGATTGAATTGAGTTTTAGACAGTGATAGAAGTTGTGTGTTGTGATGTTTGAATATTTGTGATTTTGTCATTAGAATGGTGGGACTTCATGGTGTGTCTTATAATAATAACTGTTAATAGGATTTAGGAAGACTGTCCATGTTGATTTGGTTATGGTTCATAAAGCTGAGTGGATAATTTGATAGTATTTAGTCAACGATGGGATAAGGATGATTGTTTAGGGATTTTTACGCGTAAAGTAAATGTTGCTATTATTGTGATGGATGATTAGGTGTGAGCATAACTTAAATCTGTTTTGATGTTGTTGAAAACCCCGATGATGAACTGTTTGGAGATCTTGAAATATTAAGAAATTTGCTGTGTTTGATCTAATTTGGTAAATGTACGGAGTGCAAAACATGTTAGTGATATATGATTGGATAGTACTGTTTGGATAAGGATTCTAGAAGCATCTGCATAAGTTTGCGAGTCGAGACCTTATGGTTTCGACTCGAGACCACTCATTGACCACTCGAAACCAGGGCATGCACATCAGGAGACTCGAGACCAGCTAGCTTGCGACTCGGGATCTCCTGATCTCGACTTGAGACCAGAACCCGAGACCTCAGGGTCTCGACTCAAGAATGCACTACTCGAAATCTTCAGTTGCGACTCGAAAACGTTGGGTTGCGACTCGAGACCTCATAGTCTCGAGTCGAGACTACCTAGTTTCGACTGGGCTACTTCACTTGGTTATTGGGCCGCACAAACGGGTGTTATGAACTGTGTACTAATGTTTTTGTTTAACTATTGGTGTCTAACTACTACTGATTAATTGTTCATGCGTTAGGATAGGCCCAATAACATATATGCTGGTATGATACGTGTTACTGTTACCATTACTATACATTATGCAAAGTGTGTGTATTATTTGAAATGTGGATTTACGTGCTACGTGTTAGATACGTGTAATTTATACGTGACGTTACTTGCATACGAACCTAATAAACATTTAATAACCATAATAGGGTATGGTTGACCAACATAACACAAGTAAATTGTCAACCGATCAAAGCAAAGGTGAGTTCACTATTTTTTACTTAAAGCATGCATTCCCGGTGGTTGGGAAACGGAACGAAACAACTTTTCCTGGTTTGGGATTGCTTACTATCTCCTTGTGCGGGATACAGTATTTCTATCTCGTTGTGTGGGATACGGGTAACAACACTATCCCCTGTGAGGGATACAAACCTACTTTTCTCCCCTTATGCGGGACCCTTATTTAATTACTATTTATACTGGATGCAACAAGCAAAACTAAACGAAACTCTATCACTCAAGTCCTCACTACTTAATACCGATTAATCACCGGGGCCTGGCGAACGGGTTATTAGTTGATAGCGCTATTTAGGTCTCACCAGCCTCATACCGTGCCCGCGTATGGGATCAGGCGTGAACTAATAGACTCTGGCAAACCGTCAATGATGATAGAACATTCACAAACGGGGCACTACGGAAACGTACGGATGACTAGTATTCGGTATTGTAAAAACAGTTTAGTGGCTTACTTACGGGGTAGCTCCCCATGGCATGTATAAATGAGTAAATTAACTGTTGAAACAAGTTTTTGGAACTAAAACTGGAAAACTACAAATAAGTGAACTCGCCAACGTTATGTTGACACTCTACTGCATGCTTTGCAGGTTGCTCGATATAGCTCTGGACGGATGTTGCAATCGGATGGAGTGCGTGGTTTGTAAGTTCATAACTAATAAACTTGTGGTTTTAAATTACGATATGTACATCTTTCCTTTCCGCTGCAAACCTTAAACTATGTTTTGAAAAATTTAAATTGGCCGCTAATTACACCATTATTTGTAATAATAACTAAACGGTTCAAAATAATTTTGGCTAAGATCCTGGTCGTCACACGCCTCGCGGTAATACTCCGCGTGTGGATTTTGAGGGTGTGACAGATTGGTATCAAAGACGTTGGTTATAGTGAACTAGGTTTAAAATATAAAACGTTTTGGACATAAAATATTTTTATATGAAAACCAGACTATAACCGTTCTTTAATGAAAACCACGACACCACACTCCGGATTGCAAGGTTCGTCAGCCTCAGATGCTCACTGGTAATGGTATGCTAACGACATTTACTTGTGCATAACTTATGTGTGTGAACACGCATGTGTGTATGTGTATAATTAACATATATGTGTTAGTATGTATGCGTATATTTGGTATTTAACACAGTGGATCATACGAAGGCTAGGCTAGCGTGTTACGTGTTAAACAGGAGCAAGTCCTCCTAAACTTGGTTCGAAACCACAATACACTAAGGGCAGGGAACCTATTATTTCAAGCCCTCATCCACGTATTTTCTGATATCATCCCTGGGCTGCAAATCGACGCGAGGGACGCCCACTCAATAGACCTGCCCAGGAAAGGCCTGCTATGAAGCACATAGAGAAGTTACGAGAACGAATCGACGAAAGGGAGCCATTCCTATATCATGGGATATTAGAAGTAACGACGACGTCATTCGCATCCTTTTTACTTACGTATTTCTTTTCCCGACTTAAGTGGTGAGACTCATTCCCTCATCCGACCGATCACCTGGATTCTTGAAGCATTCTAGTAAGTGTACACTTTTCGGGCTTCTGTTTGCACGTCTCGAACACGAAAAGCATGCGTGGCGTATGCTCCACATTGCAGTACCAGCAATCGTATCACTTTTCCATCGACCATGAAGTTATTTCCCCCTAATTCCTCGTTACGTGGCAAATCCTTATTCAAGTTGAACCTTATACCATAGCACGCCCCGAAGCCCAGCAAATTGGTATCTTTCTTGCAAACTGGCGTATTTGAAAGCATGGCAAGACGAAGACACGAGCCAGTCAACCCACCGACCAGTACGGTGACCTAGATGCTTACCTTATCTTTCATTTGCCAGATCCGTTATTCTTTGACGACTTTTCTGATCCCGTGAATCCTTTTGCTAGCTTTCGTACGAACCCTCGTTTATTGCTTAAGATGGTATCCCCGCTTCTATTGTTTCTTTATCACGACATCAACGTTTCTTCATATGGGAACCTTGACCAGATTCCTCTCCTGATTAATGAATTCAGCAAGACCAACTTTTAGTCGACAAACTTCATAAACCCCTGAAATTTGGCAAAGTATTACTTCGATCGAGTTTCTTCGACAACCTGTTTCCGCAGATTCACATCTAAACCCCTTGACGACGCAAGTGCTACTTCGAACCTGATTTCTTACCGATTCGAGAAATCGCATCCTGCTAGACGTAGCAGTAGATCCTAAAACCTACAGACACGCACGACGACCATTCCTCTCTAGCTACTTCTTTTTGTGCTAACCCCATCGACTTAACATCCCCTACCGGCCAGCGACGTTCTTTAATTCTAACTATATACAACGTGTGTACGACCAGCTACCTCGTCGACATCAGATGAATCCTTATTTGCTGATCCCAAAGCCCTCATGTTTTGTCTTAAGTTGAACGCGACAATTTTGACTACCCTTCTTGCATTATCTCGCTACTCGTGTTGTGAATTCCCTGATTCTTATCCTACTCCGTTCGGCACAAATCTCCATTTGGACGAATTACTTTCTACAAATGTTACTCATTGGAACAACAAGCCAAAGATACCCCAGGGGTAGAGGCTATCGCAAGCACTGTTCTTCGAACTCGATACGATCAACACTTAGTTACAACACTCGAATTTATTCCATCCTGTCAAAATTCGACGCTTGTTTCTTTCGACGACATCTGAAACTACTCCGAAAACCAGAGGTAGTCCGAACGACTCCTCCGCTCTACCCTGGTACTTCTACAACTCAAACCGCCCGCATTAAGTTTTCAACGCGCGACTTTTAACGTCACAAGGCCCGCTCTACTCGATCGCATACGCAACCCCTCATGGTATAAACTCGAAGGAGCATCACCTAACCATGGCGAAATGTCAGCAATTCACCGTTCCAACAGTGGAAAAGATAAGCCATGAGGTGCTCCTATCCTCTCCTATCCCAGGGCATTGATGAAATATTTGCCGGTATCTTTACGCGACCAAAGAAACTGACAAGTTCTCGAACTTGCAACTGTCTACCTGAAAGAAGTAGATATCAAGCACGGAGTACCAACTTCTATTGTCTACGATCGTAATCCACATTTTGCATCTGATTTGTCGCAAGCTGCGGCCAGACCCTTTGGCTCACTGTTAGACATGAGCACTGTCTATACCCGCGGATGGGTGGTCAACCGAACGCACTCTCCGAAACCCTAGAAGGCATGCTGAGAGCATGTGTTATCGATGTTGGAAAACAAGTGACGCTTCCTTTTGGGTAGAATCTCTTCCAACAACAATTACCACACTAGCATTTAGGCAGCACCATTTGAGGCATTGTACGAACGCAAATGCCAGTCACCTCTATGTTGGGCGGAAGCCAAATTACCAACCCAGAACTTGCACTTGACACAACGGGTAGGATTGCCCAGAACCGACCACGTATGGCGGCAGTTCTAGACCGTCAGAAAGGCTACGCGGATAAGCGTAGGAAATCTCTAGAATTCTGAGTCGGAGACTGGGTTCTACTTAAAGTTTCACCCTGGATGGGTGTGGTACATTTTGGCCAACAGGACAAGCTTAATCCGCGATACGTTGGACTGTTCTAAGTTACCGAAATGATCAGTAAGGTAACATACTGACTAAACCTACCTGAAAGAGCTAAGTGCGGTACACAACGTCCTTCACGTACCTAATCTGAAGAAGTGTCTGTCAGATGAAACATTCATTATTCCTTGTTAGGAACTTGTGATCAGCAACAAACTACGCTTCGTCGAGGAACCGGTTGAGATCAAGGATCAAGAAATCAAAACCCTCGAGCGTAGTGTAACCAACAGACCGAGTTCGTTGGAACTCACGCCGTGGCCCAGAGTTTACCTGGGAACTGGAAAACCAGATGATGCGCATGTATCCCCAGTTGTTTACAAACATTACTTCCAGCACTAAGGCTACTGCTAAATTTCCGGAAGAAATTTCAAACCAACAGGGGGTGATGTGACGCCCGACGAAAACGTTTAAACACACTAGCTTGTCAGTGAATGCGTGCTAAATTTCGGGACGAAATTTCTTGAACTTGGGGATAATGTGACACTTCGGGTTTTCCTGTATGTTTCTTGGATGTTATAATTAAATTTGTGAAATTCTATACTATGTGAGATACGTGCAAACTCTATGCTACGTGACTTTTCGTGCTATGTGACCTTATGTGCTATGTGATTTACATGTTCGTTTTGGTGGAATTTCGTGAAACTACTTGTATCTATGTACGGTAATGGAGTGTGTGTATAAACATAGAGCGTATCGTTTGACTTTTGTCTAAATTTCGAGGACGAAATTCCAGTAACATGGAGAGAATGTGACAACCCGTACTCTCGTTGTCAAGAGAAGGGCATTTTAGTAATACGCACATTCATTATTATTATTGTTCTTATTATTATTACTAGTATTATCAAGTATTTACAAAATAAATAGCACACGCGATTAGAAATTTAACTACGCGCCACGGTTATGTTTTAAAGTAACCGGGCCAGTATAGTCGAACGAGACGAGCAATCATTTGACGGGTCCATGCACTTGGGCTAGGCCCAACCCAACCAACCTAAACCTAAACCCTACTCTATTTAAACATCCTAAACCCCCTCCCCCTCTCATTTCTTTCTCTAAAAACCAAAATCCTACTTAACACACATCAGTCGCACGGTCCCTCTCTCCCTCGATAGGTTTTCCGACGACCGGCCGTGATTCCGACACCCCTTATCAGCCGACAAGTAAACCCTAAATCTCCTTATCCCTCATTCGTCACCTCACCCGCATACCCCTGAAACACTCTTCCCCTCTTGCACTATCTTACACGCACCTTTCCTGTACACTCTCCATCTCCGGCGGCCGTACGACGAGTTCCAGACGACGACAGTGGTGGGAACCACCACAGCTGGTGGCAACAGAGCAGTACAGTGTCAACAAGGGAGCTCCGGCAGAGCTCCGATAAGCACCGCGGTGGTGGCCAGTGGCTTGCCGACAAGACTAGGCAGCGGCTCACTGGTGGCAGTGATGGTGGTTCTGCTCGATCATCGCCGGTTGCAGCGAAGGAGGTGGTAGCAGAGCCGTGACAGCGGCGGTTGTACTGCGTCTCCGACGAATCTCACCGACTAGTCAGCAGGCCCAAGTTGAGGTTCGAAGCTCTGTTTTGGTTTGACTCAAAGTCACAGCAGCAATAATCAAAATAAACCCTTCAGTTAGTGTTACGCTATGTTTGGATAATGTTTATTATGAAGCTTAGTTGCATACTTGTTATTATTTGATTGTTTAAGAATATGAGGGTTTCTATGTTAGATTGAATTGAGTTTTAGACAGTGATAGAAGTTGTGTGTTGTGATGTTTGAATATTTGTGATTTTGTCATTAGAATGGTGGGACTTCATGGTGTGTTTTATAATAATAACTATTAATAGGATTTAGGAAGACTGTCCATGTTGATTTGGTTATGGTTCATAAAGTTGAGTGGATAATTTGATAGTATTTAGTCAACGATGGAATAAGGATGATTGTTTAGGGATTTTTACGCGTAAAGTAAATGTTGCTATTATTGTGATGGATGATTAGGTGTGAGCATAACTTAAATCTGTTTTGATGATGTTGAAAACCCCGATGATGAACTGTTTGGAGATCTTGAAATATTAAGAAATTTGCTGTGTTTGATCTAATTTGGTAAATGTACGGAGTGCAAAACATGTCAGTGATATATGATTGGATAGTACTGTCACACCCCCAAAATCCACACGCGGAGTATCACCGCTTGGAGGCGTGACTGACCAGGATCAAACCACTAATCATATTGAACAAGTAAGTAATTAATTGTAAAAGTCCAACCAACACGATTAGTGTCCAAATCAAACATAGTTTAAGTTATGAGCGGAAGCATAATGTTTAAAACCAAAACTTAAGTTTAAATATCCAAAGGTCTCACATGGCACACAGCTGTCCATGTCCCACAACGACTCTTCCTTGTGCAAGCTCCAGCTAAGTACCTATTGACCTGCAAAGCATGTAGTAACGAGTCAACAACAAGTTGAGTGAGTTCACGTTTGGTTGTCCAGTTTATAGTTGTTCTGAAAACCCAGTTTGCTCGTTACCAGCTATCCAGCCGTGGGGGTTACCCCATAGTTCGAAAAACGTTTATTAGTTACCCATTCTTACGTTGGCTATTCCAGCCCAGCTCTATGGCCGTGGGGGCTACCCCATGTTTAATTCACCAGACTCGTTACCATATCGACTACTAACGTTCGTCATGTTTAAGTGCCCTAACGTCTGTGTCTATCATCACTGACGTGCCATAGTCCATTAGTCCACGCCCGTCCTCTACGGCACGGTGTGAGGTTTGTTAAACCTAATAGCGCTATTTAACTAATGACCCGTTCGCCATTGGCCTCGGCGATTAAGTCGATATAAAAGGAGGGACTTCGTTGATAGAGTTCTAGTCTGGTATAGTTAAATACGTCTCAACAGGACGAGGAATCTATGTTCCTGATTACGTCTCAACAGGACGAGGAATCTCTATTCCTTAACCCATTCCCAACCCCTGGGAATCCCATGCTTTGTAGAGAAGTGTGAACTCACCTTGGTTTGCTCGGCAGATACACAGAAAGGTCAAGTCTAGCAGCTAGTGGTCAACCACGTCCTAACATGGTTACCATACAAGTCAGGTTTTGATTTCAAGTAGTGCACATAAGTATCACGTAAGATAGCATGTAACAACGCACACGGATCATGGCAAACACACATCATCACGTTTAACAGTCATAACGTATTCAACTTGTACGATCTAAAAGATTGGGCTCACACAAGTTCAGCAACCTTGTGCGATCACCCATTGAAGCCCAATAGTACCTGGCCCATTAACCGAAATGCCCAACACACCTATACACACGGATCAAATTAATAAACAGATAAACAACTTGTGCGATCCAATGCATCATGTACGATTACAATGTATCTTGTGCGACTCACTAACATAACCCACTAAATAACCCGGCCCAACATGTGAATAAGCCCAATAGCTTGTGCGACCCAAAACCGTTTGTTTTAATCTTGTTCGATCCAGCCAAGCTTGTACGACTGGACAATCTTGTGCGATCAGAAAGCTTATGTGCTAAGATTTGATCTTGTGCGATTTGTTTTATTCTCCGCCAATCATGCCAATCGGTTAATCTATTCTAGACAATTTCCATATTTACAATTAATACACCAACAGTTTCATCGATACATTCAACCAATCAACATGTTTCCTATTACCATTAATCTAATTATATACATACAAAACATCACAATGGCCGACAATCTAATAACACCTCCAAATGATATTGGACCAATTTCATATCATATTTATGTAGTAGATCAATATATTACTATTATCCTACAACCCTCAATATAACACAATGGCCGACAAATTCTATATTGATCCTTATCATTAGTTTGCATTATTCAAGACTTCACATGAACTACTCTAATCGAAACAATGGACATTTAATTCAGATCACATAACAATATTACACATTGCCCCAAGTAACTATCATTATTGTTTTCTACAATATTCCATGAAGCACACCAATTTTTGTCCAATTGATTGGACCAAATTGTTAGTGGGTCGGTGGTTATAAAACATGTGATTGAACCAAGTATGATATCATAATTCACATGGCATAGATAAGACAAATATGCATTAACCACAAAATACTAACTGGATTAGAGATGAAGAAGGGTTAATCCAAATGATCAGACTTCGAGAGAGGGGCACTCTTTGTTGCCGTCGGGTTCAAGCTGGAGAGAAAGGGAGCTAGGGTTTGTGTGTGTAAAGTGCTTTGCAAGTTATGAGAAACAAAACTCTCTAAAGGGTCAATGTATGCGTATAGTTGAAGTGGGCCGAACCCAGCTTTGGGCCGCCCTTGGTTCGGTTACAATTTGTGTGGAATGGGCTTGTGCGGTTGAGTTATGTTGTGCGACCGGTTCGTTAATATACAATATAATCATTACACATAATCATAACATTCAATTAATCAACCAAGTTCATATAATCGCATCACGCTCACATACGTTACATCAAAGTACAAAGATAGGTTCGGAAATACGAGTTGTCACATTATCCCCAAGTTGAAAGAAATTTCGTCCCGAAATTTAGCACGTACTCACTGCGGAAGCTAGTTAAGTTGCATGGTTTTCCTGGGGTGTCACATCCTCCCCCCGTTGATCTGGAATTTCGTCCCGAAATTCCGTAGCTTCAGCCTCAGCAGTGGTTGTACCGGTTGCGAACAGTTGGGGATACTTTTGTTTCATCTGATCTTCGCGTTCCCAGGTGAACTCTGGGCCGCGACGTGAGTTCCAACGAACTCGAACGAGGGGTATTCTAGTACGCTTGAGGACCTTAACATCCCGGTCCGTGAGTTCAACAGGTTCCTCGACGAATCGTAACTACTCGTCGATCGTGAGCTCCTTCAAAGGAACTATGTGGGTTTCATCTGACGGACATTTCTTCAGATTCGACACGTGGAAAAACATCGTGAACTGCACTGAGTTCCGCTGGTAAGTTCAATCTGTAGGCCACCTTGCCTATCTTCTCAATGACTTCGAAGGGTCCAACGTATCGTGGGTTAAGTTTTCCCCGTTTACCAAAACGAACCACACCCTTCCAGGGTGAAACTTTGAGTAGTACCCGCTCCCCAACCTGGAGCTCTAATGGTTTTCTGCCCTTATCGGCGTAGACTTTCTGACGGTCACGAGTTGCCGCCATTCGTTGTCGTATCTGAGCAATTTTCTCTGTTGTGTCAACCGTTCTGGACCAGTAATCTGACTATCCCCCACCTCTGCCCAACAAAGAGGTGACCGGCATTTACGCCCGTACAATGCCTCAAACGGAGCAGCTTTAATGCTGGTGTGGTAGCTATTGTTGTACGAAAATTCCACAAGTGGCAGATGCTTTTCCCAGTCGTTGCCAAAGTCAATCACACATGCCCTAAGCATGTCTTCGAGAGTCTGGATGGTACGTTCCGACTGCCCATCCGTTTGCGGGTGATAAGCTGTGCTCATGTCTAACCTTGAGCCAAAGGACTTGTGCATTGCTTGCCACAATTCTGATGTAAAACGTGCATCTCGATCCGAGATAATAGAGGTGGGCACTCCGTGCCTCGAGACAACTTCCTTTAGGTATACTTCTGCTAGAGTGGAGAACTTATCCGTTTCTTTGATAGCCAGGAAGTGAGCAGACTTTGTGAGTCGATCCACGATCACCCAAATAGTATCATTACCACGTTGAGATCTAGGCATGCCAGTAACAAAATCCATTGAAATTTGCTCCCATTTCAATTGTGGTATCTCTGGTTGTTGAAGTGGGCCTGAAGGTTTCTGGTGTTCCGCCTTGACTCTCGCACAAGTCAAGCACTTGCTAACGTATGTTGCTATGTGTGCCTTCATGCTAGGCCACCAATATGTGGTTTTGATATCGTGGTACATTTTGTCCGAACCAGGGTGCACTGAGTAGTGAGACTTGTGTGCCTCATCCATCACAAGCTCTCGTAGGTTGCCATAAAGTGGGACCCAAATGCGTCCCGTGACGTAGTAAGCGCCGTCTTCCTTCTGTTCTAAGCGTTGCCTTGAGCCGCGTAGGGCTTCAGCCCTGACGTTCTCTGGTTTCAATGCTTCTACCTGAGCATTTCGTATTTGAGAAGGAAGGCTAGACTATATAGTAAGTTGTAAAGCTCGTACGCGCTTAGGCGCAGTGTCCTTTCGACTGAGGGCGTCAGCCACAACATTGGCTTTGCCCGGGTGATACCTGATCGAGCATTCGTAATCATTCAGCAGTTCGACCCATCGTCGCTGTCGCATGTTGAGTTCCTTCTGTTTGAAGATGTGCTCGAGACTTCTGTGGTCAGTGTAGATAGCACACTTGGTGCCATACAAGTAGTGTCGCCATATCTTAAGTGCAAAAACAACCGCTCCCAGCTCTAGATCGTGTGTAGTGTAGTTCTTCTCATGAACCTTGAGTTGGCGTGAAGCGTATGCTATAACTTTATTCCGCTGCATCAAAACACAACCAAGACCCTGAATAGATGCGTCACAGTAAACCACGAAGTCGTCTGTGCCCTCTGGCAATGAAAGGATAGGTGCACTGCAAAGTCTATCCTTTAGGTGCTGAAACGCTAACTCCTGTGCGTTTCCCCAACGATAAACAACGCCCTTCTGCGTTAGTGAAGTAAGAGGCTGAGCAATCTTAGAAAAATCCTTGATAAATCTCCTGTAGTAACCTGCCAATCCCAAGAATTGGCGGATCTCCGTTGGTGTACGAGGTGCAGGCCAGTTCTTAATCGAGTCTACCTTGGATGGATCAACGTGAATCCCATCCTTGTTCACCACATGGCCTAAGAAATGGACTTCACGAAGCCAGAAGTCGCATTTTGAAAACTTGGCGTATAGCTTTTCTGCTCGAAGGAGTTCCAAAATAAGTCGTAAATGTTGCTCGTGTTCCTCCTGACTCTTCGAATAGATCAGGATACCATCGATGAAGACAATAACGAACTTGTCTAAGTAAGGCTTGCACACTCGATTCATCAAGTCTATGAAGACTGCTGGTGCGTTTGTCATCCCAAAAGGCATGACCTAAAACTCATAGTGGCCATAACGAGTTCTGAAGGCTGTTTTGGAGACGTCCTCTTCTCGGACTCTCAGCTGGTGATATCCCGATCTCGAATCAATCTTTGATTAGTAACTCGACCCTTGCAGCTGGTCGAACAGGTCGTCAACGCGTGGAAGAGGGTAGCGATTCCTCACAGTCATCTTGTCCAGTTCACGGTAGCCGATGCACATTCTGAACGTACCGTCTTTCTTCTTCACAAATAGCACTGGAGCTCCCCAGGGCGAAGAACTAGGACGAATAAAACCCTTATCTAAGAGTTCTTGTAATTGCGTAGATAGCTCTTTCAACTCTGATGGAGCTAGGCGATAAGGTGCATGAGCTATAGGTGCCGTTCCATGGGCTAGCTCGATCTGAAATTCGACCTGGCGATGATGCGGAAGACCAGGTAGTTCCTCAGGAAATACTTTAGGGAAGTTACAAACGATTGGAAAATCTTCTATCTTCTTCTCTTTCTTCGAGGTGTCAGTAACGAGAGCCATAAAAGCAGTGTGGCCCTTACGCAAACACTTTTGGGCCTTAATGGAAGAGATGATGCTCACAACAGCACCACTCTTGTCGCCACGAATCATCAGAGGTTCATCACCTGGGCGAGGAATACGGACAATATTTTCGTTACAAAGAATCTCTGTTCGATGTTGAGGTAGCCAATTCATACCAATAACGATGTCGAAACCATCACAACGTTGGGGTCATTCCTAATATCACCCTGTCTAATCACGAACACTCGACCCCTGGCACCATTGCCGTCATTATTACCCCCGTTGGTGTCCCATTTTTGTTCCCGTTTCCTTGGTTGTGGTTCTGATTCTGATTCTGGTTCAGCCGTGGGTAGCATCTCATGAGATGATCTTTAGCACCACACTGATAACATCCCTTGTTATCCTACTGTTGCTGCTGATTTTGTGGAGCTTGTGGCTGCTGTTATCGGTTCTGGTTTGCAGGACGTGAGCTTCTACAATCTTTGGCTCCATGACCAAGCTTGTTGCATCTCTAACGACGATCTTTGTTGCACGATCCGCTGTGTGCAATTTACATCAATTTCACTTAAGGTGATTTCCCCGGTATCCATCCTGACTTCGATTACCAAAAGACTGCTGCCTGGGGCTGCTGCGACTGAGACTGAACCGAAGTGGAATCCTTTGCTCGAATTTCCATCCCACTTGCGTTTGTTGTCACTGGGAGCATCCGAAGTAGTTGTAGCAGCATTAATACGTTTCGGCAGTTTATTCTGTCCTACCGCCTGATCTAAGAGACGTTTGAGCAAGACGAGTAATATCCTGGATGGTTGCAAGGTTAGCAGAAGTCACATGACTTTGAATCTCTGGTACTAAGCCTTTGAGGTACAGCTCAATGCGCTTGATGGGAGGATCTACCATAGTTGGACATAACACTGCCAGTTCATTGGATCGTTTCGTGTACTTTTCTATCTCTGATCTAGTCATCTTTAGGTTTAAGAACTCCACTTCCAGCTTGTGGGTGTCATCACGACTACAGTATTCACGTTTGATCAGTTCCTTAAGAATCATTCCATGGGGTGGCATTAGCAGCCGCCAGCCCCAGCATCTGAACTTGCGCGTTCCACCAAGTTAGCGTAGTCCCTTCGAGAGTACCAGTGGCGTAATTCACCCTATGAGCCTCAGGGCATTCACACGTCTCTAAGACAAACTCGAGCTTTTCAAACCGATGGAGGAGTCCAACAGCTCCTTTAGTGCCACTGAAAGTACTAGGATAACAGTCCATGTACGTCTTGAATATGCATACAGGCGGCTGAGCGTTCTGACCTTGTTGCGCGAGGAAGAAACGACAGGGTTAAGCGCGAGAGTTGGGTCATGAGAGTAGGATCTACCATCCTAGGGTAGGTTCGGAATAACAGGTTATACCTCCTGCCTGGGCGGCCGCGAGTGCTGCCTTAACTTGTTCGTTTTAAGAGCCGCCAGCTGGCTTGATTTAGGTTCTCACGTTCCCTCATGATCTTCACATCGAAAGAAACACAAGTAGGAAAGGTGTCGCGAATGTGTGTAAGTGTGTAGTGACAGTAGGGAGCAAGCACAAATGTGTTTTCAACTATAGTTGCTACGTTTATCTAAGCATACCGTGAGCAAAAGTTCTATGAAATCTAGCAAGTAGGCAATATAAAACGTAAACCATATCACCTAGAATGTCGAGCCTTGCACGTGGAGTGAAGCGTCGTTGTGGATTGTAGAGCACTGTACAGGTTATAGTCTGGTTTTAACAAAAACGTTTTCCTTTATTAAAACCAAGTTCTCTATAACCAATGGCTCTGATACCAATCTGTCACACCCCCAAAATCCACACGTGGAGTATCACCGCTTGGAGGCGTGACTAACCAGGATCAAACCACTAATCATATTGAACAAGTAAGTAATTAATTGTAAAAGTCCAACCAACACGATTAGTGTCCAAATCAAACATAGTTTAAGTTATGAGCGGAAGCATAATGTTTAAAACCAAAACTTAAGTTTAAATATCCAAAGGTCTCACATGGCACACAGCTGTCCATGTCCCACAACGACTCTTCCTTGTGCAAGCTCCAGCTAAGTACCTATTGACCTGCAAAGCATGTAGTAACGAGTCAACAACAAGTTGAGTGAGTTCACGTTTGGTTGTCCAGTTTATAGTTGTTCCGAAAACCCAGTTTGCTCGTTACCAGCTATCCAGCCGTGGGGGTTACCCCATAGTTCGAAAAACGTTTATTAGTTACCCATTCTTACGTTGGCTATTCCAGCCCAGCTCTATGGCCGTGGGGGCTACCCCATGTTTAATTCACCAGACTCGTTACCATATCGACTTCTAACGTTCGTCATGTTTAAGTGCCCTAACGTCTGTGTCTATCATCACTGACGTGCCATAGTCCATTAGTCCACGCCCGTCCTCTACGGCACGGTGTGAGGTTTGTTAAACCTAATAGCGCTATTTAACTAATGACCCGTTCGCCATTGGCCTCGGCGATTAAGTCGATATAAAAGGAGGGACTTCGTTGATAGAGTTCTAGTCTGGTATAGTTAAATACGTCTCAACAGGATGAGGAATCTATGTTCCTGATTACGTCTCAACAGGACGAGGAATCTCTATTCCTTAACCCATTCCCAACCCCTGGGAATCCCATGCTTTGTAGAGAAGTGTGAAATCACCTTGGTTTGCTCGGCAGATACACAGAAAGGTCAAGTCTAGCAGCTAGTGGTCAACCACGTCCTAACATGGTTACCATACAAGTCAGGTTTTGATTTCAAGTAGTGCACATAAGTATCACGTAAGATAGCATGTAACAACGCACACGGATCATGGCAAACACACATCATCACGTTTAACAGTCATAACGTATTCAACTTGTACGATCTAAAAGATTGGGCTCACACAAGTTCAGCAACCTTGTGCGATCACCCATTGAAGCCCAATAGTACCTGGCCCATTAACCGAAATGCCCAACACACCTATACACACGGATCAAATTAATAAACAGATAAACAACTTGTGCGATCCAATGCATCATGTACGATTACAATGTATCTTGTGCGACTCACTAACATAACCCACTAAATAACCCGGCCCAACATGTGAATAAGCCCAATAGCTTGTGCGACCCAAAACCGTTTGTTTTAATCTTGTGCGATCCAGCCAAGCTTGTACGACTGGACAATCTTGTGCGATCAGAAAGCTTATGTGATAAGATTTGATCTTGTGTGATTTGTTTTATTCTCCGCCAATCATGCCAATCGGTTAATCTATTCTAGACAATTTCCATATTTACAATTAATACACCAACAGTTTCATCGATACATTCAACCAATCAACATGTTTCCTATTACCATTAATCTAATTATATACATACAAAACATCACAATGGCCGACAATCTAATAACACCTCCAAATGATATTGGACCAATTTCATATCATATTTATGTAGTAGATCAATATATTACTATTATCCTACAACCCTCAATATAACACAATGGCCGACAAATTCTATATTGATCCTTATCATTAGTTTGCATTATTCAAGACTTCACATGAACTACTCTAATCGAAACAATGGACATTTAATTCAGATCACATAACAATATTACACATTGCCCCAAGTAACTATCATTATTGTTTTCTACAATATTCCATGAAGCACACCAATTTTTGTCCAATTGATTGGACCAAATTGTTAGTGGGTCGGTGGTTATAAAACATGTGATTGAACCAAGTATGATATCATAATTCACATGGCATAGATAAGACAAATATGCATTAATCCCATCATATAGCAATACACCATCATCGATCAATCAAGAAATCAATTAACCATAAAATACTAACCGGATTAGAGATGAAGAAGGGTTAATCCGAATGATCAGACTTCGAGAGAGGGGCACTCTTTGTTGCCGTCGGGTTCAAGCAGGAGAGAAAGGGAGCTAGGGTTTGTGTGTGTAAAGTGCTTTGCAAGTTATGAGAAACAAAACTCTCTAAAGGGTCAATGTATGCGTATAGTTCAAGTGGGCCGAACCCAGCTTTGGGCCGCCCTTGGTTCGGTTACAATTTGTGTGGAATGGGCTTGTGCGGTTGAGTTATGTTGTGCGACCGGTTCGTTAATATACAATATAATCATTACACATAATCATAACATTCAATTAATCAACCAAGTTCATATAATCGCATCACGCTCACATACGTTACATCAAAGTACAAAGATAGGTTCGGAAATACGAGTTGTCACAAGTACTGTTTGGATAAGGATTCTAGAAGCATCTGCATAAGTTTGCGAGTCGAGACCTTATGGTTTTGACTCGAGACCACTCATTGACCACTCGAAACCAGGGCATGCACATCAGGAGACTCGAGACCAGCTAGCTTGCGACTCAGGATCTCCTGATCTCGACTCGAGACCGGACCCGAGACCTCAGGGTCTCGACTCAAGAATGCACTACTCGAAATCTTCAGTTGCGACTCGAAAACGTTGGGTTGCGACTCGAGACCTCATAGTCTCGAGTCGAGACTACCTAGTTTCGACTGGGCTACTTCGCTTGGTTATTGGGCCGCACAAACGGGTGTTATGATAAGATCAGTTGATATGTATAAATAAGAGAATAATGTATGGTTAAATGAATAACCATGTAAAATGAGTTTGTGTAAGATCAGTTGTTTGTAAATCAATGTCTTGTGAAAAGTATGTTATTTGTATAAAATGTTATATGTCTCAAATTGGAATGATTCAAATCACGCTACAATATGTGATATCATACAAACACTTATATATAGGAAGAACCAGCGGCGTATCCACCGTGCTTGTATATCGTTACTTAAATCACTTACTCAAACCAAACCATCAAGATGAAATGTTTAACAATTGTAGAAATGTTTATGTATAGTAAAATATCTATTGTCAAATGTAAATCATGTCAACAGATACAACTGGTTCACACGGTTCAATAGTTACAAACGGTTAATATAATCAAAGGGTTACGACGGTTCACATAGTCAAATGGTTACAACGGTTCAAAATGTAGTATAATGTGTTCATATGCTGGATGAGCATATGCAACAGAAATGCAATGTAAAACAATGTACTAAGTATGCACACAATGGGCGTACATAGCATGAAATGTATTGTAAAGTGATGTACTAAATATGCACACAATGGACATACATAGCATAAAATGTATTGTAAAGTGATGTACTAAGTATGCACACAATGGGCATACCTAGCATAAAATGTATTGTAAAGTGATGTACTAAGTATGCACACAATGGGCATACCTAGCATAAAATGTATTGAAATCATGTACTATAAATGTACTAATAAACATAGCAAGTATATGATGTGAAAACAGGAAAGCATGAAAGTAACAAGTAGGCACATGTGTTTCACCCCAAAACAGTTTGAAAACAGTAAAAGAGGGGTCTATGTACTCACTTGAGATTGCTCAAAAGTCCTAAGATAACCACCAAGCAATGCTAGAGATCACGGAATCAAACGGCACCTAATATAGGTAACTATGTTAATAAACCGGACCTATATCGGAGGACTTAGATAGAATGAGGGTTCGTAAACCAAACGAGTATGGTGAGTCGTGTCATATGGTTTAACAAAGCCTACATACTAAATGAAACCTAACCTAAGTGCTCATGACCCGTTACGACCCGTTTAGGTGGCTTGTGCTACTTTAACGCGTCGTTCGCGTAAAACGCGTTCGGAACGCCTAACTAGTCCTATGATAAGTAAAATATGCCTTAACATGTCTAATATTGTTACCAAATCAGTTTAGATACCAAAAGTTATGTTATATATGCTTAAAATGAATTTTGGCGTCAAAAGGGCATTTTGGTAATTTACCTAAGGCATATAAACTTCCTATCATACAACTACTTAAACGAAGCGACCATAAGGTATAACCTCGGAAGGTTATTCCCTATACACTATGGTCACCTAATGTATTTGGTCGGATCCTAATGATCGACCAAATGGGTCGGGTTCGAAGGTATAAGCGATTTATTAGATCGCTTACCCTTACGACCCTAGACAACGTGGTAATCAGTAGGCATAGTCACAAAGGACTATAACCATCGTGATTACAATCACGTTGCGAAGTTCAAACGAACTTCGCATTGACCATATGTCACACCCCCAAAATCCACCTGCGGAAAACCACCGCTTGGAGGCGTGACTGACCAGGATCTAGCCACCAATTATACTGAGCATTGATTAAAAGTAAAAATGTTCACTAACCACAATAGTTAGCAAACACCATAGGTTGAAGTTTTAAAAGTTTAAGTTCAAATAACAGTTAAGTAAACAGCAGAAGCATAAACCAAACAGTTCAAAACGAGATTCATAGTTCAAGATTATTTAAAACCCAACACACGGGCTAAACGACCACTACACATTCCCAAGCTGCAAGCTCCAGAGTCACTGAGTACCTGCAAAGCATGCAGTAGGGTATCAACAAAAATGTTGGCGAGTTCACGAGTCGTCCAGTTTTTAATTACCAAAAACTTGTTTCACCAGTTAATTTATCCGTTTATACATACGATGGGGAGCTTCCCCATAGGTAAGCGACTAAACTGTTTTTCCAATACCGAATACTTACTTTACCGTACGTTTCCGTAGTGCCCCGTTTGTCGATGTTCTATCATCATTGACGGTTTGCCAGAGTTCATTAGTTCACTCCCGTTCCCAATAACAAGGGTCGGTGTAAGGCTGGTTACACCTAAATAGCGCTATTAACTGATAACCCGTTCGCCAGGCCCCGGCGACAAATCGGTATTAAATGGTAGGGACTTAAGTGATAGAGTTTCGTTTTGTGTTGCTCGTTGCATTCCGTATAAACCGTAATTAACCAAGAGTTCCCAGTAACAAGGGAAGTAAGTAAGTTTGTTCCCAGTAACAAGGGAAGAAAAGTAAGTTTGTATCCCTTACGCGGGGATAGCGTTGTTAAGTTTCCGTTTCCCAAAACCACCGGGAACGCATGCTTTAATAGTTGTGAACTCACCTTGGGTTGCTCAGCAGTTTAGTTTACTTGGTCAAACACGTTGGTCCCCACGTCCTAACATGGTTACCAGTATAGGTCAGGTTTGGGTACAAAGAAGTCACGCATATTCTACACGTCTCTAACACATAGCATACATATCACATAAAGTTATTGGGCCAGTTCTATCACATGTTCAGTAACACATAATCTATTTAAACAGTAACAAACATGAACAGTTCATACAATTCGGCCCAATAACGTAGACAAGTAGCCCAGACGAGACAAGGTGGTCTCGACTCGAGAACACGCGGTCTCGAGTCGCAACAGGGAGGTCTCGAGTCGTGGACTTCTGGTCTCGAGTAGTGCAGGTATGAGTCGCAACCTCAGGGATCTCGAGTCCAGTCTCGAGTCAAAATCAAAAGATCTCGAGTCGAGACCTTGATGGTCTCGAGTCCCTGAAGTCTGTTTTGAGTTGCTTGGACATGGTCTCGAGTCGCAATCACTACAGTCTCGAGTTGTAACTCAATGGTCTCGAGTCGAGACTAGAGATCTCGACTCGTTTGTCTGCTGATTCTGGTACACCTGCAAGACTTGTACTAACCAATAGAATTCTAATTTCATGAATTGGTGTCCTATCCAATGAGGGTTCACAAACATGTTTTCTTGTCTAAACTATTTTCAAAACGGATCAAAGCACACAACAACTTCAAATATTTTCAATGATCTTCAAATAGTTCTTCAAGCACATTCATCACACATTCATGTAGTTCATCCTTTGTTTGCATATTCACAATCCTAAGTCGAAACACAATTTAGACATCATCTTCGGCCCTAAATCTAGCACATAATCACCAGTTTTATCATTAGATTTATACACTCGATATTGTGATCTTGTATACCATCATTCAAGTCAATACATAGCTAATATTCATGCTTATCATTCCTAAACAGATTTGTGTCAAATCATCAACATACAATCATTGGTTCAATGACAACATATATCTACATTTGCTATATCAACTTGGCATATCATTCTTAAACAACATTATCATTTAATCATTTTTAACCCACTAAATCATACAAATCATATAAAGAGACATTTAATCTTGGCATGTGTATTATTCATCAAGCACACACTTTATCATACATTAACATCTATAATGAAGGGAACACTAACCGGTTCAAGTATGGGCAAAAGGGTATGAAGTAGTGAAGAATAAAGCTTTCAAATTGGTGTGTACGAGCTGATCCAAGAGCTTGGTTTGCTTATCCTTGATCCGAGACAAGAGGAGAGGGTGGTGTTGCTAGGGTTTGAGTGAGAGAGAGTCTGGATGAAGTGAGAGAGAGTGTGGGAGAAGGATGGAAATGTCAAAAATGAGAGAAGGTTGGCTTGGGCATGGGTTTTGTACCCGTTCTAAGGTCGGTACACCCTAATGGGTTCCGAATGGGCTCAAGTGCACACGGCCCAACCGTTTAATGTTCACTCGAGACCGAGTGGTCTCGAGTAGGGTTCATGGTCTCGACTTACTACATACATATACATATATATACTACATATACATACTCAGTGCAAGGATCACATAGAACATGACGGTAAAACACAACTTTCATTTGATAACATATATACACACAATGTAATTACAAGGTATTTGCTCAGGAAAACCTAGAGTGTCACATTATCCCCAAGTTTTAAGAACTTTCGTCCCGAAAGTTAAGGCAGCCACTGACAAGCTAGTATGAGTGAGAGCGTTTCAACTGGGTGTCACACCATAAACTGGTCAACACAGAAAGTCAAACAAAGTTTGAGTTTCGGACTCGAAAAACAATAAAAGAACGAAGGAACACTTACAAAGGGTCCCCGAATGCTAATCTAGATCAAAATAGCTCAGGTATGAAACAAAGGTTTCAACTTAGAGCACATTAGATCAGATTCTTATGAGGAAAAGTGAAGGGTAGAGGTGGGTATTTATAGTTTTCGGTTCACCGTTAGGATCGTTTCTTGGAAAAGGGGGCACGATCTAAGCCGTACACTTGTCAGAATGTTGTGGTAACTGATTTTGCCCACCACAAGAGATTAACATGTGGCACTTGGCCTTTGGGGAGTGTTAAAGGTTGTTAACAGCATATTAAACAAGTTTCTGCATATCTGACCCCCTGCTTACGGACCTTGCAGACCTGAATCTTTCAAAAATGGCAGAACAGGCCCCTGTGCGCGTATCGTCGTGTTTTGGCACTTCTAACACCCATAAAACCCAATTTCAAACTCCACAATGATGTTAAAGTATAGGGAACTTAAAATGTGCTCAAAAATATCTCGGATGTCGGTTCGTTTGGCCGTACGGTTGCGTTGTTCGGTTAATTACGACGGAATGCGCATAAGCGCGAAAAACGATCCAAATGGCGTGATGAATGGATTTTTCTTATGCCAAACACTAAAATAAAATATTTTAGTGCTTACATAAATTTTTGGATGTCCGGATGTATTCAGAACGTAAGTTATGCGCGAAAATGCAAACTTGTGCACTTTTTTACACTTTTAGTCCCTGAATGACCCAAAAGTTTATTTTAGCATACCAAACACCTCAAAGCCTATTTCTAAGCTATGTAAAGGATATTTATGGTATTTTTAACTTATGGTCATGTTCCGGAATGTCTGTTACAGTTCAAATTGGCATACTTTCGCAGTTTGTCAAGTTTAGTCCCTGTAAGCGATTTAACTTGATTTTGCCATACCAAAGCCTTCAAAACTTATTTCTAAGTTATGTAAAGGTTATTTAAGGTATGTTAAGCCTATTTCACTATTCCGGAGTGTTCGTTGCATTAAACTGGTTATATTTTCGTATCAGTGCGCGTATAACCTTCCAGAAAGCGATTTAGAGTTTGAAATCGAACAAGAATTGATATGTACAAAAGATACACATATTTATACAGATCCCAAGTATGAAATACAATATTTCATTGGCTTGGCATTTGTTTGATGGTCGCAGTGACCCAGGTGTCACACTAGACAAACCTCTATCATGAACTCACTCATTTTATATCGACTTAATCGCCGAGGCCAATGGCGAGCGGGTCATTAGTTAATAGCGCTATTAGGTTTAACAAACCTCACACCGTGCCGTTCGGACAGGCGTGTACTAATGGACTATGGCAAACTGTCAGTGATGATAGACACTGATGTAGGGCACAACTATTGTTCGTCAGTTGTCGATATCTTAACGGTCTAGTGGTTCACATGGGGAAGCCCCCACTGATTATGGATATGGTTTGGGTAATAAAAAGGAACTGGTTAAATATACTTTCAACTATGGGGTAACCCCCACGGCAAATAAGCCAACGAAAGTCAAACCACGTTTTCAGAAACAACTTAAAACTAATCAAACAATCGTGAACTCACTCAACTTTTTTATTGACTCGTTGTTACATGCCTTACAGGTCGTTAGCTGCTTATGGAGTTTACACGAGGAGGAGGTCTTTGTGGGATGCGTACTGTTATGTCCCGTGATTAATAATCAAACTTTATAAACTTATGGAACTTATGTTTTGGTCTTTAAACTTATGAACTACGAACTTATGTTTTGGACCTACGTTTTATGCTTCCGATGTTAACTTAGAGTTGGTTACTGTCTTATGGTCACCAATTGTATTGTGGTTGGTTTTACTTACTTAATTACGTTGTTCAATATGATTGGTGGCTCGATCCTGGTCATGTCACGCCTCCAAGCGGTGATACTCCGCGTGGTGGATTTTGGGGGTGTGACAGATTGGTATCAGAGCCATTGGTTATAGTGAACTTGTTTTTAAAAAGGGAAAAGCTTTTTGACAAAACCAGACTATAACCTGTACAGTGCTCAACGATCCACAACGACGCTTCGCTCCACGTGCAAGAATCGACACAATAGGTGGTATGATTTATGTTATATTGTCGGTTAGATAGTTCACACTGTGCATTAATTAACGTGATAACTGCTATTTGAACCTTGGTGCTTACTCTCTTCCATTGTCCCACGCTTACGCACTTTCGCGACACTTTTCTCACTTACGTTGCTTCGTTGTGAAGATCATGAACGGACGCGGAGGACGTATCAACCTAACTCAAGCCCAGTTGACGGCTTTGATCAATGAACGAGTTGCTGAGGCACTCGCAGCAATTCCAGCATGAGGTATAACCTGCCGTTTCGACCTATCCTAGGATGATTAGATCCTACTCTCATGAACCAACTCTTGTGCTTAACCTTGTCTTTTATTCTCGTGCAACAGGTCAACATGCTCAGCCTCCTGTGTGAACGTTCAAAACCTTCATGCATTACCGACCCAGTACCTTCAGCGGCACCGAAGGAGCGGTAGGCCTTCTTCACTGGTTCGAGAAGCTTGAGTCTGTCTTCGAGATGTGTGAATGCCCTGAAGATCGTAGGGTGAAATATACTACTGGAACACTCGAAGGTGCTGCGTTAACCTGGTGGAAAGCACAGGTTCAACTACTAGGGCTGGCGGTTGCTAATGCCACCCCATGGAACAGTTTCAAAGAACTGATCAAAGAATAGTACTGTAGTCGTGACGACATCCACAAGCTGGAGGTGGAATTTTTCAATTTGAAGATTACGGGGTCTGAAATTGAGGCGTATACAAAGAGGTCAAACGAACTGGCCATCTTGTGTCCTACTATGGTAGACCCTCCCATCAAACGTATTGAGCTGTACCTCAAGGGTCTTGTACCAGAGATTCAGAGTCACGTGACTTCAGCTAACCTGGGTACCATTCAGCAAATCATTAAGTTGGCCCATCATCTCACCGATCAAGTAGTTGAACAGAACAAACTACCCAAGCGTATTAGTGCTACTACTACTGACGCTCCCAATGATAACAAGCAAAAATGGGATGGGAATTCCAGTAAGGGTTCTACTTCAGTTCAGTTTCAGCAGCGAAAGACTGATGACTACCAGAGTCCTGGTCAGCAATCTTCCGGTAGTCAAGGACAGGGTGGATACCGAGGGAACCACCCCAAGTGCAACCGGTGCCACAAGCATCATTGCGGGCAGTGTAACAAGGGTCGTTGTTTGAGGTGTAACAGGTTTGGTCATGAAGCAAAGGATTGCAGGAGCGCACGACCAACAAATCAGAATCGCCAACAACAACAACAAGCTCCACAGAACCACCAGCACCAGCAACAGCAGGGCAATAAAGGATGCTTTCAGTGTGGCGCTGAAGGCCACTTTAAGAGGAACTGTCCTCAGCTGAACCAGAACCAGAACAACAACAACCAAGGAAACGGGAACAACAATGGAGGCAACAATGGAGGCAATAACGGGGGTAACAATAATGGTAATGGTACCAGAGGACGTGTTTTCGTGCTAGGTCAGGGTGATGCAAGGAACGATCCCAACGTTGTGATGGGTAAGTTTCTTCTGGACGACTTCTTTGTTACTATTTTATTTGATTCGGGTGCCGATACTAGTTATGTGTCCTTAAAAGCTATCCAAATGCTTAAGCGCACTCCAACACTTTTGAACACCAAACACACGGTAGAACTAGCAAACGGTAAAAGTCTTGAAGCCACACACATAGTTAAAGGTTGTAACCTCGTCTTAGCTGGTCAGACTTTCTCTATCGATCTTATTCCTATCACACTTGGTAGTTTCGACGTCGTTATTGGGATGGATTGGCTATCACATCATCAAGCGGAGATTGTTTGCAAGGAGAAAATCGTCCGCATTCTTCGTTCTTGTGAAGAACCTCTCATGATTCATGGCGACAAGAGTGGTGTTGTCGTAGGCATTATCTCTTTCCTTAAGGCCCATAAGTGTTTGCGAAAGGGCCACACTGCCATTCTAGCACTCGTTACTGACACATCAATGGAAGAGAAGAGAATTGAAGACATTCCTATTGTACGTGGCTTTCCCGAGGTATTTCTTGAGGAATTGCCTGGTCTTCCGCCCCATCGTCAAGTTGAGTTTCAAATCGAGCTAGCTCCTGGAGCGGCGCCCATAGCTCGAGCACCTTATCGTCTAGCTCCATCAGAACTAGAAGAACTGTCCACGCAACTACAAGAACTCTTGGAAAAGGCTTTCATACGTCCTAGCTCTTCGCCCTGGGGAGCTCCAGTACTATTCATGAAGAAGAAAGACGGTACTTTCAGAATGTGTATTGACTATCGCGAACTTAACAAGGTGATCGTGAAGAATCGTTATCCTCTTCCACATATTGATGACTTGTTCGACCAGTTGCAAGGGTCGAGCTAACACTCTAAGATTGATTTGAGATCGGGATACCATCAGCTGAGAGTCCGAGAGGAGGACATCTCCAAAACAGCATTCAGAACTCGTTACGGCCATTACGAGTTTCTGGTCATGCCTTTCGGGTTGACGAATGCATCAGCGGTTTTCATGGATCTCATGAACCGAGTATGCAAACCTTACCTGGATAAGTTCGTTATTGTTTTCATTGATGACATCCTGATCTATTCTAAGAGTCAGGAGGAACACGAGCAGCATCTGCAACTTATGCTGGAACTTCTTCGAGCAGAGCAACTGTATGCCAAATTTCGAAATGTGACTTCTGGCTTCGCGAAGTCCACTTTCTAGGCCATGTGGTAAAGAAGGATGGGATTCATGTTGATCCATCCAAGGTTGACTCGATCAAGAACTGGCCTGCACCACGTACACCAACAGAAATCCGCCAATGATTAAGCAAAAGGAGTTAAACATGCGACAACACCGATTGGTCGAGCTCTTGAATGATTAGGAATGCGCGATCAAGTACCATCCGGGCAAGGCCAATGTGGTGGCCGACGCCCTCAGTCGAAAGGATACTATACCTAAGCGTATACGTGCGTTACAGCTTACCATTCACTCTAGCCTTCCCGCTCAGATAAGAGATGCCCAGGTTGAAGCGTTGAAAGCAGAGAACATCAGGGTTGAGTCTTTACAAGGATCGAGGCAGCGACTAGAACAAAAGGAAGATGGTGCCTACTATGTAACAGGGCGCATCTAGGTTCCACTTACGTGAGCTTGTGATGGATGAAGCACATAAGTCTCGTTATTCAGTACATCCTGGTTCGGATAAGATGTACCACGACCTAAAGACTACATACTGGTCGCCTAGCATGAAAGCTCACATAGCAACCTACGTTAGCAAATGTTTGACTTATGCGAGAGTCAAGACCGAATATCAGAAACCATCAGGCCTATTTCAACAACCAGAGATCCCGAAATGGAAGTGGGAGCAAATTTCCATGGATTTCGTTACTGGCCTGCCTAGATCTCAACGCGGAAATGATACCATTTGGGTGATCGTGGATCGACTGACCAAGTCTGCACATTTTCTGGCTATCAAGGAAACGGATAAGTTCCCTACTCTAGCAGACATCTACCTAAAGGAAGTAGTATCAAGGCACGGAGTGCCAACCTCCATCATCTCTGATCGAGACTCACGTTTTACATCTGAATTGTGGCAAGCTATGCACAAGTCCTTTGGTTCTTGATTAGACATGAGCACAGCATATCATCCATAGACGGATGGGCAATCTGAACGCACCATCCAAACCCTTGAAGACATGCTTAGGGCATGTGTAATCGACTTCGGTAATGGCTGGGAAAAACACCTCCCGTTAGTGGAGTTTTTGTATAACAACAGTTACCACACCAGCATCCAGGTCGCTCCGTTTGAGGCATTGTACGGACGTAAATGCCGATCACCTCTTTGTTGGGCAGAAGTTGGCGACAGCGAAATCACAGGCCTAGTACTTTTAGTGGATACAACCGAAAGGATTGCTCATATACGACAACGAATGGCGGCAGCTCGTGACCGTCAGAAAAGCTATGCTGATAAGATTAGGAAACCACTCGAGTTCCAGGTTGGGGATCGAGTGCTACTCAAAGTCTCACCTTGGAAAGGTGTAGTTCATTTTGGCAAACGAGGTAAACTAAATCCGCGTTATGTCAGACCGTTTGAGATCATTGAGAATATTGGCAAAGTCGCTTACTGGCTGAACCTACCTGAAGAAGTCAGCGGAGTTCATAATGTCTTCCATGTGTCGAATCTGAAGAAGTGTCTGTCAGATGAGACCCTCATAGTTCCTCTCAAGGAGCTCACTATCGACGACCAGCTTCGATTCATCGAGGAACCAGTAGAGATTACTGATCGAGATGTTAAGATTCTCAAACGAACCAGAATACCTCTTGTCTGAGTTCGTTGGAATTCCCATCGTGGCCCAGAGTATACCTGGGAACGAGAAGCCCAAATGAAACTCAAGTATCCCTAGTTGTTTAAGAAAAGTGCAACCACTACTGAGGCTGAAGCTACTGCAGAATTTCGGGATGAAATTTCAAATCAACGGGGGGGATGATGTGACACCCCAAGAAAACCAGGAAACCAACGCAACATAACTAGCTTCCTCAGTAACCACGTGCTAAATTTCGGGACGGAATTTTCTTAACAGGGGGAGAATGTGACAACCCTCATAATTCCATGTACGATTTATTAATGATAATTAAATTGCTTGATGACTGTGCTGAATCACTTAACTGCTTTCTGATCACTGTGTTATACTTACATGTGCTTGTTAACATACTAGTAGTGTACAGAAAAGTTACTAAATAGTCCGGTATGCTTTCCTGAGTGTTGAGAATTAAAAATGTTACAAAAATATATATATATAGGACACTTTACGGATTAATTAAGCACTTTAACGGAACAGTATCAAACCGAACAACCGGACATTACCCGGATCACAAAAATATTGTCAAACACATTGTTTTTATTTTTCTGAGCTAGTAAGGATCTCCGAAAACCCTAACACACTATATATTTAATAACACACCATAAACCACTAACTATAACATTTGATTTCTAACTAAATTAGTAAGTAATACTTCAACCCTATACCCCCTCCCCTTGGAGACGGTTACCATGGGTGTCCCCACCCATTGATTTGTTGCAATATTTTAATGGATCATGTTGGTGATTAAGAAGCATATTACACAAGGGTTAATGGTAAAGATGGTTTATAAAATGGTACATGAGATCATAACATTTCTTTCTCAACACAACATCAAACAACAACTCTCCTTCCTCCTCTCCTCTTGTTCGGCCGAAACCACCCACAACCACCATCACCATCACCATCACTCAAGCTCATTCATTCAATCTCTAGTGATCCAAGGGTGTTAGAGATCATACAACGAAGCTCGGTGTGTTTGGAAGATCAAGGACCTCTCTTATCATCTTTTATCCACCACTTTTCTACACTTGAACTCCCCTAGCCTTGAGCTAGTGGTAAGAACTTAGATCGTTGCATTTTACATGTTGTTTAAGTGGTTAATGATGTGTAGTGATCAAAATGATAAGAACCTTAATGAATCTTATGAAGAAGTCTTGAACATAAACTAACTTAGTAATAAAGTATGGTTAAAAGATGAAGAAATCATGATATTCTTGTGTTGTGATGCTTGTGGATTATTGTTTGCTAGTAGAAGTGGTATGGATCATCATATGGACTTGCTAGATCATGATTAAAAACATGATCTAGCAAGATGAGAAAGATAAAATGTTGTAGGATGATGGAATCATCCACACATAAACTATGAACTTGAATAAATGAGTGTTTTCTTGAAAAATAAAGATCAAAGTAGGTTATAATCTTGTAGATCTATAGATCCATGAGTGGTTTTTCGAAAGAACCAAGTGAAAAGTATGAGTTTTGTTAAAAACTTGGATCTTACATAAACTAATCATATTTTTGGTGGATAAACAAGTGTAGAAACACTTGTGTAATAAGAAAAGTTAACAAAGAAATATTTTCAGAAATATGATCGGAAGTTGTAAACGCATAAATTCTTTAAAAATAGAGTTTTTAAAGAACTAATCACATTTTAAGAAATAACAAGACTTACTAAGAAGGCTAGTAAGTTACTACATATTTTTACAAATATTCAAGTTCACGAGTTTATAGTTTATGCTTGTTTTTGGCAAAGTTCGGTATGTAGAAATTGTATGTTGTTGATTGAGAATTGTTTGAATGAATTTTTGAAAAGAAAATGATATGCTAGTAAGCATGGACACCTTCATTTACAAAGGAAACTCTGGCGAAATTTTTCTAAAAATCCAACACTTAGAAAATATTTTTCTAGCAAGTGTTACAATTATATTTTTAACCTTGTTTTCAAAATAAACTTCGCCATGAATTTATTTACAAAAAGAGAAAGTGCCGGAGGTTGATTTTATAAATAAAATGGTTAAAAATATATTTAGATTATATATTTTTTTATACTAGGACACTTGTGTGAATACTTGTTTATTTTGTGAGATAGTTATATTATTTTAGGGTAAAATAATGTAACTTAACAATATAACTTGACATTCGAATTGTGTGGTGTGTGATAGAAATAATGAGTAAATAAACCGTACATAGGATACGTGTTATGCATGAGAACTGATTGTTATCCGTACCTTATTAGGACGTGCTTGATTTCTGATTATTAGAGTAACTAATCCAACCACGCAAACCAAGGTGAGTTCACACGCTTTTTAAGGCATGGGTGATGTGTGTAAAATGCAACATATAAATTACATCAAATGAGGCATAAAACTAACCCTTTTTTAGTACTAATATTGGAAAAAGAGTGTTTTTGTCTTCCTTTTGTATTTTCAGGATTAAATGAGCTCAAAAACGCAAAAGAAGCAAAAAGACAGTTAAATCCAACATAAATACAAGAAAAGGAACATTAGTGGATTGCCCGAACCCTCAACGGCACCTTCCAAAGCAAAATAGAGAAAGCAGAAGGCTGAACACGCCCCGTGCTCAGCCAGCACGGGGCCGTGCCCAAGAAGCAGCAGAAAAGACAAACCTATAGAAGCTTCTATTGCCCACCACGGGCCGTGCTCAGCGGACACGGGGGGCGTGCCGAAAGTACTGCAGGCGCATTAATTGTAATTGCGAATTACAATTAATGAAGAGAGAGAGTGTCAGACAGGCACGGGGCCGTGCCCAGCGGACACGGGGCCGTGCCCAGGCCTCTGTTCAGCCTATAAATAGGAGTGCTTGGTTTCATTGCAACTCATTCCTTGGCACTCCACCTCTCTCACACTTCATCCACCATCCACCACCATCACAACACCATCATCCACCACCATCATCCATTGTCCATCATAGAGTGTGTGTGAGTCGTCTCGGGATCCAAGATTGGTCGTAAGAGTTCTTGACAATCAAGGCCATGTTTGCCTAAGTCTCTTACATCACTTGGTGAAGACAAAGTGTCTAGTATAATACTTTTTATTTCTAATCTTTTGCACTTTTTATTTGGTTTTGTATTAATGACTTTAATAACTAGTTACTTATGTTGAAGGTGATCTTTCCTTATCGTTTGTCCGTGGTGTCTTGGCATTATTTTACTGTCTATATAAAATAAAGGATTTTCACCATTCATATCTCCACGGTCTATATGGAGGTATATTGGCTACCTGATAGGGGGTTAAGGGAACGGTTTGGTAAAGGTCTTGCCATTGTTCAGCGTTTAGAGGTCCTGCAATGGACCTGGGTCAAATTTAGTAGGACCTCCTTCAATACTTCACGGTATTGGATGGCGGGGGTCCAAACTCTTTGATCCCCTCATAAGTTAACTACTATTAATACTATAACCCGGCTATTTAGGACTGTATCCCTGCTGACTCAGACTACTTAGTCGAGGGTAACGTCACCGCCAAAAGCGGGGCCTACCACAATACTGCATTAATAACTTAATTCATTATCTTCCAATAATCCACCCCTTTAGGATTGTATCCCTGCTGACTCAAACTACTGGGGTGAGGGTAACGTCACCTTCAAAAGAGGGGCCTACTACAATAACTAAGATAATCTCTTAATTATGTGCAAAAGTGCGGAAATAATCAAAGGTTATACTAGATACGAGTCGGAACCAAGTGATTCATCTTGTCTATCTGTTTTTATTTTATTTTTATTTTCAGCATTTTAGTTAGTTTTTATTTTTCTTAGTTTAAAACATTTTTCTAAACTTTTATTTTGGTTAGACGTTGAGGATAAACCGGTACTAAAAGCTCTTGTGTCCTTGGACGACCTCGGTATCTTACCAACGCTATACTACACTCAACGATGGGTGCACTTGCCCATATGTGTGTTTAGTGTTAGTGAAATATCGTGTTTTATAAATTTAAAACTTGGCTAAAATAAGTGTTAAAAAGGGCTTAAAATATACACCTAAAATATACGACACTTCACACGCATCAAGTTTTTGGCGCCGTTGCCGGGGACACAAGGATTTTAAGAAAGTTAGGAATCAACGGCCTAATCATCTTTTATTTTTCTTTTTATTTTTTTAGGATTTTCTTAGTTTTTCAGCTTCTGCAGAGCTCAGCACGGGTCGTGCCCGCTGAACACGCCCCGTGCTCAATCATTGGAACTGGCAATCCTGTTTTACATCAGACAGTAAGCTGAACACGGGGCCGTGTCCACTCAACACGCCCCCGTGCCCAAGTTTCAGTTACTGAAAACAGAACCGTTAGATCCCGACGGTTGGTAATTTCTGACATAAACATGAGTGATAGTAATTATTTTTACTTTCCGCACTCTTATGGTACGTGGTGTCAATTATGTGGTGGCGAACATGAAGAAGTAAAATGCTACTTCCTGAATTATAGGCCCCACTACATGGACCCACGGTCTTTTCACAACCTTAAGAGGGGCGAAAGTAAAAATAAGCACTATTTCTCCCTCGAATGCGCCCAGCCAGATATTCTAGGAGAAATGTTCCTTAGCGAATTATTTCAACTAGAAGAGCTAATTCTGAAATGGATAGAAGAGCTTAGGAAGGATTTTATTAATCCGCCCCAAGACGATACCCATGAAGAAATGTTGGAACCGCATTCCGACAACCTCGTTGCTCCCGAAAATACCTTCGTACCTAGCAAAGACTTGGACGATAGTCGTCCCTGTGTCGATTGTGCCGTGAAGGACTCTCCATCGACTTCGTTCGGTGCATACATAGACCTGAGCGATTCGGCATATACCTTCTTTAACAAGAGCCCGGAAAAGGGTTGGACTTGTCCACCTAGAATAAAAATAGGAATTACCCTCACCGACAACCTCTTGCGTTCTCGCCTTAGTCTAGGACAATTAAGGTATATTAGGCACTTTGGGGTTGTTCCAACCAGTCAGGAACCACCCGATAAAAACAAGTTCCTTAAAAAAACTAGACAACTTCATAAACAGTCCGTAGACACGGGGCCGTGCCCAGCCAACACGCCCCCGTGTCCATCGAAAGATTCCTTTCTGATCAGTACGTCAGAATACGGACAAACTGTGTCAGAGCTCCACCTGCACACGGGGCCGTGTCCACTGAACACGGGGCCGTGTCCAGGTTGCTGTCATTTTCTATAAATGCAGCCAAGAATTCTGCACATTTGGACCAACTTGGGGCAGAGATTTGCAGGAATCTTCTCTCAAACTATCCTAGGTAAGTCTAAAAGAAGGTTCCAACAACCCATCTTGTCCCTTCCTCTTTTAGTAATTTCCTTCTTCTTCATCTTTCTCCAAGAACTACCATTGAAAGTTTGGAATTCCTCCAACTCTATGGTAAGGATAAATGAGTTTTGTTCAAAGAATCTTGGTAAAAACATGTTATGAAACATGGTTTTAAGTTGTTAATAGCCAAAAAGGGCCTACAACATTCAGAGAATAACTTAAAAATACAAGTTTCCTTGATCCAAAACTCTGCAGAAAGATGGACACGGGGCCGTGCTCAGCGAGCACGGGGCCGTGTCCGGTTACTGTTTCATTAAATAAGCTATTTTTAGTTTATTTTTCGTAGGATGTCGAGTGAAAACAGCGATACATCTTCTGTGCATTCGTCAAACAACCGAAGAGGAAGAAGACCCTCCATTGAAGCTACACTTGTTCACTATGTGATAGCATGAAGGGAGGCTCTAGATGAAATGACTTCAGTAGAGGAGGTCCTTATCGACCGTATTAACGATCTTACGATGGGACTTGAAAGCAGCTTCCAAGAGATTAACCTGTTGCACCAGAGGTTAAATATTCTTGTAGCACCACCAATGGAACCAGTCCTTCCTCAGCAGGATTGGAACCTGGCTCTCGGAATCAACAACCCTACCGGGTGGGAAGACTTTCCGGCGGAACCTCCCATGGTACACCAACAAGAGATCCCGGTGGAAGTTGAAACTCCTCAAACTAATGCCAACGAGCCTTCTTTTCTCCTTCCAAGGGAGATAGAAGAATGGCTTGCCGACATTTGAGGAGAACCGCACTCGGAAGAAGGAGTTCACTAAGGCCTTGTTTAACCAAGATTTAGTATTTCTTGGAAATTTTGCTAAAACTAAAATAAGAAAAGGCTAGGACTCCGTGGTTTGTTATTTCTTTTATCTAGTTTAATTTAGGATTATGTAAGTTCTCTCTATGATGAAATGAAATGATGGTTTTAATGTTTGGATGGTTTGTAATGAATAAAACACACTCATGGTGGTAAGGGATGAAAAGGGGAACGAGAAAAATGATCCCATGCACAAGAACGAGGCAACCCGACAATTTTCTCCCTTTCAGAAGGTTCAACACGGGCCGTACCCAACCAACACGGCCCCGTGTCGGACCACCTGCAGAAAACGCCCAGTACAGGTAACTGGACACGGGCCGTGTTCACCCAACACGCCCCCGTATCCAGACTTCTGTTCCTCTTATTTCAATTTTGTTACTGGCACTTGAACACGGGGCCGTGCCCGGATAACACGGGGCCGTGTTCAGTGCCCAGTAACACAAATTTTTGCTTTTTAAACACTATTTTACACATCTAATCAACCTAAAAATTTATTTTTGGGACACATTGAGGACAATGTGTAATTTAAGTGTGGGGGGGATGCTAAAACCTTGGATTTTTGCAAGTCCTAAATACAAGCCTTACACAAAACTCTATTGGAACCGCTAATCACCCCAAATTTTTTCAAAAATTTCCTTTTTTTTACTTGTCTAGGTTTAACTCGGGAAAATCAAGCTCTCAAAAAGGTTATATTTTTACAAATTTACAACCGATAGCGTAGTAATAAAAAGAACCAACATAAGAAAATTATGAAAAGGCATGACAAACTTATTTAAAATTTGATTATATATACTTGATCACATAAAAACCCATTCCCACAAAAGTGAGTTTTGAGCCTTTATTGAGCACTCAATTTCATACCATTTGACTAAATGCTCATTTTTCGTTTCTTGTGTGAATAGCCGCTTGGTTCTTACGACTCTAGAACTTGCCATGACAATACAAGCCCGGTCCCTATCAACTTAAACCCGAGTAAGTACATGATGGAGGCATTAGGACTAACCCTTTTTCATTTCTACACCATTATTTTTCTTTTTTCTTTACCACCTACCCAAAAAAATCCCCCTAGTTAGCCCCTTTGAGCCTAAACCTTTTCGTTTCATCACCCAAAACAAAAACCCTTTTACCCACCAAAACCTTTTTCATTTTTAACCCTTTATTTTAGTAACAAGTTCGGTTCTTCGAAAAAAAAAAAAATGAAGCAAAAAGAAAATAAACAAACAAAGTAATCAAAAATAACTTTGTTTGAATAAAAGCTTCATCAAAAATAAAAAGTTGCAAAAATACGAAAACCGACACTTGTTACGCTTTTTAGCCATTTTTCTACTAACCACTAACCCAACCACCTACCTTTAACCCTAGCCAACCCTTAACCCACAAAGTCCTCTTGATATCTACAAAGGTATAAAAGTTAAAAAGGAGGAGGATTGATTTCTTGGCAAGCCTATGGTAGGAATAAGTTCCATGCCGCTCTCGAGTGATTCACTAAAAATACACCTTCGGCCGAGTGTGAGTGATTACCCCGCGAGGTATGTGAACTTGTATATAAATAGGATTTTAAAAAGGCATGTTATGCCCAAATAAGTAATTTCTTTTATGAACAGTTCTAAATAAATCATTACGAATAGGAGTGTAAATAAATAAAAATAAAACCCCAAAAAGATCTTGGAAATCCCGACACTCTATGACAAGCCCAAAACCTTCTCTTCTACCTATTCCATTTGGGAGTGTAAGCCAAATATTAAAAGAGTTTTGCTTGAGGACAAGCAAAAGTTCAAGTGTGGGGGTATTTGATGTGTGTAAAATGCAACATATAAATTACATCAAATGAGGCATAAAACTAACCCTTTTTTAGTACTAATATTGGAAAAAGAGTGTTTTTGTCTTCCTTTTGTATTTTCAGGATTAAATGAGCTCAAAAACGCAAAAGAAGCAAAAAGACAGTTAAATCCAACATAAATACAAGAAAAGGAACATTAGTGGATTGCCCGAACCCTCAACGGCACCTTCCAAAGCAAAATAGAGAAAGCAGAAGGCTGAACACGCCCCGTGCTCAGCCAGCACGGGGCCGTGCCCAAGAAGCAGCAGAAAAGACAAACCTATAGAAGCTTCTATTGCCCACCACGGGCCGTGCTCAGCGGACACGGGGGGCGTGCCGAAAGTACTGCAGGCGCATTAATTGTAATTGCGAATTACAATTAATGAAGAGAGAGAGTGTCAGACAGGCACGGGGCCGTGCCCAGCGGACACGGGGCCGTGCCCAGGCCTCTGTTCAGCCTATAAATAGGAGTGCTTGGTTTCATTGCAACTCATTCCTTGGCACTCCACCTCTCTCATACTTCATCCACCATCCACCACCATCACAACACCATCAGCCACCACCATCATCCATTGTCCATCATAGAGTGTGTGTGAGTCGTCTCGGGATCCAAGATTGATCGTAAGAGTTCTTGACAATCAAGGCCATGTTTGCCTAAGTCTCTTACATCACTTGGTGAAGATAAAGTGTCTAGTATAATACTTTTTATTTCTAATCTTTTGCACTTTTTATTTGGTTTTGTATTAATGACTTTAATAACTAGTTACTTATGTTGAAGGTGATCTTTCCTTATCGTTTGTCCGTGGTGTCTTGGCATTATTTTACTGTCTATATAAAATAAAGGATTTTCACCATTCATATCTCCACGGTCTATATGGAGGTATGTTGGCTACCTGATAGGGGGTTAAGGGAACGGTTTGGTAAAGGTCTTGCCATTGTTCAGCGTTTAGAGGTCCTGCAATGGACCTGGGTCAAATTTAGTAGGACCTCCTTCAATACTTCACGGTATTGGATGGCGGGGGTCCAAACTCTTTGATCCCCTCATAAGTTAACTACTATTAATACTATAACCCGGCTATTTAGGACTGTATCCCTGCTGACTCAGACTACTTAGTCGAGGGTAACGTCACCGCCAAAAGCGGGGCCTACCACAATACTGCATTAATAACTTAATTCATTATCTTCCAATAATCCACCCCTTTAGGATTGTATCCCTGCTGACTCAAACTACTGGGGTGAGGGTAACGTCACCTTCAAAAGAGGGGCCTACTACAATAACTAAGATAATCTCTTAATTATGTGCAAAAGTGCGGAAATAATCAAAGGTTATACTAGATACGAGTCGGAACCAAGTGATTCATCTTGTCTATCTGTTTTTATTTTATTTTTATTTTCAGCATTTTAGTTAGTTTTTATTTTTCTTAGTTTAAAACATTTTTCTAAACTTTTATTTTGGTTAGACGTTGAGGATAAACCGGTACTAAAAGCTCTTGTGTCCTTGGACGACCTCGGTATCTTACCAACGCTATACTACACTCAACGATGGGTGCACTTGCCCATATGTGTGTTTAGTGTTAGTGAAATATCGTGTTTTATAAATTTAAAACTTGGCTAAAATAAGTGTTAAAAAGGGCTTAAAATATACACCTAAAATATACGACACTTCACACGCATCAATGGGATTCCCGGTGGTTGGGAATGGGTTAAAGAATTAAAACGGAACCTACATATCCTCCTTGGGTAGGATATGTACGGCCATCCTCCATAGGTAGGATGCCAATATTAGTTCTGCGTATTCTCCTTGGGTAGAGTACGTACGTACGTACGTTCGTCCTCCTTGGGTAGGACAACAACCTTAAAACTTACTAGACAAAACTCTATCATGAAGTCCCTTATTTTATATCGACTTAATCGACGAGGCCAATGGCGAGGGGGTCATTAGTTAATAGCGCTATTAGGTTTAACAAACCTCACACCGTGCCGTTCGGACGAGCGTGTACTAATGGACTATGGCAAACTGTCAGTGATGATAGACACTGATGTAGGGCACAACTATTGTTCGTCAGTTGTCGATATCTTAACGGTCTAGTGGTTCACATGGGGAAGCCCCCACTGATTATGGATATGGTTTGGGTAATAAAAAGGAACTGGTTAAACATACTTTCAACTATGGGGTAACCCCCACGGCAAATAAGCCAACGAAAGTCAAACCACGTTTTCAGAAACAACTTAAAACTAATCAACCAATCGTGAACTCACTCAACTATGTTGTTGACTCGTTGTTACATGCCTTACAGGTCGTTAGCTGCTTATGGAGCTTGCACGAGGAGGAGGTCGTTGTGGGATGCGGACTGTTATGTCTCGTGATTAATAATCAAACTTTATAAACTTATGGAACTTATGTTTTGGTCTTTAAACTTATGAACTACGAACTTATGTTTTGGACTTACGTTTTATGCTTCCGCTGTTAACTTAGAGTTGGTTATTGTCTTATGGTCACCCTTTGTATTGTGGTTGGTTTTACTTACTTAATTACGTTGTTCAATATGATTGGTGGCTCGATCCTGGTCATGTCACGCCTCCAAGCGGTGATACTCTGCGTGGTGGATTTTGGAGGTGTGACATCTTGCACCCAAGCCCAAAAATACCTACGAAAGAAATATGTTGCTTTCTTGGCACATGTCGTAGAGGAAAAAGCCAAGGGTAAGACAATCCAAGATATCCCTGTTGTTCGGGATTATCCTGAGGTATTTCCTGAAGAATTACCTGGTTTACCCCCTGTGCGCCAAGTTGAGTTTCGCATTGATCTTGTGCCTGGCGCAAATCCTATTGCTAAGTCACCTTACCTTCTTGCACCGTCTGAGATGCAAGAGTTGTCTAAGCAACTTCAAGAACTTTCTAACAAAGGATTCATTCGTTCGAGCTTTTCACCTTGGGGTGCTCCTGTCCTATTTGTGAAAAAGAAAGATGGATCTTTCAGGATGTGTATCGATTATTGTGAGCTTTACAAGCTTACCATCAAGAATCGATATCCCCTACCTCGCATTGATAATCTCTTTGATCAACTACAGGGCGCTACTTGCTTTTCAAAGATTGATCTGCATTCTGGGTATCATCAACTTCGAGTGCTTGAAGAAGATATTCCCAAGACAGCCTTCCGTACACGATATGGTCATTATGAGTTTACTGTTATGCCTTTCGGCTTAACAAATGCTCCTGTTGTTTTCATGGACTTGATGAATAGGGTCTGCAAGCCTTATTTGGATAAGTTCATCATCGTTTTCGTTGATGACATTCTGGTCTATTCTAAGACGCAAGCTGCTCATGAGCAACATCTTCATCTTACAATAGGAGCTTCTAAAGAAAGAACAGCTTTTTGCCAAATTTTCCAAGTGCGAATTCTGGCTTAAGGAAGTTCAATTCTTAGGGCACATCGTTAACGAACAAGGTATTCATGTAGATCCCGCCAAAATCAATGCGATTAAGGATTGGGATACACCTACTACTCCTACCGAGGTTCGTTCATTTCTTAGCGGGTTATTGCCGCCGTTTCATTGAAAACTTCTCCAAGATTGCGGTTCCTCTCACTGCTTTAACTCAAAAGAACAAACCTTTCGAGTGGGGACCCAAACAGGAGGAAGCTTTCCAGACCTTGAAACAGAAACTTTGTGATGCACCTATTCTATCTTTACCCGAGGGTAACGACGATTTTGTTGTGTACTGTGATGCATCTAACTTAGGCCTTGGCTGCGTTCTTATGCAAAGAAACAAAGTCAAAGCTTACGCATCAAGACAGCTGAAGGTACACGAGAAAAACTGCACAACTCATGATCTTGAGTTAGGTGCTGTAGTTTTCGCTCTCAAAATCTGGAGACAATACCTGTATGGTACAAAGTGTGTAGTGTTTACTGACCACAAAAGTCTCCAGCATATCTTCAATCAGAAAGAAATTAACATGAGGCAACGACGTTGGGTTGAACTCCTAAACGACTATGATTGCAAAATTCGCTACCATCCTGGTAAGGCGAATGTCGTGGCTGACGCATTGAGTCGTAAGGAACGTATCAAGCTTCACTGTGTTCAGGTTCGATTTGACATTCAAACCCGCATTTCTCAGGCTCAACATACTTGTGTTACACAAGGTTTGATGGGTGAAGAATTACCGTGTCATACTAATCCTGAGCTTGAACTGAGAGACTTTAGGATATTCTATTTCTTGGCCGTTTGTGGGTCCCAAGTCTATATAATTTTCGCACCTTGCTTATGGATGAAGCTCACAAGTCTCGTTATTCTATTCATCCTGGTGCGGACAAAATGTATAAGGATCTTCGAACCCAGTATTGGTGGCTGGGTATGAAGAAAGACATTGCCTTATATGTTTCCAAATGCCTTACATGTCTTAAAGTTAAGGCAGAACATCAACATCCCTCTGGACTTTTGGAGCAACCAGAGATTCCAGTTTGGAAATGGGAAAACATTGCTATAGATCTCATTACCAAATTACCGCGCACTAAAAGAGGTCATGATGCCATTTGGGTAATCATTGATCGTCTTACAAAGTCAGCACATTTCTTGCCGATCTGTGAGGATCTACCTGCTAACAAGCTTGCTAAAATCTATGTGGATGAGATAGTATCCCGACATGGTGTTCCTTTGAACATTATATCCGACAGAGATGCTCGATTCTCGTCTCGCTTTTGGAGAACCATGCAATCTGCCATGGGAACCCAACTAAATTTAAGCACAGCATATCATCCACAAACGGATGGTCAATCTAAGAGAACAATCCAGACACTGGAGGATATGCTTAGAGCTTGTGTGATCGACTTTGATGGTAGTTGGGATTCGCATCTACCGTTGATCGAATTCTCCTACAATAATAGTTATCACTCTAGCATCAACATGGCTCCTTTCGAAGGTTTATACGATCGAAAATGTCATTCACCGGTCTGCTGGAATGAGATAGGTGAAGCGCAGCTTACTCTACCTGAACTCATTCTAGAGACTACAGATAAGGTCAAGAAGATTCGTGATAACCTACAAACAACTAGAAGCCTTCAAAAGAGTTACGCGGATCGACGATGCAAGCCCTTAGAATTTCAAGTCGGTGATCACGTCCTACTCAAGGTATCCCCTTGGAAAGGTGTGATTAGACTTGGAAAGAAAGGAAAACTTGCACCACGCTATATTGGACCATTCAAGATCGTTGAAAGAATGGGAAAAGTAGCCTACAAACTTGAGCTACCTCCTGAACTTGGAAATGTTCATCCAACTTTCCATGTGTCCAATCTCAAAAAGTGTTTAGCTGATGAGAACCTCCACATTCCACTTGATGAAATCCGTGTTGATAACACGATGCACTTCGTTGAGAAACCAGTGGACATCATGGACCGTGAAGTCAAAAAGCTCAAACACAAGTGCATACCTATTGTCAAAGTTCGCTGGGAATCTAAACGTGTCCCAGAATTTACTTGGGAATGTGAAGATCATATGAAGGCGAAGTATCCTCATCTATTCTCACATGTTTCCTCTAAATAAATTTCGGGACGAAATTTCCCAAAGTAGGGGAGACTGTGACATCTGTGCTTGTGATATCATCGTACAGACTCTGAACAATTCAATATTAATAAAACAATGTATTTTGATCCCAATGTTTGTTACTATGTTTGACATTTTGCACGCTTTGATTTTTGTTTGATTTGAAACTCTATATCGCTTTCTGGGAAGTTATACGCAAACTGATGTGCAACCGTAATCAGTTTAATGCGACAAACACTCTGGAATAGAAACATAAGCTTAACATACCTTAAATAACCTTTACATAACTTAGAAATAAGTTTTGAAGGCTTTGGTATGGCAAAAAAACAAGTTTATTCGCTCACAGGGACTATTTGTGTCAAACTGCAAAAGTCTGTCGTTTCGTAAGGCAACATACAGTCCGGAACTTGATCATAAGCTAAACATACCATATATAACCTAAACATGGCTTATAAATAAGCCTTGATAGGTTCGGTGTGCGAAAACATGCTTATATGATCTTACAGGGACTAAAAGTGTCAAAAACGGTGTAAGTTTGCATTTTCGCGCATACCTTACGTTTTGACCACATTTGGACATCTAAAATTTTGTACACACTAAAATATTTTTATTTTAGTGATAGGCATGCAAAAATACCATTCCTCGCTTAATTTGGTTCGTTTTCGCATCCGTTCGAGTTTCGTCGTAAATAACCGAACAACGTGACCGTACGGCCAAACGAACCGACATCCGGGGATTTTCCAAGCACATTTTAGGTCCCCTACACCTTGACGACCTTGTAGAGCCTTGAAAATGACTTTACGGAGGTTAAAAACGTCGAAAACAAGCTTAAACACGTGCAGGGGCCAATTCTGTCAGTTTCTAAAAGTTCCAGCTACACCCTCACGCTGCGCGACGGCCCTATGGCCTCCCTGTCGAGCGACGCCAGCATCAGATCTGGACAGAACTCTTGTTTTCAGCATCAGGATGATAATTCAGGTGCCAATCTTGCAATTCCTTTGTGTGGTGGCCAAGTTAGCACCTCCCCAAGCAAATTAGCTGGCCTCTAACACTTGTAGGGTCATGATTTAATCCTTGTTGGCCACACAAACACTTGTAATGATCTTGTGAGTTCACTACAAGTATAAATAGCAAGCCAAACCTCCTCATTCTTTGCTCATTCCTCTCATCTCTTCTCTAAATCTGAATTGGAGCTTCCACAAGTGTTAGGAACTTCCTCTCTGGTTTTCTTATTATCTTTCTTCAAGCTTTGGACTCTTGTGAGTATTCCTTCATGCTTGTTCTTTATGTTAGTGCAGAAAGTCAAACAGTTTGGCCAACAGTTTGACTTTCGTTTTTGACCATCAATTGGTCAAGTCAAAGTTCAATTGAACTTTGCAACGTGATTGTAATCACGATGGTTATAATCCTTAGTGATTATGCCTACTGATTACCACGTTAACTAGGTGTAGTGACGAGTCAAAGTTTTGGTCAAAATGCATTTTAGCATGCATTTTGCAACGGAACTACTTTTAGGTATCAAAACACCTTGTTTTGATACCAAATCAGTTTTATAAGTAGGTAAACATGTTTTGACATGTTTGACTCGTCGCTATTACTTTAGTGCTTGTTTAGGGTCGTAAGCTAAGCGGTCTAAACAACCGCTTAGAGTTTCGAACCCTACCCGTTTGGTCGATCATTAGGATCCGACCAAGCATGTTTAGTGATCATAGTTGCATAGGGAATAACCTCTGAGGTTATACCTTATGATCACATAGGATTGGTTAGTTATTCGTTAAGTACATGCCCATAGGAAATGACCAAAATACCCTTTTGAAACATAAAACATATTGTGCATATGTGAACATATTTTTAACATCTAACCTGATTTAGTAACATGTTAGGGTATAATTGGGCATGTAAGACTTGACATAGCTCATAGATAACCATCCGACCATAGTTTTGCGCAACCGACCTGTTATAGTAGCTTAAACTACCATAACAGGTCGAAACGGGTCAAGAACACTTAGGTAGACTTTCAAATCAGAATGTTAGCTCTATTAAATCATACCATATGAGTTCAAATACACATTTGATTTATAGAACACCATTCTATCCTATCTCCCGATTTAGGATCTGATTATTAACATAGTTACCTATACTAGGTGCCTTGTTGATTCTGTGATACTTGGAGCTTAATTTGGTCTTATTCTCAAGACTAATAAGCAATCCCAAGTGAGTACATAGTTCCCCTCTTTTACCGCTTTCAAATACTTTGGGGTGATACACATATGCATACTTGTTACTTTCATGATTTCATTGCTTTTATGACATAAACATGCTAGTTTCACCTAGTACACATATAGTACATGCTTTCCATTATCTTTTGCTATGTATGTTTACTTAGCATGCTAGCACATTGATTTCATAAACATTTTTGCTATGTATGTTTACTTAGCATGCTAGCACATTGATTTCATAAACATTTTTGCTATGTATGTTTACTTAGCATGCTAGCACATTGATTTCATGAACATTTCTACTATATATGTTTACTTAGCATACTTAGTACATGGTTTTCACATGCTACATTGGTTATGACATTTGGTATGCTTAATCGGGACAATAATACATTCATTAACATTAGCTACGCCGCTCGGTAGTATGTAATGGTACCATAGGAATTGACAACTCCCGTTTCCGACTTCCTAGGTTTGTTTGGAAGTTGGGAATGACAGAATCCGATATACATAACTTAGATGAACCTTTAATTTGTTTAAAGGTTTGTCGCCACAGTCGCAAGGCTTGAATGTATGCGAATAAACAATACTGCATAAATGTTTGTAATCATAAAGCATTGTTTTCTGCAAAACATAACATTTGATTTAAACTTGGGTTTATTCAAAAGCATTGTTTTGAACATTTTTCTACGGGGTTGAGTAACTACTAGTTATTCATCGTACATAACATTGAGTTTCACATTAACATTTTTACGTAGTTAAGTAGACACTTTCTACTTGCTATGCATTACATTTGTTTATACATGACACATTTCACACATGATATTGTACATGGTTTATACATAAACATTTTAACATTAAACATGACATTTTGGTTGGTTATTGATAAGTGACTTATGTAACGGGGCTATGTGTTTTATGATAAAAGCATGGTGGATACGCCGCTAGTACTTTCTATATATAAGTGCTTTTATTGTATTATACATTGTTGTGTTATCTAAGCCACTTGACAAAGTCATGAAACATTTTTTCAGAAGGACACGACATTGTTATACAAAGTACATATTTTATACGAAATCACTTTTATTTGGTTATTCATTTAACCATGCATATTTCTTTTATATCATTTGATTTCCATATCGATTTTCACATGATTTTATAAAAGAAAACATTTTACAAGGTTCATGACTACTTTTTGTTAAACCCTTCTTTAAACCACAAGTCATGAATTCTGCATAAACAAAACCTATGTATCTCACAGGCATTTTTATGCTGACGTACCTATTTTCGCATGTGTTTCAAGTGCTAATTGTGACAACTGGCACAAACCGGTAATTTCCGTACACTTTGATTATTGCTTAATGACTGCAATTATGCCCTTAATTGTCAGCAATGGCTGAACACGTAATAAAAAGTGAATTCATGCACGTTGTATACTACAAAATATTGCTTTATGCATAAACATGAGCGTTGCGTCAGAATAATAGTAAACTCACCGGTAAGACACTATGTGTCAACGGAACTGCAGAAGGCAGTCAGACAATAAAAATTGGAGCCTAGGTGTAGGTCCGACAGCAAGAATGCATTAAAACCCAAGAGTACATACAAGGGTTTAATATATATGCAATACGAAAGCAAAAATAAGCACTAAAAAGCACCCGAAACGCACTTTAAGTGCAGAATTTATACAAATCAGCAAGAATTCAGCATTTAGACATATAAATATTATGCAGAAATGTCGTTTTATTATCCAGAATATTTCCCTAAGTGTTGGGAATTGAAAGGGTACAAGAAAGGTACTTAAACGACACTAAAAAGTGTAATTTAGCACTTTAACGAATCGGTATGTAACCGAACAACCGGATATTACCCGGAACACCAAAATAATGTTAGAAGCATTGTTTTTTTTTTTTTTTTTTTTTTTTCTAAGCTAGTTAGGGTCCCCGAACACCCTAACACACTATATATTACTCAACATACATAAACCACTAATTATTTCATTATTCCCCTAACTAGATTAGTAACTAACAATTACCACCCGACTAGATACCCCCCCCCCCCCATTCTCTAACCGGCCCCAAACTAGGGGAACACACAAGTACTAAGTGGATTATTATATGATAGTGTGTTGAATTTCTAGGGGACATTGTGACCATGGGTTAATAACATCTAAAATTGCCTATAAATAAGCACTTAATCACATGAACCTTATCACTTCACATAATCACCACTCCAACTCCTCTCTCTTTCCCTCTTGATCACTTTCGGCCGAACCCCACTCCTCCCACCATCATGCTTTCGAGTTTCGATCTTGCAATTTCAAGGTGATACAAGTATTAGGGGTTACATATTAGGAGGTTTGGAGCAAACGGAACACGAAGGACCTCTCTCGTTAGCTTTTATCCACGCGTTTTTCATCAAGATTCTTCCCTAGCCCCGAGCTAGAGGTATAATGTTTAAAACTCTTGTTGAACGTATCTAAAGTGGGTAAAAGGAGTTTCGTCGGTTAAATAACGATAACATACTTTTTGAAGCATAAAAGTCTAGTAAAAACACTAAAATGGTGGTTAATAGCTTGTAACTTGTGTAAAGGTTGTAGTACTTGGAATTTGTGATTTTTGAGACCCGATCTATGATGTGGTAGCTCGGATCATCGTTTAACCCGACTTTGTAAGATCATGGATCTTAACATAAGCTCGTTTTTAGTTAACACAAGGGTTAAAGGGTGAAACTCTACCACACATGAGACATGGACTTGTGTAAAAGCATTTTTGTTGTGTAAAAGCAATTTAACTTGTGAAATAGTGTTTAAAACTAGTGGATCTATGTATCTACAAGTGGTATTTTCAAAAGACCAAGCATCAAAAGAAATCACATGTTCTAAACCGGATCTTACACAAACAAAAGTGGTTTTTGTGAACAAACAAGTGTGTGGACACTTGTGTAACAAAAGTTTTAACGAAGAAATAATTTGCGTAAAAACCGACTAGAAGTTGTAAAACTTCATATTCTTTAAAAATAAAGTTTTTTTTTAAGAAATTAAACTTATTTTTAAGGATAACAAGACTTACTAAATGTGCTAGTAAGTTACTACACATCTTGGTAAATATCCAAGTTCATGAAGTGGGGAAAAGTAGTGATTATTGATGAAAATTGTTGTTGCTGATTATTGATGATTGATGATGATTTAAAAGAAAATAAACACACGTTTTGGAAACGTGGGAAACCTCCATTTTTAGGGGAAACTCTGTCAAAATTTTTATAAATTTCGACACTTAGAAAAATATAAGTTTTTGAGAAACTTATTCCCTAAAAATGTATTTAAAAGTATTACCAAGGTTTCCCTGATTTTTGGTGACAAGAAATGGTGATTTCTTCAAAAATAAAACGGATATTATGTATATATATTTTTGAGAGAAAAATATATATTATTTTATCACCAACCTTTGTGCTAAGTGTTTATAGTATGTGTTATACGTATTAGTGTATTAAGACTTAAAAATACACTAATTACTCATGAGGAGTAGAAATATAAAAATACACATACAAAATACAAGATAAATAATTCGGGTGCAAAGTGCAAAACATAAAAGACTTATATTTATTTTTGGAAAAAAAAATAATATAAGTAAGATACGTAGTTAAAAATATAGAATATTTTTAACACAAGAATATATACAAAGGAGAGTGACTGTACTTGTGCGACGCAAGTCTAGTGACTAACATTAAGAAAACGCGTATAGGTTACGACGTTAATTAAGCAAATCCGGTGGAGTTTACGACGCTAGGAACGCAAAGTTGTGAGTTCATGCTCCCCCTTTTCTCTTTAACTGTTTTCAGTTTTTATAACTTCGGGGGTGAAATACATGTACAAAAGTACAATATTTATAAATGGTATGATATAAATACAAGAAGTACACTTGGTGAGAACGAGAACCAAGTGTGACGAAATATATGAATATGAGAAGCGCATTTGGTGAGACGAGAACCAAGTATAAGGCGCTATGAGAAATGATAACAAGAAACGCGCTTGGTGAGAACGAGAACCAAGTAGGAGGCGTTATGAGAAATAATGTCACGAATAGGGTACAGAAGCACCATTAATCAACAATATACCTAGACCGCATAACAAAAGGTTAGATCTAACGGGTGCCTGGCAGCCACACTACTGGTCGGGGCGAGAATCGAGGAGTGCTTTTGTGTCTCAGAATATACCAATTAAATGCCTTAGGTTTGGTGGCTTCCTATGACGTGTCACATGTTAATGGCTTTGCAACCCATTAATAATCCTGATATTTACAGGAATATTTTAATTACATGAAATTCATACCATACTAAAATTGATGAACACTTGAGTACGTGGGGTACTCAAGAAGAGATTGAATTATACCTGAAGTACGTGAGGTACTCAAGAAGAAATTGAATTATACATATGTACGTGGTGTACACATAAAACTGGATTTACATATGAAAACCTGATTTACTCACAAACTATGTTTTCATACAAAGTATACAAACATGAAATACAAAACTGCATGAATTCACACCAACTTTATGTTGACATTTTTCCAAAACTCACATGTATTTCAGGTAACTAGGATGGATGTGCGCGTGGTCTTACTCATGCTCGTGGATGTCGCTTTGTCTATCTTTAAATAAAGTTGTGACTTTTAAGACAATATGATATCTCGTGTTGTAAACACTTAACATATGTTTTCAGTAATGTAATATTTGAAGATATTTTTGAGCATGTAGTATGTTTACTCTTCGTATGCAATGAGAACCTTTCATGATCACACCTCGTGCTTCCGCCGCAGAAAGGGGTGTGACACTAATGCATGATGATGCTTCTGCTACACTTAGGCGGACTTAGGCTTTAGTGAGTTAAAAGACAATTATTATGTTATGTTTTATTTAAATTCCAAGACAATGTAAACTTTAATCCTAATAATACAAAACTTTTATTTCCATGGTTGTTGAAACAATAATTCTATCGCATCACTCCCCGACGTTTCCGCCGCGGTTTGTTGTATTACGCGGTCAGGGTGTGACATTTTTGTGGAGTCTCTATGAACTCAGTTGAACATGTCATGGTTTGTAACTTAATTTGGTGTCAATGTTTTCAAGACAAGTATGTTGTCGTATTTTCTAAACTTAATTAATGGATGAACATCTCATGGTTTTATCATATAGCATTGTTATGATTGAATGCTATGATACTAAGAAGTCACACCAATAACCACGCTTCCGCAAAAGTCAGGGTGTGACAACTTGGTATCAGAGCTTCGATCGTAGCGAACTAGGATTCTTTCTCGAGTCTAGACTACGATCATTAGGGCTCTCACGAAAATGTTTTCACAAACATATTTTCATTGCATACACAAAATGTCCAGATCCAGGAAACAAACATTTTTACAAATAAAAGACACAAAATACATTTCAAAGAATTCATTTATAATTCAGTCTGAGAGACTGGGAAGTTAGTTTGAGAGACTAGCTGGGTAGTACAATCTGAGAGACTGGGGAGTTAGTCTGAGAGACTAGCTGGGTGATTCAGTCTGAGAGACTGGGGAGTTGGTCTGAGAGACTAACAGGTTTAGCCTGAGAGGCTAGGTAGTTCAGTTTGAGAAACTGGGAGGTTTAGCCTGAGAGGTTGGATAGTTCTGTGACACCCCAGGAAAACCATGCAACTTAACCAGCTTCCTCAGTGAGTACGTGCTAAATTTCGGGACGAAATTTCTTTCAACTTGGGGATAATGTGACAACTCGTATTTCCGAACTTATCTACGTACTTGATGTAACGTATTTGAACTTGGTGTAATTATTTGATATGTTGAATTAATGAGATTATATGTGACTTTGTGTTATATGTTATGTGAGAATACGAATTATGTAAACGCACAACACAACCCACTCGCACAAGCCCATTTGGGGCTACACTCCTTACATCCGATCTAAGGGCAGCCCAAGGTTGGGTTCGGCCCACTCCCTCATACGCTTACACACACACACACTTAGAGAGTTTGCTAATCATTTGTTGCAATTTCATATTACACACCAAACCCTAGTGCTCTCTTTCTCTCCTCTTGAACTCGACGGCAACAAAGAGTCTCTCTCTCGAAGTTTTATCATTCGGATTAACCCTCAATCATCTCTAATCCGGTTAGTGTTTGGGTTTATCGAATACATGTTTTATGTTCTGATGTGTGTGCTAATATAGTTGCATGATGATCTAGGGTTTCGGTTAACATGATAGATTATGATGTTGAATGATAGTGTTCTTGTTAATCGGCTCACATGTATGTTGATTATGATTAATATGAGATTTGATGATTAGATAATAATGTATTGTTATGTTAGTATGAATGTATGCAATCGGCCATATACATGCTTGGATCCGAATGGTTTGGTGTTGTGTAATATGATTTGGAATTTAAGATGATGAATGAAAACCGAGTATTGTTAATCGAGATATTGAAGCATGTTAATATAATTGGTGTTGTGATTATTGTTCTTGTAGTGATCGTGCTATTTGTTAGGGTTCATATGATTTAGATGTTAAAAACCCTTGTTTGATCTAATATTGAGCAGGTATGAAACTGTTAAATTGTTTATTGATCAAATAAATGGAAACATTGTAATTATTTGCAAGATAAAAGCTGTGTAACTAATTTCCATAATATTCGGATAATAACATTAGTCGCACAAGACCTCTTGGTCGCACAAGAGGTCCACTCGCATAAGAAGATCCGTCGCACAAGCTGACCTGGTCGCACAAGAGGTCTGCAGTCGCACAAGTCTTAGTGGATCGCACAAGTGGTTATGTTGTTTAACTGTTGGGCCGGACTTATCTATTGGGGCAAGATCGCACAAGCTGGGTATCTATTTATGGTTTGTTGGGCCGTAGACTTGGGCTGGGTAATAGAGCTGATCGCATAAGATGCATGGATCGCACAAGATAGATTGTTTGCTTATATGTTGGGCTGTGTATATGCATGTAGATGTATTTGGGCTTTTGGTTTATGGGCCGGGTAGTATTTGGCTCCAACGGATGACTCGCACAAGGCCACAAAGCTTGTGCGAGCCCAATCTTGAATACGCTATTAATTGTTGAACGTGTTGATGTGTGTTGCCATGATCCGTATGTGTTTCTTAATTGCTATCTATGCGATACTTATGTGCTTAACTCGAACGTGAACCTGACTTGAATAATAACCATGTTAGGACGTGGTTGATCACTAGCATTTAGACTCGACCTTTCTGTGTATTTGCCGGGCAAACCAAGGTGAGTTCACACTCTACAAAGCATGGGATTCCCAGGGGTTGGGAATGGGGTTAAGGAATATGGATTCCTCGTCCTTTCTTGGGTAGGACAGTAATGATTCAGGAATGTAATTTCTCGTCCTCACGGACAGATAACTATACTAGACCAAAACTCTCTATCACGAAGTCCCTCCTTTTTATATCGACTTAATCGCCGGGCCAATGGCGAACGGGTCATTAGTTAGATAGCGCTATTTCGGTCTGACAAGCCTCACACCGTGCCGCAGAGGACGGGCGTGAACTAATGGATCTGGGGCATGTCAATGCTGATAGACATTGACAGTTTCAGGGCACATAAACATGACTTCAGTCAGTAGTCGATATGGTAACGATTCTAGTGTATACAAGGGGTAGCCCCCACGGCCAAAATGCCAGATAACTATCATGGGGTAGCCCCCACGGCTGGATTGCCAGAGTTAATGGGTTAAACAAATCACACTTTTCAACTATGGGGTAACCCCCACGGCAGGATGCCAGTTAAAGGAAAACTGTTTTTGGAACAACTTAAAATGAACACCCAACCGTGAACTCACTCAACTTGTTGTTGACCCGTTATTACATGCTTTGCAGGTCAATAGGTACTTAGCTGGAGCTTGCACAAGGGAGAGTCGTTGTGGGACATGGACAACTGTGTGCCATGTTAAACCTTTGGATATTTAAACTTACGTTTTGGATACAAGAGGGGGGAAATATTCAGGTGACAGGTCCTCAGGTTTCGAATGTAGGTGGAAGCAGCTCGGCTAACTCTCCGATTACAGAACCCACTGTGGATATTTCAGATTTAAAGTTGGATGGTATTAATTTGGGGAAGCCGTTTTCTTATGCAGAATCACTTATTAGGCAGGAGAAAAAGGTTAATTTCCATGCGCTTGCATGTACGACTCAACACGAGGGATGTGATGTTGTGCTCCCAAAGGATTCTGTTCGAGTGGTCCAAGAGAAACTGTCAAATACGCTGTATGGGTATTTTCTGGGTGACCGAGTAGCTTATCCGGTCGTTGAATATTATGTCAAAAACAATTGGAAACGATTTGGACTACAGAAAACAATGATGAATGCAAACGGTTTTTTCTTCTTTAAGTTTTCGGATCAGAAAGGTATGCGGGATGCTATTGCTTCAGGTCCTTGGATTATTCGGTCTCAACCTATGTTCCTTCATGAATGGACGCCTATGGTCAAGCTTGAGAAACAGGAGGTAAAGAAACTTCAAGCCTGGGTGAAAATACATGAAGTGCCCATTGCTGCTTATACGGAGGATGGGCTTAGCATGATAGCTACGGCAATTGGTGAACCAAAACTTCTCGATTCTTACACATCTTCAATGTGCATGGACTCGTGGGGGAGAAGTAGTTATGCAAGAGCTTTGATAGAGATATCCGCGGATAAGGATCTTAAGGAGGAAGTCACTTTGGCGATACCTGAAATGGAAGGTGATGGTTTTATTAAGGAAACCATGTATGTGGAATACGAATGGAACCCGCTTAGATATTCGTCATGCTGTGTTTTTGGACATGATAATATTTCGTGTCCAAAGATGCCAAGGAAAAGGGCTGATATAGGTAGACAAGACCGCATGCAAATTAATCAAGGAAGTCGAAAAGGGAAGGAGATACCGAGAATTGATGATGATGGGTATATGGAAGTGCCGAATAAGAAAATTGCTAAGAGAGGAGGTATTCCAGTAAACAAGCAAAAGCCAAAATTTGAGTATAGACCAGTCATTACAAAACGCAAGGATGAGTCTAAAGGGCAGCCGATTTCTACCAGTTTTCTTTCTTCGAATCCGTTTGACGTTTTAAATGAGAATCATGTTGAGATTGGCCAAAGTAGTAAAGGGGGAAGTGGTAATCAAGAGGACTCTGATGATGAAGAGGTGGTGGAAGTTTACAATGAAACGGACGATTTTCTAATGGAAGGGACTCAAAATGTTAAAGGGGCAGGCACTCCTTCATCCGGGGTTTCTAATGGTTAGTCTTGCAGCATGGAATATAAGGGGCTTGAACCGCCCGCTTAAACAAAAAGAGGTTCGGCAAATTCTAAAGGATAGTAAGCTTTCTTTTTGTGCTATATTAGAGTCTCACGTTGATGCTGGCAATCTTACGAAGGTTTGTAATTCTGTTTTTCGTCATTGGTCTTGGACTTCGAATGGAAATTGTTGTGATAAAGGGACAAGAATCATTGCTGGGTGGAACTCGGAGATGTTTGATGTTTTTGTGATGGCTCAAACCGATCAAGTTATGCATCTTCAACTTGTCTTTAAACGTGATAAAAAGGTCTTATTTTGTTCGGTTGTTTATGCAGTGAATTATTATGTCAAACGAAGAGAGCTATGGCATCATTTAACGTTACATAAGGCTCTAGTAGGTGATAAGGCTTGGATAATCATGGGTGACTTTAACTCGGCTCTTAACTTAGAGGATCATTCTATGGGTTCGTCTTCCATCTCGATTGACATGAGAGAATTTCAAGAATGTGTTTCGGATATTGAGGTGTTCGATATTAATAAATCGGGTTGTCATTTTACGTGGACTCAAAAGCCAAAAAATGGTGTTGGAGTGCTAAAGAAACTTGATAGAGTTATGGGTAATAATCCGTTTGTTTCTGAATTTCCTAATGCGGTTGCTTTATTTCATCCTTATAGACTTTCAGATCATTGTCCGTGTTTGTTAAATATCCCTACCCCAGGGAAGCCGAAGCCTAAATCGTTTAAATTTGCCAATTTTTTGGTTTTTAAACCGGGTTTCCAGGAGCGTGTTAAGCGGATTTGGGATACCCATGTCGATGGGGTTCCTCAGTTTCAAGTGGTAAAGAAACTCAAGGTGTTAAAGGAGCCTCTTCGTGAGCTTCTATTTCAGCAAGGAAATTTGCACAAGAAAGTCGAAACAATTCGTCGGGATTTGGATTCGATTCAGCTTGATATTGATAGTAACCCGATGAATGCGGATCTTCGAAAACAGGAAGCAAAGCTTTCAGCTGATCTTCAGGTTGCATGTCTAGATGAGGAACGGTTCTTGAAGCAAAAATCGAAGGTGGAATGGTTATGTGCTGGTGACGCGAATACAAAATTTTTCCATGCTTCTCTGAAGACTAGGAACCATATGACTCGCATTGAGGCTATTTCTAATTCTCAAGGAGTTTTATTTCAGCGAGAAGAGGTCCCGAATGTTTTAGTACATCATTATGAGAATTTTCTTGGTTTGGAAGATAACATTACTATGCAGCCGACGCATGATCTATTTGATAAAAAGTTTCGTAATGAAGATGCTAATCACATGGTTCGCCAGGTTACTAGTGAAGAGGTAAAATTAGCAATGTTTTCCATAGGTAACGATAAAGCGCCGGGCCCGGATGGTTATACGGCGGCGTTTTATAAGCATGCTTGGCAGATTATTGGTCCGGATGTGTCGAAGGCTATTATTGATTTTTTTGATTCTGGTAAGCTTCTTAGGGAACTTAATAACACGTTAATTGTTCTTATTCCGAAGAAGCCTACGCCTTCGTCTGTCATGGATTATCGTCCGATTGCTTGCTGTAATGTCTTATACAAGTGCATTAGTAAAATTATTGCGGACCGTATTAAGAACTATCTAAATCAGGTTGTTAGTATTAATCAATCTGCCTTTGTCCCTGGAAGGAGAATTTCAGATAATATCTTACTTACGCAGGAATTGATGCATAATTATCATAGGAATATTGGCCCTCCAAGATGTGCGTTTAAAGTCGACATCCAGAAAGCGTATGATACTGTTGATTGGAGCTTTCTTAAGCAAATCCTTATTGGTTTTGGGTTTCATTCGAAAATGATTCATTGGATTATGATGTGTGTCTCCATTCCTACTTATTCGATTTGTGTTAATGGGGAAACTCATGGTTATTTCAAAGGGAAACGTGGCTTAAGACAGGGTGATCCGCTATCCCCTTATTTATTCACGCTCGTTATGGAAATCTTAACATGCATCTTGCATCGCGCTACTCAGCTTGATTCTTCTTTTAGATTCCATAATAAGTGTGAAAAGCAAAAGATTATAAATCTCTGTTTTGCAGATGACTTATTTTTATTTGCTCGTGGTGATGTTCGGTCGGCTCAGTGTATTATGGATTCTCTTTCTCGGTTTTCTAGCATGTCAGGTTTGGTCCCTAGCATCCAGAAAAGTACTGCTTTCTTTTGCAATGTTTCCTCTCATATCAAAGATGCGATTTTGAATATCTTGCCGTTTGAGGAGGGTATGTTGCCTGTCAAGTACTTAGGGGTTCCTCTTATTTCAACGAGGCTTCGAGTCAAAGATTGTAGTGTGCTTCTTGAAAGATTGGATCAAAGAATTATGAACTGGAAAAACAAGTTGTTATCGTTTGCGGGAAGGTTGCAGTTAATCTTATCGGTTTTGTCGTCTATGCATGTATACTGGGCTTCGGCTTTTATGTTACCATCTCGGATTGTTAATGAGATAGAGGCGAAAATGAGGAATTTCTCATGGGCCCAGGAGGTTTCTTTTCACAGAGGGAAAGCGAAAGTTGCATGGAAAGCTGTGTGTGTGCCTAAATATGAAGGAGGTCTTGGGATTCGTCGGGTTGGAGATGTTAATAAAGCCCTCATGGTTTCGCATATATGGAGTATCCTAAAGAAGAGAGACTCTTTGTGGGTGCAATGGATCCACTCTTATCGGCTTAAAGATCGGAATTTCTGGAATTGCAAGGAAACGACTACGTGCAGTTGGAGTTGGAGGAAAATACTACAATTAAGGCCGCTGGTTAAGGAGCATATTTGGTCGTTGTTGGGAGCTGGTAATACTATATCAGCCTGGTATGACTCGTGGTGTAATCTTGGGCCTCTGTCAAACATTCTATCGCCTAGGGTAATTACTAATGCAGGCTTTCAGCTTGATGCTATGGTTGCGGATGTTTATAGAGGTGATGCTTGGGCTTGGCCGGTTAGCTGGAGGGATTTGTTCCCGGCTCTTATTCAGCTAGATCATATTCGGCCGGACCAGAATAAGCGAGACCGTTTGCTTTGGAAGGATGGAGATAATTTTATGGATTATTCATCTTTTACGGTTTGGGATTCTCTTCGGATTAGGGAGCAGGAAGTTAACTGGGTTTCTATGGTTTGGTTTCCGCAATGCATCCCAAGGCATGCTTTTTTGGTTTGGCTTATAATGCGACGGAAACTTTTAACGCAGGATAAAATCTTAAAGTGGGATTTAGCTAGGAGGAAGAACATGAATATGATGTGCTGTCTCTTATGCTATGCCGATGTAGATTCTCATGATCACCTATTTTTTGAATGTAAGTTCTCTACACAGGTGTGGAATTCGGTTCGCGCTAAGGCTAATATGGTGGATGTTGATTCTAAATGGTCTTCGATTGTCAACTGGCTGATGACGAGAGGGCGTTCGAAGACGGCATCGAGTTATGTGGCTCGTCTGCTTGTAGGTGCAACAGCTTACATTATTTGGCAAGAACGTAATGCTAGGCTTTTTAAAAATCAAACCCGTCCACCGGAGGCAATATGTGAAGTAATCCTAAAGATAGTTCGATACAAACTGATGGGCGTGAAGTTTAAAGCATGTGCGACTGTAAAGTGTTTGCTTGGGAAATGGGGGATTGACAAGGACGCAATGGAAGACAATGGGGGCTGATTAGAGCGTGATTTTGGTCTTTATGTTTCTAGATGGTAGTCTAGTAGTTTTGTTTTTTGGTTTTTTTTTGTGTTGTTTTGGTTTACGCTCTTGGGGTATGTCTCTTGAGTGAACTAGAGTGGATATTCCCTCTCTACTTGTATTTTGCATTTGTGAATATATAAAATCACCGGGGTAAACCCTTTACCCAAAAAAAAAACTTACGTTTTGGTTTTAAACATTATGCTTCAGCTCGTAACTTAAACTATGATTGTTTTGGACACTAATTATGTTGGTTGAACTTTTACAATTAATTACTTGCTTGTTCGATATGATTAGTGGTTTGATCCTGGTCAGTCACGCCTCCAAGCGGTGATACTCCGCGTGTGGATTTTGGGGGTGTGACAAGTTCAGTTTGAGAAACTGGGAGGTTTAGTCTGAGAGACTAACTAGTTCAGTCTGAGAGGCTGGGTGGGATAGTCTTGGGAAGACTAGGATTGCATACATGCTTACATTGTTACTACTTACATGCTTATTTGATGATTGTTGATATGTGTGCATATGTGTGATTGTTTTGTTACAGACACCTTGTCCTCTTCTGATAGCGGAGTATCAGATACCATAGACCCTATGGCCATAGTTTCGGACGACGAGATGGCCGCAGACCCTGAGGTTTTTACATCTGATACTACGAGTGATGATGATGATGATGATGATGATGATGATTTTCAGCCGTTTGCTTTACCAGATTTTGGAGATGATATACCGCTAGCTAATGTCTTCCTGGCGAGGATCTACCTCTTGTTCAGATCCCTGCTCCTTTTCCTCTTGCTACATTTCCTCTTGAGGATCTGCCTCTAGATGTTATGTCTGATGTCACACCCTCAAAACACCACCTAGAGAATGTCCCTGTTAGGCGTGTGACGTACCAGGATCCAAGCCACCAATCACATTGAACTCATAGTTATATTTAAATAAAACTTTCATATATTAACATTAAGTATCACCACGATTACAAATAATTCATAGTATACAGCGGAAGCATAATTCATTCGTTAAGTGTTTATAAACCACGTGTAAAAACCATTAGTCTTGCGTTGCGATTCCATGTATCTCGACCCATGACCACTCCAGCTTCCCAGACAGCAAGTTCCAACAATATGCACCTAAAGACCTGCAAGGCATGTAACAACGAATCAACAACAAAGTTGAGCGACTTCACAGTTGGGTGTTCGTTTTAAGTTGTTTCAAAAACATAGTTTTTCTTTAGCTGGCTTACTTGCCGTGGGGGTTACCCCATAGTTGAAAATATGATTAACCAATTCCTTCTTTCCCAAACCATAACCAGTGGGGGCTTCCCCATGTTGTAAACCACTAGACCGTTACCATATCAACTACTGACGAAAGTAAGTTGTGCCCTAAGTCAATGTCTATCATCATTGACTGAATGCCCAGATCCATTAGTACACGCCCGTCCGACCGGCACGGTGTGAGGCTTGTCAACCCTAATAGTGCTATCAACTAATGACCCGCTCGCCATTGGCCTGGCGATTAAGTCAATATAAAAATGAGGGACTTCATGACAGAGTTTTGTCTAGTTAGTTTAAGGTTGTTGTCCTACCCAAGGAGGACGAACGTACGTATTCTACCCAAGGAGAATACGCATGATTAATATTGGCATCCTACCCATGGAGGATGGCGTTACATATCCTACCCAAGGAGGATATGTAGGTTCCGTTTTAGTTCTTTAACCCCATTCCCAACCACCGGGAATCCCATGCCTTTTAAAGAGTGTGAACTCACCTTCGTTTGCTCGGTAAGATTAGTTACTTCTTTAGTAATTGATCAACACGTCCTATCATTGTTTACCAACAACGATCAGTTTACATTGCATCACGTAGATTGTCACGTATTACACAAACAGCATACAAGTACGGCACATAACCCTACAGCTTATCATAGCAAGTGTACGAACCACAAACACCCTCATATTACAAGTTTGTATTCTCCAATATCATATAATCAAACAGTCAGGTTCACAAGCTAGACCTCATATTACATATACATGGCACATTAGATCAGTTAACATATCGTCAATATCACCAAGTGAATTTAACTACAGGTACCATTAAACAACTCTATTGGCCACCCCGTATGCGAGCCCAAACAATAAGGCCCACTTGATCAGTGTACGACCCAACATGACTAACCCGATGGTATTTATTAACACAGTGTGCGGCTCAGTTGGCCCAACGACCCAACTATAATAGTCCAGTAGCCCAATTAATCCCAAGCCCAATCCAGTAGATTTGTTCAGTAACGTGGCCCAGTTTACAAGTTCACACATGCGGCCCAATTACACGTGAATTACATATAAATTAGCTTGTTTCCTTAGGTTTCTGATCTCGGCCCAATAATGTAAAATCCATTAATTTCCCTTTAGCCCCAAGCCACTTCAATCACATCCAACCTTTAAAACTTTTCATATAACAGTTTCATTATTGAACTTGTATTATTTTCGTGTTCAAATTAACCAACATAACCTTCCCTAATCAAGCATAACAATTCAAGAACAGAGATCTAAACTATAACCGGCCCCCAATATCATCAAAGTCGAGCCACACTAATTGTTTAGTGACCCAACAATAGTTAATTAATTCCACTACAATTCATAAACAGCCCCTAGGTTCACATTTTTGTCCATGCACATCAACACACATCCCAACTAATATATAGTTCATGTTTATTACTGTGAAACCACATGCAAACTGCATTCCTAATCTTAATCCTATTGGGCCGCCATTATCAAGTGAAACAACATGCAAACTAAATAATTAAATCATCATGTCCAGTTCCATGAAACTTAGTTTCAATTGGACCGAGCATTGCATTTAATATGACAAGAACCCTAATCTATAATCAAGCAGTAGACATCAGCATCATATATTCAAAGGATCATTTATAACATATCAAATACACATGGCCGAGAGAAATCAGATTATGCAGTCACTTATTCATACTCAATTAATCAATGTTAAGCCCTAGTTCCATGCATGAATCATCATGTGTATGTATTAATCACAACAGTTTGTATCCACCAATTATTCATCAAGCTTTCAATTAATATTCCAAACAAAATACTACACACATAAATCGCAGATTAATAATCAAATTGGTGATAAGCATACTAACCGAAGAATCGAGTTTCGCACACAAGAAGAACTTCGAAAGCAGGGTAGTCACCGTCGATCCAAGAAGGGAAGAGAGAAGTGTTAGGGTTTGTTATGATTCCTCAAATCATAATTTACGCATACTCCCTTACTTGTATACGTAATTCATGATGAGTTGGGCTATGATGTTATCAGGCTTGACATTAAGTGTGGGCCGAAGTGATTTAGGGATGACATACTAGTTTAAAAGGTGTGCGGTCCAAACAGTTAAAGTGTGTGTGTCCAACTACTCACGGCCCAATTACCCATTCAAGCATATTCTAATCCGTCTTATGTTTAATGAGTTTCACATAGCTGAGAGTGTTTAAAATTTATACTAGCAAAGAACGTAAAAAGGGAAAATAATGAGAAATCAGGATTACAAGGTTTATCGGCACTAACCTTGAAAGTTCGGGTTGTCACATCATCCCCAACTTGAAAGAAATTTCATCCCGAAATATAGCACTAGTCACTGAGGAAGCTAGTTAGTTTGCGTGGGTTTCCTAGTTTTTCCTGGGGTGTCACATCATCCCCCCGTTGGTTTGGAATTTCGTCCCGAAATTTCGTAGTAGCTTCGGCCTCGGTAGTGGTTTTACTATTCTCAAATAATTGGGGATGCTTGTGCTCCGTTTGGTCTTCTCGTTCCCAGGTAAACTCTGGGCCACAACAGGAGTTCCAACGAACTCGAACAAGAGGGATTCTGGTATGCTTGAGAACTTTTACATCTCGGTCTGTATTGTCTACAGGTTCTTCGATAAATTGTAACTGATCGTCGATAGTGAACTCCCTAAGAGGAGCTATGAGTGTCTCATTTGAAATATACCTCTTCGGATTCGATACATGGGATACGTTTTGAACTCCACTAAGTTCTTCGGGTAGATTCAGTTTGTAGGCCACTTTGCCTATTTTCTCTATGATTTCGAAAGGTCCGACATATTACGGGTTGAGTTTGCCTCGTATACCAAAACGAACTACACCTTCCCAAGGTGAGACTTTTAGTAGTACTCGATCCCCAACCTGGAACTCGAGTGGTTTCCTGCGCTTATCAGCGTAGCTTTTCTGACGGTCACGAGTTGCCGCTCTTTGTTGTCGTGTCTAAGAAATCATCTCTGTTGTGTCTACTACGAGTTCTGGGCCAGTGATTTGGTTGTTTTCAACTTCTGCACAACGAAGGGTGATCGGCACTTCCGTCCGTACAATGCCTCGAACGGAGCAGCCGGTATACTGATGTGGTAACTGTTATCATACAAAAATTCCAACAAAAGTAGGTGCCGCTCCCAGCCGTTACCAGAGTTGATTACACATGCCTGAAGCATGTCTTCAAGGGTTTGGGTGGTGCGCTCAGATTACTCATCCGTCTGTGGATGATACGCCGTGCTCTTTTCTAATCGAGAGCCAAAGGATGTGCGTATTGCCGAGGTATAGCTCAAAATCAAAGGCATCAGGAGTTGGCACCTCGTGCCTATAAGCCGTCTCTCCCAGAGGAATATTCACAAGCTGAGTAGACTCGTTAGTTCCCTTGACTGCAAGAGGGTGTGCTGGTTACATGCGGTGATCAACGATTATCCATGTGTTACTGTTTCCGGTTCGAGTCTTAGGTAGCCAAGTGACAAGATCCATAGAAGTCTGTTCTCGCTGTCCCTATAGGTGTTTCTGGTTGCTAACACTTCGCCTTGACTTTCCTACAAGTCAAACATCATTCCCATACCTAGCTAGGTGGGCCTTCCTGCCCGATCACTCGTACAAAGTTTATCAATCCTAATGTCTCCCATCAAAACCGAGACGACAAGAATATAAAGGCCGGTGCTTTGCTCAACATAAATTTCCTACAGCTACTGTATAATGAGATCCACACTCGTTCGATGAGGTAGCGAATATCATCTGACCTGCCAAGGTTGCTTCTCCATGCCTCGCATGGGTTCAACTTGACAATCCTCTTCCTTCAGTTCTCCAGTTTGAACAGGACGAGTCGGATCAGGTAACTTAGAGTCGATAGCGAGCTGAAGAGCTCGTGTATGTTTAGGTTACACAGTCGTACTCATTCAGTAGTTCCATCCAGCGATGCCATTAACTGCTATAGCTCTTCCGAAACCAGGGTACACGGGAGGCCCTTGTGATCGGTCTACGTAGTGCAATCGGTACCGTCCAAGTGATGCCTCTAACTCAAATCCAAAGACTACGGTTTCCACCACAGGTTCTGTGTCGTGCAGTTCCTCTTGGTAACTCCATTACGCAAGTCATCACTCTCTCGTGAAGGCTTTGGTATGGCAAAAACAAGTTAATTCGCTTACAGGGACTAAATTTGACAAACTGCGAAAGTATGCCAATTTGAACTGTAACAGACCTTCCGGAACATGACCATAAGTTAAACATACCATAAATATCCTTTAAATAGCTTAGAAATAGACTTTGAGGGGTTCAGTGTGCTAAAATAAACATTTGGGTCATTCAGGGACTAAAAGCGTCAAAAAGTGCACAAGTTTGCACTTTTGCGCATAACTCACGTTCTGAATACATCCGGACATCCAAAAATTTATGTAAGCACTAAAATATTTTATTTTAGTGTTTGGCATAAGAAAAATCCATTCGTCGCGTCATTTAGATCGTTTTTCGCGCTTGTGCGCATTCCGTCGTAATTAAGCGAACATCGCATTCGTACGACCAAACGAACCAACATCCGACATATTTTTGAGCATGTTTCATGTCCACAATGTTTAGGCATCATTTTAGGGCCTTAAAGTTGGCTTTACGGGCCTTAGAAGTGTCGGAAATGGCTTAAATACGTAACAGGGACTGAAACTGCAACTTTTGAAACTTGTTGCTGATCTGCAGACCCCATGCGGCCCGGGTAAACCCAAGGCCATCCTTGACGCGGCTCGCGTCAGCCCCTCAGATCTGCAAAGGTCAAGTTAACAGCTGTTAACAGCCTTTAAACCCTCTCCAAAGGTCAAGTGCCACATGTTAATCTCTTATGGTGGCCAAAATCAGTTACCACAACATTACGACAAGTGTACGGGCTAGATCTTTCCCTCTTCTCCAAGAAACGATCCTAACGGTGGACCGAAATCTATAAATACCCATCACATTTTCACTCATTCCTCACAAGAATCTGATCAATTGTGCTCTAAGTTGAAACCTTTGTTTCATACCTGAGCTATTTTGATCTAGATTAGCATTCGGGGACCCTTTGTAAGTGTTCCTTCGTTCTTTTATTGCTTTTCGAGTCCGAAAGTCAAACTTTGTTTGACTTTCTGCGTTGACCAGTTTATGGTCAATGCGAAGTTCGTTTGAACTTCGCAACGTGATTGTAATCACGATGGTTATAGTCCCTTGTGACTATGCCTACTGATTACCACGTTGTCTAGGGTCGTAAGGGTAAGCGATCTAAAAAATCGCTTATACCTTTGAACCCGACCCATTTGGTCGATCATTAGGATCCGACCAAACACATTAGGTGACCATAGTATATAGGGAATAACCCTCCGAGGTTATACCTTATGGTCGCTTCGTTTAAGTAGTTGTATGATAGGTAGTTTATATGCCTTAGGTAAATTACCAAAATACCCCTTTGATGCCAAAATTTGTTTTAAACATATGTAACATAACTTTTGAGATCTAAACTAATTTGGCAACCATATTAGACATGTTAAGGCGTATTTTACTTGTCATAGGACTAGTTAGGCGGTCCGAACGCGTTTCACGCGAACGACGCGTTAAAGTAACATAAGCTACCTAAACGGGTCGTAATGGGTCACAAACACTTAGGTTAAGTTTCGTTTTAGTATGTGGGCTTTGTTAAACCATATTACATGAGTCTCCATACTCGTTTGGTTTACGAACCCTCATTCTATCCGATCCTCCGAAATAGGTCCGGTTTATTAACATAGTTACCTATATTAGGTGCCGTTTGATTCCGTGATCTCTAGCATTGCTTGGTGGTTATCTTAGGACTTCTGAGCAATCTCAAGTTAGTACATAGACCCCTCTTTTACTGTTTTCCAAACTGTTTTGGGGTGAAACACATGTGCCTACTTGTTACTTTCGTGCTTTTCTGCTTTCACATCGTATACTTGCTATATTTATTAGTACATTTATAGTACATGATTTCATTGTGTTCATGCTATGTATTCCCATTGTGTGCGTACTTAGTACATTGTTTTACATTACATTTCATGCTATGTATGTCCATTGTGTGCATACTTAGTACATTGTTTTACATTACATTTCATGCTATGTATGTCCTGTCACACCCCCAAAATCCACACGCGGAGTATCACCGCTTGGAGGCGTGACTGACCAGGATCAAGCCACCAATCATATTGAACATATAAGTAAATACCAAAAATCATTCATCAATACGAAAGGTGTTTTCAAACCAAACATCAACAAGTGTATAGCGGAAGCATAAGTATGTAAACCCAAAGTAAATCGTAAATTCAAATGTTTAGATAATTAGCATGGCATCATCGATCCATGTCCCACAACGACCTGCTCCTCCCTGTGCAAGCTCCGTATGTACCTAAGGTCCTGCAAGGCATGCAAGAGAGAGTCAACAACTAGTTGAGCGAGTTCACAGTTAATAAGTTTGCTATAACAAATCATATATGCATTTAGTGGGGGCTTCCCATGTAGGTATGTGCTAATAGTGGGGGTTTCCCATGTAGGTATGTGCTAATAGTGGGGGTTTCCCATGGTCGTATGTACTACTGGTGGGGGTTTCCCACGTTTATCTTTACTAATGGGGGCTTCCCATGTTTGTACTTACTAGACTATTTGCAACCATGTGTTCTTCTAAATCCGAGAACAGGAATACGTACAAGGTCACGTAGGATTTACGTGAGTGCCCTTCCCTGAGGACAATGGTACGGGTGGAGTTTACGTAGGATTTACGTAAGTGTCCTTCCGACCCGGAAGACAGTGGTAGGTATTAGTTTACGTAGGTTTTACGTAAGTGTCCTCCCGACCCGGGAGACAATGGTAAATGCTAGGTTACGTAGGTTTTACGTAAGTGTCCTGACTATCCTGAGGACGATGGTCTATAGTCTAGCGATAGCGTAAGTACGAGTAGTTATCCATTCCAAATAATCTAATCCCAATCCCCAACCCGGGAATCCCATGCATTGGCTGTGTGAACTCACCTTGGTTTGCTCGGTATGTTAAGTGTATGCTCGCAAGTAATCAATCACGTCCTAAAGTATGCACGTATGCGAAATCAGTTTGTGTTCAAGTTATGCACGTATAAACACGTAACACGTAATCACAATCATATACAAGATGGTTACAATTAACAGCAGTTAAATATTCCAGTTAACACTTAACAGAATTAACTCAGGTTACTGCACAGATCAGCTATTTGGCGAAACACAACATCGGCGAAACACAATAGTTGACGAAACAAACTTCTATTTCGTCGACAGTCCTTGGCGAATCACATATTGTGTTTCGTCGTGGTCACCTCGACGAAACACACTCAGTTTCGTCGTATTCAGTTTCGCCGAGGATAGCAGTTCGTCATCAGGTCAGTTACGTATGTAAACCCTAATCATCATGTTCTGCCGTTTCTTAATATCATGTAATCATCATGCAGCACAGAATTCATCATTCACAATATACATAATCATCACAGTACTTCACATCTAGCAGAAACCCTAACTTACGTATATAATTTCGACGTACATAATACTCATATCACCGACTCAATCCGTGTACTATCGCGTATCTAAACTCTGATCATCACAACCACGTATATCATGCATAAACCTGATCTCAACAGTTTACCAGATTCTGATTCGGTTTCATAAGAGATTCGTATATACATTTATCAATTGAATCAGCGGATTATATTACAACATCAAACTCCAAACATCATAATAACAAGAACCCTAACATTTAACATGTATCAGTTACAATTATACATCAACATAGCAGAATCACATGACACAGAAACACGTTCACGGATGAAAGATCAATCAAGGCACATAGGTTTACTAACCGAGATGATGGTTTGATCGCACAAGGGTTTCCGGTGGGTTCTAGTTTGCCGTCACAGTGAGAGAGCTCTAGGGTTTCGGTTGTGTTGATAGAAAATGTAAAAGTGATACTGTTTTACGTACACATACACAAAATAACGTTCTGGGCCCAAGCTGGGCTTCGTGAATTACTGGGCTGGCGAAACAGACTTCTGTTTCGTCGGAGTGTTCATGGCGAAACAGCCTGTTTCGTCGGAATGGGTTATGGCGAAACAGCCTTCTGTTTCGTCGGGTTCTTAACAGTTTAAGTTTTACAAACAGTACACATGTTATACAATCACACATAACCATGCAAACACACTAGGTTTTATCATAACACAACCATATAGTCAAAGTCAACGTGCATTAAATGCGAATAAAGAACGTCGGAAATTCGAGTTGTCACATTATCCCCAACTTGAAAGAAATTTCGTCCCGAAATTTAGCATGCGGTTACTGAGGAAAGCTAATGGTGTGACGTTGTTTACCTGTATTGTATCGCGGCTCCCCGAGCATGTTTGCGAAGATTACTGGTTTTCCTGGGGTGTCACATTATCCCCCCGTTGATTTGGAATTTCGTCCCGAAATTCTGTATTGGTAGCTTCAGCCTCAGTAGTAGTTGTTTGGTTTCCAAATAACTGGGGATATTTGAGTTCCATTTGATCTTCACGCTCCCAGGTGAACTCTGGGCCGCGGCGGGAGTTCCAACGAGCTCGTACAAGAGGGATTCTCGTGTTCTTGAGGACCTTAACATCCCGGTCCGTGATTTCAACAGGTTCCTCGACGAAGTTCAACCGTTCGTCGATAGTGAGTTCCTTCAAGGGAACTACGTGGGTCTCATCTGACGTACATTTCTTCAGATTCGACACGTGAAAGACGTTGTGAACTGCACTGAGTTCAGCTGGTAAGTTCAGTCTGTAGGCCACTTTGCCTATTTTCTCTGTAACTTCGAATGGTCCAACATATCGTGGATTTAGTTTGCCGCGTTTGCCAAAACGAACCACACCCTTCCAGGGTGAAACTTTGAGTAGCACTCGATCCCCAACTTGGAACTCGAGTGGTTTCCTGTCTAAATCAGCATATGCTTTCTGACGGTCGCGTGCTGCCGCCATGCGTTGTCGTATTTGTGCAATCTTTTCTGTAGTATCGACTACCATTTCTGGACCCGTGATCTGACTCTCACCCACCTCTGCCCAACAAAGAGGTGATCGGCATTTACGCCCGTACAATGCCTCGAATGGAGCAGCTTTAATGCTCGTGTGGTAGCTGTTATTGTATGAGAATTCCACAAGTGACAGATGTTTTTCCCAACCGTTTCCAAAGTCAATTACGCACGCCCGAAGCATGTCTTCTAAAGTCTGGATAGTGCGCTCAGACTGCCCATCCGTCTGAGGATGATACGCCGTGCTCATGTCTAAGCGAGAGCCAAAAGATTTATGCATTGCTTGCCACAGTTCTGAAGTAAAACGTGCGTCACGATCAGAGATGATGGAGGTGGGCACTCCGTGCCTCGAGACCACTTCTCTTAAGTAGATGTCTGCTAAGGTAGAGAACTTGTCTGTTTCTTTGATAGCCAAGAAGTGAGCAGACTTTATGAGTCGATCCACGATCACCCAAATAGTATCATTTCCGCGCTGAGATCTAGGTAGGCCAGTAACAAAATCCATGGAGATTTGCTCCCATTTCCATTGTGGTATCTCAGGTTGTTGGAGTGCTCCTGACGGTTTCTGATATTCTGCCTTGACTCTCGCACAAGTCAAGCATTTACTAACGTATGTGGCTATGTGGGCCTTCATGCTAGGCCACCAATATGTAGTCTTGATATCGTGGTACATTTTATCCGCACCTGGATGCACCGAGTAGCGAGACTTATGAGCTTCATCCATTACGAGCTCGCGTAGGTTGCCGTACAATGGGACCCAAATGCGTCCTGTGACGTAGTAAGCACCATCTCCCTTCCGTTCTAATCGTTGTCTTGAGCCGCGTAGGGCTTCAGCCCTGACATTTTCTGGTTTCAATGCTTCTATCTGAGCATCTCGTATCTGGGAAGGAAGGCTAGACTGTATGGTGAGTTGTAAAGCTCGCACGCGCTTAGGCGCGGTGTCTTTTCGACTGAGGGCGTCAGCCACCCCATTGGCTTTGCCTGGGTGGTACCTGATTGAGCATTCGTAGTCGTTTAGCAGTTCGACCCATCGTCGCTGTCGCATATTCAGTTCCTTCTGTTTGAATATATGTTCGAGGCTTCTGTGGTCAGTGTAGATAGCACATTTGGTACCGTACAAGTAGTGTCGCCATATCTTAAGTGCAAAAACAACCGCTCCCAACTCTAAGTCGTGTGTTGTGTAATTCCGTTCGTGAATCTTAAGTTGGCGCGAAGCATAAGCAATGACTTTATCCCTTTGCATCAATACACATCCAAGACCTTGGATGGATGCGTCGCAGTAGACCACGAAATCATCCGTGCCTTCAGGCAATGAGAGGATAGGTGCGCTACAGAGTCTATCCTTTAAGTGTTGGAACGCTGTTTCTTGTGCATTACCCCAACGGTAAACAACACCCTTCTGTGTCAGTAGTGTAAGTGGCTGAGCAATCTTTGAAAAGTCCTTGATGAAACGTCTGTAATAACCCGCCAAACCCAAGAATTGGCGTATTTCCGTTGGTGTGCGAGGCGCAGGCCAATTCTTAATCGAATCTACCTTGGATGGATCTACATGAATCCCATCCTTGTTTACCACGTGGCCTAAGAAGTGGACTTCACGAAGCCAGAAGTCACATTTGGAAAACTTAGCGTATAACTGTTCCGTTCGCAGAAGTTCCAGTATAAGTCGTAAATGATGCTCGTGCTCCTCCTGACTCTTCGAATAAATCAGGATGTCGTCGATGAAAACAATGACGAACTTGTCGAGATAGGGTTTGCACACCCTGTTCATAAGATCCATAAATACGGCAGGCGCGTTCGTTAGCCCGAATGGCATGACCATAAACTCGTAGTGGCCGTAGCGAGTTCTAAATGCTGTTTTAGAGACGTCCTCATCCCGGACTCTCAGCTGGTGGTACCCTGACCTTAAGTCTATCTTGGAGTAGTAGCTCGACCCTTGCAGCTGGTCGAATAAATCATCTATGCGCGGAAGAGGATAACGATTCTTGATCGTCACCTTGTTGAGTTCACGGTAGTCTATACACATCCTGAACGTACCGTCTTTCTTCTTTACGAATAACACTGGAGCTCCCCAAGGCGAAGAGCTAGGACGTATAAAACCCTTTTCCAAGAGTTCTTGTAGCTGCTTTGACAGTTCTTCCAATTCAGTTGGAGCCAAACGATAAGGCGCTCGAGCTATGGGTGCTGCTCCTGGAGCGAGCTCGATCTGGAATTCGACTTGACGATGAGGCGGTAACCCAGGTAATTCCTCAGGAAACACTTGAGGAAAGTCACGTACTACAGGAATATCTTCAATCTTTTTCTCTTTCTTCGAGGTATCTGTGACGAGAGCTAAAACAGCTGTGTGACCCTTGCGCAAACACTTCTGAGCCTTCAAGAAGGAAATGATGCCACTCACGACACCACTCTTGTCGCCTTGAACTTCGAGAGGTTCTTTGCCCGAACGAGGAATACGAATAACCTTTTCTTTGCATAAAATCTCTGCTTGTTGTTGGGATAACCAATCCATACCAATGACGACGTCAAAGCTACCCAAGGTTATAGGAATAAGGTCGATGGAGAAAGTCTGACCGGCGAGGATAAGATTACACCCTTTAACTATGTGTGTGGCCTCAAGACTTTTACCGTTAGCTAACTCTACGACATGTTTGGTGTTTAAGAGAGTTGGTGCACGTTTTAACATTTCACTAACTTTTAGAGACATATAACTTGTATCCGCACCCGAATCAAATAAGACAGTAACGTAAAAGTCGTTAAGAAGAAACTTACCCATGACCACGTTGGGATCATTCCTGGCATCACCCTGACCGATCACAAACATACGGCCTCTAGCACCATTGTTGTTATTTCCACCATTGTTGTTGTTTCCGTTACCCTGGTTGTTGTTATTATTGTTCTGGTTCTGGTTTAACTGAGGGCAATCCCGCTTGAAATGACCTTCAGCCCCACACTGAAAGCATCCCCTATTTCCATGCTGCTGCTGCTGTGGCTGGTTTCGTGGAGCAGGTGGTTGTTGTTGCTGATTCTGATTCGCAGGTCGTGGGCTCCTACAATCCTTGGCCTCATGACCCATCCTGAGACATCTTTGACAACGACCCTTGTTGCACTGGCCACTGTGGTGCCTGTTACAATTGTGGCACTTGGGGTGGTTTCCTCGATAAACTCTCTGTCCGTGACTACCAGATGACTGCTGACTCGGACCCTGATAATCATTGGTCTTGCGTTGCTGAGCTTGAGACTGAACAGTAGCTGAACCTTTGCTAGATTCCCCCTCCCATTTCCTCTTATTGTCGCTGGGAGTAGCAGGAGTAACTGAAGTGGTAGCGGTAGCAGTAGCGTTGATGCGTTTAGGCAACCTGTTTTGCTCCACCGCCTGATCAGTGAGACGGTGAGCCAACTGAACAACCTGCTGGTAAGTGGCATGATTTGCTGAAGTCACATGACTTTGGATCTCTGGCACCAGACCCTTAAGATAAAGTTCGATACGTTTGTCCACCAGAGTAGGACATAGTAACGCAAGCTCATTCGATCTTTTGGTATACGCTTCAATCTCAGACCCCGTCATCTTGAGGTTGAAAAACTCGACTTCCAGCTTATGAATATCATCTCGACTACAGTATTCTTCCTTGATCATCTCTTTGAAATTATTCCATGGGGTGGCGTTAGCAGCAACCAACCCCAGTATTTGGACCTGAGCTTTCCACCATGTGAGGGCTAAACCCTCGAGGGTACCGGTAGCATACTTCACCCTGCGTGCTTCAGGGCATTCACACATCTCAAACACAGACTCTATCTTTTCAAACCAATGCAGGAGGCCTACGGCTCCTTCAGTGCCGCTGAAAGTGGTTGGACGACAGTCCATGAAAGTCTTGAAAGTGCAAACAGGTGCTCGACCTGTTGTGTAAAAGAATTAGGACAAGTTTAAACACGAGAGTTGATTTAGGAATGTAGGATCTAAGGATCCTAGTGTGAGTTGTAACTGCAGGGTATACCTCCTGCTTGTGCGGCTGCAACTGCCGCAGTAACTCGTTCGTTAATGAGGGCCGTCAACTGGTCCTGCGTCATGTTGATACGTCCAGACATGATCTTCATAGTAAAGATAACGTAAGTGAGATAGGTTCGCGAATAGTGCGATGACAGAAGAGAGTAAGCACACAAGTGTTCTCTAGTAATAGCATATAATGAGTTCTGTACTCTAGGCATACCACGAGCAAAGTTCTATGTAGTTCTACCATGTAGGTAATGTAACATGAATAGTAATACCTATGGTGTTGAGCCTTGCACGTGGAGCGAAGCGTCGTTGTGGATCGTTGAGAGCACTGTTCTGGTTATAGTCTGGTTTTAACAAAATCGTTTTCCCTTTATTAAAACCGAGTTCTCTATAACCAATGGCTCTGATACCAATCTGTCACACCCCCAAAATCCACACGCGGAGTATCACCGCTTGGAGGCGTGACTGACCAGGATCAAGCCACCAATCATATTGAACATATAAGTAAATACCAAAAATCATTCATCAATACGAAAGGTGTTTTCAAACCAAACATCAACAAGTGTATAGCGGAAGCATAAGTATGTAAACCCAAAGTAAATCGTAAATTCAAATGTTTAGATAATTAGCATGGCATCATCGATCCATGTCCCACAACGACCTGCTCCTCCCTGTGCAAGCTCCGTATGTACCTAAGGTCCTGCAAGGCATGCAAGAGAGAGTCAACAACTAGTTGAGCGAGTTCACAGTTAATAAGTTTGCTATAACAAATCATATATGCATTTAGTGGGGGCTTCCCATGTAGGTATGTGCTAATAGTGGGGGGTTTCCCATGTAGGTATGTGCTAATAGTGGGGGTTTCCCATGGTCGTATGTACTACTGGTGGGGGTTTCCCACGTTTATCTTTACTAATGGGGGCTTCCCATGTTTGTACTTACTAGACTATTTGCAACCATGTGTTCTTCTAAATCCGAGAACAGGAATACGTACAAGGTCACGTAGGATTTACGTGAGTGCCCTTCCCTGAGGACAATGGTACGGGTGGAGTTTACGTAGGATTTACGTAAGTATCCTTCCGACCCGGAAGACAGTGGTAGGTATTAGTTTACGTAGGTTTTACGTAAGTGTCCTCCCGACCCGGGAGACAATGGTAAATGCTAGGTTACGTAGGTTTTACGTAAGTGTCCTGACTATCCTGAGGACGATGGTCTATAGTCTAGCGATAGCGTAAGTACGAGTAGTTATCCATTCCAAATAATCTAATCCCAATCCCCAACCCGGGAATCCCATGCCTTGGCTGTGTGAACTCACCTTGGTTTGCTCGGTATGTTAAGTGTATGCTCGCAAGTAATCAATCACGTCCTAAAGTATGCACGTATGCGAAATCATACGTGTTCAAGTTATGCACGTATAAACACGTAACACGTAATCACAATCATATACAAGATGGTTACAATTAACAGCAGTTAAATATTCCAGTTAACACTTAACAGAATTAACTCAGGTTACTGCACAGATCAGCTATTTGGCGAAACACAACATCGGCGAAACACAACATCGGCGAAACACAATAGTTGACGAAACAAACTTCTATTTCGTCGACAGTCCTTGGCGAATCACATATTGTGTTTCGTCGTGGTCACCTCGACGAAACACACTCAGTTTCATCGTATTCAGTTTCGCCGAGGATAGCAGTTCGTCATCAGGTCAGTTACGTATGTAAACCCTAATCATCATGTTCTGCCGTTTCTTAATATCATGTAATCATCATGCAGCACAGAATTCATCATTCACAATATACATAATCATCACAGTACTTCACATCTAGCAGAAACCCTAACTTACGTATATAATTTCGACGTACATAATACTCATATCACCGACTCAATCCGTGTACTATCGCGTATCTAAACTCTGATCATCACAACCACGTATATCATGCATAAACCTGATCTCAACAGTTTACCAGATTCTGATTCGGTTTCATAAGAGATTCGTATATACATTTATCAATTGAATCAGCGGATTATATTACAACATCAAACTCCAAACATCATAATAACAAGAACCCTAACATTTAACATGTATCAGTTACAATTATACATCAACATAGCAGAATCACATGACACAGAAACACGTTCACGGATGAAAGATCAATCAAGGCACATAGGTTTACTAACCGAGATGATGGTTTGATCGCACAAGGGTTTCCGGTGGGTTCTAGTTTGCCGTCACAGTGAGAGAGCTCTAGGGTTTCGGTTGTGTTGATAGAAAATGTAAAAGTGATACTGTTTTACGTACACATACACAAAATAACGTTCTGGGCCCAAGCTGGGCTTCGTGAATTACTGGGCCGGCGAAACAAACTTCTGTTTCGTCGGAGTGTTCATGGCGAAACAGCCTGTTTCGTCGGAATGGGTTATGGTGAAACAGCCTTGTGTTTCATCGGGTTCTTAACAGTTTAAGTTTTACAAACAGTACACATGTTATACAATCACACATAACCATGCAAACACACTAGGTTTTATCATAACACAACCATATAGTCAAAGTCAACGTGCATTAAATGCGAATAAAGAACGTCGGAAATTCGAGTTGTCACATGTCCATTATGTGCATACTTAGTACATTGTTTTACATTACATTTCACGCTATGTATGTCCATTGTGTGCATACTTAGTACATTGTTTTACATTACATTTCATGCTATGTATGTCCATTGTATGCATACTTAGTACACTATTTTACATTACATTTCATGCTATGTATGCCCATTGTGTGAGTACTTAGTACAGTTGTTTTCATCACATGCTTACATTCTGTTATGACATTTGGGCTGTTTACAATGGAACAATACATTCATTAACATTAGCTACGCCGTTCGTTAGTAGGTAGTGGTACCATAGGAATTGACAACTCCCGTTCCTGAAATCCTGGGTTTGTTTGGATTGGAAGGAATGACCGAATTCGATATACATAACTTAGATAAACCTTTAATTTGTTTAAGGGTTTATCGCCACAGTCTCAAGGCTTGGATGTATGCATTTTCACAATACCGCATAAATGTTTGTATCAGTATAGCATGCATTTGTTCCACAAAACATAACTTTGACTTAAACCATGTTTTACTTCAATACCTTGTTTTTGTGCATTTTACATATGGTTTAGTTGATATATTTCACTTACCATACATGATATATTTGGGTAAACATTACATGATCTACATTAACATAAACATTTTGACATTGATATACACATTTAGTGGACTACATTGGACATAGACATTTCAAACGAACCAACATCCGGAGTATTTTTGAGCATGTTTCATGTCCACAATGTATAGGCAGCATTTTAGGGCCTTAAAGTTGGCTTTACGGGCCTTAGAAGTGTCGGAAATGGCCTTAAACACGTGCAGGGACCAAAACTGTCAATTCTGAAACTTTGTTTCTGACCAGTCAGGCCAGGCGGCCCGCGTAAGATTAGTGTGTTCCTTTACGCAGCCCGCGTCAGTGTCCCAGATCAGATCAGATCAATTACTCAGCAGATTCCAGCTGTTTAACTCACAACCACACACTCACACTTGCCCTTTCAGCTCATTAGGGGTCATTTTTAGTTACCACAACTTTCCAACAAGTGTACGCACGAGATTCGATCACGTTATTCAAGAAACGAACTTAACGGTTCGGGAAATACTATAAATACCCCACCCCCATTTGCTTCAAACTCACTAGAATCTGATCTAAAAGACTCAAAGTTGGAACCATTGTTTCATACCTGAGTTATTTTGATCTAGATTAGCATTCGGGGACCCTTTGTAAGTATTCCTTCGTTCTTTTATTGCTTTTCGAGTCCGAAAGTCAAACTTTGTTTGACTTTCTGCGTTGACCTAAATATGGTCAATGCGAAGTTCGTTTGAACTTCGCAACGTGATTGTAATCACGATGGTTATAGTCCCTTGTGACTATGCCTACTGATTACCACGTTGTCTAGGGTCGTAAGGGTAAGCGATCTAATAAATCGCTTATACCTTCGAACCCGACCCATTTGGTCGATCATTAAGATCCGAACAAACTCATTAGGTGACCATAGTATATAGGAAATAACCTTCCGAGGTTATACCTTATGGTCGCTTCGTTTGAAAAGTTGTATAATAGGTAGTTTATATGCCTTAGGTAAATTACCAGAATACCCTTTTCATGTATAATTGGTAATTAAGCATATGTAACCTAAACTTTTGTCACATAACTGATTATGTAACATGTTTAGGCATATAACACTTGTCATAGGACTAGTTAGGCGGTCCGAACGCGTTTCACACGAACGATGCGTTAAAGTAGCATAAGCTACCTAAACGGGTCGTAATGGGTCGTAAGCACTTATGTTAGGTTTCATTTAGTATGTAGGCTTTGTTAAACCATATTACACGAGTTTCCATACTCGTTTGGTTTACGAACCCTCATTATATCCGATCCTCCGATCTAGGTCCGGTTTATTAACATAGTTACCTATATTAGGTGCCGTTTGATTCCGTGATCTCTATCATTGTTTGGTTGTCACTCCAGGACTACTGAGTAATCTCAAGTGAGTACATAGACCCCTCTTTTACTATTTTCCAAATGTTTTGGGGTGAAACACATGTGCCTACTTGTTACTTTCGTGCTTTCCTGCTTTCACATCATATACTTGCTATGTTCATTAGTACATTTATAGTACATGATTTCATTGTGTTCATGCTATGTATGTCCATTGTGTGCATATTTAGTACATTGTTTCACATTACATTTCATGCTATGTATGTCCATTGTGTGCATACTTAGTACATTGTTTCACATTACATTTCATGCTATGTATGTCCATTGTGTGCATACTTAGTACATTGTTTCACATTACATTTCATGCTATGTATGCCCACTGTGTGCATACTTAGTACAGTCGTTTTCATCACATGTTTACATTTTGGTATGACATTTGGGTTGTTTACAATGGAACAATACATTCATTAACATTAGCTACGCCGTTCGTTAGTAGGTAGTGGTACCATAGGAATTGACAACTCCCGTTCCTGAAATCCTGGGTTTGTTTGGATTGGAAGGAATGACCGAATTCGATATACATAACTTAGATAAACCTTTAATTTGTTTAAAGGTTTATCGCCACAGTCTCAAGGCTTGGATGTAAGCATTTTCACAATACCGCTTAGATGTTTGTATCAGTAAAGCATGCATTTGTTCCACAACACATAACTTTGATTTAAACCATGTTTTAATTCAATACCTTGTTTTTGTGAAATTTACATATGGTTTAGTTGATATATTTCACTTACCATACATGACATTTTTGGGATACACATTATATGATTTACATCAAACATAAACATGTTGACATTGATTACAAATTTGGTGATTTACATTAGACATGGACATTTTGATATGGTTTACACAATAACACTTGGCAATTGATTTGTACATGAACAAGTTACATTGGTGGTTGTTTGGGTAAGTGATTTGAGTAACGATGCATGTGTAATATGATACAAACATGGTGGATACGCCGCTGGTACTTCCTATATATAAGTGATTGTATAATATTACATATCGTAACGTTATTTAAATCATTTCAGTGTAGACATATTACATTTTATACAAGTAACATACATTTCACAAGGCATTGTTTTACAAAACAGTTTAATTTATACAACTCATTTTACATGGTTATTCATTTAACCTTACATTTATTTATACATATCAACTGATCTTATCATTTTTCAAATAATTTACAAAACAAATCAAATTACAAGATTCATGACTAAACATTTTCTTAAACACAAGTCATGAATCCTATTTTCACAAAACCTAAGTATCTGACAGGCATTTTTATGCTAACGTACCTATTTTCACATGTGTTTTCAGGAGCTTTTGCATAGGATGTTGATCAGGACACTAGGGCGGACCTGTGCCTTAGAGAATAAAAATGAAGATAAACTAGTTTAATTATGTCATGAACTCTTTGTTTCCTGTTTAAGACAATATAACACTCTTGTTTAATAAATAAAATATAACTTTGTATGCCATGGTTGTGAAACAATAATTCTGTTACAACACTCCCCGACGTTTCCGCCACGTTTTGTATGTTCTACGTGGTCGGGGTGTGACAGAAGAGTTGGTATCAGAGCCAATAGTTATAGGGAATTAGGTTATTAGTAATGCTTGGACCTAGACTATAACCTTTCTAGGACCCTAACACAAGTTATCTTGTGTTTAGATCTTAAAACATGTACATCACCTATCCTTAGGTGATTAGCAAAACAAGAACCCAATTTTTTCCGAAACAATTTTTGAAAAACAATCATCTGTTTTTGGATGATTAATTACAAGGTTTTGAACCCTCTATTGTAAGGTTTTGAACCCTCTATTATATGGTTTTGAACCCCTTTGAATTTTCAAAATCTCATCAAGGTTTTGGGTTTTAAATAATGTGAACACGTGCAAACTGGAAGGGTGAATGCCTGTATTCTGGGTTTTCTGTCTAGGCAAGCACTTCGTATATATCTCATCAGACGCGAGACCAGTTGTGCTTACCTGGGAATTCTTGGGATGAGTGTTCACTTATAGGCGAGCATGTCTTCGCGATACATTATTTTTGACCCATTTACTTTGATTAGTCACTGTGTGTCATTTGTTTGCTTGGTAATGCGGACGAATGACCACCATCTTTGCTTTTGTTGATTTTGTTTCATCTCATTCTCTTCATCCAATCATCTCACTCGTTTCCTTTCATGATTTCCTCTTTTAGAATGCCTCCTCGACGCGAGAACCAGATAGCGACTGCCGAACTGGCAGAAATTATTGCGCAGCAGATGGCTGCTCAATTCCCAAATCTCTTTGCTCAATGGCACCAAGCCAACAACAATAACAATGCTCCATGCAAATACAAGGATTTTAACTCGGCTAAACCACTCAAGTTTAGTGGTTCTGAGGGAGCGACTGGGCTTCTTCAATGGTTCGAGAGCATTGAGAATACTTTTCGCCACGTGCAGTGTCCTGACAATCACAAGGTCGAGTTTTCTTCGAGTGTGTTTCAGAAGAGGGCTCTCACATGGTGGAACGGGGTTATGAGAGACCGAGGTGCAGAAGTTGCTCTAGCACAAACCTGGGCTGAACTTAGGGCTCTTATGATGAGGGAGTTCTGTCCTCGTCATGAACAGCGAGCGTTGGAGAAAGAGTTTGATGACTTGAAACAAGACAGTGGCGAGCACAGGGCATATACTGATAGGTTTGAGGAGCTGAGTTTGCTTTGCCAAACGATGGTTACCCCACTCGACAAGGCTATCGAAAGATACATCGACGGCCTACCTGACTCAGTACAAGACATCATTACTGGTAGTAACCCTACCACACTCCGTCAGGCTATCGAGTTAGCAGCGACATTGACTGAGTCGCAGATTCGGAAGAATAAGTTACACAGGAAGGGTGACAAGGGCAAGAAACAGTCGGCTGACAAGGAAGATAGCAAGAAAGGTCAAAACAAGAATGGAAAGAATTCTGGTTCTTCGAGAGGGTCAAGGAAGCGAAAGGCTTCCCAAAATTTTGCTGTCACTGCCCAAGCTAACCAGGCAGCTCCCAACCAACCGCACAGCCTCCAGCGAAGAAACCCTATTCAGGGAATGCACCTTTGTGCAATAGATGCAACAGTCACCATCAGCCGCAACATCAGTGCCGTTTCTGTAATAACTGTGGGAAGTCGGGTCATCTTGCCAATGTTTGTCGGTTTGCTCAGAATCTGGCAGTTCAGAACCCGGCTCAACAAGTTGCTCAGCCTCCTGCTCAGCAACAGGGTCAAGCTGCACGACCACACTACCCACCAGGTGCTTGTTATAACTGTGGGGATCTGACCCACTACCGTAACCAGTGCCCAAGATTGATGAATGCAAACCAGAATCAGGCTCAAGCTCGAGGGCGAGCTTTTAACTTGAATGCCCAAGAGGCGCAGGCGGACGATAATGTGGTGAACGGTACGTTCTTTATTAATAATCAGCCTGCATCTGTTCTTTTTGATACGGGTGCCGATAAGAGTTTTGTGTCATTGTCTTTTGAGCCAATGCTTCGCGTGTCTAGAACAAAACTAGGTAAGCCTTTGACAGTAGAAGTTGCTAATGGTGAACCAATTGTTCTTGATTCTGTTCTTCGCAACTGCCAGTTGAACCTTAACGACCATCTTTTTCCTATCAACCTCACACCTATGCAACTTGGAAGCTTCGACGTCATTGTGGGTATGGATTGGTTATCCAAGCATCACGCAGAGGTAGTTTGTTTCGAGAAGATCGTTCGTGTGCCGCTCTCGACAGGAGAGATCCTACAGGTTCAAGGTGAGAAACCGTCTGGTGGTCTCAAGCTCATGTCTTGTTTTAAAGCTCGGAAATATCTGCGGAAGAAATATGTGGCCTTCTTAGCACATGTTACAGTAGATAAAGGTAAGGGTAAGTCTATTCAAGATATTCCTGTTGTTCGGGATTATTCTGAAGTATTCCCTGAAGATTTACCTGGTCTACCCCCAGCACGCCAAGTCGAGTTCCGTATTGATCTCGTACCTGGTGCAAATCCCGTTGCCAGAACTCCATATCGTCTTGCACCGTCTGAGATGCAAGAGTTGTCTAAGCAGCTTCAGGAACTCTCTGACAAAGGTTTTATCCGTCCTAGCTTTTCACCGTGGGGTGCTCCCATTCTTTTTGTCAAGAAGAAGGATGGATCTTTTAGGATGTGTATCGATTATCGTGAGCTTAACAAGCTTACCATCAAGAATCGATATCCCTTACCTCGCATTGATGATCTCTTTGATCAGCTACAGGGCGCTTCTTATTTTTCGAAGATTGATCTACGTTCTGGGTATCATCAACTTCGGGTGCATGAAGAAGATATTCCCAAGACAGCGTTCCATACTCGTTATGGGCATTATGAGTTCACATTCATGCCATTCGGTTTGACTAATGCTCCTGCTATTTTCATGGACTTAATGAATAGGGTCTGCAAACCTTATTTGGATCAGTTCGTCATTGTTTTTATTGACGGCATCTTGATTTATTCTAAGACGCGAGCTGATCACGAGCAACATCTTCGTCTTACTCTGGAACTCCTAAAGAAAGAGCAACTTTTCGCCAAATTCTCCAAGTGCGAATTTTGGCTTAAAGAAGTTCAATTTTTGGGACATATTATCAACGAACGAGGTATTCATGTAGATCCCTCCAAGATCAGTGCGATTAAGGATTGGGATACGCTTACTACTCCTACTGAAGTTCGTTCTTTTCTTGGTCTAGCGGGTTATTTCCGCCGCTTCATTGAAAACTTCTCAAAGATTGCAGTTCCTCTAACTGCTCTAACTCAGAAAAACAAACCCTTTGATTGGGGATTCAAACAAGAGGAAGCTTTTCAACACTTGAAGCAGAAACTTTATGACGCACCTGTTCTGACTTTGCCTGAGGGCAATGATGATTTCGTCATTTATTGCGATGCATCTAAATTGGGTCTTGGCTGTGTTCTGATGCAAAGGAACAAAGTCATAGCATATGCATCAAGGCAGTTGAAAATACATGAGAAGAACTACACCAGTCATGATCTTGAGTTAGGTGCAGTTGTTTTCGCTCTAAAGATCTGGAGACATTATTTGTATGGTACAAAATGTGTGGTTTTCACGGACCACAAAAGTCTTCATCATATCTTCAATCAGAAAGAACTCAACATGAGGCAACGACGTTGGGTTGAGCTCCTAAACGACTATGACTGCGAAATTCGCTACCATCCTAGTAAGGCGAATGTCGTAGCCGATGCTTTGAGTCGCAAGGAACGTACTAAGCTTCATTGTGTTCGTGTTCAATCTGTTATTCAAGCTCGATCCGATATCCAAGCCCGCATTTCTCAGGCTCAGCAATCTTGTGTTTCACAAGGTTTAATGGATAAGGAATTTCCCTATCACATAACACCTGATCTGGAACTGAAGGACAATGGATCGTATTACTTCATGGACCGTTTGTGGGTCCCAAGCCAGGATGATCTTCATACCTTGCTTATGGATGAAGCCCATAAGTCTCGTTATTCTATTCATCCGTGCTCAGATAAGATGTATAAGGATCTTCGTATTCATTATTGGTGGCCTGTATGAAGAAAGACATTGCCTTATACGTATCAAAATGCCTTACTTGTCTTAAGGTTAAGGCTGAACATTAGCGTCCTTCTGGTTTATTGGTGCAACCAGAGATCCCAGTTTGGAAATGGGAAAACATTACTATGGATCTTGTTACCAAACTTCCACGCACTAAGAAAGGTCATGATGCCATCTGGGTAGTCGTTGATCGTCTTACTAAGTCAGTACATTTCTTGCCAATCCGTGAGGATTTTCCTGCTGACAGACATGCAAAAATCTATGTGGATGAAATTGTAGCTAGACATGGTGTTCCTTTGAACATCATCTCTGACAGAGATGCTCGTTTCACTTCTCATTTTTGGAGAACCATGCAATCTGCTATGGGGACCCAACTTAATCTGAGCACAGCTTATCATCCGAAAACGGATGGTCAATCTGAAAGAACAATCCAGACTCTGGAGGATATGCTTAGAGCTTGTGTGATCGATTTTGGTGGTAGTTGGGATTCACATCTTCCGTTAATTGAATTCTCCTACAACAACAGTTATCACACCAGCATCAAAATGGCTCCTTTCGAGGCTCTCTATGGTCGAAAATGTCGTTCACCAGTCTGCTGGAATGAGATCGGCGAGGCTCAACTTACTGGACCTGCCCTCATTTTAGAGACAACTGATAAGGTCAAGAAAGTTCGTGATAACCTCCAGACAGCTAGAAGCCGTCAAAAGAGTTACGCGGATCCAAAACGCAAACCCTTGGAATTTCAAGTCGGTGATCGAGTATTACTTAAGGTCTCACCTTGGAAAGGTGTGATCAGATTTGGAAAGAAAGGAAAACTTGCACCTAGATACGTTGTACCATTCAAGATCGTCGAAAGAATCGGTAAGGTAGCCTACAGACTTGAGTTACCTCCTGAACTTGGAAATGTTCATCCAACTTTTCACGTGTCCAATCTCAAGAGGTGTTTAGCTGATGAGAACCTCCACATACCGCTTGACGAAATTCATGTTGACAAAACACTGAAATTTGTTAAGAAGCCAGTGGAAATCATGGAACGTGAAGTCAAGTGGCTTAAACGCAAGCGCATTCCTTTGGTCAAAGTTCGCTGGGAAGCTAAACGTGGACCCGAGTTTACTTGGGAACGCGAAGATCAAATGAAGGCGAAATATCCGCACCTTTTTCCACGAGTTTCCTCTAAATAAATTTCGAGACGAAATTTCCACAAGTAGGGGAGACTGTAACATCTGTGCTTGTAATCATTGTGAACAGTTCGGTTATCAATAAAACAATGTTATTTGATCCCAATGTTTGTTTGGTTGTGTTTTACATTTTTCATGTTTTGACTTTTATTCAATTTCAAACTCTATATCACTTTCTGGAGAGTTATACGTAATCTGGTGCGTAAACGTACTTAGTTTAACGCGAAAAATATTCCGGAACATCAACATATACTTAACATACCTTAAATAACCTTTACATAACTTAGAAATAAGTTTTAAAAGCTTTGGTATAGCAAAAAACAAGTTAATTCGCTTATAGGGACTAAACTTGACAAACTGCGAAAGTATGCCAATTTGAACTGTAACAAACAATCCAGAACATGACCATAAGTTAAACACACCATAAATATCCTTTACATAGCTTAGAAATAGGCTTTGAGGGGTTCGGTATGCTAAAATAAACTTTTGGGTCATTCAGGGACTAAAAGTGCCAAAAAGTGCACAAGTTTGCACTTTCGCGCATAACTTACGTTCTGAATACATCCGGACATCCAAAAATTTATGTAAGCACTAAAATATTTTATTTTAGTGTTTGGCTTGAGAAAAATCCATTCGTCGCGCCATTTGGATCGTTTTTCGTGCTTGTGCGCATTCCGTCGTAATTAAGCAATCATCGCGATCGTACGACAAAACGAACCAACATCCGGAGTATTTTTGAGCATGTTTCATGTCCACAATGTATAGGCAGCATTTTAGGGCCTTAAAGTTGGCTTTACGGGCCTTAGAAGTGTCGGAAATGGCCTTAAACACGTGCAGGGACCAAAACTGTCAATTCTGAAACTTTGTTTCTGACCAGTCAGGCCAGGCGGCCCGTGTAAGATTAGTGTGTTCCTTTACGCGGCCCGCGTCAGTGTCCCAGATCAGATCAGATCAATTACTCAGCAGATTCCAGCTGTTTAACTAACAACCACACATTCACACTTGCCCTTTCAGCTCATTAGGGGTCATTTTTAGTTACCACAACTTTCCAACAAGTGTACGCACGAGATTCGATCACGTTATTCAAGAAACGATCTTAACAGTTCGGGAAATACTATAAATACCCCACCCCCATTTGCTTCAAACTCACTAGAATCTGATCTAAAAGACTCTAAGTTGGAACCATTGTTTCATACCTGAGTTATTTTGATCTAGATTAGCATTCGGGGACCCTTCGTAAGTATTCCTTCGTTCTTTTATTGCTTTTCGAGTCCGAAAGTCAAACTTTGTTTGACTTTCTGCGTTGACCAAAATATGGTCAATGCGAAGTTCGTTTTAACTTCGCAACGTGATTGTAATCACGATGGTTATAGTCCCTTGTGACTATGCCTACTGATTACCACGTCGTCTAGGGTCGTAAGGGTAAGCGATCTAATAAATCGCTTATACCTTCGAACCCGACCCATTTGGTCAATCATTAAGATCCGACCAAACTCATTAGGTGACCATAGTATATAGGAAATAACCTTCCGAGGTTATACCTTATGGTCGTTTCGTTTGAATAGTTGTATGATAGGTAGTTTATATGCCTTAGGTAAATTACCAGAATACCCTTTTCATGTTTAATTGGTAATTAAGCATATGTAACCTAAACTTTTGTCACATAACTGATTATGTAACATGTTTAGGCATATAACACTTGTCATAGGACTAGTTAGGCAGTCCGAACGCGTTTCACGCGAACGATGCGTTAAAGTAGCATAAGCTACCTAAACGGGTCGTAATGGGTCGTAAGCACTTATGTTAGGTTTCATTTAGTATGTAGGCTTTGTTAAATCATATTACACGAGTTTCCATACTCGTTTGGTTTACGAACCCTCATTATATCCGATCCTCCGATCTAGGTCCGGTTTATTAACATAGTTACCTATATTAGGTGCCGTTTGATTCCGTGATCTCTATCATTGTTTGGTTGTCACTCCAGGACTGCTGAGTAATCTCAAGTGAGTACATAGACCCCTCTTTTACTGTTTTCCAAACGTTTTGGGGTGAAACACATGTGCCTACTTGTTACTTTCGTGCTTTCCTTCTTTCACATCATATACTTGTTATGTTCATTAGTACATTTATAGTACATGATTTCATTGTGGTCATGTTATGTATGTCCATTGTGTGCATACTTAGTACATTGTTTCACATTACATTTCATGCTATGTATGTCCATTGTGTGCATACTTAGTAAATTGTTTCACATTACATTTCATGCTATGTATGTCCATTGTGTGCATACTTAGTACATTGTTTCACATTACATTTCATGCTATATATGCCCATTGTGTGCATACTTAGTACAGTCGTTTTCATCACATGTTTACATTTTGGTATGACATTTGGGTTGTTTACAATGGAACAATACATTCATTAACATTAGCTACGCCGTTCGTTAGTAGGTAGTGGTACCATAGGAATTGACAACTCCCGTTCCTGAAATCCTGGGTTTGTTTGGATTGGAAGGAATGACCGAATTCGATATACATAACTTAGATAAACCTTTAATTTGTTTAAAGGTTTATCGCCACAGTCTCAAGGCTTGGATGTAAGCATTTTCACAATACCGCATAGATGTTTGTATCAGTAAAGCATGCATTTGTTCCAAAAAACATAACTTTGATTTAAACCATATTTTAATTCAATACCTTGTTTTTGTGAAATTTACATATGGTTTAGTTGATATATTTCACTTACCATACATGACATTTTTGGGATACACATTATATGATTTACATCAAACATAAACATGTTGACATTGATTACAAATTTGGTGATTTACATTAGACATGGACATTTTGATATGGTTTACACAATAACAATTGGCAATTGATTTGTACATGAACAAGTTACTTTGGTGGTTGTTTGGGTAAGTGATTTGAGTAACGATGCGTGTGTAATATGATACAAACATGGTGGATACGCCGCTGGTACTTCCTATATATAAGTGTTTGTATAATATTACATATCATAACGTTATTTAAATCATTTCAGTATAGACATATTACATTTTATACAAGTAACATACTTTTCACAAGGCATTGTTTTACAAAACAGTTTAATTTATACAACTCATTTTACATGGTTATTGATTTAACCTTACATTTATTTATACATATCAACTGATCTTATCATTTTTCAAATAATTTACAAAACAAATCAAATTACAAGATTCATGACTAAACATTTTCTTAAACACAAATCATGAATCCTATTTTCACAAAACCTAAGTATCTCACAGACATTTTTATGCTGACGTACCTATTTTCACATGTGTTTTCAGGAGCTTTTGCATAGGATGTTGATCAGGACACTAGGGCGGACCTGTGCCTTAGAGAATGAAAATGAAGATAAACTAGTTTAATTATGTCATGAACTCTTTGTTTCCTGTTTAAGACAATATAACACTCTTGTTTAATAAATAAAATATAACTTTGTATGCCATGGTTGTGAAACAATAATTCTATTACAACACTCCCCGACGTTTCTGCCACGTTTTGTATGTTCTACGTGGTCGGGGTGTGACACTAGCGCTCCCTTCAATCCATCATCGTAGTGAGTATAATCGAACCCTTTTTGCTTTACGCACTTTTGGGTGTTACATACGTTACTTATTCTAAATCACATCGAACACACTACGCAATACTTTAATGCTAACCGCTACCGCATGTTCTATGTGACTAAATGAATGCTTGTTTGTTATGTTTACACATGGATTGCTATCTACCTGCCTTAGCAACGATAGTACTATAGTTTGGACTCAGCACCTGTTCACTCAGGGGTTGTTAAGGACAATTAATTACATGGCTCACAGTGGTGAGTGTGTATTACGAACTGCCTTGGGCAGTCAACCCGCTATCATTTGTATTAATAGGAACATGTCGATAACTTACGTGCTTCATTTCACATTGTATACGTGCTGGTTTTGCGTAAATGATTTCGAACTCTATTATATCTATTAAACTTGTATGCTCACCTTTACACTATGTGTATTGACTTTTACTTTAACGTATGTGGCAGGTGCTTTAGATGTTTAAATGCTTGGCGTGCTGTGAAATCGAGGCTAGGAAAGGTCTAGAAGCAAATAAACGAATTGTCTGTATTTAAATTCTGAGTTGTCGAAACAGAACAATTTGTCTTGACTTTGCCTGTAATAACTATGTTACTTTTTATGTCATGGTATGGGACGTGATGTTTTAAATAATTGGTAATCGTAGTTGTTATGGAAACTTCTGGACAATCTGTTTCGCTCAGTGCCACACCCCGATGTTTCCGCCATCGGTTGGGGTGTGACATACTATTCACCCCCTTACGGGTACATGCAACCATACCCTACACAGACATATTCTCCTCAGATGACAGCACCGAGTTATACACAACAGTCACCATACGCGGCCTTCATGCCACCTTGGTGGTCGTTCCCTACCCCACAACAGACGTATGGTCATGCCCGCCTATAGCGGAGCCCGTTTACTACAGGGGAAATACTTCAAGGCCTCGCCTTACTCCTAATGAAGGTCCAAGCACTCAACCAAACTCTACAACGTCCCAGGCTCCAGCCACTCAGGGGAGAAATCTGGAGGGGGTGTATCAACATGTACAACCGATTAACAAAGAAGACGATGACCTTACCAGGCCTTACAAACCGGCGGACGCTACATTCAAGTCTAAATTCACGATAAGAATCGCCGAAACTCCAATCAAGGAAAAACCTAAGATGCCTCAAACAGTGGGTAAGTACGATGGGTTGAATGACCCGGACGAGCATCTGAACTTGTTTAAGAGTGTCGGGGAGGTAGCATGCTGGTCAATGCCTCTTTGGTGTAAGATGTTTGTTCAAACGTTGGTAGGAGCGGCACGCGTTTGGTGGGACGGCCTACCTGTTGGGGAAATTGACAGCTTTGAGGATCTAGTATCCAAGTTTCAGCTACAATTCAGTCAACAGAGACGCCATACAAAAGACAGAAACGAACTCCTCCATATCCGTCGGCGAGATAACGAGACAGTGGAAAGTTTCATAGTCATGTTTCACAAAGAAAGCCTGGCGATCCCAGGAATAACCAACGACCTGGCTTGTGGCGCTTTCTTACAGGGGGTAAATGATGACGAGTTCTTGAGAACGTTGTATGGAAGGGATGGCGTACCCTCAACAATAGACGAGATCTTAAGAATTACCAAAGTGTACGTAGCACAAGAAAAAATGGTAGCGGCAAGTCATGCTGCTAACAGGAAAAAGGAAGCACACAAGAACCAGGAGGACAGGGAACAACGGAACCCTAAAGGTTAAAACAGAGGGGATAGGTTCAAAAAGAACAACCAGTCGGACTCACGGTACGACAGGTCCAGGAGCTCTTTTTCAAGAAACAAACCATCTTCAAGACCAAGGTCCGACTATCCCAACTTGAGCAAAACACCTGCAGAGATCCTTGCTTCTGAAAACTTAAAACTCAATCCTCCGAAGCCGCTGAAGGATTCACCCAATAGAGACACAAGCAAGTACTGTGAGTATCACAAGGGCAATGGTCATGACACTAACGATTGCTATCAGCTAAAGAAGCAGATTGAATATTATGTGAAAACCGGGAAGCTGGCTCACCTAGTTCGAGATATAAACCAGGGCCCGCCCCCCAACAAGGATGACGCTAAGAAGGGGGCGGGCAAAAGGCAGCGGGAACTAAACATGGTATATGGCGATAAAGGGAAAGGGATGAAATGGAGTTTCTCCACACTCGAGCCCTGGATGTTGGCAACTATGACGGTCGAACTGCGTGTTGAGGATCTAAACCTCACCACTGACCCCCTCATCGTATCAGCCGCGATGGGAGATTATAACATGAGAAGAATACTGGTTGACACCGAAAGCTTAGAAGATATAATATACAAACACTGCTACAACAAGATGCAACTCAAAGACAAAAAGCTGCTTAAACAGGTGCACGCCCCTATAAAGGGATTCACTGGAGAGAAAGTCGACCCAATCGGCCAAATTACTTTCCCGGTAACTTTTGGTCCCGCTCCTCGTGAAAGACCATACTTCTTACCTTCCTTGTTGTTCGTGCTGAATCATACCACAATGTCATTATTGGAAGATATACCTTGGGAAAACTAGACGCCGTAGTATCCACAGCACAAGGGTTTATGAAATTCCCCACGCCAAGAGGACTAGCTACGGTTCACCGGGACAAGATAGGCAAGGTTTTGGACACCAAAAGATGTCGCCAGGGACCCACCGGTGCAATCGGCCCAATAAAGATAGGTGTTGAGCACACGCCATCCTGAGCAGACGGTCACAATCGGAGATACTCTATCTCCTGAAACCAAAAATAACTTGAAACAATTGCTGAAAAGAAATGCTGACATTTTTGCTTTTGAGCATTCTGATATGACCGGGATACCTCGGGATAAAGCGGAATACAAACTGGCTACCCTTCCAGGAATCAAACCGGTGGCTAAGGGGAAACGAAGCATGGCCCCTGACCGAAGAGAAGCTGTAATCAAAGAAGTACGAAAATTGATCGAGGCAGGAATCCTACGAGAAATGAAATATCATACATGGGTATCTAACCCTGTAATGGTCAAAAAGCCTGATGGCTCATGAGGATGTGCATTGACTTCAAAGATTTAAATAAGGCTTGTCCAAAGGATGCTTACCCATTGCCGGAAATGGATTTTAAAGTCGATTCCTTGGTCCCTTTCCGGTACAAGTGTTTTCTAGATGCCTACAAGGGTTACCATCAGATCAAGATGTGAAGAGAGGACGAAGAGAAAACAGTGTTTCACACCGATATAGGCATTTTCTGTTACACCAAGATGTCTTTCGGTCTGCGCAATGTCGGGGCCACCTATCAGCGACTCACGGACAAAGCCTTCGAGAAGCAAATTGGCCAAAATTTGGAAGTATACGTCCATGACTTGGTCATCAAGAGCATGGAAGAAAACAGATGCTGGAAGACATCGAAGAAACCTTCCGTAAATTAAGAGAATAGAACATAAAGTTGAACAAAGAAATGTTCATTCGGGGTGGAAGAAGGGAAGTTCCTGGGGGTGGTAGTCACCCGGGATGGCTTCAGAGCCAACCCGGAGAAAGTAACAGCAATAACGCGAATGCCCTCACCCAGGACCTTAAAAGAAGCACAGGCGCTCAATGGGCGGTTGGTTGCTATTAACAGATTCCTAGCGAGACACTCTGAAAGATCTTTACCGTTCATAAAGATATTGAAAGATTGTCTCAATAAAAACAACTTCAAATGGACCAGTGAAGCAGAAGAAGCCTTGCAAGACATGAAACGGTTCATCGAGAAGTTACCCACGATAACATCACCATACCCAAAGGAACTCTTGAAGATGTACTTAGCAGCAGCCCATAACGCCGTGAGCGCAGTACTGATGGTCGAAAGAAATGGCAAACAAACGCCCATATACTACATCGGGCGGGTACTAGCGGGTCCTGAAACGCGGTATCCAACGTTGGAAAAACTGGTACTAGCAATGGTTCACGCCACCAGGCGCCTCAGAAGATACTTCCAGGGTCACCGGGTACAAATCCTAACGAACTATCCCCTACATCAAATTCTCCATAAACCAGAAATATTAGGAAGACTTGCTAAATGGGCAATCGAGTTAGGGGCCCTGGACATCGAGTATCGGAAGCGAACGGCAATCCAAGGGCAGGTGATCGCCGATTTCTTAGCAGAAATAACTGACGAAGAGGTGATTCAAGATCTAGCGGTCAATGACATGGTAGAGTCTAGCACATCCAGGCAAACTTGGAAATTGTACACAGACGGATCCTCAAGCGGAAAAGGGGTAGGTGCGGGCCTCATGCTAATAAGCCCAGATGAAGTCAAACTGATGTATGCTTTGCGATTCGACTTCGAATGTTCCAATAACGAGTCGGAATACGAAGCGCTATTGGCGGGTCTAAGGATGGCTCAGTGTATGGGGGCGATGAGGGTGGACGCATACGTTGACTCTCTGCTGCTCAACAATCAAGTAAATGAAACATACGAAGCCAAAGATGAAACAATGGCGAAATACCTGGCCAAAACTAAGGAACTCATCGCCTCGTTCGACAGTGTCACACTCAATCATGTTCACCGTAGAAGAAATCAGATAGCTGATGCCTTGAGAAAATTAGCTACATCCGGAATGGAAAAGGAGGTGAAGGTAGAAACGCTCCAGTCACTGTCAATAGAACACCAAGAGGTATCCGCGGTAACAGCGGAAGAACCCTATTGGTATGCCCCAGTCTTGAAGTTTCTCACAAAAGGAGAACTGCCGTCTACCAGGTGCGACGCTAAGAAAATACTGATGTGCTAAATGTGGTCTATAAAAACTAAACCTAATCTAAACATCCTAGTTTTAAATTTATAAACTAAGACTCTCTAAATGCTAGACCACTGACAGGCAAGTGTACCTATCGTACGTAATAAAGCCTAATGAAGTCCGAATATCGAACCCACGAGACACTAACGACGCTAAACTAGACTCTGACTCAACTAATTACTTAACTGGTTTTAATTGTTTCGGGGTTTTAATTAACTAATATCTAAATTAAACTAACGCGAGTAAACAAGAGAACAAAACAAGCAAACAAGATGGTGAAGTAACGGGAAGCAGACAATGATGAGAAAGAACTACCCAGGCTTTAAATCCCTATGACTAACCTATAACCTCTAGTCCTGACCAATGACTAAAGCTCCGAATCTACCCAAAAAACCTCCCGCTAAGTATGATCAACCAAAATAGACGATGGAACAAAGTGATGAAGTCCTAAATTGGAAACGACCTGAGCTATCGATACCGAATCCCATGACTGTCAGACTAAAAACAACTATGGTGCTAAAATCCTCCGGTCATGAAGCTAAACCTGTTTAATAATTGAAAACCTAGGAAACCCTAAACGCGAATAAGTAGCCGGATCCGAGCTATCGGTCACCCAAACTACCAAACAACGCCTAGCTAATAACCTAGCAATCCTGACTCGTCTCTAGAGTTGCCAGAAAAGGATGCACACTATACTCAGATGATTTTAATTAATTTAGTTAAACTTGAATTATCTCTAATCTCAAGCTCTAGATCGAAAACTTAATAGATTAACGAACCTAGAATGATCTAAATAGTTCCAGACCAGACTAACAAGATCACCTAACCAAACAACCAATCACAACCAAGACAAACACACAAATTCATAAACAATCACAAAACAGGAATATGTAAATCATCTCAATTTAATCATTAGTCAAAACCGAATAGTCAAAACAATAAATCATAGTTCATCTAGGCTTAGGTAGTATAAAAATTAGCTACTGATGATCAAGAACGAAGCATAAGCATGTTTAAAACAAATAAATTCAGCAAACATGTCTAAATATTCAAATTAATAAAACCTAAACAAATAAACAAAGTCTAACCAAAGAAAAGTAATAAACTGCCAAGTCTTTCTTTAATCTCTAAAGCTTCTCTTCAAAATTCTGCTCCTAAAATCGTCTCTTTAGATGCTTTCTAAGATGTTGCCGTCTGTCACCTTTTTCGTCTCCCTCTAACACAACCGCCAACCACAATTTATGTATGTTGTCCGTCTCAAATTCATATCTTCTTCCAGTATGTATGATCGATTTATTTATAATCTACCCCATTAGGGTTTTTCTTTTAAATATCTTCATATGTTGTATTTATAATCTACTTCATTAGGGTTTTTCTTTTAAATATCCTCATACGTTGAATAATAGAATTTGCATGGCCCAATTCCATCATCTACGTACACATGCTTGGAACGTTATGTGGCGGCCCACTAATACATTCTTTTCATTTTTTCTCTTGTTGACCAACAATTCCAATTGAATAATAAACCCCTTCACGTAAAAAATGCTCTGGGCTTCCTTATTATTATATGATTTGCTTTGGCAGCCCAAAACCAAATGTGAACATTCCATACGACAATTACCTGCACCAAAATTGTCAATGTATTCTTAATATGTTTGTAAATGAATTAATAGCTTCATAGAATAACTCATGACAATCAATTCTTATTTAAATCCCTTTTCTTTTATTTTTACGTGAGCTAATCAAGAACTTTTCCATAACCAATTTCTAATTAAATTTCATTAAATGTGATCTTTAAAGCATTTTAGATCATTTTCTTTTAAAACCATTAAAATCTAAATATGAACCAACTACAAGTGGACTTTAATAAAAATAACCCAAAAACTATTCAAAAGTGTAGGAAATATTTATATAAAATATGTATATTTTAGAGCACATCAAATACAGACGAAGGCCTTACAATATGAGGTGCAAAACGGCATCCTATACAGAAAATCATACATGGGACCGCTATTACGATGCATGTCGCCTTCAGATGCCACATACCTGATCAAAGAGATACACGCCGGTATATGTGGTATTCACGCTGGCCCTCGGGCAATCGTTGCAAAAATTCACAGCGCCGGGTACTATTGGCCTGGGATGCATGAAGACGCGGTAGTGTAACTGAGAAGATGCCGCAGTTGTCAGAAATATGCATCACAAATGCTTCGCCCCAAGAATAACCTGATCCCAGTGACAGCGGCATGGCCTTTTCAAAAGTGGGCGATAGACATCGTGGGACCATTCCCGCTGGCCCCTGGGAAGCTAAAGTACCTGATTGTAGCAATCGACTATTTTACTAAGTGGATCAAGGCAAAACCATTGGCCAAGATTACTACAAAAAACGCCATAAAGTTTCTATGGGAACACGTTGTCTGGCGATACGGACTCCCGCTATACCTTGTAAGCGACAACGGGACACAATTCACAGACAGAATCCTGCAAGACTGGTGTGCAGAACTGTAGATCCAGCAAATTTTCACGTCGGTTGCACATCCACAGGCAAACGGCCAAGTGGAAAGGGCAAACAGAAGTCTATTGGACGGGATCAAAAGACGGCTAGGCTACTAAGGAAGTTCTTGGGTGGAAGAATTGCCAAATGTCCTCTGGCTACACCGAACCATGCCCAAGACAAGCAACAATGAAACCCTATTTAGCCTCACTTATGGCGCGGAGGCAATGATACCGGCAGAGGTAGGGCTACCCTCTCTAAGACGCATAACCACTGATGATGATAATGATAGGCTCTTGTGGGAATGCCTGGATCTGCTGGATGAACGGCATGAAGCAGCCGCCATCAACGAAGCAAAGTACAAGAAAGCCTTAGAGAAATACTATAATCAGCGTGTGGCTAAGCAAACCTTTAAGGAGGGCGATTATGTCATGCGGGATAATGAGGCAAGTAGGGCGGAACCCACAGGCAAGCTGGGGCCCAACTGGGAAGGCCCTTACATCGTCCAAGATGATCTAGGCAAGGGAGAATACCGCCTATCCAGACTTGACGGTACGGCAATCCCACGCAGCTGGAACGCTGCTCAATTAAAGAAGTGTTACATGTAGACTTCCGCCCCTAACGGCGGAATAGACAATCTCTCATTTTTTTGCAAGTGTAATCCATCATATACGATGTCTCTTTCTTTTATCAGTCATTAATAAAAGTTTTCTTTTATATTCTTTTTGTCATCTACATACACACAGAATATTACCACCGTATTTAAACTGAATTTTACAGTACAAAACATTACCACCGCATTGAACTGCATATCACGGTAAAAAACATCTCTGACACGAAATATTTTTTCATAATAACGAAGTCAGATGATCAAATTATACAGGGCTAAAAGTGGGTATCTTGGTAATAGATACATCAACCACTACAAATGTGACAACTCGAGTTTCCGACTTTCATTTTCGCATTAAGTGCCCGTTGACTTTGACTGTGTAGTTGTTTGACTTGTTTAACTTGTAACTGTATACGTTATTTTGTAATGAACGCATTGTGGTTGCATGATTTTGTGTTTGGCTGTATATCATGAAACACCTGTTGAAAACTTAAACTGTTTAAAACATGAAAGGACCCGACGAAACAGACTGTTTCGCCATATACATCCCGACGAAACTGATATGTTTCGCCATCAAGCATCTCGACGAAACAGTGTGTTTCGCCATAGCACTTCACGACGAAACAGAATGTGTTTCGTCGGCCCATTGATTCGCAAAGCCCATTAAGGGCCCAGAACGGTAATTCGTGGATATTAAGTGAAACCGACTTCCTGTTTCACACTTTTAACAAAAATAGAAACCCTAGAACTCTCTCTTTTGAAAAGGCGATACCCATCATCAACCATCATCTTCTCTCTCGAATCCTCCCTTGTTCACCCCGAATATCTCGGTTAGTGCGTGCTTGTCTAAATCGGTTTCTTTGTCCCTTGATTTCTTTATACATGTTGTGTTTATGCTTGATTTCTGGATTATAGGAGGGTATGTTGATGATACTCGGTTCTGAATGTTGTTTATATGGCCTGATTCTGAATACACCTTAGTATCTTGATAGGGATCGATGATATGATGTTGTATGTTAATCTATATGTTGTACACATAACCTAGGGTTCGTGCTAGACGTTAAGAACTGTGATGCTTATGTTATGATGATGATACGATGTTTCTGTGTTGTATGATTTCTGTATGATTGAGGAATTGCTGTTTTACGGCTGTCGAGTTTATGTGTTTTTCGCATCTGCTGTAACTGATGTCTGCGAAACTGAACTGTTCGACGAAACAGAACTCTCGGCGAAACAGAATGTGTTTCGCCAAAAGTAGTCGACGAATCAGAAGTTCTGTTTCGCCAGGGGACACCTCGACGAAACAGAATGTGTTTCGTCAATATTGTGATTCGTCGCTATCTGTGTTTCGCCGACATGCGTGTTTCGCCGAATAGCTGATCTGTGCAGTAACTTGAGTTAATTCTGTTAAGTGTTAACTGGAATATTTAACTGCTGTTAAGTGTAGCCATCTGGTATATGATTGTGATTACGTGCTACATGTTTATACGTGCGAACAACTTGAATGCAAACTGATTATGTATACGTGCATACCTTAGGACGTGATTGATTAACCGTGAGCACATACTTAGCATACCGAGCGAAACAAGGTGAGTTCACACTTCTACCAAGGCATGGGATTCCCGGGGTTGGTAATGGGTTGATTGATTGTTTATGTTTAAGAGTTATTGAAATTACATACCATTGGCCTCGGGAGAGGAAGGTCAATGGTAGATACTACTAGACTAATGATACATATATTTCTCTTCGCAAACATGCCTGGAATGGCCGCGAACTATACTAGAACGAATCTTCGCAAACATGCCTGGAATGGCCGCGAACTATACTTTAATCTTCGCAAACATGCCTGGAGGGCCGCGATACAAATATAACTAGTCTATAAAACATGGGAAACCCCCACTAAACTTCGCAAACATGCCTTGAGGGCCGCGATGCTATTGCAAACGATTTACGAAATGGACATTATAACTAAATAACCAACTGTGAACTCGCTCAACTAGTTGTTGACTCTCTGTTACATGCCTTGCAGGACCATAGGTACTTTTGGAGCTTGCACGGGAGGCACAGTCGTTGTGGACATGGTTCGTGAATGTGATGTTAAACATTATAACATTTTGTACTTAAACTTATGTTGGGTTTTACTTTAAATGCTTCCGCTACACACTTGTTTATATTTGGTTTTGTAAACACCTATCGTATTGATGAATGACTTTTGATATGAATATACTTATGTTCAATATGATTGGTGGCTTGATCCTGGTCATGTCACGCCTCCAAGCGGTGGTACTCCGCGTGTGGATTTTTGGGGGTGTGACAGATTGGTATCAGAGCCATTGGTTATAGAGAACTCGGTTTTAATAAGGGGAAAACGTTTTTATTAAAACCAGACTATAACCAGAACAGTGCTCAACGATCCACAACGACGCCTCGCTCCACGTGCAAGACTCATCACTCTAGGTAACATGGTACATGTCTTATTGCCTACTTGCTAGAATTGCATAGAACTTTGCTCCGGGTATGCTTAGGTTAACTTGACACTATTGCATGAGAACACTTGTGTGATTATTCCCTTTTGTTATCGCACTACTCGCGAACCTCTCTCACTTATGTCATATTTACTATGAAGATCATGTCTGGACGTATCAACATGACGCAAGCCCAACTGACGGCTCTTATTAACGAGCGAGTTGCTGAGGCACTTGCAGCCGCACAAGCAGGAGGTATACCCTGCAGTTGTAACTCACACTAGGATCTTTAGATCCTACACTCCTGAACCAACTCTTGTGTTTAAATCTTGTACTGGATTCTTATATACAACAGGTCAGCACGCTCAGCCACCTGTTTGTACCTTCAAAACTTTCATGGACTGTCGTCCTACTACTTTTAGTGGCACGGAAGGAGCGGTTGGACTCCTCCATTGGTTTGAGAAGCTCGAGTCCGTATTCGAAATGTGCGAATGCCCTGAGGCTCGCAGGGTGAAGTACGCCACTGGTACACTAGAAGGCATTGCGCTGACTTGGTGGAATGCGCAAGTGCAGATGTTAGGATTGGCTGTTGCTAACGCCACACCCTGGAATGATTTCAAGGATTTGATTAAAGAGGAATACTGTAGCCGTGATGATATTCATAAGCTGGAGGTAGAGTTTTATCACTTGAAAATGACTGGGTCAGAAATTGAAGCGTACACCAGAAGATCGAATGAGTTGGCTATTCTGTGTCCTACTATGGTGGACCCTCCCATTAAGCGTATCGAACTGTATCTCAATGGCCTGGTACCGGAGATTCAAAGCCACGTAACCTCAGCGAATCTTAACACTATTCAACAGATCGTCAAGCTAGCTCATCGCCTCACCGATCAGGCGGTGGAACAGAACAGGCTGCCTAAACGTATCAGCGCTACTACCGCTACCACTCCAGTTACTCCTGCTATTCCCAGTGACAACAAGCGGAAATGGGAAGGGGATTCTAGCAGAGGTTCAGCTACTGTACAGTCTCAAGCACAACAACAGCGTAAGACTAGTGATTACCAGAGTCCGAGTCAGCAATCGTCTGGTGGTCAGGGGCAGAGTGGATATCGGGGAACTCATCCACTGTGTAACAGGTGCAACAAACACCACAGTGGTCAGTGTCGTAAAGGCCGCTGTCAAAGATGTCTAAGGGTAGGTCATGAAGCTAAAGATTGCAGGAGCTCAAGGCCTGCGAATCAGAACCAGCAACAACAGTCACCCGTTCCACGAAACCAGTCACAGCAACAACAGCAAGGAAATAAGGTATGCTTTCAGTGTGGGGCTGAAGGTCATTTCAAGCGGAACTGCCCCCAGTTAAACCAGAATCAGAATAACAACAACAATAATCAGGGCAGTGGGAACAACAATGGGGGAAACAACAACAACAGTGGTGCAAAGGGTCGTATGTTTGTGATTGGTCAGAGTGACGCAAGGAATGATCCTAATGTGGTTTCGGGTAAGTTTCTTCTCGACGACTTTTATGTTACTGTATTATTTGATTCGGGTGCGGATACCAGTTATATGTCTCTGAAAGTTAGTAAAATGCTTAAACGCGCACCAACACTGTTAAGCACCAAACATGTCGTAGAGTTAGCTAACGGTAAAAGTCTAGAGGCCACACACATAGTTCAGGGTTGTAATCTTATCCTCGCTGGTCAGACTTTCTCTATCGATCTCATTCCTATAACTCTGAGTAGTTTCGACATTGTCATCGGTATGGATTGGTTATCCCAACAGCAAGCAGAGATCCTATGCAAGGAAAAGATCATTCGTATTCCTCGTGCTGGCAAAGAACCTCTTGAAGTTCAAGGCGACAAGAGTGGTGTCGTGAGTGGCATCATCTCCTTCTTGAAGGCTCAGAAGTGTCTGCGAAAGGGCCACATAGCTATTTTAGCCCTCGTTACTGATACATCGACGACAGAGAAAAAGATTGGGGATATTCCTGTAGTACGCGACTTTCCTCAGGTATTTCCTGAAGAGTTACCTGGGTTACCGCCTCATCGCCAGGTCGAATTTCAGATCGAGCTAGCTCCAGGAGCAGCACCTATAGCTCGAGCGCCATACCGCTTAGCTCCAACTGAACTGGAAGAACTGTCTAAGCAATTACAAGAACTCTTGGAGAAGGGTTTCATACGTCCTAGCTCTTCGCCATGGGGAGCTCCAGTATTATTTGTAAAGAAGAAAGACGGTACTTTTCGTATGTGCATAGATTACCGTGAACTGAACAAGGTGACGGTGAAGAACCGTTATCCACTTCCACGTATCGACGACTTATTCGACCAGTTGCAAGGGTCGAGCTATTACTCAAAGATTGATCTAAGGTCGGGTTACCATCAACTGAGAGTCCGGGATGAGGACGTCTCCAAGACAGCATTCAGAACTCGCTACGGCCATTACGAGTTTTTGGTCATGCCATTCGGGCTAACGAACGCGCCTGCGGTTTTCATGGATCTTATGAACAGGGTGTGCAAACCTTATCTTGACAAGTTTGTTATTGTTTTCATTGACGACATCCTGATTTATTCAAAGAATCGGGAGGAACACGAGCAGCACTTACGACTTATTTTGGAACTCCTTCGAACGGAACAGCTGTACGCTAAGTTTTCAAAATGCGACTTCTGGCTTCGTGAAGTCCACTTTCTAGGCCACGTGGTAAACAAGGATGGGATACATGTTGATCCATCCAAGGTAGATTCGATCAAGAACTGGCCTGCACCTAGCACACCAACAGAAATACGCCAATTCTTGGGTTTGGCGGGTTATTATAGACGGTTTATCAAAGACTTCTCAAAGATTGCACAGCCGCTTACATTACTGACACAGAAAGGTATTGCCTACCGTTGGAGTGATACACAGGATACAGCGTTTCGGCACTTAAAGGATAGACTTTGTAGCGCACCTATCCTCTCCTTGCCTGAAGGCACGGACGACTTTGTAGTCTACTGCGATGCATCTATCCAAGGTCTTGGATGTGTGTTGATGCAACGGGATAAAGTTATTGCTTATGCTTCGCGCCAACTTAAGATTCACGAATGGAATTACACTACGCACGATTTAGAGCTTGGAGCTGTTGTTTTTGCGCTCAAGATATGGCGACATTACCTGTATGGCACCAAGTGCACCATCTACACCGATCACAGGAGCCTCGAATATATTTTCAAGCAGAAAGACTTGAACATGCGACAACGTCGATGGGTCGAGTTACTGAACGATTACGAATGTGCTATAAAGTATCATCCGGGCAAAGCCAATGTGGTGGCCGACGCCCTCAGTCGAAAGGATACTATACCTAGACGTGTACGAGCGTTGCAACTCACTATTCAGTCTAGTCTTCCTTCACAGATACGAGATGCTCAGGTAGAAGCATTGAAACCGGAAAACGTCAGGGCTGAAGCCCTACGCGGCTCAAGACAACGGTTAGAACAAAGGGCAGACGGCGCCTATTATGTAACCGGACGCATCTGGGTCCCACTCTATGGCAACCTTCGCGAGCTTGTAATGGATGAAGCTCATAAGTCTCGCTACTCAGTACATCCTGGTTCAGATAAGATGTACCACGACCTCAGAACTACATATTGGTGGCCTAGCATGAAGGCCCACATAGCAACTTACGTTAGAAAGTGTTTGACTTGTGCAAGAGTCAAAGCAGAATATCAGAAACCATCAGGCCCACTCCAGCAACCTGAGATACCACAATGGAAATGGGAGCAAATTTCCATGGATTTTGTTACTGGTCTACCCAGATCTCAACGTGGGAATGATACTATTTGGGTGATCGTGGATCGACTCACAAAGTCTGCTCACTTCTTGGCTATCAAGGAAACGGATAAGTTCTCCACTCTAGCAGACATATACCTTAAGGAAGTTGTCTCGAGGCACGGGGTGCCCACATCTATTATCTCTGATCGTGATGCACGTTTTACTTCAGAACTGTGGCAAGCAATGCACAAATCTTTTGGCTCTCGATTAGACATGAGCACAGCTTATCATCCTCAGACAGATGGGCAATCTGAGCGCACTATTCAAACTCTAGAAGACATGCTTCGGGCGTGCGTAATTAACTTTGGCAAGGGCTGGGAAAAGCATCTGCCACTTGTGGAATTTTCATACAACAACAGTTACCACACCAGCATTAAAGCTGCTCCATTTGAGGCATTGTACGGGCGTAAATGCCGATCACCTCTTTGTTGGGCAGAGGTGGGTGACAGTCAGATCACAGGTCCAGAAATGGTAGTTGACACTACTGAAAAGATTGCTCAAATACGACAACGCATGGCGGCAGCACGTGACCGTCAGAAAGTATACGCCGATAAAGACAGGAAAATACTCGAATTTCAAGTTGGGGATCGAGCATTACTCAAAGTTTCACCCTGGAAGGGTGTTGTTCGTTTTGGCAAACGAGGCAAACTCAATCCACGATATGTTGGACCATTTGAAGTCATAGAGAAAATAGGCAAAGTGGCCTACAGACTGAACTTACCAGCTGAACTCAGTGCAGTTCACAACGTTTTTCACGTGTCGAATCTGGAGAAGTTTCAGTCAGATGAGACCCACATAGTTCCTCTGAAGGAGCTCACTATCGACGAACAATTGCATTTCGTCGAGGAACCAGTTGAAATCATGGACCGGGATGTTAAGGTCCTCAAGAACACTAGAATACCTCTTGTTCGAGTTCGTTGGAACTCCCGTCGTGGCCCAGAGTTTACCTGGGAACGCGAAGACCAAATGGAACTCAAATATCCCCAGTTGTTCGAAAACAATGCAACTACTAATGAGGCTGAAGCTACTACAGAAGTTCGGGATGAAATCCCAACTCAACGGGGGGATGATGTGACACCCCAGGAAAACCAGTAAACGATAACTTACCTAGCTTCCTCAGTAACCGCATGCTAAATTTCGGGACGAAATTTCTTTCAAGTTGGGGATAATGTGACAACTCGAGTTTCCGACTTTCATTTTCGCATTAAGTGCCCGTTGACTTTGACTGTGTAGTTGTTTGACTTGTTTAACTTGTAACTGTATACGTTATTTTGTAATGAACGCATTGTGGTTGCATGATTTTGTGTTTGGCTGTATATCATGAAACACCTGTTGAAAACTTAAACTGTTTAAAACATGAAAGGACCCGACGAAACAGACTGTTTCGCCATATACATCCCGACGAAACTGATATGTTTCGCCATCAAGCATCTCGACGAAACAGTGTGTTTCGCCATAGCACTTCACGACGAAACAGAATGTGTTTCGTCGGCCCATTGATTCGCAAAGCCCATTAAGGGCCCAGAACGGTAATTCGTGGATATTAAGTGAAACCGACTTCCTGTTTCACACTTTTAACAAAAATAGAAACCCTAGAACTCTCTCTTTTGAAAAGGCGATACCCATCATCAACCATCATCTTCTCTCTCGAATCCTCCCTTGTTCACCCCGAATATCTCGGTTAGTGCGTGCTTGTCTAAATCGGTTTCTTTGTCCCTTGATTTCTTTATACATGTTGTGTTTATGCTTGATTTCTGGATTATAGGAGGGTATGTTGATGATACTCGGTTCTGAATGTTGTTTATATGGCCTGATTCTGAATACACCTTAGTATCTTGATAGGGATCGATGATATGATGTTGTATGTTAATCTATATGTTGTACACATAACCTAGGGTTCGTGCTAGACGTTAAGAACTGTGATGCTTATGTTATGATGATGATACGATGTTTCTGTGTTGTATGATTTCTGTATGATTGAGGAATTGCTGTTTTACGGCTGTCGAGTTTATGTGTTTTTCGCATCTGCTGTAACTGATGTCTGCGAAACTGAACTGTTCGACGAAACAGAACTCTCGGCGAAACAGAATGTGTTTCGCCAAAAGTAGTCGACGAATCAGAAGTTCTGTTTCGCCAGGGGACACCTCGACGAAACAGAATGTGTTTCGTCAATATTGTGATTCGTCGCTATCTGTGTTTCGCCGACATGCGTGTTTCGCCGAATAGCTGATCTGTGCAGTAACTTGAGTTAATTCTGTTAAGTGTTAACTGGAATATTTAACTGCTGTTAAGTGTAGCCATCTGGTATATGATTGTGATTACGTGCTACATGTTTATACGTGCGAACAACTTGAATGCAAACTGATTATGTATACGTGCATACCTTAGGACGTGATTGATTAACCGTGAGCACATACTTAGCATACCGAGCGAAACAAGGTGAGTTCACACTTCTACCAAGGCATGGGATTCCCGGGGTTGGGAATGGGTTGATTGATTGTTTATGTTTAAGAGTTATTGAAATTACATACCATTGGCCTCGGGAGAGGAAGGTCAATGGTAGATACTACTAGACTAATGATACATATATTTCTCTTCGCAAACATGCCTGGAATGGCCGCGAACTATACTAGAACGAATCTTCGCAAACATGCCTGGAATGGCCGCGAACTATACTTTAATCTTCGCAAACATGCCTGGAGGGCCGCGATACAAATATAACTAGTCTATAAAACATGGGAAACCCCCACTAAACTTCGCAAACATGCCTTGAGGGCCGCGATGCTATTGCAAACGATTTACGAAATGGACATTATAACTAAATAACCAACTGTGAACTCGCTCAACTAGTTGTTGACTCTCTGTTACATGCCTTGCAGGACCATAGGTACTTTTGGAGCTTGCACGGGAGGCACAGTCGTTGTGGACATGGTTCGTGAATGTGATGTTAAACATTATAACATTTTGTACTTAAACTTATGTTGGGTTTTACTTTAAATGCTTCCGCTACACACTTGTTTATATTTGGTTTTGTAAACACCTATCGTATTGATGAATGACTTTTGATATGAATATACTTATGTTCAATATGATTGGTGGCTTGATCCTGGTCATGTCACGCCTCCAAGCGGTGGTACTCCGCGTGTGGATTTTTGGGGGTGTGACAACAAAAGAAAGGTATTTTGGTAATAAATACATACAACTATCGAACAAAACCAAGTACTTGTCTCTGTTGTCAAAAACCAAGATACGGTGTCACGCCACCAATCATATTGAACTCATAGGTATATTTAAACAAAACTTTCATTTATTAACACTAAGTGTTACAACGTTACAAATATTTCACAGTAAACAGCGGAAGCATAAATCGTTCGTTAAGTGTTTATAAACAATATGTAAAAAAAGCATTGGTTTGGTGTTACGATTCCATGTATCTCGACCCATGACCACTCCAGCCTCCCAGACAGCAAGTACCAATCAATATGCACCTGAAGGCCTGCAAGGCATGTAACAACGAATCAACAACAAAGTTGAGCGAGTTCACAGTTGGTTGTCCAGTTTAAAGTTGTTTCAAAAATCATAAGTTCATTCGAAAACCAGTAGTTAATCAGTTCCTTGTTTCCCAAACCAAAACCATAACCAGTGGGGGCTACCCCATGTTGTAAACCACTAGACTAGTTATATATATTGGCGTCCTTCCCAATCCGAGGACGGAGGTACGTATTCTACCCAACCGAGAATATGCAGGTTAAATGTAGGCGTCCTTCCCAATCCGAGGGCAGTGGTACGTATTCTTCCCAATCTGAGAATACGCAGGTTTAGTGTAGGCGTCCTTCCCAATCCGAGGACGGAGGTACGTATTCTTCCAAATCCTAGAATACGCAGGTTTAGCGTAAGCGTCCTTCCTAATCCGAGGACGGAGGTACGTATTCTTCCCAATCCGAGAATACGCAGGATTAAATGTAGCCTATTAGTGGTGAATATACAGGTTTCATCTTAGCTTCTTAATCCCATTCCCAACCCACCGGGAATCCCATGCCTTAATAATGTGAACTCAACTTTGGTTGCTCGGTTTGACTCTTAAAAATAGCTAACAGTCAAGGTCGGTCAATCACGTCCTAGTACGATTACCAGTTAGTCCATTAGTGGTTTCAAATAGGGCACAAAGTTCCTACACGTATCTAGCACGTAGCACATTTAATCATACAATGCTAATTATCACAACATAGTTTAGCGACGACACGAGTATCACAAAAGGTTCAAAATACCCTTCAATAAAATTCAGCAATATAATGCATTTTCGGCAGTTTTCGGATTGTTATCCGGAATTGCTCGTGTACAACAAAATTCCCAAAAAAATACAGAATGTGTTAAACGATCTAATTATTATTGTGTCAAAATCTTGGGATCCAATTCATCACCAATTATTTTATAAAATTCATTTACCGAGCTGCAATCAGATTCGTCACTTTCTGACTGCAGTCCACGGAAAAATTCATCGTAAGTCCGATTGACGAAATTCCAGTTGGAGAATTACAACAACATCAGTGGCCATCTACAGTACAAATTTCATAGCAAAACTCCAATTACGCAGCAAGTTATGACCCAAAACATATGACCCATTTACTGCAGATTTTCGCAGCTTCAGTGTTTGTTCGTAAATAATTCGTTAAACATATCAAACGGTGTCGAAAAATTATGATTCCAGTGCCATATGATTCGTATTTCAAAATAACACGTTATAGACTCAAGAAACTCCAATTTTCGTTAAGTTATGATTCGGTTACATCGAAACGAATTCGGCGGTAACTGTTGGACAGCTTCTAGTTTTTCAGCTTTTAATGTTCTAACGCGAGTTCTATTGGTTCCGATTACATGTTTTCGCAACTATACGAACACAATCAATCATTCACAGCAGGTTATAAGTTATCTACATCAAATTCATCATATGAAATCGTCACGATCATTGCGCATGTCAGTCCCTCGCCATACATATATGTCTATGTATGCACGTACAACACTACTAGTAATCATATGCAATTCTCATGGATACTAAACTAGAAATTTACATCTTAAACAGTAAGATGAACACCATTCAGAAAAACACAGCCAACTACATGCATTAAAAATCATACATTAACATCTATTAAAATCGCAATTTACATGTTTCAAGCCGTAAATCAAAACTCTAGCGACACAACCAAACCCATGTTCAAGTATAGCATTGAAAACCATAATATCTTGCAATCCTAATGTACACGTATCATCAAAGAACAGAAAAAAATGCAGCTAATCATTGACGGATTTATAACCAAAATCTAATATAAATCATAGAACTATAATCCAAACTCGATATACATATACCTAGCGATGGAGGGGATCACGAATGAGCCTTGAACCAAACACCAAAATACCGAAAGCCTTGGGTGGTCTTGTTCTTCGTCGACAGTAGCAAGAGAAAAGGAAAAAGTGACAGTTCGCAAGTTAGGGTTAGGATTTGAAAGTGTTATGGTGCCACATGCAACTAATACGTAATTAAGGTATGCCTTGGGGCGGTTTGTGATAATTGGGTTGAAAACAAAGAAATCCAAGAAAAGGTGAAAGTGGGCTTCTGGGGTTGGGGTTTGGGCCAATGTGGCTGACAAAAGACAACAGGGAATGGAGGTGTGTATGGTAGCAACATATTAATATTTATTATTATTTTTTTTACAATCAATAATAAGAATATAGTTAAGCACCAATAAGACTAATATAATATATATTAATCAAGTTACGGTTCGAGCCTCGTGAGTTTTGAGTTACGCGAGTATGCCATGGTTCAAACGGTTCGGGTCGGATCAACGCGATATGGATAAAATATAATTAATTCATCAAATCAAATAAATACGTATGATTTGATTTATAAAAGTGAAACAAATGGGTTACCTCAAAGTTACGGGTTGTCACATCATCCCCAAGTTGAAAGAAATCTCGTCCCGAAATTTAGCACGTAGTCACTGAGGAAGCTAGTTAGGTTGCGTGGTTTCCTGTGTTTCCTGGGGTATCACATGATCCCCCCGTTGGTTTGGAACTTCGTCCCAAAATTCTGCAGTAGCTTCAGTAGTGGACTCACTTTCCTTAAACAACTGGGGATACTTGCGTTTCATTTGGTCTTCTTGTTCGCATGTGAATTCTGGGCCACGACGGGAGTTCCAACGAACTCGAACAACAGGTATCCTGGTGCGTTTGAGAATCTTGACCTCCCGGTCCAAGATTTCCACTGGTTCATCGATAAATGACAACTGATCGTCGATGGTGAGCTCTTTGAAAGGAACTATGAGAGTTTCATTTGATAGACACTTCTTCAGATTCGACATATGGAATATGTTGTGAACTCCACTGAGTTCTTAGGGTAGATTCAATCTGTAGGCCACCTTGCGAATTCTCTCTGTGATATCGAAAGATCCAACATATCGCGGGTTGAGTTTGCCTCGTTTACCAAAACGAACTACACATTTTTCATGGTGAGACCTTTAAGTAGTGCTCAATTCCTAACCTGGAACTCGAGTGCTTTCCTGTGCTTATCAACGTAGCTTTTCTGACGGTCACGAGCTGCCGCCATCTATTGCCGTATCTAAGCAGCCTTCTCTGTTATGTCTACGACGGGTTCTGGGCCAGTGATTTGGCTGTCGTCAACCTCTGCCCAACAAAGAGATGATCGACACTCCCGTCCGTACAATGCCTCGAACGGAGCAGCATTGATGCTGGTGTGATAACTGTTGTTATACAAAAACTCCACTAAAGGTAGATGCCACTCCCAGCCGTTAACAAAGTCGATTACACATGCTCGAAACATGTCTTCAAGAATTTAGATGGAGCGTTCAGTCTGCCCATCCGTCTGTGGATGATATGTTGTGCTCATGTCTAAACGTGAGCCAAAGGATTTGTGCATCGCTTGCCACAAATCAGATGCAAATCGTGGGTCGCGATCAGAGATAATGGAGGTTGGCACCCCGTGCCTAGCAACCATTTCCTTCAGGTAGATGACTGCAAGTGTAGAAAAACTTATCCGTTTCCTTGATGGCTAGAAAGTGTGCTGGTTACGCGAGACAATCAAAGATTATCCAGGTGATATTGTTTCCGTTTCGAGGTGTAAGTAGACTAGCGACCAAATCCATGGCAGTATGTTCTCATTTCATGTGGGTATTATTGGTTGCTGATACTTCACTTTGACTTTCCCACAAGTCAATCCATCATTCACATACCTAACTACGTAGGCCTTCATGCCCGATCACCAGTACAAGGTTTATTAATCCGAATGCCTCTCATCAAAACTCAGACGGCTAGAATATGGAAGCTGGTGTGCTTTGCTCAACACGAGTTCCCTACAGTTGTCGTATAATGAGACCCACATTCATTCCATGAGGTAACGAGTATCGTCTGACCTGTCAAAGGTTGCTTCTCCATGCGCCGCATGGGTTCAACTTGAAAGTCCTCTTCTTTCAGTTCTCCAGTTTGAACAGAGCGAGTCTGATTAGGTAAGTTAGAGTCGATATTGAGCTGCAAAGCCCGTGCACGTTCAAGTTTCATAGTTGTAATCATCCTAAGTTCCCTCTAGCGATGCCATTAACTGATTTAGCTCTTTCGAAGCCAAGGTACACGGGAGGCCCTTGTGATCGGTCTAAATAACGCATCTGGTACCGTCCAAGTGATGCCTCCATCTAAAATCCCAAGACCACGGTTTTCACCCCCAGTTGTGTGTCGTGAAGTTCCTCTTGGTAACTCCATCACGTAAGTCATCACTATCTCGTGCTGCGTCGGTGTGTAAACATTGCAGAGTTGGGATTCGAAAGCTGAAAAAATGTCCTCCTATTTTGTCTTTCATGAACACAGCACCCTACTGTGTTAAAGAGATTTAAGCTGCACGATCTTCGAAAATCTTGTGGTGAATCTGCGGTAGAGTCTAGTGTGACCAAGAAATGGCTGCATCCTCGAAGGGATCTTTGGTGTCGAACAATATCTGACGAAATGGGTCTTTAGCGAGATCCACGTGTATTCCCACTTCGTTGATCATATGACCAAAAGGGTATCTCTCGAATCCAGAAGTTACCTTTAACAAGACGTCGCGTGGAGTGGCTCCTTCCTCAGGAGCTCTAAAATAAAATACAAATGCCGCCCATGATGTTCCTTCCTCTTGGAAATGATCCAGAACGTTGTCCATAAATACGGTCGATTCATGTAGTCCAAAAAGCTGCTGATGTGTTGATTAACCCAATGGTCATGGTGTACAAAGTCGCAATGGCCGTATTGCGTTCGATATGCCGTTTCTGGAACATTCTCCTCTTGGTCTCCCGTCACTACTTGGTCGAGGCAAACAGTTCTTGATTGTCACCTTGCTGAGTTCTGGATAATCAGTACACATATGAAAAGGCTTTATCTTCCCGAATATAGCTGGGACAACCCAAAGCGAACAAAAACTATGTCCAATAAAATTCTTGTCCAACAGTTCCTGTAGATAGTCCTTGGAACCCTCCTGGTGCAAGACGGTATGTAGCACGGGTAATCAGGACTGCCCCTGTCGTGAGATCAAACTGAGATTCTGCCTAACAGTGGTGGAAGTAAGTCTGAAAGCTCCTCGGGTAGCACACTGAGAGGAAACACGAACAATTAGTGGATCCTCGATCCTCTTTTCCTTAGCCTCAACATCAGTATCGGTTGCTAACGTAGCGGGGTGATCCCTCCGTAGACACTTCTGGGCCTTCATAGTTGAAATGGCGCTAACCTTTGTACCACTCTGTTGCTTTAGAACAAATAACGATTCTCCACACAAAATTTTCTCCTCACAAGGTATGTCTGCGCGATTTCTGGATAACCAATCCATACTAACTACTGTAATGTAACCATCAGGGGTAGTAGAAGGAAGGGCGATGTTGAACACTTGTCCCACAAGGTCGAGTTTGCATCCCAACAAACCTATGAGGTTTCGATTGTCTTGCCCTCAGTCAATTCCACAACAGGTTCGGCTTCAAGAAGAGTCAGGGTTAAACAGAACAGAGACGAAGCGATTAGCTACTCATACTAGCTACCATGTTGCTGTTATGCCTGGCGTCGCTCACGCCAATCCTATATGCCCTTCCACAAGCACCACTACCAGTGTTGTTACGATCACGTGGATTTCCCAATACTGTTGTCGTTCCCTTGGTTGTTGACATCTTGACCCAGCAACAGCCAATCCTTGTCAATGTCATCTTCGTTTCCATGCTGCAGACTACGACAACGAGTACCTTGATGTTGCTGCAGCTGTTGCCTCCAATGCCGTTGCTTGAAACAAAAAACCCTACGATCTTTCATCGACAGGGTCAATCTTTTCGTATTCCGTGCCACGTTCTAAGGCGCTACCCCCTTGTGCTGGCAGCTTCACGTTCCATACCATGGTCATCTGTCATCGCTTATGTCCCGATTAATTCGTAAGAGTTGACTCCCATGAGTCGTTGTCAAGGGTTAGGGACTCAATTGAAGCCTATTCGCTGGTGCTTGTTGTCAGTAATCAGGGTCGTCAAGGTACTGAGGTCGGTAAAGCACTACGCTCAACCTCCTGTCCATCGATGTTGCAAGTTGTTTGAGTATTACACGGTCTGTTACGAGAGTGTTGCAGAAGTGATCACACTTAGGGATCTATGACGTCAATACTTGAGTTCCAGCAAATGAAAAGGTGTAAGAAAGATATCGATCAATCATTCAACGCCGCGACATCCAACTCAGGGATGTTCGTATAAGCACCTAACATTCTACACGGTTCGCTAGGTGTTCCGATGGGTGTTCAGGTAATACTCGATAGCATCGAGATTCGAAGGGATCTAGAGATGAATGAAAATTTCGCGTTCGAGTAGGGGACATTCACTGCTATGACCCCTATAAGTTTGTTAGGTTTCACACCGATCACATAATGGAACAAAACCCCTTTTTCCACTTGTTAAGACTCACTGGGACTTGTATGCACCCCACATTATTATTATGTGTGCACCCACAATAATATTGTGATTTGCATGCTCATCTCAGCTCCTCTTAACTCATGTCAAATGGTTCCTCAAACTCGAGGAGCAAACAAAGAGCATCACAAAGCATAAGTCATGAATGTTTAGGGAATTACCACCCTATTAGTCACATAACACATGCAAGTAATACATAAATTCGAACTGTTGTGCTAAACGTGCAATCACATGCAATATCATATGTAAGTGCTCACTAGTTATGCGGTGCAATGAGTATACGAGAGATGAACCTTCCAATCTGGAGCGGAGTGTCATGGTCGTATTCACGTTTTCAGAACTGTTCGGTCATAGTCTGGTTTTACAAAAACGTTTTTCCTCTTTTTAAAACCTAGTTCACTATAACCAATGGCTCTGATACCAATCTGTCACACCCCCAAAATACCACATGCGGGAACCCCCGCAAGGCGTGTGACGTACCAGGATCTAGCCACCAATCATATTGAACTCATAGGTATATTTAAATAAAACTTTCATCTATTAACATTAAGTGTTACAACGTTACAAATATTTCACAGTAAACAGCGGAAGCATAATTCGTTCGTTAAGTGTTTATAAACAATATGTAAAAAAACCATTGGTCTGGTGTTGCGATTCCATGTATCTCGACCCATGACCACTCCAGCCTCCCAGACAGCAAGTTCCAATCAATATGTACCTAAAGGCCTACAAGGCATGTAACAACGAATCAACAACAAAGTTGAGCGAGTTCATAGTTGGTTGTCCAGTTTAAAGTTGTTTCAAAAATCATAAGTTCGTTTGAAAACCAGTAGTTAATCAGTTCCTTGTTTCCCAAACCATAACTATAACCAGTGTTGGCTACCCCATGTTGTAAACCACTAGACTAGTTATATATATTGGCGTCCTTCCCAATCCGAGGACGGAGGTACGTATTCTACCCAACCGAGAATACGCAGGTTAAATGTAGGCGTCTTTCCCAATCTGAGGACGGTGGTACGTATTCTTCCCAATCCCAGAATACGCAGGTTTAGTGTAGGCGTCCTTCCCAATCCGAGGATGGAGGTACGTATTCTTCCAAATCCGAGAATACGCAGGTTTAGCGTAAGCGTCCTTCCCAATCCGAGGATGGAGGTACGTATTCTTCCCAATCCGAGAATACGCAGGATTAAATGTAGTCTATTAGTGGTGAATATATAGGTTTCATCTTAGCTTCTTAATCCCATTCCCAACCCACCGGGAATCCCATGCCTTAAGAGTGTGAACTCACCTTTGGTTGCTCGGTTTGACTCTTAAAAATAGCTAACAGTCAAGGTCGGTCAATCACGTCCTAGTACAATTACCAGTTAGTCCATTAGTGGTTTCAAATAGGGCACAAAGTTCCTACACGTATCTAGCATGTAGCACATTTAATCATACAATGCTAATTATCACAACATAGTTTAGCGACGACACAAGTGTCACAAAAGGTTCAAAATACCCTTCAATAAAATTCAGCAATATAGTGCATTTTCGGCAGTTTTCGGATTGTTATCCAGAATAGCTCGTGTACAAAACAATTCCCAAAAAATTACAGAATGTGTTAAACGATCCAAATATTATTGAAAATCTCAGGATCCAATTCATTAACAATTATTTTATAAAACTCATTTACCTGGCTGCAATCAGATTCGTCACTTTCTGACTGCAGTCCACGGAAAAAATTCATTTAAAATTCATCGTAAGTCCGATTGACGAAATTCCAGTTGGAGAATTACAACGACATCAGTGGCCATCTACAGTACAAATTTCATAGCAAAACTCCAAATACGCAGCAAGTTATGACCCAAAACATTTGACCCATTTACTGCAGATTTTCGCAGCTTCAGTGTTTGTTCCTAAATAATTCGTTAAACATATCAAACGGTGTCGAAAATTTTTGATTCCAGTGCCATATGATTTGTATTTCAAAATAACACGTTATAGACTTAAGAAACTCCAATTTTCATTAAGTTATGACCCGGTTACATCCAAACGAATTCGGCTGTAACTGTTGGACAGCTTCTATTTTTTCAGCTTTTAATGTTCTAACACGAGTTCTATTGGTTCCGTTTACATGTTTTCGCAACTATATGAACACAATCAATCATTCACCGCAGGTTATAAGTTATCTACATCAAATTCATCATATGAAATCGTCACGATCATTGCGCATGTCAGTCCCCCGCCATACATATATGTCTATCTATGCACGTACAACACTACTAGTAATCATATGCAATTCTCATGGATACTAAACTAGAAATTTACATCTTAAACATTAAGATGAACACCATTCAGAAAAACGCAGCCAACTACACGCCTTAAAAATCATACATTAACATCTATTAAAATCTCAATTTACATGTTTCAAGCCGTAAATCAAAACTCTAGCGACACAACCAAACCCATTTTCAAGTATAGCATCGAAAACCATGATATCTTGCAATCCTAATGTACACGTATCATCAAAGAACATAAAAAAATGCAGCAAATCATTGACGGATTGTAGGTCCCGTGAGCCGTGCGGATCGTAACAGAATCGTCGATCTAACCAAGAGTGCGGAATCCTCTAGATCAGATTTCACAGAAAACGTGTAGAAACAGAATCAAGAACATGATACACTTTCAATCCGGTCTTCTATTGATTATCCAACATGAAGTTTACAATCAATTCAAGACCCACAAGAAATCTCTCAGCCACCCTCTGTAGATTTCTCCAACTCTCTCTCAATTCCTCTAAGTGTGTAACTTGTGTAACCTCAACCCTTATGCCAAGCCTTGTTTATATAGGACAAGGTTTGCACATGGGCTTTGGTCTGGGCTAGGCCATTCTCCAAGCCCATTACAACAAATAACTCCCTAACCAATAATGCTAAGCCCAATACAAAATATCCAAAGACTAAATAAACAAACTATTAAGCTGTTGTCACAAAACATGCACCAATAAACCCCCCCTTGACAATAGCTTCATAGTGTAACTTTGTCTTCAAACATCTTGAGTTCTTTTGGTCTTTGGATAGCGTCAGCTACATAGTTTCTGACATCAACAAACTCCCCCTTAGTTGATGCTTCCAATCTCCAAAACTTTCATTCGTTGTAGATCAGTGAACTAGCAATCTTTGGTTAAGCAACTATCTCAAACTCTTTCAAATCTCTCCCTCTCTGCAATGTAGTAGAAGGATCTTACCATGAATCTTCACGCGTTCTTCACTTCAATCTCAATCTGCACTTTACTTGTATTCTGCACTTCATTTTGATAACTGCGTCAATCTGTTTAGAAACACAAGCAAGTAACTCGAAAAAACATTAGCCTTTTTCACATTAAAAGATAAACCAATATTTTATCTTATCATGCAAAAACAACTACATGTCAGTTCAAAATGGAAGTCTTTTAAAAAGAAAATATTTTTGGTATTTTTGATATTTTTCAACACAAACTAAACTGAAAAATATTTACAATACTTCTTTTTGTGAGAATCATGTGCAAGAAGATTATATCAGCAAAATCAAACTGTTTCACACTTTTAGATAATTCTTAATTTAATTTTTCATGAAAAGCAGTTCCAGACGATTACCAGTATGTTTTTCCACCTAAACAAATGCATGAACATTTCAAGTACCATTACCGTATGATACGTTAAGGTAATATTAATTCTGATATACTAGTGTGTACCACTTCAGGATATACCCCCGCGATCAAGGTATGCACAAAGATTCATCGTAGTAGGTGAGTATACTGAATTCATCCGTTTTGATTTTCAATGTTTAGATAATTGGTGAACAGGTCAGTACTTCCGTACAACAGAGAGACCAAAATATCTAATGAGGGCTAAGACAAATACCATTTTTGGTACGATTGATGCTTTTTGCAATATTTTGAATGACTCTCTATGAGAGCTTCTTCATTTTCAGGGTTTTGGCATTTTTAGCTCTTTTAAGATATCATGGGTGTGTCTAGGTCAGCATGTATCTGGATGCAGCAGAAAGACACCCCTGATATCCCCAGATGATATAACAGTATAAAGACCCAAAACTTCAGATTTTGGCAATCTATCAACGCAAGATTTAAGGTCATTAAACCATACACCACTGATGTGTTCCCCACTCATACTCAGTGCTTTTAGGTTTATATCATTTTGATAAGTTGATTATTTCATGCTTTTGCCTACTGGTACATCATATGATGAAGCTGCTATCACACTTAAGCATTTTAATTCAGTTTGAGTGTCACAGTCTAACTTGCTGATGTACTATCATTTCTTCTTTTTCACACAGTGAAAACTCATTTTTGATTTTCTATTTTTTTTTAAGTTTTTCAATTTTTGAAATTTTATAACTTACTCCCCCTAAATGCACACACTAACTAAGCTCTTTTTGACTTAGGGAAATTTCTCCCCCTAAATTTTTGTTTTCTTGGAGTAAGTTTCAAAAACACAAATTTAAACACAAACTCCCACTTTAAATCTGACAAAAGTTTTTCATGTTTAAAGTTTAAAATAATCAAAATGATCACGGAAGTAAATAGTTCGTTACCCATGTTAACCTACTATTCACCTCAGATGCTTTATAGGAATAACCACTGTCGAACACATCAACAGTCCTTCTTGGTCATCCTGCATTCACTCAACAACTCAGTTAGACTTTAGAACCCAAACCTTACCGGTTTTGGGTCGACCATGTAAATCCACATAAGATGCTTCTATCCAATATCCATCACACCTTTCTGGTGTCTTGGATGGCTTACCCATTGTTGAACAAGATTGATAGTTTCCACTAGGTCTTTGATTGCGAGAGTTCTAATAACCTCTCGGATTTTCTGACCTTTGAAAATTATTACCTTGATACCTTCTTCTCCCATTCTCATACCACGAATTTTGAAAAATTTTTGGATGTTGTTGAACATTTGAGTTACAAAAACTCCTATATTCGTTTCTTCTTTGAAAATTTCTATTACCAGAATTCTGGTATCGATTTTTATATCCAAAATTTCTACTTTGACATTGAAATCGATTTGATTTACCATTATAATGACTAAATTGTGAAGAAATACTTCTTGGTCTATCAAATCTTCTCGAAGTTGAAGGTTTAGAATGAATTTCAGGTTTCTTTGTCTGACAACTTGATTTTTCATTATTGCTTGACCCAACCTGATTCCCATCCTTAACCTCATCAACTTTTTGTTTACCTTTCTTCAAAGGACAACAACTCGCAACGTGCCCTTTGTTGTGACATCTAAAACAGGATCTCATGTGGATGTTGGTAATTTGAGTAAAGTTTGTAACTCTGTGTTTCACTCATGGGATTGGAGTTCTAATGGAGGGTGTTGTAACAAAGGAACGAGAATTATTATCGGCTGGAACCCGGCTATTTTTGATGTGATTATTTTGTCGCAGTCTCCTCAGGTTATGCATATTCAGCTAGTTTTTAAAATTGGTAAAAGAATGGTGTTTTGCTCCTTCGTTTATGCTGATAACTATTATGTCTATCGTAAAGATTTATGGCATAATTTGGCCTTGCACAAAGTTCTGGTTGGGAATAAACCTTGGTGTATCATGGGTGATTTTAACACGGCTTTGAACATTGAAGATAATTCTATGGGTTCGTCGTCGGTCTCTATTGGCATGAGAGATTTTCAAGAGTGCGTGGATGATATTGAGGTTTTTGATATTAATCGTATGGGGATCCACTATACTTGGAGTCAAAAACCGAAAAATGGGACAGGTCTTATGAAGAAAATAGATCGAATCATGGGAAACATGACCTTTGTTGCTGAATACCCGAACTCTATTGCTTTTTTCAAGCCTTACAGAATTTCCAACCATTGTCAGTGTATCCTATCTTTTCTGGAAGCTGGTAGAATGAAGCCGAGATCGTTCAAGTTTCCTAACTTTTTGGTATACAAACCAGAATTTTTGGGAATTGTTAAAAACATTTGGGATTCTAGCGTGAGTGGAGTTCATCAGTTCCGATTGGTGAAAAAACTTCGGTTGCTTAAGCATCCGCTTCGCTCGTTGTTGTTCAAACAAGGCAATCTTCACAAGAAAGTGGAAGGATTTCGATTGAAATTGGACGACATTCAGCAACGTATTGACCTAGACCCGAGTAATGTCGAGCTTCGTGTGGCTGAAAAGGAGGCTAGCCGTGATTTTTTAGAAGCTTCGCTGGACGAGGAGCGTTTTCTTAAACATAAGTCAAAGGTTGATTGGCTAAGGGCGGGGGATTCAAACTCTGCTTTTTTCCATTCTTCCCTTAAAATCATAAATCATTGCAGCCGAATAGATGTGATTAAAGGTTCGGATGGAAATCTCTATGAAGGTGATGCGGTTTATCAAGCTTTTGTTAATCATTATCAGAATTTTTTCGGTAATCAAGGGGATATTTCTCTCTCTCCGGCTCCAGATTTATTTTCAAAAGTCATTGATCCTCAAAAAGTTTCTCATATGATTCGACATGTAACTGTGGAGGAGGTAAAAAAAGCTATGTTTTCTATTGGCATTGACAAAGCTCCTGGTCCGGATGGCTATACAGCCGCTTTCTTTAAGAGTGCTTGGCCTATTATAGGTAATGATGTTACTTGTGCCATATTGGATTTTTTTGAAACAGGTAATCTTCTTCGGGAATTGAATCACACTACTATTGTTCTTATTCCGAAGGTGACTACTCCTGCGACTGTTACTGATTATCGGCCAATTTCTTGTTGTAACGTTCTATACAAGTGTATAAGTAAGATTGTTGCTGATAGAATAAAAGGTGTGCTAAATGATATTGTTAGCATTAATCAATCGGCGTTTGTTCCCGGAAGGAGAATATCTGATAATATTATGCTTACGCAAGAATTGATGCATAATTACCATAGAAGTATGGGTCCTCCTCGGTGTGCTTTTAAAGTTGATATCCAGAAAGCTTATGACACTGTTGATTGGAGATTCCTCAAGAGTGGTTTACTTGGTTTTGGTTTTCACGGCAAGATGGTTGATTAGATCATGGTTTTGGTCTCTACGGCCTCGTTTTCGGTCTGTGTCAATGGTTCTGTGCATGGTTACTTTAAAGGTGGCCGCGGTTTAAGACAAGGGGATCCGATCTCTCCTTATCTTTTCACTCAAGTCATGGAAGTCCTAACGGCTATTCTTCAGCATGCGGTTCGTATTGATTCATCCTTTAAATTTCATAACAAATGTGAGAAACAGCAAATTATCAATCTGTGTTTTGCGGATGACTTGTTCATTTTTGCTAGAGGAGAAGTAAACTCGGCGAGATGTATTTTGACATCTCTTTCTAAGTTTACAAAGATGTCGGGCTTAGTTCCTAGTAATCAGAAAAGCACGATCTTTTTTTTCAATGTTAAAAGTCATGTCAAAGATGCTATTCTGGATATTATGCCATTTGTGGAAGGAAAATTTCCTGTCAGATATTTGGGTGTGCCTCTAATTTCTTCTAGACTTGGGTATAATGATTGTCGTGTTCTTATCGAAAGATCAGAGAAACGAATCACGAATTGGAGGAACAAGTTGCTCTCGTGCTGGTAGACTGCAACTCATTATTTCTGTCCTCTCTTCCATGCATATTTATTGGTCGTCTGTGTTTATCCTTCCGGCTAGGATAATTCAGGAGCTAGAAGCTAGAATGCGAAACTTCCTTTGGTCGCAAGAGAGTTCGTTTAATAAAGGTAAATCTAAAGTTTCTTGGAAAACTGTTTGTACTCCAAAATATGAAGGGGGATTGGGCATTAGACGAATTGGGGATATGAATAAGGCTCTTATGTCTTCTCACATTTGGAGTATCGTTTCTAAGCGTGATTCGTTGTGGGTTGAGTGGGTTCATAGCTATCATTTAAAAGGTAAGAGTTTTTGGGTTTGCAAAACTCCTACTAATTGTTGTTGGTCTTGGAGAAAATTGATTCAGTTGCGCCCTATGATTCGAAAACATATCTGGTCGGATGTTGGTAATGGTGCAAACACTTTGGCCTGGTTTGATTATTGGTGTGATATGGGTCCGTTAAGCGATTTTCTAACTCCGAGAACAATTACCGATGCGAATTTTCAGCTAGATGATTCAGTGGCTAATGTCTATTCTAGTGGTTCTTGGAGATGGCCGACGGCTTGGAGAGATTTGTTTCCCGTCCTCATTCATCTAGATCAGAAACAGTTAAATCCAACAAAACAAGACACACTATTATGGAAGGATGGTAATGAGTTAAACGATTTCTCTTCATCGATTGTTTGGCATTCGGTTCGGTACAAGGAGCCGGAAGTTAACTGGTGCAATATGGTTTGGTTCTCCCAGTGTATCCCTCGGCATTCTTTTATGATGTGGTTGGTCATGAAAGGTAAACTTTTAACTCAAGACAAAATTCTGAAGTGGGATATTGCAAGGCGGAAAAATATGAATATGATGTGTTGTCTTTTGTGCTATGAGGACTTTGATTCTCATCCTCACCTTTTCTTTGAATGTAAGTTTTCGTCTCAAGTTTGGCATATAGTGAGGCAAAAGGTGGGTATGTCATCGGTTAACCCGAAATGGAGAGAAATTGTAGATTGGTTACTTGCTCGTGCTCGGTCAAAATCGGTGGTGGTTTATGTTGCTAAGCTTCTAGTGGCAGCTACTTCTTATTTTATATGGCAAGAGAGAAATAACCGGTTATTCAAAAATCAGCTGAGACCTCCGGAAATGGTTAGTGATGTTATTTTAAAGACAATGAGATACAAGCTTATGGGAGCAAAGTTAAAGAATACTGCAAATGTGCGGAAGCTACTTGAAGATTGGGAAATTGGTGGGGAACTCGGTCAAGATGATGGAGGCTGAGTAGGGTGTTTTTTCATGATTTTGGTTGTTCTAGATGTTAGTCTAGTAGTCATTATGTTAGTTTTGTTTCTGGTTTTTTTGGTTTGATGTTTGGTATACTTTCTTGGGGCCTGTCCCATGATTGAACTAGTGTAGGCTCTCTGCACTACTTGTTTTGTTTTGGTTGTGAATATATAGAATCACCGGGGTAACCCTTTACCCATAAAACAGGATCTTTTCTTATAAGTTTTCTTTTTGTTTGATCCCTTTTTAAATGTGTTGACCTCTTTGTCTTCAGTATCCTCATCCACTTTATGAGGTGTACTGTTAGACCCTATAGATTCTTTCATAGAAACTAGACTATTTGTCAAGTCCACAGCTATCGGATCCACTACTACTTGTGCAGTGGTTACAAAATTAGTTAGCTCATCTTCAGTTGGTAAAAATGAGTAGTCTTGATTTCCAGAAGATGAAGCTTCCCTGTTTTATCATTACTTCTTTTTAAACCTTTTTGAATATGAGTCCTGACTAACGAAGAATTTTCAAAATTGTGTAACTTCCCCTGAAGTTCTACAATTTTGACTTGTGCATCAGCCAATTATGTGCCCTTTTCTGAAAGTTCGTTAGTCTTTTCTTTCAGAGTTTCACGAGCCAAATCAATGATCTGTAATTGTTCATTGACTTTTCTTGTTAAACTGCTAATTTCTTGTTCATTTGATTTGAGTTTTTCTAAAGAATTTGACTCTCTTTTAATCAAAAGAACATTTAACTCTTTTCGGTTTTCCAAATCGGCTAACAGAATTTTGTTTTGCTCCGATAGTATGTCAACTTTAACCTGTAGTTCAGTGCAATTAAGACATATATGACTTACAGATTCTGATGATACCTTCACCTCTGATGTAAGTTCATTCACATCCTTCAAGCCCTTTGAAACTTCTGCACCCTTCATTTCAGCATTCTCCTCATCTGCTTCCTTATTCTCTTCCACCTCAGCAGCTTCCTCTCCAATCTTCACAGCTGCAAGCTCAGCTACCAATGCTTGATCACATGTATTCAATCTTGAAGGAATCTGATAACGTTTTTCCAAAGCTTCCCACAGCTCATTAGAAGTTCCATACTTCTTCTGAAAGGTATGTTTAACGCCCTCAGGCAAGGACTTCTTTATTGCTGCTAAAGCTTTCTTCTCAGCATCAACCACTCGTTTCTCAGATTCATCCATCTTATCATAAGACATCACTATAACTCTTCCGTCAACATGACGTGTGGGAGCAAAGTATCCATCTATCATACACGTCCACATTTTAGCATCTTCACTTTTCATAAACAACTCAAACTTCTCTTTCCAGTCAGCATATTCTTTGACATTTGTAAGCTTTGGCCAATTCTTAACAGTCTCCCTTCCATTGTTCATCTTAGCCATCACGCAGCATAAAAGTTCAAATGAATTTTGGTAACCTGTGTCAAAATCCAATTCTAACTTCTCCACCGGTCCTTGTCGAGCTTTTACCGTAACCGTAACCGTACTGTCAAAACCGTACAAAAATTATCCGAAAACTGTTTTTTTTTTGCCCTAAAAATCCAAGGAATTCAATGGTGCAAACGGTTTTCTAAGATGGGCTACAGATAATTTCCTAAACACGGAACAATGAAATTTTTCTTACGTAAGCCAAGAAAAATTCCACCTTGTCCGAAATGGTTTCAAGTTCGAAATGGTTAGCCGGATTTATCAAATAGTCCGAAATGAACTACACTGGTCCGAAATGGGACAGTCTGATCCGAAATCAAGCTTAACCGGTCCGAAATAGTCCGTGATAAACAACTTCTGGTCCGAAATGGAATAAGCTTATCCGAAATGAGTCTTAATAATCCGAAATGCACTCCTTCTGATCCGAAATGAGACTCTTTAATCCGTAATGAAACAGTCTGATCCGAAAACAACACTATCTGATCCGAAATGCAGCTTTAAGATCCGAAATACAGTAGTCTAATCCGAAAAGTAAGCATGATGATCCAAAATACTTGTTTCTTGATCCGAAATCCAAGTTATCAATCCGAAATGGATCCGAAATGCTTGATTTCTATCCGAAATCAGCAGCAGAACTCCGAAACAGCCTTCAAACTCATCCAAAAATCCGATTTTCTGCAGAAAGCGATTCTGAACCTAGCAAATCAAGAGCCTAATGCTCTGATACCAATTATAGGTCCCGTGAGCCGTGCGGATCGTAACAGAATCGTCGATCTAACCTAGAGTGCGGAATCCTCTAGATCAGATTTCACAGAAAACGTGTAGAAACAGAATCAAGAACACGATACACTTTCAATCCGGTCTTCTATTGATTATCCAACACGAAGTTTACAATCAATTCAAGACCCACAAGAAATCTCTCAGCCACCCTCTGTAGATTTCTCCAACTCTCTCTCAATTCCTCTAAGTGTGTAACTTGTGTAACCTCAACCCTTACGCCAAGCCTTGTTTATATAGGACAAGGTTTGCACATGGGCTTTGGTCTGGGCTAGGCCATTCTCCAAGCCCATTACAACAAATAACTCCCTAACCAATAATGCTAAGCCCAATACAAAATATCCAAAGACTAAATAAACAAACTATTAAGTTGTTGTCACAAAACATGCACCAACAAACTCCCCCTTGACAATAGCTTCATAGAGTAACTTTGTCTTCAAACATCTTGAGTGTCACACCCTGCCTTTGCGGAAGCGTGGGTTTATTTGGTGTGACTTCTTAATACCATAGCTTAATCATAACAAAGCTATATGAAGATAAAACCATGCAGATCATCCATTGATTTAAGTTTGAAAAGTAAAATACCACAACATTGTCTTAAGGCGTTGACACATGCAACGGAAATTACAACCTAGTAACATAAAAAAAAACATTGTCTGAAAGACACAACCACAGACTTAAGATAGACGTAGTTTAAGACTTGCGACTCGTCCAGGTAAAAGTCGCAATCCCTAAACGTGGATGATCCCATACTCTAATGCAGCGCGAAAACGTAGCATACCGTGCCAGATCCTTAGTTCCCTGAAATACATGTAAGTTGGAAAAATCAACAATAATGTTGAGCGAGTTCATGTGTAAGTGAGTAAGTAAAACCTTTGTAAGTATAAAAACCCTGGTATGTAGCCAATAAGGAAAAAGAGATCACCAATGGTTTGCAAGGCCATTGATATGTGTGAAGTGCAAGTAGGAAGACTCAAACCTAGCGGATTTATGCGTTGGGCACAAAGTCACCCCGAGGTCCGTTCTGCTGGGCCTGGGGCTGGGGCTGGGCTCGCTACACCCAGATAGATCTACCGCTCCTGTCCCTCGGTCCTACAATGAGGATTAATGGCCTCAAGTTGCGCCTACCCACTCACATGATCTAAGTAGTAACCCTCCTTACGCTAACCATACCATGTAAAAGTACTCGTAATCATAGTAACATGTATTTCACCCCCGCAGTTTAGAAAACTGAAAACAGTTAAGAGAAAAGGGGGACATTAACTCACCGAAGTGCGTCTCTAAAAAGTATCTCCCCGAAAATCTGCTGTGCGACTACCTACACGTACTAACTTCTATTTGACGGACGGTCGTGCCTTAGCTTAAGGTTTAATGTCTTTGGGAAATAGTTAGGCAACTATTTCGTGTTTACACTTCGTAATTATTTTGTAAATATATTCCTTCCCAAGGATGGGGGATTTAATACATGTGCGTTCGTATAACTTCGAAATATATTATTAAGTCTCACTTAATAAAATATATTTTATTTCATTTGTCCAAAAATACTTTACTTCCAAAATATAAATATTTTTGCAAAATATAAATATTTTTCCCAAAAATATTATATTTTATTCCATACAATTTTCCAAAATAATACTTTGTCAAAATACACACTTATGTGTATTATCTGAAAATACGTAAGTTGCGGATAAAGATCGGGTGGTAATAGTAATACCGTTGTAACTTAATATTTATTGTGAAGGCATTAGAATTATTTTGGAGTCGTTAATATTTGGTAATATTATTTTTACCCTAAAAATAATATTTACGTAGTTCACAAAATTTACACAAGTGTTGTTATGAACATATATATTCTAAATATATATTTTAGCAAGTTTTATTTTGTGAAAATCCCACCTCCGACACTTGCTTAATTTGTAATAAAAATCGTGACGAAATTTATTTGGAAAAATTTCGCCAGAGTTTCCCCTGTAATTGGAGGTGGCCACGCTTTCAAGCGTATCATTTTCTTTTATAATTCAAATCAACAATGTTCCCAACATTAACAATAAAGTTTCATCATCAAAATAGTCAAAATAAATATAAATCGCAAAACACATGAACTTGTGGTTTATGCAAAACGTGTAGTAACTTTCCCCATATTTTTAGTAGATCTTTTATAAATAAACTTGGTTTCTTACGAATCTTGTTCTTTCAGAAAATGCATTTGTACATCTTCTTGTCAAATATTACAAAAACAATTCTTTGTTAAAACTTTTTGTCACATAAGTGTCTACACACTTGTGTGTTTACAAAAATCACCTTTGTTTAGGAAAGATCCGGCTTTAAAAATATGATTTCTTTTGACACTTGGTCCTTTGAAAATACCACTTGTAGATCCGTAGATCCACTAGTTTAGAACTCCATTTTATAAAAAAAAATTGTTTTTACACAAGTTCATGTTTATGTTGGAAAGGGTTCGTCGTCTAGAAACTTTACAACTAAACATAAGGCTAGTTCATGTTTTGTGAACATGATCTAGCGGGTTTGATGACGATCCATTCCCATACTAGCAATCAACAACAAAAAATAATCATAACAATACTAGTTTTTTGTAGACTTTTAGATTAGACTTTTAGTGTTTATGATTTTTAACCGACAAACTTCATATTAACCACTTTAGATAAGATCACTAGGGTGTTTAGAGTCACTTACTACTAGCTCGAGGCTAGGGAAGAAACTAGACGAAAAATGGGTGGTTAATAGCGTTGTGGTGAGGTCCTTTCGATTCCGTATGCACCGGGCTTCCTTGTATAAGATCCTTCCCCTTAGTGTATGCTTGGAAGTGCAATATCAAAATTGAAAGATGGTGGTGTGAATGTGAGTGCTCTCGGCCGAACACCAAGCAAGAGGGAAAGTGTTGTGATTTTTTTTTTGTTGTGGAGGAATGAATAAGTGAAGTAATCCTATGGTTCTAATTATAAACCAACAACACTAATTACCCAATGTGCAATGTGTCTTGATGATATTAGACAACCAATATTAGAATAATAAAAAAATTGGACAATTGTGGTCACCACATGGTGAGACCGTTCGAACAAGGGGTGGGAGGGTTTGGTTTGGGTTCAACTAATTAGTTAAAGTTATTTAGTTAGTTAGTTTAGAAAAAAAAATTAAGTTACTAGTGTGTAGATATTTATAACGGGTGTTAGGGTACCCGGGGACACTAACTGGCTCAGAAAAGAAAAAAAGTGTCATTGGCATTATTTTTATGCTCCGGGTTAAGTCCGGTTGTACGGTTGGATATTACTCTGTTAAAGCGCTAAATAATTATTTAAAGTGTCGTAAATTTTATCTTTAGTGACACCATTTATTCCCGACACTATGGAAAGTGTCTAGTAATATTTTTCCAACTTTTTGCACTTTACTAGTTGAGATAAATGCTGAATTTTTTATTTAAAGTGCAGAATTTTGTACTCAAAGTACGTTTTAGGCACATCCGGTCACTATAATTATCACCTAGTGACGCAGTTCTACAACCCTCATTTCCCTACACTCTCTACAGGTGTAGTAAACCATCTCTGGCTCATACAGGCCTTAGAGGCAGTGTCTGCCTGATGCCGGTTATATCGGCATGTTTAATGGGTATCCCGTATAGTGTGCTCACTGTGCTTTTGTGCATCAAGGTTGTCACTGATGTTTGTGTAAAAATAATAGAGTGACAGTATAAAATGTGATGCATGAGTATGTATGTATCAGAAATCAGTAAGCAGTTTAATCACAGTTGTAAGCAAGCACAGTAATTAAGCAGTAATTAAATATTAATTAATTCATACGGATACCTGGTTTGGTGAGGGTTGTCACATTCTCCCCCCGTTAAATAAATTTTGTCCCGAAATTTAAGTTGTGCTACTAGATGCAGGGTTCTTAGGAAATAAATGGGGGTATTTCTCTTTCATCCGATCCTCACGTTCCCACGTGAATTCAGGTCCATGCCTAGCATTCCAACGAACTTTGACGAGTTTAACACTGCTCATGCGAGTTTTGTTAACTTTCCAATCCGTGACCTCGACAGGTTCTTCAGTGAAGTGGAGCGTGTCGTCGATATGAACTTCGTCAGCAGGAATGATCACTGTATCTTGTGTTGGACTCTTTCTCAAATTTGATACATGGAATGTATCGTGAACACCATGGAGTTCAGCAGGTAGGTCCAACTTGTAGGCTACAAGCCCAATCCTTTGCAGGATTCTGAAAGGGCCAATGTAACACGGATTCAACTTCCCACGCTTTCCGAAGCGTGCCACACCCCTCCAGGGTGAAACTTTCAATAAAACCATATCTCCCACTTGGAATTCCAAATGTTTCTCGTTTGGATCTGCATAGGCTTTCTGTCTTTCGCGAGCCGCTTCGATGCGTTTTTGAATCTGCGCAATCTTGTCTGTCGTCTCTTGGACGATTTCGGGACCAACAAGCTGCCTATCACCTGCGTCAGCCCAGCATAGGGGTGATCGACACTTGCGTCCGTAAAGAGCTTCGAATGGCGCCACTCCAATACTGGTGTGGTAGTTTTTGTTGTATGAGAATTCGGCCAATGGTAAATGCTTATCCCAGCTACCACCAAGATCCATTACACATGCTCTCAGCATATCCTCCAATGTCTGAATAGTTCTTTCACTTTGGCCATCAGTTTGCGGATGAAATGCAGTACTTAGGTTCAATTGCGAGCCAAAAGCTTCTTGGAAGGATTGCCAAATCCTTGATATGAAACGTCCATCTCTATCAGAGATGGTCGAGAGAGGCACTCCATGACGTGCAACGATTTCTCTCATGTAAATTTCCGCAAGTTTACTCGTATTGTCTTTCTCTTTGATTGGCAATAAATGTGCGGACTTTGTTAGGCGGTCAACTATTACCCAAATAGTATCATGGCCCCTGGGCGTCCTTGGCAACTTCGTTATAAGATCCATTGAAATCTGTTCCCATTTCCACTTGGGAATTTCAGGTTGTTGCAGAAGTCCTGAAGGCTTCTGGTATTCAGATTTAACCTTGGCGCACGTTAAACACTTGCTCACGTAAACAACAACGTCGCCTTTCATCCTGGGCCACCAATAATAATCTTTAAGGTCCTGGTACATCTTATCCGCATCGGGATGAATAGAGTACCGTGATTTGTGTGCCTCATCAAAAATAACTTTTCTCAAACCACCAAACAGAGGAACCCAAATTCTTTTTATAAAACATAAAGTTCCTTCCTCGTTTGGCACCAACTGCTTCTCCATCCCACGGAGATACTCATCTCCAATATTCCTTCCTTTCAAAGCTTCTCTCTGTGCAGCACGAATGCGTAGAGAGAGATCTGTCTGGATAATCATTTCTAAAGCCCTAACCCTTATGGGCTTGATCCTTTCTTTACAACTTAGGGCATCGGCGACCACATTCGCCTTACCTGGATGGTACTTTATCTCGCAGTCGTAATCGTTCAACAATTCGACCCAACGTCTTTGTCTCATATTCAGCTCTTTCTGGTCGAATATGTGTTGTAGGCTCTTATGATCTGTGAAGATTGTACATTTCGTACCATATAGGTAGTGTCTCCAGATCTTTAATGCAAATATCACTGCGCCTAGTTCTAAATCATGCGTGGTATAATTCCTTTCATGAACTTTCAACTGGCGTGACGCGTAAGCTATAACTTTCTGGTGTTGCATCAACACGCAACCCAATCCTTGACGTGAGGCGTCACAGTTGTCACACCCCCAAAATCCACATGCGGAGTATCACCGCTTGGAGGCGTGACTGACCAGGATCAAACCACTAATCATATTGAACAAGTAAATAATAAAATGTAAAAGTTCAACCAACACGATTAATGTCCAAAACAAACATAGTTAAGTTATAAGCGGAAGCATAATGTTTAAAACCAAATCAAAAGTTTAAATATCCAAATGTTTAACATGGCACACAGCTGTCCATGTCCCACAACGACTCTCCCTTGTGAAAGCTCCAGCTAAGTACCTATAGACCTGCAAAGCATGTAGTAACGAGTCAACAACAATGTCGAGTGAGTTCACGGTTGGGTGTTCGTTTTAAGTTGTTCCAAAAACAGTTTCCTTTATCTGGCATCCTGCCGTGGGGGTTACCCCATAGTAGAAAACGTGATTTGTTTAACCCTTTGTTTAACCCATTTACTCTGGCAATCCTGCCGTGGGGGCTACCCCATGATAGTTATCTGGCATTTCGGCCATGGGGGCTACCCCTTGTATACACTAGACTCGTTACCATATCGACTACTGACTGAAGTCATGTTTAAGTGCCCTGAAACTGTCAATGTCTATCAGCATTGACGTGCCCCAGATCCATTAGTTCACGCCCGTCCTCTGCGGCACGGTGTGAGGCTTGTCAGACCTAAATAGCGCTATCTAACTAATGACCCGCTCGCCATTGGCCCGGCGATTAAGTCGATATAAAAAGGAGGGACTTCGTGATAGAGAGTTTTGGTCTAGTAAAGTTATCTGTCCGGGAGGACGAGGAATTACATTCCTGAACCATTACTGTCCTACCCAAGAAAGGACGAGGAATCCATATTCCTTAACCCCATTCCCAACCCCTGGGAATCCCATGCTTTGTAGAGTGTGAACTCACCTTGGATTGCTCGGTAGGTAAACGAAAGGTCAAGTCTAAATGCTAGTGGTCAACCACGTCCTATCATGGTTATTATACAAGTCAGGTTCACGTTCGAGTTAAGCACATAAGTATCACATAGATAGCAAATAAGAAACACGTACGGGTCATGGCAACATACATCAACACGTTCAACAGTTAATAGCGTATTCAAGATTGGGCTCGCACAAGCTTAAATGGCCTTGTGTGAGTCGTCCATTAAAGCCCAATAAAACCCAGCCCAATGCATATAACTTACGGCCCAAAACAATAAACAAATCATCTTGTGCGACTCAAGTACTCTTGTGCGGTTGAATTAATCCGGCCCAAACATACCCGACCCAATCAGTTAAACAACAATTCAATTTGTGCGGTCCAGTAACTCTTGTGCGACTGGAGGTGTCTTGTACGACTGACAAGGCTTGTGCGAATGGTCTCCTTATGCGACTAAGGGTCTTGTACGATTGGTTAACAAACTTTCGTGATTCTAGCAATCAGTTACATCTATTCCAATTAATCATTTGACCATTATAATAGTTTCCATAATTTGAATAAAAATCAATCAACAGGATTAATGATTCTAATCAAACCATATCGATCAAATCGTTACTTTTAACGAATGTTTCACATAACTCTAACATCATAATGATGAACAACAACCACACATGATCATTATCGAAATAACCTACAATGGCCGACCACCATTTAATCATCTCAAAGATTATTGGACCAAACTATGATATGTGATATTTACTAATTTCTTAACTTGGAAAATGAACTAAAACAGGGATCACATGGGCATGCATACTAGCCGACAAACTCAATTAATCTATACACAACAATTTGATTTCCATTCCTAGAGTCTTTCACATGATGATATGACATCAAGTCTTGAGTGCCATAGAATGATTGGGCCCTTTTTTTTAAATGTATGAACACATGTACTGATTGCATATACAATTAATGGAATTGACTTTTAGACAATTGATGCATGCTGACATCCACATGATTTCTAGAAAACCATACACATCGATTTAATCATATATTCACAATCATCACCCACTAACAAATAATATTCATGGTGTCAACAATTTGTTAATGATATCCATCCAAAAATCATAAATATAACCGATTACTAACCTATTCTACATCAAACCAGTCAAGATCAAACACTTAGCCATATTATCCTTCGATCAAAGCTATAACAGTAATCAAAGTCAAACAATAATAATCATATACTAACCGAATGCAAGGTAGGAATCACAAGGACTTCGAGAGGATCCGGATAGCCGTCGGCTTAGAGAGAGAGAGAGGAGAGCACTAGGGTTTGTAGGTTTGTTTGTTTTGATAAAGTGTGAGACGGTGCTAACACCCCCATGTGTTAATCGACTAAGGGGATGGGCCGAACCCACACTTGGGCTGCTCTAAGAGTCCGAGTACAGTTGTGTAGCCCGAATGGCTTGTGCGGTCGAGTGTGTGTTGTGCGCTTATATCATACATACATTACACAAGCACGTAATAACATAGCATTCACATAAACATTCACTTTCATAAAGTCACATATCGTACACATACATTACATCGAAGTACAAAGATTGGTTTGGAAATACGAGTTGTCACATTATCCCCAAGTTGAAAGAAATTTCGTCCCGAAATTTAGCACGTACTCACTGAGGAAGCTAGTTAAGTTGCATGGTTTTCCTGGTTTTCCTGGGGTGTCACATCCTCCCCCCGTTGATCTGGAATTTCGTCCAAAAATTCCGTAGCTTCAGTCTCAGTAGTAGTTGTACCGGTTGCGAACAGTTGGGGATACTTTTGTTTCATCTGATCTTCGCGTTCCCAGGTGAACTCTGGGCCGCGACGTGAGTTCCAACGAACTCGAACGAGAGGTATTCTAGTACGCTTGAGGACCTTAACATCCCGGTCTGTGATTTCAACAGGTTCCTCGACGAATCGTAACTGCTCATCGATAGTGAGCTCCTTCAAAGGAACTACGTGGGTCTCGTCTGACAGACATTTCTTCACATTCGACACGTGGAAAACATCGTGAACTGCGTTGAGTTCTGCTGGTAAGTTCAGTCTGTAGGCCACTTTGCCTATTTTCTCGATGACTTCGAAACGTCCAACGTATCGTGGGTTAAGCTTGCCCCGTTTACCAAAATGAACCACACCCTTCCAGGGTGAAACCTTGAGTAGTACACGCTACCCAACCTGGAGCTCTAGTGGTTTTCTGCCTTTATCGGCGTAGACTTTCTGACGGTCACGAGCTGCCGCCATTCGTTGTCGTATCTGAGCAATTTTCTCTGTTGTGTCCACCACATGTTCTGGACCAGTAATCTGACTATCCCCCACCTCTGCCCAACAAAGAGGTGACCGGCATTTACGCCCGTACAATGCTTCAAACGGAGCAGCTTTAATGCTGGTGTGGTAGCTATTGTTGTACAAAAATTCCACAAGTGGCAGATGCTTTTCCCAGCCGTTGCCAAAGTCAATCACACATGCCCTAAGCATGTCTTCGAGGGTCTGGATGGTACGTTCCGACTGCCCATCCGTTTGTGGGTGATAAGCTGTGTTCATATCTAGCCTTGAGCCAAAGGACTTGTGCATTGCTTGCCACAGTTCTAATGTAAAACGTGCATCTCGATCCGAGATGATAGAGAGGGGCACCCCGTGCCTCGATACAACTTCCTTGAGATATACTTCTGCTAGGGTGGAGAACTTATCCGTTTCTTTGATAGCCAGAAAGTGAGCGGACTTTATGAGTCGATCCACGATCACCCAAATAGTATCATTACCACGTTGAGATCTAGGCAGGCCAGTAACAAAATCCATGGAAATTTGCTCCCATTTCCATTGTGGTATCTCTGGTTGTTGAAGGGGGCCTGAAGGTTTCTGGTATTCCGCCTTGAGTCTCGCACAAGTCAAGCACTTGCTAACGTACGTTGCTATGTGGGCCTTCATGCTAGGCCACCAATACGTGGTTTTGATATCGTGGTACATTTTATCCGAACCAGGGGGCACCGAGTAGCGAGACTTGTGTGCCTCATCCATCACAAGCTCTCGTAGGTTGCCATAAAGTGGGACCCAAATGCGTCCTGTTACGTAGTAAGCACCGTCCTCCTTCTGGTCTAAGCGTTGCCTTGAACCGCGTAGGGCTTCAGCCCTGACGTTCTCTGGTTTCAATGCTTCTACTTGAGCATTTCGTATTTGAGAAGGGAGGTTAGACTGTATAGTAAGTTGTAAAGCTCGTACGCGCTGGGTGCAGTGTCCTTTCGACTGAGGGCGTCGGCCACGACATTGGCTTTGCCCGGATGATATCTGATCGAGCATTCGTAGTCGTTCAGTAGCTCGACCCATCGTCGCTGTCGCATATTGAGTTCCTTCTGTTTGAAGATGTGCTCGAGGCTTCTGTGATCAGTGTAGATAGCACACTTGGTGCCATACAAGTAGTGTCGCCATATCTTAAGTGCAAAAATAACCGCTCCCAGCTCTAGATCGTGTGTAGTGTAGTTCTTTTCATGAACCTTGAGTTGACGTGAGGCGTAGGCTATAACCTTATCCCGCTGCATCAATACACAACCAAGACCCTGAATAGATGCGTCGCAGTAAACCACGAAGTCGTCTGTGCCCTCTGGCAATGAAAGGATAGGTGCACTGCAAAGTCTATCCTTTAAGTGCTGAAACGCTAACTCCTGTGCGTTTCCCCAACGATAAACAACTCCCTTCTGCGTTAGTGAAGTAAGAGGCTGAGCGATCTTAGAAAAATCCTTGACAAATCTCCTGTAGTAACCTGCCAATCCCAAGAATTGGCAAATTTCCGTTGGCGTACGAGGTGCAGGCCAGTTCTTGATTGACTCTACCTTGGATGGGTCAACGTGAATCCCATCCTTGTTCACTACATGGCCTAAGAAATGGACTTCACGAAGCCAGAAGTCACATTTTGAAAATTTGGCGTACAACTGTTCCTTTCGAAGGAGTTCCAAAATAAGTCGTAAATGTTGCTCATGTTCCTCCTGACTCTTCGAATAGATCAGGATGTCATCGATGAAGACAATAATGAACTTGTCTAAGTAAGGCTTGCACACTCGATTCATCAGGTCCATGAAGACCGCCGGTGCATTTGTCAGCCCAAAAGGCATGACCAAGAACTCATAGTGGCCATATCGAGTTCTAAAGGCTGTTTTGGAGACGTCCTCTTCTCGGACTCTCAGCTGGTGATATCCTGATCTCAAATCGATCTTTGAATAGTAGCTTGACCCTTGCAGCTGGTCAAACAAGTCGTTATGCGTGGAAGAGGGTAGCGATTCTTCACAGTCACCTTGTTCAGTTCACGGTAGTCGATGCACATTCTGAACGTACCGTCTTTCTTCTTCACAAATAGCACTGGAGCTCCCCAGGGCGAAGAACTAGGACGAATAAAACCCTTATCTAAGAGTTCTTGTAATTGCGTAGATAGCTCTTTCAACTCTGATGGAGCTAAACGATACGGTGCGCGAGCTATAGGTGCCGCTCCAGGAGTTAACTCGATTTGAAACTCGACCTAACGATGGGGCGGGAGGCCAGGTAGTTCCTCAGGAAATACCTCAGGATAGTCGCGTACAATCGGAAAGTCTTCTATCTTTTTCTCTTTCTTCAAGGTGTCAGTAACGAGAGCCAGAAAGGCAGTGTGGCCCTTACGCAAACACTTTTGAGCCTTAAGGGAAGAAATGATGCTCACTACAGCACCACTCTTGTCGCCACGAATCATAAGAGGTTCCTCACCTGAGCACGGAATACGGACAATCTTTTCGTTGCAAAGGATCTCAGCTTGATGTTGGGATAACCAGTCCATCCCAATGACAACGTCGAAACTACCCAGAGTGATAGGAAGAAGGTCGATCGAGAAAGTGTGATCAGCAAGTACTAGGTTACAACCTTTAACTACGTGGGTGACCTCTATGCTTTTACCATTAGCTAACTCTACAGCGTGTTTGGGTTTCAAAGGTGTTGGGGTACGCTTAAGCAGTTGACTAACTTTGTGGGACACATAACTAGTATCAGCACCTGAATCAAATAAGACAGTAACGTAAAAGTCGTCGAGAAGGAACTTACCCGTCATAACATTGGGATCATTCCTTGCTTCTCCATTGCCAATAACGAACGCACGACCCCTTGCTCCATTGTTACCCCGTTGTTCCCATTCCCCTGATTGTTGTTGTTATTGTTGTTCTGGTTCCTGTTCAGCTGGGGACAATCTCTCTTGAAGTGGCCTTCAGCTCCACACTGAAAGCACCCTTTGTTGTTACCCTGCGGCTGCTGTTGCTGGCGTTGATTCTGTTGATCTTGCGGTTGCTGACGATTCTGGTTTGCTGGGTATAAGCTTCTACAATCCTTTGCCGCGTGGCCTGGCTTGTTGCACCGATGACAGTTACCCCTGGTGCATGGCCCGCGGTGATGCAAGTTGCAACGATTACATTTGGGGTGATTTCCTTTGTATCCACCCTGACTTTGGCTACCTGACGATTGCTGACTAGGACTCTTATACTCTTCAGTTCTTCTCTGCTGCGACTGAGATTGAACAGAAGTCGAACCTCTGCTTGAAGCTCCATCCCATTTACGTTTGTTATCACTGGGAGGTTCAGAGGTAGCTGTAGCACTAATACGTTTTGGTAACTTGTTTTGCTCCACTGCCTGATCAGTGAGACGGTGAGCCAATTGAACAACCTGCTGGTAGGTGGTGAGGTTTGCTGATGTCACATGACTTTGGATTGCTGGCACTAGGCCCTTAAGATAAGGTTCAATACGCTTAATTGGGGGGTCCACCATGGTAGGACACAGCAATGCAAGCTCATTCGATCTCTTCGTATACGCCTCAATTTCTGACCCCGTCATCTTGAGGTTGAAGAATTCGACTTCCAGCTTATGAATGTCGTCACGACTGCAGTATTCCTCCTTGATCATCTCCTTAAAATTGTTCCATGGGGTGGCGTTAGCAGCAACCAACCCCAGCATTTGGACCTGAGCGTTCCACCATGTGAGGGCTAAACCCTCGAGAGTGCCGGTAGCATCTTTCACCCTGCGTGCCTCAGGGCATTCACACATTTCAAACACAGATTCTATTTTCTCAAACCAATGGAGGAGACCTACTGCTCCTTCAGTGCCACTAAAAGTAGTGGGTCGGCAGTCCATGAAAGTTTTAAAGGTGCACACAGGTGGCTGAGCATGTTGACCTGTTGTGAGTGTAAGAAGTGACAAAGTTTAACACAAGGATAGGTTTACGAGAATAGGATCTAAAGATCCTAGAATGAGTTATAACTGCAGGGTATACCTCCTGCCTGTGCGGCTGCAAGTGCCACAGCAACCTGTTCGTTGATCAGGGCCGTCAACTGGGCTTGAGTCATGTTAATGCGTCCAGACATGATCTTCATATCAAAGGAAGCATGAGTGAGAAGGGTTCAAGAAAGTGCGATGACAGAAGAGAGTAAGCACACACGTGTTCAAGCAAGAGTAGCTATACTAGCTAAGCATATCATGAGCAAAGTTCTACGTAATCTAACAGGTAGGCAATAAAACACAAACCATATCACCTAGAATGTCGAGCCTTGCACGTGGAGTGAAGCGTCGTTGTGGATCGTAGAGCACTGTACAGGTTATAGTCTGGTTTTAACAAAAACGTTTTCCTTTATTAAAACCAAGTTCTCTATAACTAATGGCTCTGATACCAATCTGTCACACCCCCAAAATCCACATGCGGAGTATCACCGCTTGGAGGCGTGACTGACCAGGATCAAACCACTAATCATATTAAACAAGTAAATAATAAAATGTAAAAGTTCAACCAACACGATTAATGTCCAAAACAAACATAGTTAAGTTATAAGCGGAAGCATAATGTTTAAAACCAAATCAAAAGTTCAAATATCCAAATGTTTAACATGGCACACAGCTGTCCATGTCCCACAACGACTCTCCCTTGTGCAAGCTCCAGCTAAGTACCTATAGACCTGCAAAGCATGTAGTAACGAGTCAACAACAATGTCGAGTGAGTTCACGGTTGGGTGTTCGTTTTAAGTTGTTCCAAAAACAGTTTCCTTTATCTGGCATCCTGCCGTGGGGGTTACCCCATAGTAGAAAACGTGATTTGTTTAACCCTTTGTTTAACCCATTTACTCTGGCAATCCTGCCGTGGGGGCTACCCCATGATAGTTATCTGGCATTTCGGCCATGGGGGCTACCCCTTGTATACACTAGACTCGTTACCATATCGACTACTGACTGAAGTCATGTTTAAGTGCCCTGAAACTGTCAATGTCTATAAGCATTGACGTGCGCCAGATCCATTAGTTCACGCCCTTCCTCTGCGGCACGGTGTGAGGCTTATCAGACCTAAATAGCGCTATCTAACTAATGACCCGCTCGCCATTGGCCCGGCGATTAAGTCGATATAAAAAGGAGGGACTTCGTGATAGAGAGTTTTGGTCTAGTAAAGTTATCTGTCCGTGAGGACGAGGAATTACATTCCTGAACCATTACTGTCCTACCCAAGAAAGGGCGAGGAATCCATATTCCTTAACCCCATTCCCAACCCCTGGGAATCCCATGCTTTGTAGAGTGTGAATTCACCTTGGATTGCTCGGTAGGTAAACGAAAGGTCAAGTCTAAATGCTAGTGGTCAACCACGTCCTATCATGGTTATTATACAAGTCAGGTTCACGTTCGAGTTAAGCACATAAGTATCACATAGATAGCAAATAAGAGAAAAGTAAAAAGTGACAGTTCGCAAGTTAGGGTTAGGATTTGAAAGTGTTATGGTGCCACATGCAACTAATACGTAATTAAGGTATGCCTTGGGGCGGTTTGTGATAATTGGGTTGAAAACAAAGAAATCCAAGAAAAGGTGAAAGTGGGCTTCTAGGGTTGGGGTTTGGGCCAATGTGGCTGACAAAAGACAACAGGGAATGGAGGTGTGTATGGTAGCAACATATTAATATTTATTATTATTTTTTTACAATCAATAATAAGAATATAGTTAAGCACCAATAAGACTAATATAATATATATTAATCAAGTTACGGTTCGAGCCTCGTGAGTTTTGAGTTACGCGAGTATGCCATGGTTCAAACGGTTCGGGTCGGATCAACGCGATATGGATAAAATATAATTAATTCATCAAATCAAATAAATACGTATGATTTGATTTATAAAAGTGAAACAAATGGGTTACCTCAAAGTTACGGGTTGTCACATCATCCCCAAGTTGAAAGAAATCTCGTCCCGAAATTTAGCACGTAGTCACTGAGGAAGCTAGTTTGGTTGCGTGGTTTCCTGTGTTTCCTGGGGTATCACATCATCCCCCCGTTGGTTTGGAACTTCGTCCCAAAATCCTGCAGTAGCTTCAGTAGTGGACTCACTTTCCTTAAACAACTGGGGATACTTGCGTTTCATTTGGTCTTCTTGTTCGCATGTGAATTCTGGGCCACGACGGGAGTTCCAACGAACTCGAACAACAGGTATCCTGGTGCGTTTGAGAATCTTGACCTCCCAGTCCAAGATTTCCACTGGTTCATCGATAAATGACAACTGATCGTCGATGGTGAGCTCCTTGAAAGGAACTATGAGAGTTTCATCTGATAGACACTTCTTCAGATTCGACATATGGAATATGTTGTGAACTCCACTGAGTTCTTAGGGTAGATTCAATCTGTAGGCCACCTTGCGAATTCTCTCCGTGATATCGAAAGATCCAACATATCGCGGGTTGAGTTTGCCTCGTTTACCAAAACGAACTACACCTTTTCCATGGTGAGACCTTTAAGTAGTGCTCAATTCCTAACCTGGAACTCGAGTGCTTTCCTGTGCTTATCAGCGTAGCTTTTCTGACGGTCACGAGCTGCCGCCATCTATTGCCGTATCTGAGCAGCCTTCTCTGTTGTGTCTACGACGGGTTCTGGGCCAGTGATTTGGCTGTCGTCAACCTCTGCCTGTAACAACTGTGCTTGTAATCACTATGAACAGTTATGTTATCAATAAAACAATGTTATTTGATCACAATGTTTGTTTTGTTATGTTTTACATTTTTCATGTTTTGACTTTTGTTCAATTTCAAACTCTACATCGCTTTCTGGAGAGTTATACGCAAACTAGTGCGTAAACGTACTCAGTTTAATGCGAGAAATACTCCGGAACATCAACATATACTCAACATACCTTAAATAACCTTTACATAACTTAGAAATAAGTTTTAAAGGCTTTGGTATGGCAAAAACAAGTTAATTCGCTTACAGGGACTAAATATGACAAACTGCGAAAGTATATCAATTTGAACTGTAACGAACATTCCGGAACCTAACCATAAGTTAAACACACCTTAAATATCCTTTACATAGCTTAGAAATAGGCTTTGAGGGGTTCGGTGTGCTAAAATAAACTTTTGGGTCATTCAGGGACTAAAAGTGTTAAAAAGTGCACAAGTTTGCATTTTCGCGCATAACATACGTTCTGAATACATCCGGACATCCAAAAATTTATGTAAGCACCAAAATATTTTATTTTAGTGTTTGGCATAAGAAAAATCCATTCGTCGCGCAATTTGTATCGTTTTTCGCGCTTATGTGCATTCCGTCGTAATTAACCGAACATCGCGATCGTACGACCAAACGAACGTTGGTGACCGACCGGATAATATTTAAATCCCACAAATATTCTATTATGATTAAAATCTTATTTTAATCAGGTCCGTGTTGAAAAATAAATTAAAACGCCTAAAAACGTTATTTTTCAAAGTTTAAGCGCGTACCGTGTGTTTATGCGCAACACAGTGCTTCTACTGCAAAACGCAGACAACGCAGCCAGTCCTGGCAACTGAAATTTATTTCAGTAATAACTTGGCGAGTTTATTTTTATAGAGTAATAAAAATAATTTAGAACGCCATAAACCGGGATTTAAACTCTAGATAAAATACCCGGTACCCAGTTAAATACCCGTCTTAGCCATATACTAGGAATATGCTTGGCATATGCTTGGAATATGCTAAGGTATATGCTTGGAATATGCTAAGGTATATGCTTGGAATATGCTAAGGTATATGCTTGGAATATGCTAAGGTATATGCTAGGAATATGCTTGGAATATGCTAGGAATATTCTAGGAATATTCTATATGGAAAAACTATAAATACCCACCATATGTTTCATTCATAATCACTAGAAATTTGATTTGAGAAACTCTAAGTTGAAACACTAGTTTCATACCTGAGATTTTCGAATCGAGTTTAGCATTCGGGGACCCTTCGTAAGTATTCTTTCGTTCTTTTCCTTATTTTTACTGCTTTTCGAGTCAGAAAGTCAAACTTTGTTTGACTTTCAGCGTTGACCAGTAATGGTCAATGCGAAGTTCGGTTGAACTTCGCAACGTGATTGTAATCACGATGGTCATAGTCCCTTGGGACTATGCCTACTGATTACCACGTTGTCTAGGGTCGTAGGGTAGGCGATCTAATAAATCGCCTATACCTTCGAACCCGACCCATTTGGTCGATCATTAGGATCCGACCAAATACATTAGGTGACCATAGTAGGTAGGGAATAACCTTCCGAGGTTATACCCTATGGTCACATCGTTTAAGTAGTTGTATGATAGGTAGTTTATATGCCTTAGGTAAATTACCAGAATACCCTTTTTCATGTATAATTGGTAATTAAGCATATGTAACCTAAACCTTTGTCACGTAGCTGATTATGTAACATGTTTAGGCATATAACACTTGTCATAGGACTAGTTAGGCGGTCCAAACGCGTTTCACGCGCACGACACGTTAAAGTAGCATAAGCTTCCTAAACGGGTCGTAATGGGTCGTAAACAATTATGTTAAGTTTCATTTAGCATGTAGGCTTTGTTAAACCAAATGACACGAGTCTCTACACTCGTTTGGTTTACGAAACCTCATTCTATCCAATCATCCGATTAAGGTCCGGTTATTAACATAGTTACCTATATTAGGTGCCGTTTGATTCCGAGATCTATAGCATTACTTGGTGGTTATCTTTAGACAACTGAGCAATCTCAAGTGAGTACATAGACCCCTCTTTTACCGTTTTCCAAACTGTTTTGGGGTGGAACACATGTGCCTATTTGTTACTTTCATGCTTTCCTGTTTTCACATCATATACATGCTATGTTCGTTAGTACATTATAGTACATGATTTCATATCATCTTATGCTAGGTGTGCCCATTGTGTGCATTACTTAGTACATTGTTTTACATTACATTTCATGCTAGGTGTGCCCATTGTGTGCATTACTTAGTACATTGTTTTACATGACATTTCATGCTAGGTGTGCCCATTGTGTGCATTACTTAGTACATTGTTTTACATGACATTTCATGCTAGGTATGCCCATTGTGTGCATTACTTAGTACATCGTTTTACATGACATTTCACGCTATGTATGTTCATTTGATTACATACTTAGTGCATTGTTTTCACATGTTTACATTTTGGTATGACATTTGGTTTGTTTACATGGGACAATACATTCATTAACATTAGCTACGCCGTTCGTTAGTAGGTAGTGGTACCATAGGAATTGACAACTCCCGTTCCGGACATCCCAGGGAAAGGGGACAGAAAGGAATGACCGAATTCGATGATATAAGACAGATAGACCTTTAATTTGTTTAAAGGGTTTATCACCACAGTCACAAGGCTTGGATGTATGCATTTTCACAATACCGCATAAATGTTCATATTAAATAGTTGCATGCATTTACACAAAACATAACTTTGATTTAAACCAAGTTTTACTTCAATACTTTGTTTTTGTGCATATGGTTTAGTTGAGACATTTCACTTGCCATACATGACATTTTGACATAGACATTTTACACAAAGACATTTGACATGGATATTTGACATAGACATTTGACATGGATATTTGACATAGACATTTGACATGGATATTTGACATAGACATTTGACATGGATAATTGACATAGACATTTGACATGATTTACACTTGACATATTATTCAATACATTTGACAATTTGTTTAAACATAGACTTCTTACATTGGTTGGTTTTGTTTGATTAAGTGATTAAGTAACGATGCGTGTGTAATATGATACAAGCATGGTGGATACGCCGCTGGTACTTCCTATATATAAGTGTTTGTATGGTATTACATGTCGTAACGTTATTTGAATCATTTCAATATTGAGACATAGAACATTTTATACAAATAACATACTTTTCACAAGACATTGATTTATAAACAACTTATCTTATACAAACACATTTTTACATGGTCATTTATTTAACCTGACATTTACTTATACATATCATATGATCTTATTGTTATTCAAATGATTTACAAGTCAAAGCAAATTACCAGGTTCATGACTAAACATTTTCTCAAATACAAGTCATGAATCCTATTTTCACAAACCTATGTATCTCACAGGCATTTTTATGCTAACGTACCTATTTTCACATGTGTTTTCAGGTGCTTTTCCATAGGATGTTGATCATGATACTAGGGCGGACCTGTGCCTTAGAGACTTTAAAATAAGATAGACTATGTTTAATTATGTTCTGAACTCTTTAATTTCCTGTTTAAAACAATGTAACACCTTTGTTTATAAATAAAAGACAACTTTGTATGCCATGGTTATGAAACAATTAATTCTGTCGCAACACGCCTCGATGTTTCCGCCGCGATTTGTTGTTTTACGCGGTCGGGGTGTGACACTGCCCAACAAAGAGATGATCGACACTCCCGTCCGTACAATGCCTCGAACGGAGCAGCATTGATGCTGGTGTGATAACTGTTGTTATACAAAAACTCCACTAAAGGTAGATGCCACTCCCAGCCGTTAACAAAGTCGATTACACATGCTCGAAACATGTCTTCAAGAATTTAGATGGAGCGTTCAGTCTGCCCATCCGTCTGTGGATGATATGTTGTGCTCATGTCTAAACGTGAGCCAAAGGATTTGTGCATCGCTTGCCACAAATCAGATGCAAATCGTGGGTCGCGATCAGAGATAATGGAGGTTGGCACCCCGTGCCTAGCAACCATTTCCTTCAGGTAGATGACTGCAAGTGTAGAAAAACTTATCCGTTTCCTTGATGGCTAGAAAGTGTGCTGGTTACGCGAGACAATCAAAGATTATCCAGGTGATATTGTTTCCATTTCGAGGTGTAAGTAGACTAGCGACCAAATCCATGGCAGTATGTTCACATTTCATGTGGGTATTATTGGTTGCTGATACTTCACTTTGACTTTCCCACAAGTCAATCCATCATTCACATACCTAACTACGTGGGCCTTCATGCCCGATCACCAGTACAAGGTTTATTAATCCGAATGCCTCTCATCAAAACTCAGACGGCTAGAATGTCACACCCGCTCGTAGCGGAAACGCAAGGTGTGATCTGTATGGTTTTCATTGCATAAATATCGATGTACATGAACAAACTATATGAATAAAACATACTCCATTGCCATTGCCATTACATAAGTGTTTCCCAAAAGAATGCAACATAAGTTGAATGTATTGGTTACAAACCATCAAATGAAAATAAGTTGTCATCGTTTTATACTTCATAATGTAAGTCTTAAAATGTCAAGGCTTTGACCACTATATCACCGCAAAGAGGCGGTATATAACGGGCAAACCCTTCAAATGGTGGCATGGAGTCTTGATACTTGCTTTCCTTGACTGAAATGTCTGCCAGGTCCACTAATTTCCTGAAATGCATGTTAAGTTTGAAAACATCAACAAAAGTTGAGCGAGTTCATGCAGTTTAGCTGTATGAGATGTATCTGTAAAATGTGAGTTGTATAAACTGTATCTGTAAAATGTGAGTTGTATAAACTGTATTTGTATGAATGATGTATAAACCGTATCCACAACATGTGAATTGTATAAAATGTATCTGTATGTATGATGTATAAACTGTATCCACAACATGTGAATTGTATAAAATGTATCTGTATGTATGATGTAGTATGTAAAGCGTCAATGAAATCGTTGATCATTAATGTTTCGCGAGGACATTAATATGTGTGACGAAATAGGAAGCAATCCAACCCTAGACGATTTTATGTCGATTCCTATCGACTGGGACACAAACGCACTCTTCTGTATGGGTCCACGACCAAGAGTGGGGCTCGCCAAAACCCATTAGATCTAAGCCTTTGTTCCTTGGTCCAAACTGGATTAATGGTGCTTATAGTATGGCCCTAATTCGCACATGATCTATGGTGTTTCATTACCTAACTTTAACATACGATGAACATGTATTTTCCCCGATAGTTGTAAAGTTGTAAAACATTTAAATGAATAGGGGACATGAACTCACAAAATTGCGTCCATGAATAGAAGTAAATAAGATCTCACGTGCGGTCGTCCTGAAAAGTGTTGCGACCTACAAATGTTCTTATTTTTGTTAGACACTTCGGTCTTTGAAAAGAACTTGAGTACAAGTCTTGTGTCTTTAATATGTGTAAGACTTGTATGTCTTTACTGTTCGTTAACTGTGTATTCGATGAATGAGTTGTTCAAATGTTATATATATATTTTTCACCAAATATATATATATATAAATGTTATCTTGTATCTTGTGAGTTGTATAGTCGGATCTAGTCCGCTGAATTTCGTGTCTTATATGTATCCGTTGTATAGTTGTGTTCACAAAAATGGTATCATTGGGCCAAGCCCATGTTTTCAAGTTATTGGGCTTAAATAGTGCTGGGCCTTAAATAGTGTTGGGCCTCAATAGTGTTGGGCCTCAAATAGTGTTGGGCCTCAAATAGTGTTGGGCCTTAAATAGTGTTGGGCCTCAAATAGTGTTGGGCCTTAAATAGTGTTGGGCCTCAAATAGTGTTGGGCCTCAAATAGTGTTGGGCTTCAATAGTGTTGGGCTTCAATAGTGTTGGGCTTCAATAGTGTTGGGCTTCAATGTTATTGGGCCTTGGCCCATATGTTTGGTATTGGGCTTAGCCCATGTGTTTATGTTAAGCCCATTATGAAGATAAGCCCATTAAGAAAAATAGCCCATTAAGTAAAATAGCCCTTTAAGTAATATAAGCCCATTTGTTATAAAAATAGCCCACTGGTGTAATAAGCCCATTTATTTTTATAAAAACCTTTTTATAAAAATTTTCTAAGTATACTTGTTAGTAAATAAACATACTAGTGTTTATAAGTTTATAAACATCCGAAATTTGTTATCGATAGGATACTTATATTTCGTGTCGATAAATCGTCTAAACGTCGTAGTAACTCCCCGGATTGGCAATTCACTTATGTAGTCGTCCGTCGTTCATTTTGACCATAAATGGTGTCCGATTATTCGAATCGTCCGTAACTCGTTTTAAGGCGTAATTATGTGAAGTCTTATAAGACTTTGATTATTATGTATCATGTGTTCATTATTACCATTGTAATAAAGTTCCTATCTTTGATATATATAACTAATACCATCAAATAATCACATAGCACATAAGTTGTTAAATCACCAAATATATATTTTAAAAAATATATATATATATTTCTCTTGTCTAAATACAACCAAAAATGTTGTTACTTTATAAAATAAAGTTTTTATGAAAAATGGCTATATAACCTTTGTATTTTATTCTAACCATGTTTTATAAACATATCATTTTCTTTATCAAATCACCACCAATTTACTCTACAACTTAACTAAACATATGAGACTTTTATAACATGAAATTATCAAGATGATATCCAAATCATGTAGGGTTTTAACCATGATTATTTCATATGCTAACAAGTTCAAAAACCAAGTTTAATTTTAGTTTTAACAACTTTTATAAAAATCTCTAGTTGTATGTTACTTTTTATAATCTTGTGAGAGTATTGTTTTTAACCAAAAACCTTATATATTTTCACAAGATCAATAGTTATGATCATCCATTAATCCTTTATGTTAAAAACCCTTTAACATAAACATGCATAATTTTTAGATCATAACTTAAAACATCTTCTAATAATTTATTTGCATCATAAACATCATAACAAGACTAAATAAGCATATATCAAGTCTAAGATCATAATATAAACAATCATAATTATATCATGATTTTTATCTTTGCTTCTTTGTATTTTTCATGCTTATTATGTATGATTACATGGTTATTATTAGTAATAATAACAATCATAAACTTAATATATTTGCATAAAAAAAATAGATATAGAAGCTTACTTCTAGCACTAGGCTAGGGATGATCTTAGAAGATTATTAAGAACTAATAAGATGATGATCTTGATGATTTAAGGTTCTTGAATGGATGAAAAAGCTTCCTTTAACTTGTAAATGCTTTAGATCACCTTATGTTACTTGGAAATCCATATTGATCATGAAGGAGGTAATAAAAATAAATGGGTTTTTGAAGATGTTCTTATGAAAAAGATGGAGATAGTTGGATGATGAATGATGAAAGAGGTAAAGTGTAGTAACTTAGTGATTAAGGGTTGTAACTAATCATCTTTCTCATCCACTAGTAACACCACTTGTAATTATAGAAAATATCTAGATATTTTGCATGTGAAATATGGGTGTGGGACCCACATAAAACGTTCACACATGGGGGGGGGGGGGGGGTCTTGAATTGTTGAAATGTTATTAAGTGTTTAAAGTGTTAGAAACTTTTAGCAAAGTTTAGGTGTTTTGGTGTTTAAATGTTTCAAGTGTATAAATGTGTTAAGAAGGTGTTAAGTGACCATTACTAGTCTAATATGATCTAAATAATATTAGATGGTCACTAAAAAAAAGATCCGTCATTGTTCGGATATTCATTTCGAATTGTTTCGGTTAGACGTTATTTGAACGCTAAGTTGTGTAACTTGTATGAATTGATGTAGTTATTGGCTCGGATGATACCCGAATGTATCCTCTCATGAATTCTATGTTAAATAATATTTTTACATGTCGTAAAAATATTACAAAACTGATTTCTGCAGAATTTCTGCGGAAAAGTGTAGAAATCGTCGCTTTTAGTGCTTTTCGGCAGTTTTCGGTGCTACCGGACATTGGTAGTATATTAAACCAAACCCTTGCATTCCCATATAGGGTTTAATGTATATTTGATGTTGGACTTCCGTCTGAGTCCTAAAGATGTAATTTAGATGGTTTCGCTGGATCCTGAGTTTTCGTCAGCACGCTAGTTTACTAGATACTGCTCTAGTTGTTTCGATGCATTGTTTACATTGTTTCAAAGGTAACCAATAAAATGAATCATGTGCATCATAATTGAATATTCCATAAGTATTCTAAGATGTATATTATGTAATACGCAGTTCGAGTGTTCGAAATGCATAAAAAATGTAGCTAAAATGAGTACTTTAAGTGTAAGAAAGTTACCGAAAAGTGTCAGTTGTCACATTCTCCCCCTGTTATTGAGAATTTCGTCCCGAAATTCAAGCTGAGTCATCCTATACAGGAGACTACTCGAACATATGAGAGTATTTGGCTTTGATTTAATGTTCACGTTCCCAAGTATACTCGGGTCCGTGTCGAGAGTTCCAACGTACATTTTAATAATTTGATACGACTCCTCCATGATTTCTAGACTTTACAGTCCATGACTTCAACAGGTTCTTTAATGAATTGGAGTTTGTCGTCAATGTGAATAGAATGATAACGGTTGCTTGTGTTGGACTCTATTTAAGATTCGACACATGAAACGTGCCGTGCACACTGTTAAGTTCATCTGGTAACTTCAACTTGTAGGCAACAGTGCCAATCTTTTCTAAGATTTCAAATGGTCCAATGTAACGTGGGTTAAGCTTTCCACGTTTACCGAACCTCGCTACGCCTTTCCAATGCGAGACTTTCAACAAGACTTTGTCTCCAACCTTGAAAGACAATGGTTTTCGTCTTTTATCTGCGTAGCACTTTTGTCGATCGCGAGCCGTCTTGATACGGTCTCGGGTCTGAAAAATTTTATCCGTAGTCTCTTGGACTAGTTTCGGACCAATTAATTGTTTATCGCTTGCTACCGCCCAACATAGCGGAGAGCGACACTTTCGACCGTAAAGAGCTTCAAACGGGGTAGCTTGTATACCAGTATGGTAGCTGTTATTGTAGGAAACTCAACCAAAGGTATATGAGTATCCCAATTGCCACCTAAATCCATAACACACGCACGAAGCATATCTTCGAGTGTTTGGATTGTCCGTTCGCTCTGGCCGTTAGTTTATGGATGAAAGGCCGTACTTGGATTCAAATGAGATCCAAAGGCCTGTTGAAATGATTTCCAAATTCTAGAAATAAAACGACCATCTCGGTCTGAAATGATTGAAATAGGCACTTCATGACGAGCCACTATTTCTTTGAGATAGAGTTCCGCTAGTTTCTCAGTATTATCCTTCTACCGAATCGGTAAGAAGTGCGTGAACTTTGTTAGTCTATCGATGATTACACATATCATGTAGTGACCTCTTGAGGTCCTGAGTAACTTCGTAATGAAGTACATCGATATTTGTTCCCATTACCAAACGGGAATCTCGGGTTGTTGTAACAAGTCCGAGGGATTTTGCTACTCGACTTTTACTTTCGCGCAAGTCAAGCATTCTCCGATATAAGTCGCGATATCACTTTTGAGGTTAGGCCACCAGTAGTATTCTTTCGCTACTTAGGCCTATGTGCTTCCTCAAAATCTCATCTCGAAGGCCGCCAAAGAATGGAACCCAATTTCGTCCCATAAGGTATAAAGTTCCATCTTCTTTCGGCACTAATTGTTCCTTCATGCTTCGAAGTGTTTCTACTTGAATATGCTCTTCCTTGAGCGCTTGTGAATCATCTTCTCTAATGCTTGAACTCTCAGTGTTCTAACTCGTTCCTTGCGGCTCAAGGCATCTGCTACAACATTTGCCTTGCCCGGATGGTACTTTATTTCACAATCATAGTCGTTCAACAATTCAAAAAAAAAACATCGTTGACGTATATTTAATTCTTTTTGGTTGAATATGTGTTGAAGACTTTTATGATTCGTGAAAATATTGCATTGAGTACCATATAGATAATGTCGCCATAATTTTTAAAGCGAATACCACCGCGCCTAACTCAAGGTCGCGTGTGGTATAGTTCTTCTCGTGAACTTTTTAATTGGCACGACGTGTACACAATAACTTTTTCACGTTGCACGAGTACGCAACCCAATCCATGATGCGAAGCATCATAGTCTACAACAGAGTCATCGGTATCGTCGGATAATGATAAGATTGTAAAATGCTATGTACCAATCTTAAGAATAAGTTGTAAGGCTATATCTTGTTTTTCGATTTGGGGCGAATTTATTGTCTTTAATAACTCTAAAATGGTTCTCAAATGTTGCTCATGTTCATCAGTCGATCGAGAGTATATCAAAATGTCGTCAATAAACACTATGACGAATTTGTCGAGATACGGCTTGCACACACGATTCATTAAATCCATGAAGACCGCTGGTGCATTTGTTAAACCAAAAGGCATAACAAGAAACTCGTAATGACCGTAACGAGTCTTAAAAGCCGTTTTCGGTATGCTTTCCTATTGAATTCGTAACTGATGATACTCCGATCGTAAGTCTATCTTAGAGTAGAAGCTAGAACCTTTCATAAACCATTTGAGTTAGTTGGAAATTCATTTGTAACATGGTTTAGAAGTATGAATTTTCGTTCATCGAAATGTTGTGCATTTTTGCAAAACTTGCGTGTCTTTCCACCCCCAAAACCTTTATAAAGATGCATAGTGGTAAAGAGTAGGGGTTATGAAATCACAACATCCTCATTCGGTCAACTACAAGGTTCAGAAGGTGCTAATCGACATGGAGATTTGGCTATGGGTGCGGCTCCCGGTACCAATTCGATGTGAAACTCGACTTGTTGATATGGTGGTAGTCCTGGCAAGACTTCAGGAATTTCTTCAGGAAATTATTTTATCAAAAGAATATCTGTCAGCTGTGGCCCAACGGCCTTCTTGTCTACAACAAGTGCTAGATAGGCAATACAACCTTTCCGTAAGCACTTATGTGCTTTCATGCCATTGATGATCCGCAATGGGGTGTCGCGCTTCTCTCCATGTATCACAAGTGTCTCTTCGTTCAGTAGTGGTAGGCGAATGATTTTCTTGTGACATAAGACTTTGGCTAGGTTATCGGATAACCAATCCATGTCAACCACTACTTCGAAAATACTCAACTGAACGGGGAAGAGATCGATATTGAATTTCAGCTCTAGACTCGACTAGTTTACGTTTTGCCAATTCTATAGAATGAGGAGACGTCTAGCTTACTTGACTCTAGGCCAAGTACATTTTAAATTCTGTGTGGCGAGGACTTCACTGTATAGTCTTAGGAACCCTATGTTTAAATGTAGGATAACCCAATCCATATGTTTAGATGTAGGATATCCCAGTCCCTAATTGTAGCTAGGACAATCCCGTCCCTAGCCATGAAACTCATGTATGTGAAATGTTAAGATGAAGCTAAAATTGCCAATTGTATACAATAACATGGATGTGAAATATTGACGAATAGGATACATACCGGTGGCCCTTAATGATTTGATTTGTCTCAGCTAATTCCCCATTAGCTAACTTGATATAGTAATGTGTGTCCAACATGACTCTAATTCGAGTATATGCTTAACATTTAAAAGCAATAGCTAAGCTCGGTGTTGGTATTAATAGAATTGATACATGATGATCGTAGAGTGTACGTACTCATGACTTCATTTCTCTCATGGCGAGAGTTATTGTTTAAGTGATCGAGGTAGGGAGGGATGATGCGGTTATGCTTCGGATCTCCGAGGCTAAACCTAAAATATATCACTTAGTGTGTTTGAATTCGGGTGTTTCCCAGTATGGAACAACCCTTGAGATATCGTGAAAGCATCAAGTGTAACCAACAATATTAGCTCCAGTTATGATCGAGTTCTTTTATAAAATCATATGAAAATAGATATGAAAATCAGATGATATAAAAGAATGATGTATGGTTAAATAAATAACCAATAAAAATGTAGTGTATAAATATATCATGTCTTGAAATAGAATATTATGTCTTGTGTAGAGGATGTCGCGTCTTGTGCAAAAATGTCATGTCTTGTCTTTGTCGAAGAGATTTGTATAACACCACGATATGCAATATAACATAAGCACTTATATATTGGAAGTACCAGCGGCGTATCCACCATGCTTTTATTATATTACACACGTCTCATCCCTTACAAATAACCACCAAAAATGTCTTGTGTAAACCAACATCAAATGATATGTATAACAATGTCTTGCGTAACAATGTCATGTATAAACCATGTCTTGTGTAAAAGCAATAGTTTTCAACACATATCTTTTATCTTAAACAATTGATTCTTTTGGCGCCATGATCTTTTTAATACACACATTTAAAAGAATCTAGACATTTATTTGAATAAATAAAGTCTATCATGTGCCCAAGAATGAAGAATGCAATCAATCGGTCATGGAAACCTCAAGACCATATTGTGCCTATATGTTTGAATAAATGATAATGTGGATAACCAAAACCAAAAGGTGTAATGCCTCTTGCATGTATTGGTCATACGTCTAAATGGAAAGAGAAATAATTCGTTGAGGAGGGGAAACCAACCAGTGGTCTTCGTCCATATAATATGTATTCCCTACTCTATGGACCTCGATCGTCCTAAATAGAGAAAATCCTTTGTCTTACTTGTCCATGTGACAATTATGGTAATAGTGCTTGAGTTTCACGAGCTCTAGCAAGATTATTAGAATCTCCAAAAATGTAGAATAGAATGTAATGAGGGAGTTGCAGTATGGCGCATGCCGTACTATCCCTTGGAAAAAGACAAATGTCAAACGACGGAATTTATTGTATCACTTCCAATAAATATGATAAGGTGGAATATGATAAGGTAAGGTAAAGTAAAGTAGGATAAAGTGTCATAGACACCCTGGAACCAACCCATGTTCAAGAATTTCGAGAATGTTGAGGAAAATCCTCCATGAGTAGCTAACATGTTTTGTTTGTTTAAATGACTGGTCTCAACTGAAACGTGATATAGATCAATGTTAGGTGTGAATAAATATGTGTCGTCTTCCCGTATTGTATTGTATTGTATTGTGTTGTATTGTATTGTATTGTATTGTATTGTATTGTATTGTATTGTATTGTATTGTATTGTATTGTATTGTATTGTATTGTATTGTATTGTATTGTATTGTATTGTATTGTATTGTATTGTATTGTATTGTATTGTATTGTATTGTATTGTATTGTATTGTATTGTATTGTATTGTATTGTATTGTATTGTATTGTATTGTATTGTATTGTATTGTATTGTATTGTATTGTATTGTATTGTATTGTATTGTATTGTATTGTATTGTATTGTATTGTATTGTATTGTATTGTATTGTATTGTATTGTATTGTATTGTATTGTATTGTATTGTATTGTAGGGTGTTATACCAACCACCCCCAGTTCGTGTTCTACTAGATAGGAATAATTGAATCTCAAGTAATAACTTAAGAATTTTGAATGAATAGTGATCATTAGCTTGACCCGCAGAGTCCACCAGAATTTCCATGCACTACAAGTTGTTATTACGTAGGCCTCCGTAATAATAAATTGTCTTGCATGGTCACCCTAGCGTTCTCTCGTACAAAGCTGCCGATCAATAAGAGAGGAAACGTTATTGTCAATATACCTTCAACATAGGAGGGACCTTCGTGATAAATCACGTGTCAACGTTCGTTGTCATTACTCGCAGGACGGTACGACGTTAGATGAAATAGAAATGGAAAGAATCTGTAACAATAACAATTGAAGGGGCACCTTCAAGATGAGTACTTCATCTTCCTTGTAAGGACAAGAGTATATCCACTTTGATTAGTATGAGTCAAATGGATCTCGTCCCACTAATGGAGTTGTTGTCCAAGGTTACCACCTTCGCCTCGTCGTCATTATCATGGTCAGGCATCTCAGCATTCGCGAGAAAGCAACCATATTTTACGGAATTAAGTTTAAGATTTCACTTAGGAATCATGTTCGCCATAAGCTCCGCAATAGACATGAGGTCGATATTTTCACCGTGTGAGTAAAGAATAATAATAGAGTTTGAAGTCGAAGGTATTTTGTTCTTGGCAAAATATTTCATGCAACATATATATGAACCACCTATATATATAATCATGTAAAATCCTATCAATCAAGGATTTCTATCTTGTATAAGCTGAACCTGTGAACTGTTTATAATGCATAAACTGATAATGTATTGTATTGTAGGCACATAGTCTATTAATGTATTGTGTCTGTTTCTCATAGACTTCACCCATGGAAATGTCCTCGCTTGATTTATGTGAAATGAATTTTTGCTGTAGTGGACCTTGAAAAAAATGTTTATGCAATGAAAACCTTTTGACTTGTCCAATTTTATTTATAATCTGTTCAACATGAACAAGAGGTTTTCGTGAGAGATCCCTAGTGATTGTAGACTTAGACTCGAGAAAGAATCCTGGTTCACTACAATCGATGCTCTGATACCAATCTGTCACACCCGCTCGTAGCGGAAACGCAAGGTGTGATCTGTATGGTTTTCATTGCATAAATATCGATGTACATGAACAAACTATATGAATAAAACATACTCCATTGCCATTGCCATTACATAAGTGTTTCCCAAAAGAATGCAACATAAGTTGAATGTATTGGTTACAAACCATCAAATGAAAATAAGTTGTCATCGTTTTATACTTCATAATGTAAGTTTTAAAATGTCAAGGCTTTGACCACTATATCACCGCAAAGAGGCGGTATATAACGGGCAAACCCTTCAAATGGTGGCATGGAGTCTTGATACTTGCTTTCCTTGACTGAAATGTCTGCCAGGTCCACTAATTTCCTGAAATACATGTTAAGTTTGAAAACATCAACAAAAGTTGAGCGAGTTCATGCAGTTTAGCTGTATGAGATGTATCTGTAAAATGTGAGTTGTATAAACTGTATCTGTAAAATGTGAGTTGTATAAACTGTATTTGTATGAATGATGTATAAACCGTATCCACAACATGTGAATTGTATAAAATGTATCTGTATGTATGATGTATAAACTGTATCCACAACATGTGAATTGTATAAAATGTATCTGTATGTATGATGTAGTATGTAAAGCGTCAATGAAATCGTTGATCATTAATGTTTCGCGAGGACATTAATATGTGTGACGAAATAGGAAGCAATCCAACCCTAGACGATTTTATGTCGATTCCTATCGACTGGGACACAAACGCACTCTTCTGTATGGGTCCACGACCAAGAGTGGGGCTCGCCAAAACCCATTAGATCTTAAGCCTTTGTTCCTTGGTCCAAACTGGATTAATGGTGCTTATAGTATGGCCCTAATTCGCACATGATCTATGGTGTTTCATTACCTAACTTTAACATACGATGAACATGTATTTTCCCCGATAGTTGTAAAGTTGTAAAACATTTAAATGAATAGGGGACATGAACTCACAGAATTGCGTCCATGAATAGAAGTAAATAAGATCTCACGTGCGGTCGTCCTGAAAAGTGTTGCGACCTACAAATGTTCTTATTTTTGTTAGACACTTCGGTCTTTGAAAAGAACTTGAGTACAAGTCTTGTGTCTTTAATATGTGTAAGACTTGTATGTCTTTACTGTTCGTTAACTGTGTATTCGATGAATGAGTTGTTCAAATGTTATATATATATTTTTCACCAAATATATATATATATAAATGTTATCTTGTATCTTGTGAGTTGTATAGTCGGATCTAGTCCGCTGAATTTCGTGTCTTATATGTATCCGTTGTATAGTTGTGTTCACAAAAATGGTATCATTGGGCCAAGCCCATGTTTTCAAGTTATTGGGCTTAAATAGTGCTGGGCCTTAAATAGTGTTGGGCCTCAATAGTGTTGGGCCTCAAATAGTGTTGGGCCTCAAATAGTGTTGGGCCTTAAATAGTGTTGGGCCTCAAATAGTGTTAGGCCTTAAATAGTGTTGGGCCTCAAATAGTGTTGGGCCTCAAATAGTGTTGGGCTTCAATAGTGTTGGGCTTCAATAGTGTTGGGCTTCAATAGTGTTGGGCTTCAATAGTGTTGGGCTTCAATGTTATTGGGCCTTGGCCCATATGTTTGGTATTGGGCTTAGCCCATGTGTTTATGTTAAGCCCATTATGAAGATAAGCCCATTAAGAAAAATAGCCCATTAAGTAAAATAGCCCTTTAAGTAATATAAGCCCATTTGTTATAAAAATAGCCCACTGGTGTAATAAGCCCATTTATTTTTATAAAAACCTTTTTATAAAAATTTTCTAAGTATACTTGTTAGTAAATAAACATACTAGTGTTTATAAGTTTATAAACATCCGAAATTTGTTATCGATAGGATACTTATATTTCGTGTCGATAAATCGTCTAAACGTCGTAGTAACTCCCCGGATTGGCAATTCACTTATGTAGTCGTCCGTCGTTCATTTTGACCATAAATGGTGTCCGATTATTCGAATCGTCCGTAACTCGTTTTAAGGCGTAATTATGTGAAGTCTTATAAGACTTTGATTATTATGTATCATGTGTTCATTATTACCATTGTAATAAAGTTCCTATCTTTGATATATATAACTAATACCATCAAATAATCACATAGCACATAAGTTGTTAAATCACCAAATATATATTTTAAAAAAAATATATATATATTTCTCTTGTCTAAATACAACCAAAAATGTTGTTACTTTATAAAATAAAGTTTTTATGAAAAATGGCTATATAACCTTTGTATTTTATTCTAACCATGTTTTATAAACATATCATTTTCTTTATCAAATCACCACCAATTTACTCTACAACTTAACTAAACATATGAGACTTTTATAACATGAAATTATCAAGATGATATCCAAATCATGTAGGGTTTTAACCATGATTATTTCATATGCTAACAAGTTCAAAAACCAAGTTTAATTTTAGTTTTAACAACTTTTATAAAAATCTCTAGTTGTATGTTACTTTTTATAATCTTGTGAGAGTATTGTTTTTAACCAAAAACCTTATATATTTTCACAAGATCAATAGTTATGATCATCCATTAATCCTTTATGTTAAAAACCCTTTAACATAAACATGCATAATTTTTAGATCATAACTTAAAACATCTTCTAATAATTTATTTGCATCATAAACATCATAACAAGACTAAATAAGCATATATCAAGTCTAAGATCATAATATAAACAATCATAATTATATCATGATTTTTATCTTTGCTTCTTTGTATTTTTCATGCTTATTATGTATGATTACATGGTTATTATTAGTAATAATAACAATCATAAACTTAATATATTTGCATAAAAAAAATAGATATAGAAGCTTACTTCTAGCACTAGGCTAGGGATGATCTTAGAAGATTATTAAGAACTAATAAGATGATGATCTTGATGATTTAAGGTTCTTGAATGGATGAAAAAGCTTCCTTTAACTTGTAAATGCTTTAGATCACCTTATGTTACTTGGAAATCCATATTGATCATGAAGGAGGTAATAAAAATAAATGGGTTTTTGAAGATGTTCTTATGAAAAAGATGGAGATAGTTGGATGATGAATGATGAAAGAGGTAAAGTGTAGTAACTTAGTGATTAAGGGTTGTAACTAATCATCTTTCTCATCCACTAGTAACACCACTTGTAATTATAGAAAATATCTAGATATTTTGCATGTGAAATATGGGTGTGGGACCCACATAAAACGTTCACACATGGGGGGGGGGGGTCTTGAATTGTTGAAATGTTATTAAGTGTTTAAAGTGTTAGAAACTTTTAGCAAAGTTTAGGTGTTTAAATGTTTCAAGTGTATAAATGTGTTAAGAAGGTGTTAAGTGACCATTACTAGTCTAATATGATCTAAATAATATTAGATGGTCACTAAAAAAAAGATCCGACATTGTTCGGATATTCATTTCGAATTGTTTCGGTTAGACGTTATTTGAACGCTAAGTTGTGTAACTTGTATGAATTGATGTAGTTATTGGCTCGGATGATACCCGAATGTATCCTCTCATGAATTCTATGTTAAATAATATTTTTACATGTCGTAAAAATATTACAAAACTGATTTCTGCAGAATTTCTGCGGAAAAGTGTAGAAATCGTCGCTTTTAGTGCTTTTCGGCAGTTTTCGGTGTTACCGGACATTGGTAGTATATTAAACCAAACCCTTGCATTCCCATATAGGGTTTAATGTATATTTGATGTTGGACTTCCGTCTGAGTCCTAAAGATGTAATTTAGATGGTTTCGCTGGATCCTGAGTTTTCGTCAGCACGCTAGTTTACTAGATACTGCTCTAGTTGTTTCGATGCATTGTTTACATTGTTTCAAAGGTAACCAATAAAATGAATCATGTGCATCATAATTGAATATTCCATAAGTATTCTAAGATGTATATTATGTAATACGCAGTTCGAGTGTTCGAAATGCATAAAAATGTAGCTAAAATGAGTACTTTAAGTGTAAGAAAGTTACCGAAAAGTGTCAGTTGTCACATAGAATATGGAAGCTGGTGTGCTTTGCTCAACACGAGTTCCCTACAGTTGTCGTATAATGAGACCCACATTCATTCCATGAGGTAACGAGTATCGTCTGACCTGTTAAAGGTTGCTTCTCCATGCCCCGCATGGGTTCAACTTGAAAGTCCTCTTCTTTCAGTTCTCCAGTTTGAACAGAGCGAGTCTGATTAGGTAAGTTAGAGTCGATATTGAGCTGCAAAGCCCGTGCACGTTCAAGTTTCATAGTTGTAATCATCCTAAGTTCCCTCCAGCGATGCCATTAACTGATTTAGCTCTTTCGAAGCCAAGGTACACGGGAGGCCCTTGTGATCGGTCTAAATAACGCATCTGGTACCGTCCAAGTGATGCCTCCATCTAAAATCCCAAGACCACGGTTTTCACCCCCAGTTGTGTGTCGTGAAGTTCCTCTTGGTAACTCCATCACGTAAGTCATCACTATCTCGTGCTGCGTCGGTGTGTAAACATTGCAGAGTTGGGATTCGAAAGCTGAAAAAATGTCCTCCTATTTTGTCTTTCATGAACACAGCACCCTACTGTGTTAAAGAGATTTAAGCTGCACGATCTTCGAAAATCTTGTGGTGAATCTGCGGTAGAGTCTAGTGTGACCAAGAAATGGCTGCATCCTCGAAGGGATCTTTGGTGTCGAACAATATCTGACGAAATGGGTCTTTAGCGAGATCCACGTGTATTCCCACTTCGTTGATCATATGACCAAAAGGGTATCTCTCGAATCCAGAAGTTACCTTTAACAAGACGTCGCGTGGAGTGGCTCCTTCCTCAGGAGCTCTAAAATAAAATACAAATGCCGCCCATGATGTTCCTTCCTCTTGGAAATGATCCAGAACGTTGTCCATAAATACGGTCGATTCATGTAGTCCAAAAAGCTGCTGATGTGTTGATTAACCCAATGGTCATGGTGTACAAAGTCGCAATGGCCGTATTGCGTCCGATATGCCGTTTCTGGAACATTCTCCTCTTGGTCTCCCGTCACTACTTGGTCGAGGCAAACAGTTCTTGATTGTCACCTTGCTGAGTTCTGGATAATCAGTACACATATGAAAAGGCTTTATCTTCCCGAATATAGCTGGGACAACCCAAAGCGAACAAAAACTATGTCCAATAAAATTCATGTCCAACAGTTCCTGTAGATAGTCCTTGGAACCCTCCTGGTGCAAGACGGTATGTAGCACGGGTAATCAGGACTGCCCCTGTCGTGAGATCAAACTGAGATTCTGCCTAACAGTGGTGGAAGTAAGTCTGAAAGCTCCTCGGGTAGCACACTGAGAGGAAACACGAACAATTAGTGGATCCTCGATCCTCTTTTCCTTAGCCTCAACATCAGTATCGGTTGCTAACGTAGCGGGGTGATCCCTCTGTAGACACTTCTGGGCCTTCATAGTTGAAATGGCGCTAACCTTTGTACCACTCTGTTGCTTTAGAACAAATAACGATTCTCCACACAAAAATTTCTCCTCACAAGGTATGTCTGCGCGATTTCTGGCTAACCAATCCATACTAACTACTGCAATGTAACCATCAAGGGTAGTAGAAGGAAGGGCGATGTTGAACACTTGTCCCACAAGGTCGAGTTTGCATCCCAACAAACCTATGAGGTTTCGATTGTCTTGCCCTCAGTCAATTCCACAACAGGTTCGGCTTCAAGAAGAGTCAGGGTTAAACAGAACAGAGACGGAGCGATTAGCTACTCATACTAGCTACCATGTTGCTGTTATGCCTGGCGTCGCTCACGCCAATCCTATATGCCCTTCCACAAGCACCACTACCAGTGTTGTTACGATCACGTGGATTTCCCAATACTGTTGTCGTTCCCTTGGTTGTTGACATCTTGACCCAGCAACAACCAATCCTTGTCAATGTCATCTTCGTTTCCATGCTGCAGACTACGACAACGAGTACCTTGATGTTGCTGCAGCTGTTGCCTCCAATGCCGTTGCTTGAAACAAAAAACCCTACGATCTTTCATCGACAGGGTCAATCTTTTCGTATTCCGTGCCACGTTCTAAGGCGCTACCCCCTTGTGCTGGCAGCTTCACGTTCCATACCATGGTCATCTGTCATCGCTTATGTCCCGATTAATTCGTAAGAGTTGACTCCCATGAGTCGTTGTCAAGGGTTAGGGACTCAATTGAAGCCTATTCGCTGGTGCTTGTTGTCAGTAATCAGGGTCGTCAAGGTACTGAGGTCGGTAAAGCACTACGCTCAACCTCCTGTCCATCGATGTTGCAAGTTGTTTGAGTATTACACGGTCTGTTACGAGAGTGTTGCAGAAGTGATCACACTTAGGGATCTATGACGTCAATACTTGAGTTCCAGCAAATGAAAAGGTGTAAGAAAGATATCGATCAATCATTCAACGCCGCGACATCCAACTCAGGGATGTTCGTATAAGCACCTAACATTCTACACGGTTCGCTAGGTGTTCCGATGGGTGTTCAGGTAATACTCGATAGCATCGAGATTCGAAGGGATCTAGAGATGAATGAAAAGTTCGCGTTCGAGTAGGGGACATTCACTGCTATGACCCCTATAAGTTTGTTAGGTTTCACACCGATCAAATAATGGAACAAAACCCCTTTTTCCACCTGTTAAGACTCACTGGGACTTGTATGCACCCCACATTATTATTATGTGTGCACCCACAATAATATTGTGATTTGCATGCTCATCTCAGCTCCTCTTAACTCATGTCAAATGGTTCCTCAAACTCGAGGAGCAAACAAAGAGCATCACAAAGCATAAGTCATGAATGTTTAGGGAATTACCACCCTATTAGTCACATAACACATGCAAGTAATACATAAATTCGAACTGTTGTGCTAAACGTGCAATCACATGCAATATCATATGTAAGTGCTCACTAGTTATGCGGTGCAATGAGTATACGAGAGACGAACCTTCCAATCTAGAGCGGAGTGTCATGGTCGTATTCACGTTTTCAGAACTGTTCGGTCATAGTCTGGTTTTACAAAAACGTTTTTCCTCTTTTTAAAACCTAGTTCACTATAACCAATGGCTCTGATACCAATCTGTCACACCCCCAAAATACCACATGCGGGAACCCCCGCAAGGCGTGTGACGTACCAGGATCTAGCCACCAATCATATTGAACTCATAGGTATATTTAAATAAAACTTTCATCTATTAACATTAAGTGTTACAACGTTACAAATATTTCACAGTAAACAGCGGAAGCATAATTCGTTCGTTAAGTGTTTATAAACAATATGTAAAAAAACCATTGGTCTGGTGTTGCGATTCCATGTATCTCGACCCATGACCACTCCAGCCTCCCAGACAGCAAGTTCCAATCAATATGTACCTAAAGGCCTACAAGGCATGTAACAACGAATCAACAACAAAGTTGAGCGAGTTCATAGTTGGTTGTCCAGTTTAAAGTTGTTTCAAAAATCATAAGTTCGTTTGAAAACAAGTAGTTAATCAGTTCCTTGTTTCCCAAACCATAACTATAACCAGTATTGGCTACCCCATGTTGTAAACCACTAGACTAGTTATATATATTGGCGTCCTTCCCAATCCGAGGACGGAGGTACGTATTCTACCCAACCGAGAATACGCAGTGTCACACCCCGACCGCGTAAAACAACAAATCGCGGCGGAAACATCGGGGCGTGTTGCAACAGAATTAATGTTTCATAACCATGGATACCAAAAGTGTTTCGTTTTATTAAACATTGAATAATTACATCGTCTGGAAATCTAAATACACATTTAAACATAGTCTATCATTGTTATTGAGTCACTAAGGCCTTGTCCAGTCCTATGTGAGCATGCATCCTATCAATCGATATCTTCCAACAATACCTGAAACATATGTGAAAACGAGGTCAGCAAAGAAATGCTGGCGAGTACATAGGTTTTGTGAAAATAAGATTCATGACTTCCGTTTAAGAAAATGTTTAGTCATGAACCTTGTAATTTGCTTTGTCTTTGTAAATCATTTGAAAAAAATAATAAGTTTAGATGATATATATAAATAAGAGAATAATGCATGATTAAATGAATAACCATGTAAAATGAGTTTGTATAAGATAAGTTGCTTGTAAATAAATGTCTTGTGAAAAGTATGTTACTTGTATAAAATGTTATATGTATCAAACTGAAATGATTCAAATAACGCTACGACATTTAATACCATACAAACACTTATATATAGGAAGTACCAGCGGCGTATCCACCATGTTTGTATCATATTATACACGCATTGTTACTTAATCACTTAATCAAACCAAACCAAACAATGTAAAATGTCTATGTTTAAATCAATTGTTAAATGTATTGGATAATATGTCAAAGTAATCATGTCAAGATGTAAATCATGTCAAAATGTCTATGTCAGATATCCATGTCAAATGTCTATGTCAAATATCCATGTCAAATGTCTATGTCAAATATCCATGTCAAATGTCTATGTCAAATATCCATGTATGGCAAGTGAAATGTCTCAACTAAACCATATGCACAAAAACAAAGTATTGAAGTAAAACTTGGTTTAAATCAAAGTTATGTTTTGTGGGAAATACATGATCAAATGTCAATCATGTTCCAATGTTTACCCAATCGTTAACCCATTTTGTAAAATCGTTCTAGTCGTTCTTGTTTTAATTGTGAAACTACTTTATGGTCGATTCTCTAATAACATTCAAACCTTCTTGACGCGTTCCTCGTTCCAACTCGCTCTCGCTCTCGTTCTTAACAAACCCTTACCAAAGGATAAGTTAATAATTACAGATTCAGTCGCTACCCACAACCCCCACACATAACAATGGGTGCAGTAAATAACGAGATTTGTCAGATCCTATGGTACCATAACCTAATACTGGTCGGCTTGATCATTGCTAATGAATGTCATCGGTCATGTAAACTACAACCAACAAGTTTGTTCACTTTTTGAAATTGTTATTAGTTTTTGAAATCATTGTATTTGTTCTTGAAATCATTGTTAGCGTTCTTGAAATAATTGTAATTGTTCTTGAAACCACATTGTAATTGTTCTTGAAACCATTGATAAAACATTTAGCACATATGAGTCACCCCAAAACAGTTGAAAACAGTAAAAGAGGGGAATAATGTACTCGCCTGATAATGCTTGGAGGTCTTGAACAACAACCAAACAAAGCTTGAGGGAGCACGGAATCAGTCGGCAAATCTAGACTATATAAATAAACCAGACTTAAATCGGAAGACTGGGTAGCAGGAGGGTTTGTAAACCAAATGAGTGTAGGAACTCATATGATATGGTTTAACAAAGCCTACATACTAAATGAAACTTAACCTAAGTGCTTTCGACCCATCGCGACCCATTAAGGTAACATACGTTACTTTAACGCGTCGTGCGCGTGAAACGCGTTCGGACCGTCTAACTAGTCCTATGACAAGTGTTATATGCCTAAACATGTTACATAATCAGTTATGTGACAAAAGTTTAGGTTACATATGCTTAATTACCAATTATACATGAAAAGGGTATTCTGGTAATTTACCTAAGGCATATAAACTACCTATCATACAACTACTTAAACGATGTGACCATAGGGTATAACCTCGGAAGGTTATGCCCTATACTAGGGTCACCTAATGTATTTGGTCGGATCCTAATGATCGACCAAACTGGGTCGGGCTCGAAGGTATAGGCGATTTATTAGATCGCCTACCCTACGACCCTAGACAACATGGTAATCAGTGGGCATAGTCCCAAGGGACTATGACCAACGTGATTACACTCACGTTGCGAAGTTCAAACGAACTTCGCATTGACCATTACTGGTCAACGCTGAAAGTCAAACAAAGTTTGACTTTCTGACTCGAAAAGCAATAAAATAAGGAAAAGAACGAAAGAATACTTACGAAGGGTCCCCGAATGCTAATCCCGATCCAAGAACTCAGGTATGAAACAATGGTTTCAACTTAGAGCTCTCAAATCAGAATTCTAGTGCTTTAAAACAATGAAAGGCATGGGGTATATATAGTTTTCGGGTAACCGTTGAGATCGTTTCATGGAAAACGTGCCTTAATCCCACCCGTACAAGTGTCGGGACCTTGTGGTGACTAAAAATGATCCTTATCTTCATGACTAAGCAACTTAGAACATGTGGTGTAGGATCAAACAGCTGCAACTTGTGATTAAAACATTGAATTTGGTCTGGTTAGGCAGTCGCGTAGCGCGACGGATAGGCCCTTAGGGCTCGCGCTACGCTACTGCCTCCCAGATTCAGAATTGTTTCCAAATTGACAGAAATGGTCCCTGTTGTGTTTTAAGGCCTTTTTCGATGCGTTTGAACCCCGTTAACCTCATTTCAAGGCTCTAAAATGAATTTAAAGTATAGGGAACTCAAAACATGCTCAAAAATATGCCGTATGATGGTTCGTTTGGTCGTACGAACGCGATGTTCGCTTAATTACGACGGAATGCGCATAAGCGCGAAAAACGATCCAAATGACGCGACGAATGGATTTTTCTTAAGGCGAACAATAAAATATAATGTAGTCATGCTTACATAAATTTTGGATGTCCGGATGTATTCAGAACGTAAGTTATGCGCGAAAATGCAAACTTGTGCACTTTTTGACACTTTTAGTCCCTGAATGACACAAAAGTTTATTTTAGCACACCGAACCCCTCAAAGCCTATTTCTAAGCTATGTAAAGGATATTTATGGTATGTTTAACTTATGGTCATGTTCCGGAATGTCTATTACAGTTCAAATTGGCATACTTTCGCAGTTTGTCAAGTTTAGTCCCTGTAAGCAAATTAGCTTGTTTTTGCCATACCAAAGCCTTCAAAACTTATTTCTAAGTTATGTAAAGGTTATTTAAGGTATGTTAAGCCTATGTCTCTATTTCGGAGTGTTTGTTGCATTAAACTGGTTATATTTACGCATTGGTGCGCGTATAACTATCCAGAAAGCGATTTAGAGTTTGAAATCGAACAAGAGTTGATATGTGTAAACGATACACATATTTTTACAAATCCCAAGTATGAAATACAATATTTCATTGGTTCGGTATTTGTTTGATAGCCGTGAAGGCACAAGTGTTACAGTCTCCCCTACTTTAGGAAATTTCGTCCCGAAATTTATTTAGAGGAAACTTGTGAGAGCTTGAAAACATGAAGTTGAAAAGATCGAACAACATTGGTTAGAGTTCTGAACTTCTAGTAATCTTTAATAACATCATGATTGCAATGTAAGAGGGACACTTATATACTAGTATATGAAGCGTCATTGGTGCGTCCACCGTACCTCCATTATATCGTTCTCATTTTGTTATTTTTGTCACTATCGGTTCTTACACATAATAAACCTTACTGGGTTTCTGTGCACTAAATTTCATAATTATGTACGCGTCCATAATCAGACAATTCCTTGCACAGTTCACACAGTCTATTTTATAATATGTAGGGTAAAACCAAATGAACAATCCTGTGATGAGTGTGACTAGACCGCCATAGAGTCCTTTTGACTAAATCAAGAAATGATCTAAATAGACTATCAATGAGTCTGTCCAGCTACATCACTAGATGTCGTTCTTCACCAAATTGTGAATCAATCTTTTTTACTAGACCACCAAAAGGGTCTCTTATGAATCATGGAGTGATACTATAAAATCCAAGGGTCTTATCTATTACATAGAAGCCCATTAAGGATTTAAGGTAGTACCTTTTGACTATCCTGCTACGAATCCCTCATATGAAGATATGAAAGATCCTGCGAGGATTTGGATAACGAATTATCCAAAGTATAAAAACACAAAAACATAGAGGAGAACACATAACTCATAAACACATAATTGCATAATTGCATACTCGTTCAATCGCATAATCGTTCAATTTGACCTTTAATTTGTTATCTTTGGACACGGGTATTTAAAGCATACCAGGAACCCAATCCATGGATTTCCTTTGGCACCTTAAATATTTTCAAGAATCTAACTATGAAGATAGGAAGATCTTAAAAGGAATTCGGTTTGTCCTAATTAAGTTGTATTGTACATTTTAAGGTGTACAAGGAATTCAATCAGGGCTCCGATGTCAACGAAGGTGTTGATCGTGATCGGCTCAGGACATGAATAGTTCAAGATGTCATCAATAATAACAATGACGATCTGATCCAAATAAGGCTTGCAGACTCTATTTATTAAGTCCTTGAAGATGGCTGGAGTATTTGTCAACCTAAAAAGGCCTGACTGTAAACTCGTAATGGCCATACTTCGTGCAGAAAGCCGTTTTGGGAATATCTTCTTCGAGCATACGAAGTTGATGATACCCAGAACGCAAATCGATCTTGGAAAAGCATGAAGCGCCCTGCAGATGATCGAAGAGATCATCGATTTTAAGGTAAGGGATATCGATTCTTGATGGTAAGCTCACCAGGCTTACGTTAATCGATATACATTCGAAAAGATCCATCTTTCTTTTCACAAAGAGTATAGGAGTTTCTCCAAGGTGAAAAGTTCGGACTGATGAATCCTTTATCAGACAACTCTTGAAGCTGTTTTGATAATTCTTGCATCTCGAATGGTGCAAGACGATAAGATACTTTAGATTTAAAAGAAGTAAGTGTTTGAGGTTCTTAGGGAGATTACAAGTGATCATAAAAATGACAGAACCACACGAGTAGTTTTGTCTTTGTGTTAACATCATAAGGTTGAATCAAACATTCATACAATTGCATTAGTTAAAAATAAAACCACAAATTTTATTTATATAACATCCGCATTATCTTTAAATGTTACAAGATAACAACCAGAGGAAAAACAAACTGCTAATTGTTCACTCCTTCATCATTGAGTGCCTCATTGATGTTAAACACTCGACCGCGTGCTGGATTCACATTGACGTTGACGTTCGCATTCGGGTTTGCGTTAGCATTTGCATTCACCAGTCTTGGGCAGTTGTGGCGGAAGTGACCAATCTCTCCGCAGTTGAAACATGAACCTAGTGGAAATCTCACAGCATTCCCTTGAACCGGAGCTTGAACCTGAGCAGCCTGATTTTGTCCCAAACGACAAATCTTGGACAAATGCCCAAGTTTACCACACGTCGTGCATTGCCAGCAAGCTTGTTATACTGCGTGATGACCGTTGCAGCGTGCACAATAAGGTGCGGTACCGGCATATGCTTTCTTTGCAGGTGGCTGAGCTGGTAAGTTTCGCGGGTTCTGAGCAGTCTGTGCTGTAACCGCAAAGTTTTGACCACCCTTTCGCTTCCTTGATTTCTTTGACGTCTCACCTTCCTTACCCTTCTTGTTTTGACCTTTCTTGCTATCCTCCTTGTCAGCTGACTGTTTCTTGCCCTTGTCACCCTTCCTGTGTAACTTGTTCTTCCGAATCTGCGACTCAGTCAATGTCGCTGATAACTCGATCGCCTGACGGAGTGTGGCAGGGTTACTACCAGTAAGGATGTCTTGTACCGAGTCAGGTAGGCCGTCGATGTACCTTTCGATAGCTATGTCAAGTGGGGTAACCATTGTCGGGCAAAGCAGACTCAGCTCCTCAAACCTATCAGTATACGCCCTGTGCTCACCACTATCTTGCTTCAACTCATCAAATTCCTTCTCCAAAGCTCGCTGTTCATGACGAGGACAGAATTCCCTCATCATAAGGGCTCTCAGTTCAGCCCATGTCTGTGCGAGAGCAACTTCGGCACCTCTGTCTCTCATAACCCCGTTCCACCATGTCAAAGCCCTCTTCTGAAATACGCTCGAAGAAAACTCTACCTTGCGATTTTCCGGACACTGCACATGGCGAAAAGTATTCTCTATGCTCTCGAACCACTGAAGAAGCCCAGTTGCTCCTTCAGAACCACTAAACTTGAGTGGTTTAGCCTGGTTGAAATCCTTGTATTTGCATAGCACATTGTTGTTGTTGTTGGCTTGGTTCCATTGAGCAAAGAGGTTTGGGAATTGAGCAGCCATTTGCTACGCAATGATTTCTGCCAGCTCGGCAGTCTCTATCTGGTTTTCGCGTCGAGGAGGCATTGTCTAAAAGAGGAAACATGAAAGGAAACGAGTGAGAGAATTTAGACGAAAAGAATGAGATGAAACAAATCTGATGAAAGCAAGGATAGTGGTCATTTGTTTGTTACTACAAAGCGACAAACGACCTTGGTGATTAGTCAAAGTAAATAGGTTAAAAATAATGTATCACGAAGACATGCTCGCCTATAAGTGAACACTCATCCCAAGAATTCCCAGGTAAGCACAACTGGTCTCGCGTCTGATGAGATGTATACGAAGTGCTTGCCTAGATAGAAAACCCAGAATACAGGCATTCACCCTTCCAGTTTGCACGTGTTCACATTATTTAAAACCCAAAACCTTGACGAGATTTTGAAAAATTCAAAGGGGTTCAAAACCATATAACAGAGGGTTCAAAACCTAGTAATCAATCATCCTAGAACAGATGATTAGTTTTCAAAGCGGTTTTGAAATTTATGTTCTTGTTGTGGTCGTCGCCTAAGGATAGGTGACGGTATTGTTTTATGACTAAACGCAAGTAAACTCGCGTTAGGGTCCTAAGAAGGTTATAGACTAGGTCAAAGCATTTCTAATAACCTAATTCCCTATAACCATTGGCTCTGATACCATCTTTTCTGTCACACCCCGACCGCGTAAAACAACAAATCGCGGCGGAAACATCGGGGCGTGTTGCAACAGAATTAATGTTTCATAACCATGGATACCAAAAGTGTTTCGTTTTATTAAACATTGAATAATTACGTCTTCTGGAAATCTAAATACACATTTAAACATAGTCTATCATTGTTATTGAGTCACTAAGGCCTTGTCCAGTCCTATGTGAGCATGCATCCTATCAATCGATATCTTCCAACAATACCTGAAACATATGTGAAAACGAGGTCAGCAAAGAAATTCTGGCGAGTACATAGGTTTTGTGAAAATAAGATTCATGACTTCCGTTTAAGAAAATGTTTAGTCATGAACCTTGTAATTTGCTTTGTCTTTGTCTTTGTAAATCATTTGAAAAAAATAATAAGTTTAGATGATATATATAAATAAGAGAATAATGCATGATTAAATGAATAACCATGTAAAATGAGTTTGTATAAGATAAGTTGCTTGTAAATAAATGTCTTGTGAAAAGTATGTTACTTGTATAAAATGTTATATGTATCAAACTGAAATGATTCAAATAACGCTACGACATTTAATACCATACAAACACTTATATATAGGAAGTACCAGCGGCGTATCCACCATGTTTGTATCATATTATACACGCATTGTTACTTAATCACTTAATCAAACCAAACCAAACAATGTAAAATGTCTATGTTTAAATCAATTGTTAAATGTATTGGATAATATGTCAAAGTAATCATGTCAAGATGTAAATCATGTCAAAATGTCTATGTCAGATATCCATGTCAAATGTCTATGTCAAATATCCATGTCAAATGTCTATGTCAAATATCCATGTCAAATGTCTATGTCAAATATCCATGTATGGCAAGTGAAATGTCTCAACTAAACCATATGCACAAAAACAAAGTATTGAAGTAAAACTTGGTTTAAATCAAAGTTATGTTTTGTGGGAAATACATGATCAAATGTCAATCATGTTCCAATGTTTACCCAATCGTTAACCCATTTTGTAAAATCGTTCTAGTCGTTCTTGTTTTAATTGTGAAACTACTTTATGGTCGATTCTCTAATAACATTCAAACCTTCTTGACGCGTTCCTCGTTCCAACTCGCTCTCGCTCTCGTTCTTAACAAACCCTTACCAAAGGATAAGTTAATAATTACAGATTCAGTCGCTACCCACAACCCCCACACATAACAATGGGTGCAGTAAATAACGGGATTTGTCAGATCCTATGGTACCATAACCTAATACTGGTCGGCTTGATCATTGCTAATGAATGTCATCGGTCATGTAAACTACAACCAACAAGTTTGTTCACTTTTTGAAATTGTTATTAGTTTTTGAAATCATTGTATTTGTTCTTGAAATCATTGTTAGCGTTCTTGAAATAATTGTAATTGTTCTTGAAACCACATTGTAATTGTTCTTGAAACCATTGATAAAACATTTAGCACATATGAGTCACCCCAAAACAGTTGAAAACAGTAAAAGAGGGGAATAATGTACTCGCCTGATAATGCTTGGAGGTCTTGAACAACAACCAAACAAAGCTTGAGGGAGCACGGAATCAGTCGGCAAATCTAGACTATATAAATAAACCAGACTTAAATCGGAAGACTGGGTAGCAGGAGGGTTTGTAAACCAAATGAGTGTAGGAACTCATATGATATGGTTTAACAAAGCCTACATACTAAATGAAACTTAACCTAAGTGCTTTCGACCCATCGCGACCCATTAAGGTAACATACGTTACTTTAACGTGTCGTGCGCGTGAAACGCGTTCGGACCGTCTAACTAGTCCTATGACAAGTGTTATATGCCTAAACATGTTACATAATCAGTTATGTGACAAAAGTTTAGGTTACATATGCTTAATTACCAATTATACATGAAAAGGGTATTCTGGTAATTTACCTAAGGCATATAAACTACCTATCATACAACTACTTAAACGATGTGACCATAGGGTATAACCTCGGAAGGTTATGCCCTATACTAGGGTCACCTAATGTATTTGGTCGGATCCTAATGATCGACCAAACTGGGTCGGGCTCGAAGGTATAGGCGATTTATTAGATCGCCTACCCTACGACCCTAGACAACGTGGTAATCAGTGGGCATAGTCCCAAGGGACTATGACCAACGTGATTACACTCACGTTGCGAAGTTCAAACGAACTTCGCATTGACCATTACTGGTCAACGCTGAAAGTCAAACAAAGTTTGACTTTCTGACTCGAAAAGCAATAAAATAAGGAAAAGAACGAAAGAATACTTACGAAGGGTCCCCGAATGCTAATCCCGATCCAAGAACTCAGGTATGAAACAATGGTTTCAACTTAGAGCTCTCAAATCAGAATTCTAGTGCTTTAAAACAATGAAAGGCATGGGGTATATATAGTTTTCGGGTAACCGTTGAGATCGTTTCATGGAAAACGTGCCTTAATCCCACCCGTACAAGTGTCGGGACCTTGTGGTGACTAAAAATGATCCTTATCTTCATGACTAAGCAACTTAGAACATGTGGTGTAGGATCAAACAGCTGCAACTTGTGATTAAAACATTGAATTTGGTCTGGTTAGGCAGTCGCGTAGCGCGACGGATAGGCCCTTAGGGCTCGCGCTACGCTACTGCCTCCCAGATTCAGAATTGTTTCCAAATTGACAGAAATGGTCCCTGTTGTGTTTTAAGGCCTTTTTCGATGCGTTTGAACCCCGTTAACCTCATTTCAAGGCTCTAAAATGAATTTAAAGTATAGGGAACTCAAAACATGCTCAAAAATATGTTGTATGATGGTTCGTTTGGTCGTACGAACGCGATGTTCGCTTAATTACGACGGAATGCGCATAAGCGCGAAAAACGATCCAAATGACGCGACGAATGGATTTTTCTTAAGGCGAACAATAAAATATAATGTAGTCATGCTTACATAAATTTTTGGATGTCCGGATGTATTCAGAACGTAAGTTATGCGCGAAAATGCAAACTTGTGCACTTTTTGACACTTTTAGTCCCTGAATGACACAAAAGTTTATTTTAGCACACCGAACCCCTCAAAGCCTATTTCTAAGCTATGTAAAGGATATTTATGGTATGTTTAACTTATGGTCATGTTCCGGAATGTCTATTACAGTTCAAATTGGCATACTTTCGCAGTTTGTCAAGTTTAGTCCCTGTAAGCAAATTAGCTTGTTTTTGCCATACCAAAGCCTTCAAAACTTATTTCTAAGTTATGTAAAGGTTATTTAAGGTATGTTAAGCCTATGTCGCTATTCCGGAGTGTTTGTTGCATTAAACTGGTTATATTTACGCATCGGTGCGCGTATAACTATCTAGAAAGCGATTTAGAGTTTGAAATCGAACAAGAGTTGATATGTGTAAACGATACACATATTTTTACAAATCCCAAGTATGAAATACAATATTTCATTGGTTCGGTATTTGTTTGATAGCCGTGAAGGCACAGGTGTTACACGCAGGTTAAATGTAGGTGTCCTTCCCAATCCGAGGACGGTGGTACGTATTCTTCCCAATCCCAGAATACGCAGGTTTAGTGTAGGCGTCCTTCCCAATCCGAGGATGGAGGTACGTATTCTTCCAAATCCGAGAATACGCAGGTTTAGCGTAAGCGTCCTTCCCAATCCGAGGACGGAGGTACGCATTCTTCCCAATCTGAGAATACGCAGGATTAAATGTAGTCTATTAGTGGTGAATATACAGGTTTCATCTTAGCTTCTTAATCCCATTCCCAACCCACCGGGAATCCCATGCCTTAAGAGTGTGAACTCACCTTTGGTTGCTCGGTTTGACTCTTAAAAATAGCTAACAGTCAAGGTCGGTCAATCACGTCCTAGTACAATTACCAGTTAGTCCATTAGTGGTTTCAAATAGGGCACAAAGTTCCTACACGTATCTAGCATGTAGCACATTTAATCATACAATGCTAATTATCACAACATAGTTTAGCGACGACACAAGTGTCACAAAAGGTTCAAAATACCCTTCAATAAAATTCAGCAATATAGTGCATTTTCGGCAGTTTTCGGATTGTTATCCAGAATAGCTCGTGTACAAAACAATTCCCAAAAAATTACAGAATGTGTTAAACGATCCAAATATTATTGAAAATCTCAGGATCCAATTCATTAACAATTATTTTATAAAACTCATTTACCTGGCTGTAATCAGATTCGTCACTTTCTGACTGCAGTCCACGGAAAAAATTCATTTAAAATTCATCGTAAGTCCGATTGACGAAATTCCAGTTGGAGAATTACAACGACATCAGTGGCCATCTACAGTACAAATTTCATAGCAAAACTCCAAATACGCAGCAAGTTATGACCCAAAACATTTGACCCATTTACTGCAGATTTTCGCAGCTTCAGTGTTTGTTCCTAAATAATTCGTTAAACATATCAAACGGTGTCGAAAATTTTTGATTCCAGTGCCATATGATTTGTATTTCAAAATAACACGTTATAGACTTAAGAAACTCCAATTTTCGTTAAGTTATGACCCGGTTACATCCAAACGAATTCGGCTGTAACTGTTGGACAGCTTCTATTTTTTCAGCTTTTAATGTTCTAACACGAGTTCTATTGGTTCCGTTTACATGTTTTCGCAACTATATGAACACAATCAATCATTCACCGCAGGTTATAAGTTATCTACATCAAATTCATCATATGAAATCGTCACAATCATTGCGCATGTCAGTCCCCCGCCATACATATATGTCTATCTATGCACGTACAACACTACTAGTAATCATATGCAATTCTCATGGATACTAAACTAGAAATTTACATCTTAAACATTAAGATGAACACCATTCAGAAAAACGCAGCCAACTACACGCCTTAAAAATCATACATTAACATCTATTAAAATCTCAATTTACATGTTTCAAGCCGTAAATCAAAACTCTAGCGACACAACCAAACCCATTTTCAAGTATAGCATCGAAAACCATGATATCTTGCAATCCTAATGTACACGTATCATCAAAGAACATAAAAAAATGCAGCTAATCATTGACGGATTGTAGGTCCCGTGAGCCGTGCGGATCGTAACAGAATCGTCGATCTAACCAAGAGTGCGGAATCCTCTAGATCAGATTTCACAGAAAACGTGTAGAAACAGAATCAAGAACACGATACACTTTCAATCCGGTCTTCTATTGATTATCCAACATGAAGTTTACAATCAATTCAAGACCCACAAGAAATCTCTCAGCCACCCTCTGTAGATTTCTCCAACTCTCTCTCAATTCCTCTAAGTGTGTAACTTGTGTAACCTCAACCCTTATGCCAAGCCTTGTTTATATAGGACAAGGTTTGCACATGGGCTTTGGTCTGGGCTAGGCCATTCTCCAAGCCCATTACAACAAATAACTCCCTAACCAATAATGCTAAGCCAAATACAAAATATCCAAAGACTAAATAAACAAACTATTAAGCTGTTGTCACAAAACATGCACCAATAAACTCCCCCTTGACAATAGCTTCATAGTGTAACTTTGTCTTCAAACATCTTGAGTTCTTTTGGTCTTTGGATAGCGTCAGCTACATAGTTTCTGACATCAACAAACTCCCCCTTAGTTGATGCTTCCAATCTCCAAAACTTTCATTCGTTGTAGATCAGTGAACTAGCAATCTTTGGTTAAGCAACTATCTCAAACTCTTTCAAATCTCTCCCTCTCTTCAATGTAGTAGAAGGATCTTACCATGAATCTTCACACGTTCTTCACTTCAATCTCAATCTGCACTTTACTTGTATTCTGCACTTCATTTTGATAACTGCATCAATCTGTTTAGAAACACAAGCAAGTAACTCGAAAAAACATTAGCCTTTTTCACATTAAAAGATAAACCAATATTTTATCTTATCATGCAAAAACAACTACATGTCAGTTCAAAATGGAAGTCTTTTAAAAAGAAAATATTTTTGGTATTTTTGATATTTTTCAACACAAACTAAACTGAAAAATATTTACAATACTTCTTTTTGTGAGAATCATGTGCAAGAAGATTATATCAGCAAAATCAAACTGTTTCACACTTTTAGATAATTCTTAATTTAATTTTTCGTGAAAAGCAGTTCCAGACGATTACCAGTATGTTTTTCCACCTAAACAAATGCATGAACATTTCAAGTACCATTACCGTATGATACGTTAAGGTAATATTAATTCTGATATACTAGTGTGTACCACTTCAGGATATACCCCCGCGATCAAGGTATGCACAAAGATTCATCGTAGTAGGTGAGTATACTGAATTCATCCGTTTTGATTTTCAATGTTTAGATAATTGGTGAACAGGTCAGTACTTCCGTACAGCAGAGAGACCAAAATATCTAATGAGGGCTAAGACAAATACCATTTTTGGTACGATTGATGCTTTTTGCAATATTTTGAATGACTCTCTATGAGAGCTTCTTCATTTTCAGGGTTTTGGCATTTTTAGCTCTTTTAAGATATCATGGGTGTGTCTAGGTCAGCATGTATCTGGATGCAGCAGAAGGACACCCCTGATATCCCCAGATGATATAACAGTATAAAGACCCAAAACTTCAGATTTTGGCAATCTATCAACGCAAGATTTAAGGTCATTAAACCATACACCACTGATGTGTTCCCCACTCATACTCAGTGCTTTTAGGTTTATATCATTTTGATAAGTTGATTATTTCATGCTTTTGCCTACTGGTACATCATATGATGAAGCTGCTATCACACTTAAGCATTTTAATTCAGTTTGAGTGTCACAGTCTAACTTGCTGGTGTACTATCATTTCTTCTTTTTCACACAGTGAAAACTCATTTTTGATTTTCTATTTTTTTTAAGTTTTTCAATTTTTGAAATTTTATAACTTACTCCCCCTAAATGCATGCACTAACTAAGCTCTTTTTGACTTAGGGAAATTTCTCCCCCTAAATTTTTGTTTTCTTGGAGTAAGTTTCAAAAACACAAATTTAAACACAAACTCCCACTTTAAATCTGACAAAAGTTTTTCATGTTTAAAGTTTAAACTAATCAAAATGATCACAGAAGTAAATAGTTCGTTACCCATGTTAACCTACTATTCACCTCAGATGCTTTATAGGAATAACCACTGTCGAACACATCAACAGTCCTTCTTGGTCATCCTGCATTCACTCAACAACTCAGTTAGACTTTAGAACCCAAACCTTACCGGTTTTGGGTCGACCATGTAAATCCACATAAGATGCTTCTATCCAATATCCATCACACCTTTCTGGTGTCTTGGATGGCTTACCCATTGTTGAACAAGATTGATAGTTTCCACTAGGTCTTTGATTGCGAGAGTTCTAATAACCTCTCGGATTTTCTGACCTTTGAAAATTATTACCTTGATACCTTCTTCTCCCATTCTCATACCACGAATTTTGAAAATTTTTTGGATGTTGCTGAACATTTGAGTTACAAAAACTCCTATATTCATTTCTTCTTTGAAAATTTCTATTACCAGAATTCTGGTATCGATTTTTATATCCAAAATTTCTACTTTGACATTGAAATCGATTTGATTTACCATTATAATGACTAAATTGTGAAGAAATACTTCTTGGTCTATCAAATCTTCTCGAAGTTGAAGGTTTAGAATGAATTTCAGGTTTCTTTGTCTGACAACTTGATTTTTCATTATTGCTTGACCCAACCTGATTCCCATCCTTAACCTCATCAACTTTTTGTTTACCTTTCTTCAAAGGACAACAACTCGCAACGTGCCCTTTGTTGTGACATCTAAAACAGGATCTCATGTGGATGTTGGTAATTTGAGTAAAGTTTGTAACTCCGTGTTTCGCTCATGGGATTGGAGTTCTAATGGAGGGTGTTGTAACAAAGGAACGAGAATTATTATCGGCTGGAACCCGGCTATTTTTGATGTGATGATTTTGTCGCAGTCTCCTCAGGTTATGCATATTCAACTAGTTTTTAAAATTGGTAAAAGAATGGTGTTTTGCTCCTTCGTTTATGCTGATAACTATTATGTCTATCGTAAAGATTTATGGCATAATTTGGCCTTGCACAAAGTTCTGGTTGGGAATAAACCTTGGTGTATCATGGGTGATTTTAACACGGCTTTGAACATTGAAGATAATTCTATGGGTTCGTCATCGGTCTCTATTGGCATGAGAGATTTTCAAGAGTGCGTGGATGATATTGAGGTTGTTGATATTAATCGTATGGGGATCCACTATACTTGGAGTCAAAAACCGAAAAATGGGACAGGTCTTATGAAGAAAATAGATCGAATCATGGGAAACACGACCTTTGTTGCTGAATACCCGAACTCTATTGCTTTTTTCAAGCCTTACAGAATTTCCAACCATTGTCAGTGTATCCTATCTTTTCCGGAAGCTGGTAGAATGAAGCCGAGATCGTTCAAGTTTCCTAACTTTTTGGTATACAAACCAGAATTTTTGGGAATTGTTAAAAACATTTGGGATTCTAGCGTGAGTGGAGTTCATCAGTTCCGATTGGTGAAAAAACTTCGGTTGCTTAAGCATCCGCTTCGCTCGTTGTTGTTCAAACAAGGCAATCTTCACAAGAAAGTGGAAGGATTTCGATTGAAATTGGACGACATTCAGCAACGTATTGACCTAGACCCGAGTAATGTCGAGCTTCGTGTGGCTGAAAAGGAGGCTAGCCGTGATTTTTTAGAAGCTTCGCTGGACGAGGAGCGTTTTCTTAAACATAAGTCAAAGGTTGATTGGCTAAGGGCGGGGGATTCAAACTCTGCTTTTTTCAATTCTTCCCTTAAAATCATAAATCATTGCAGTCGAATAGATGTGATTAAAGGTTCGGATGGAAATCTCTATGAAGGTGATGCGGTTTATCAAGCTTTTGTTAATCATTATCAGAATTTTTTCGGTAATAAAGGGGATATTTCTCTCTCTCCGGCTCCAGATTTATTTTCAAAAGTCATTGATCCTCAAAAAGTTTCTCATATGATTCGACATGTAACTGTGGAGGAGGTAAAAAAAGCTATGTTTTATATTGGCATTGACAAAGCTCCTGGTCCGGATGGCTATACAGCCGCTTTCTTTAAGAGTGCTTGGCCTATTATAGGTAATGATGTTACTTGTGCCATATTGGATTTTTTTGAAACAGGTAATCTTCTTCGGGAATTGAATCACACTACTATTGTTCTTATTCCGAAGGTGACTACTCCTGCGACTGTTACTGATTATCGGCCAATTTCTTGTTGTAACGTTCTATACAAGTGTATAAGTAAGATTGTTGCTGATAGAATAAAAGGTGTGCTAAATGATATTGTTAGCATTAATCAATCGGCGTTTGTTCCCGGAAGGAGAATATCTGATAATATTATGCTTACGCAAGAATTGATGCATAATTACCATAGAAGTATGGGTCCTCCTCGGTGTGCTTTTAAAGTTGATATCCAGAAAGCTTATGACACTGTTGATTGGAGATTCCTCAAGAGTGGTTTACTTGGTTTTGGTTTTCACGGCAAGATGGTTGATTAGATCATGGTTTTGGTCTCTACGGCCTCTTTTTCGGTCTGTGTCAATGGTTCTGTGCATGGTTACTTTAAAGGTGGCCGCGGTTTAAGACAAGGGGATCCGATCTCTCCTTATCTTTTCACTCAAGTCATGGAAGTCCTAACGGCTATTCTTCAGCATGCGGTTCGTATTGATTCATCCTTTAAATTTCATAACAAATGTGAGAAACAGCAAATTATCAATCTGTGTTTTGCGGATGACTTGTTCATTTTTGCTAGAGGAGAAGTAAACTCGGCGAGATGTATTTTGACATCTCTTTCTAAGTTTACAAAGATGTCGGGCTTAGTTCCTAGTAATCAGAAAAGCACGATCTTTTTTTTCAATGTTAAAAGTCATGTCAAAGATGCTATTCTGGATATTATGCCATTTGTGGAAGGAAAATTGCCTGTCAGATATTTGGGTGTGCCTCTAATTTCTTCTAGACTTTGGTATAATGATTGTCGTGTTCTTATCGAAAGATCAGAGAAACGAATCACGAATTGGAGGAACAAGTTGCTCTCGTGCTGGTAGACTGCAACTCATTATTTCTGTCCTCTCTTCCATGCATATTTATTGGTCGTCTGTGTTTATCCTTCCGGCTAGGATAATTCAGGAGCTACAAGCTAGAATGCGAAACTTCCTTTGGTCGCAAGAGAGTTCGTTTAATAAAGGTAAATCTAAAGTTTCTTGGAAAACTGTTTGTACTCCAAAATATGAAGGGGGATTGGGCATTAGACGAATTGGGGATATGAATAAGGCTCTTATGTCTTCTCACATTTGGAGTATCGTTTCTAAGTGTGATTCGTTGTGGGTTGAGTGGGTTCATAGCTATCATTTAAAAGGTAAGAGTTTTTGGGTTTGCAAAACTCCTACTAATTGCTGTTGGTCTTGGAGAAAATTGATTCAGTTGCGCCCTATGATTCGAAAACATATCTGGTCGGATGTTGGTAATGGTGCAAACACTTTGGCCTGGTTTGATTATTGGTGTGATATGGGTCCGTTAAGCGATTTTCTAACTCCGAGAACAATTACCGATGCGAATTTTCAGCTAGATGATTCAGTGGCTAATGTCTATTCTAGTGGTTCTTGGAGATGGCCGACGGCTTGGAGAGATTTGTTTCCCGTCCTTATTCATCTAGATCAGAAACAGTTAAATCCAACAAAACAAGACACACTATTATGGAAGGATGGTAATGAGTTAAACGATTTCTCTTCATCGATTGTTTGGCATTCGGTTCGGTACAAGGAGCCGGAAGTTAACTGGTGCAATATGGTTTGGTTCTCCCAATGTATCCCTCGGCATTCTTTTATGATGTGGTTGGTCATGAAAGGTAAACTTTTAACTCAAGACAAAATTCTGAAGTGGGATATTGCAAGGCGGAAAAATATGAATATGATGTGTTGTCTTTTGTGCTATGAGGACTTTGATTCTCATCCTCACCTTTTCTTTGAATGTAAGTTTTCGTCTCAAGTTTGGCATATAGTGAGGCAAAAGGTGGGTATGTCATCGGTTAACCCGAAATGGAGAGAAATTGTAGATTGGTTACTTGCTCGTGCTCGGTCAAAATCGGTGGTGGTTTATGTTGCTAAGCTTCTAGTGGCAGCTACTTCTTATTTTATATGGCAAGAGAGAAATAACCGGTTATTCAAAAATCAGCTGAGACCTCCGGAAATGGTTAGTGAAGTTATTTTAAAGACAATGAGATACAAGCTTATGGGAGCAAAGTTAAAGAATACTGCAAATGTGCGGAAGCTACTTGAAGATTGGGAAATTGGTGGGGAACTCGGTCAAGATGATGGAGGCTGAGTAGGGTGTTTTTTCATGATTTTGGTTGTTCTAGATGTTAGTCTAGTAGTCATTATGTTAGTTTTGTTTCTGGTTTTTTTGGTTTGATGTTTGGTATACTTTCTTGGGGCCTGTCCCATGATTGAACTAGTGTAGGCTCTCTGCACTACTTGTTTTGTTTTGGTTGTGAATATATAGAATCACCGGGGTAACCCTTTACCCATAAAACAGGATCTTTTCTTATAAGTTTTCTTTTTGTTTGATCCCTTTTTAAATGTGTTGACCTCTTTGTCTTCAGTATCCTCATCCACTTTATGAGGTGTACTGTTAGACCCTATAGATTCTTTCATAGAAACTAGACTATTTGTCAAGTCCACAGCTATCGGATCCACTACTACTTGTGCAGTGGTTACAAAATTAGTTAGCTCATCTTCAGTTGGTAAAAATGAGTAGTCTTGATTTCCAGAAGATGAAGCTTTAGTAAACCCCACCCCTGTTTTATCATTACTTCTTTTTAAACCTTTTTGAATATGAGTCCTGACTAACGAAGAATTTTCAAAATTGTGTAACTTCCCCTGAAGTTCTACAATTTTGACTTGTGCATCAGCCAATTATGTGCCCTTTTCTGAAAGTTCGTTAGTCTTTTCTTTCAGAGTTTCACGAGCCAAATCAATGATCTGTAATTGTTCATTGACTTTTCTTGTTAAACTGCTAATTTCTTGTTCATTTGATTTGAGTTTTTCTAAAGAATTTGACTCTCTTTTAATCAAAAGAACATTTAACTCTTTTCGGTTTTCCAAATCGGCTAACAGAATTTTGTTTTGCTCCGATAGTATGTCAACTTTAACCTGTAGTTCAGTGCAATTAAGACATATATGACTTACAGATTCTGATGATACCTTCACCTCTGATGTAAGTTCATTCACATCCTTCAAGCCCTTTGAAACTTCTGCACCCTTCATTTCAGCATTCTCCTCATCTGCTTCCTTATTCTCTTCCACCTCAGCAGCTTCCTCTCCAATCTTCACAGCTGCAAGCTCAGCTACCAATGCTTGATCACATGTATTCAATCTTGAAGGAATCTGATAACGTTTTTCCAAAGCTTCCCACAGCTCATTAGAAGTTCCATACTTCTTCTGAAAGGTATGTTTAACGCCCTCAGGCAAGGACTTCTTTATTGCTGCTAAAGCTTTCTTCTCAGCATCAACCACTCGTTTCTCAGATTCATCCATCTTATCATAAGACATCACTATAACTCTTCCGTCAACATGACGTGTGGGAGCAAAGTATCCATCTATCATACACGTCCACATTTTAGCATCTTCACTTTTCATAAACAACTCAAACTTCTCTTTCCAGTCAGCATATTCTTTGACATTTGTAATCTTTGGCCAATTCTTAACAGTCTCCCTTCCATTGTTCATCTTAGCCATCACGCAGCATAAAAGTTCAAATGAATTTTGGTAACCTGTGTCAAAATCCAATTCTAACTTCTCCACCGGTCCTTGTCGAGCTTTTACCGTAACCGTAACCGTACTTTCAAAACCGTACAAAAATTATCCGAAAACTGTTTTTTTTTGCCCTAAAAATCCAAGGAATTCAATGGTGCAAACGGTTTTCTAAGATGGGCTACAGATAATTTCCTAAACACGGAACAGTGAAATTTTTCTTACGTAAGCCAAGAAAAATTCCACCTTGTCCGAAATGGTTTCAAGTTCGAAATGGTTAGCCGGATTTATCAAATAGTCCGAAATGAACTACACTGGTCCGAAATGGGACAGTCTGATCCGAAATCAAGCTTAACCGGTCCGAAATAGTCCGTGATAAACAACTTCTGGTCCGAAATGGAATAAGCTTATCCGAAATGAGTCTTAATAATCCGAAATGCACTCCTTCTGATCCGAAATGAGACTCTTTAATCCGTAATGAAACAGTCTGATCCGAAAACAACACTATCTGATCCGAAATGCAGCTTTAAGATCCGAAATACAGTAGTCTAATCCGAAAAGTAAGCGTGATGATCCAAAATACTTGTTTCTTGATCCGAAATCCAAGTTATCAATCCGAAATGGATCCGAAATGCTTGATTTCTATCCGAAATCAGCAGCAGAACTCCGAAACAGCCTTCAAACTCATCCAAAAATCCGATTTTCTGCAGAAAGCGATTCTGAACCTAGCAAATCAAGAGCCTAATGCTCTGATACCAATTATAGGTCCCGTGAGCCGTGCGGATCGTAACAGAATCGTCGATCTAACCTAGAGTGCGGAATCCTCTAGATCAGATTTCACAAAAAACGTGTAGAAACAGAATCAAGAACACGATACACTTTCAATCCAGTCTTCTATTGATTATCTAACACGAAGTTTACAATCAATTCAAGACCCACAAGAAATCTCTCAGCCACCCTCTGTAGATTTCTCCAACTCTCTCTCAATTCCTCTAAGTGTGTAACTTGTGTAACCTCAACCCTTACGCCAAGCCTTGTTTATATAGGACAAGGTTTGCACATGGGCTTTGGTCTGGGCTAGGCCATTCTCCAAGCCCATTACAACAAATAACTCCCTAACCAATAATGCTAAGCCCAATACAAAATATCCAAAGACTAAATAAACAAGCTATTAAGTTGTTGTCACAAAACATGCACCAACAAACTCCCCCTTGACAATAGCTTCATAGAGTAACTTTGTCTTCAAACATCTTGAGTGTCACACCCTGCCTTTGCGGAAGCGTGGGTTTATTTGGTGTGACTTCTTAATACCATAGCTTAATCATAACAAAGCTATATGAAGATAAAACCATGCAGATCATCCATTGATTTAAGTTTGAAAAGTAAAATACCACAACATTGTCTTAAGGCGTTGACACATGCAACGGAAATTACAACCTAGTAACATAAAAAAAACATTGTCTGAAAGACACAACCACAGACTTAAGATAGACGTAGTTTAAGACTTGCGACTCGTCCAGGTAAAAGTCGCAATCCCTAAACGTGGATGATCCCATACTCTAACGCAGCTCGAAAACGTAGCATACCGTGCCAGATCCTTAGTTCCCTGAAATACATGTAAGTTGGAAAAATCAACAATAATGTTGAGCGAGTTCATGTGTAAGTGAGTAAGTAAAACCTTTGTAAGTATAAAAACCCTGGTATGTAGCCAATAAGGAAAAAGAGATCACCAATGGTTTGCAAGGCCATTGATATGTGTGAAGTGCAAGTAGGAAGACTCAAACCTAGCGGATTTATGCGTTGGGCACAAAGTCACCCCGAGGTCCGTTCTGCTGGGCCTGGGGCTGGGGCTGGGCTCGCTACACCCAGATAGATCTACCGCTCCTGTCCCTCGGTCCTACAATGAGGATTAATGGCCTCAAGTTGCGCCTACCCACTCACATGATCTAAGTAGTAACCCTCCTTACGCTAACCATACCATGTAAAAGTACTCGTAATCATAGTAACATGTATTTCACCCCCGCAGTTTAGAAAACTGAAAACAGTTAAGAGAAAAGGGGGACATGAACTCACCGAAGTGCGTCTCTAAAAAGTATATCCCCGAAAATCTGCTGTGCGACTACCTACACGTACTAACTTCTATTAGACGGACGGTCGTGCCTTAGCTTAAGGTTTAATGTCTTTGGGAAATAGTTAGGCAACTATTTCGTGTTTACACTTCGTAATTATTTTGTAAATATATTCCTTCCCAAGGATGGGGGATTTAATACATGTGCGTTCGTATAACTTCGAAATATATTATTAAGTCTCACTTAATAAAATATATTTTATTTCATTTGTCCAAAAATACTTTACTTCCAAAATATAAATATTTTTCCCAAAAATATAATATTTTATTCCATACAATTTTCCAAAATAATACTTTGTCAAAATACACACTTATGTGTATTATCTGAAAATACGTAAGTTGCGGATAAAGATCGGGTGGTAATAGTAATACCGTTGTAACTTAATATTTATTGTGAAGGCGTTAGAATTATTTTGGAGTCGTTAATATTTGGTAATATTATTTTTACCCTAAAAATAATATTTACGTAGTTCACAAAATTTACACAAGTGTTGTTATGAACATATATATTCTAAATATATATTTTAGCAAGTTTTATTTTGTGAAAATCCCACCTCCGACACTTGCTTAATTTGTAATAAAAATCGTGACGAAATTTATTTGGAAAAATTTCGCCAGAGTTTCCCCTGTAATTGGAGGTGGCCACGCTTTCAAGCGTATCATTTTCTTTTATAATTCAAATCAACAATGTTCCCAACATTAACAACAAAGTTTCATCATCAAAATAGTCAAAATAAATATAAATCGCAAAACACATGAACTTGTGGTTTGTGCAAAACGTGTAGTAACTTTCCCCATATTTTTAGTAGATCTTTTATAAATAAACTTGGTTTCTTACGAATCTTGTTCTTTCAGAAAATGCATTTGTACATCTTCTTGTCAAATATTACAAAAACAATTCTTTGTTAAAACTTTTTGTCACATAAGTGTCTACACACTTGTGTGTTTACAAAAATCACCTTTGTTTAGGAAAGATCCGGCTTTAAAAATATGATTTCTTTTGACACTTGGTCCTTTGAAAATACCACTTGTAGATCCGTAGATCCACTAGTTTAGAACTCCATTTTATAAAAAAAAAAAATTGTTTTTACACAAGTTCATGTTTATGTTGGAAAGGGTTCGTCGTCTAGAAACTTTACAACTAAACATAAGGCTAGTTCATGTTTTGTGAACATGATCTAGCGGGTTTGATGACGATCCATTCCCATACTAGCAATCAACAACAAAAAATAATCATAACAATACTAGTTTTTTGTAGACTTTTAGATTAGACTTTTAGTGTTTATGATTTTTAACCGACAAACTTCATATTAACCACTTTAGATAAGATCACTAGGGTGTTTAGAGTCACTTACTACTAGCTCTAGGCTAGGGAAGAAACTAGACGAAAAATGGGTGGTTAATAGCGTTGTGGTGAGGTCCTTGCGATTCCGTATGCACCGGGCTTCCTTGTATAAGATCCTTCACCTTAGTGTATGCTTGGAAGTGCAATATCAAAATTGAAAGATGGTGGTGTGAATGTGAGTGCTCTCGGCCGAACACCAAGCAAGAGGGAAAGTGTTGTGATTTTTTTTTGTTGTGGAGGAATGAATAAGTGAAGTAATCCTATGGTTCTAATTATAAACCAACAACACTAATTACCCAATGTGCAATGTGTCTTGATGATATTAGACAACCAATATTAGAATAATAAAAAAATTGGACAATTGTGGTCACCACATGGTGAGACCGTTCGGACAAGGGGTGGGAGGGTTTGGTTTGGGTTCAACTAATTAGTTAAGGTTATTTAGTTAGTTAGTTTAGAAAAAAAAATTAAGTTACTATTGTGTAGATATTTATAACGGGTGTTAGGGTACCCGGGGACACTAACTGGCTCAGAAAAGAAAAAAAGTGTCATTGGCATTATTTTTATGCTCCGGGTTAAGTCCGGTTGTACGGTTGGATATTACTCCGTTAAAGCGCTAAATAATTATTTAAAGTGTCGTAAATTTTATCTTTAGTGACACCATTTATTCCCGACACTATGGAAAGTGTCTAGTAATATTTTTCCAACTTTTTGCACTTTACTAGTTGAGATAAATGCTGAATTTTTTTTATTTAAAGTGCAGAATTTTGTACTCAAAGTACGTTTTAGGCACATCCGGTCACTATAATTATCACCTAGTGACGCAGTTCTACAACCCTCATTTCCCTACACTCTCTACAGGTGTAGTAAACCATCTCTGGCTCATACAGGCCTTAGAGGCAGTGTCTGCCTGATGCCGGTTATATCGGCATGTTTAATGGGTATCCCGTATAGTGTGCTCACTGTGCTTTTGTGCATCAAGGTTGTCACTGATGTTTGTGTAAAAATAATAGAGTGACAGTATAAAATGTGATGCATGAGTATGTATGTATCAGAAATCAGTAAGCAGTTTAATCACAGTTGTAAGCAAGCACAGTAATTAAGCAGTAATTAAATATTAATTAATTCATACGGATACCTGGTTTGGTGAGGGTTGTCACATTCTCCCCCCGTTAAATAAATTGTGTCCCGAAATTTAAGTTGTGCTACTAGATGCAGGGTTCTTAGGAAATAAATGGGGGTATTTCTCTTTCATCCGATCCTCACGTTCCCACGTGAATTCAGGTACATGCCTAGCATTCCAACGAACTTTGACGAGTTTAACACTGCTCCTGCGAGTTTTGTTAACTTTCCAATCCGTGACCTCGACAGGTTCTTCAGTGAAGTGGAGCGTGTCGTCGATATGAACTTCGTCAGCAGGAATGATCACTGTATCTTGTGTTGGACTCTTTCTCAAATTTGATACATGGAATGTATCGTGAACACCATGGAGTTCAGCAGGTAGGTCCAACTTGTAGGCTACAAGCCCAATCCTTTGCAGGATTCTGAAAGGGCCAATGTAACACGGATTCAACTTCCCACGCTTTCCGAAGCGTGCCACACCCCTCCAGGGTGAAACTTTCAATAAAACCATATCTCCCACTTGGAATTCCAAATGTTTCTCGTTTGGATCTGCATAGGCTTTCTGTCTTTCGCGAGCCGCTTCGATGCGTTTTTGAATCTGCGCAATCTTGTCTGTCGTCTCTTGGACGATTTCGGGACCAACAAGCTGCCTATCACCTGCGTCAGCCCAGCATAGGGGTGATCGACACTTGCGTCCGTAAAGAGCTTCGAATGGCGCCACTCCAATACTGGTGTGGTAGTTGTTGTTGTATGAGAATTCGGCCAATGGTAAATGCTTATCCCAGCTACCACCAAGATCCATTACACATGCTCTCAGCATATCCTCCAATGTCTGAATAGTTCTTTCACTTTGGCCATCAGTTTGCGGATGAAATGTAGTACTTAGGTTCAATTGCGAGCCAAAAGCTTCTTGGAAGGATTGCCAAATCCTTGATATGAAACGTCCATCTCTATCAGAGATGGTCGAGAGAGGCACTCCATGACGTGCAACGATTTCTCTCATGTAAATTTCCGTAAGTTTACTCGTATTGTCTTTCTCTTTGATTAGCAATAAATGTGCGGACTTTGTTAGGCGGTCAACTATTACCCAAATAGTATCATGGCCCCTGGGCGTCCTTGGCAACTTCGTTATAAGATCCATTGAAATCTGTTCCCATTTCCACTTGGGAATTTCAGGTTGTTGCAGAAGTCCTGAAGGCTTCTGGTATTCAGCTTTAACCTTGGCGCACGTTAAACACTTGCTCACGTAAACAGCAACGTCTCCTTTCATCCTGGGCCACCAATAATAATCTTTAAGGTCCTGGTACATCTTATCCGCACCGGGATGAATAGAGTACCGTGATTTGTGTGCCTCATCAAAAATAACTTTTCTCAAACCACCAAACAGAGGAACCCAAATTCTTTTTATAAAACATAAAGTTCCTTCCTCGTTTGGCACCAACTGCTTCTCCATCCCACGGAGATACTCATCTCCAATATTCCTTCCTTTCAAAGCTTCTCTCTGTGCAGCACGAATGCGTAGAGAGAGATCTGTCTGGATAATCATTTCTAAAGCCCTAACCCTTATGGGCTTGATCCTTTCTTTACAACTTAGGGCATCGGCGACCACATTCGCCTTCCCTGGATGGTACTTTATCTCGCAGTCGTAATCGTTCAACAATTCGACCCAACGTCTTTGTCTCATATTCAGCTCTTTCTGGTCGAATATGTGTTGTAGGCTCTTATGATCTGTGAAGATTGTACATTTCGTACCATATAGGTAGTGTCTCCAGATCTTTAATGCAAATATCACTGCGCCTAGTTCTAAATCATGCGTGGTATAATTCCTTTCATGAACTTTCAACTGGCGTGACGCGTAAGCTATAACTTTCTGGCGTTGCATCAACACGCAACCCAATCCTTGACGTGAGGCGTCACAGTTGTCACACCCCCAAAATCCACATGCGGAGTATCACCGCTTGGAGGCGTGACTGACCAGGATCAAACCACTAATCATATTGAACAAGTAAATAATAAAATGTAAAAGTTCAACCAACACGATTAATGTCCAAAACAAACATAGTTAAGTTATAAGCGGAAGCATAATGTTTAAAACCAAATGAAAAGTTTAAATATCCAAATGTTTAACATGGCACACAGCTGTCCATGTCCCACAACGACTCTCCCTTGTGAAAGCTCCAGCTAAGTACCTATAGACCTGCAAAGCATGTAGTAACGAGTCAACAACAATGTCGAGTGAGTTCACGGTTGGGTGTTCGTTTTAAGTTGTTCCAAAAACAGTTTCCTTTATCTGGCATCCTGCCGTGGGGGTTACCCCATAGTAGAAAACGTGATTTGTTTAACCCTTTGTTTAACCCATTTACTCTGGCAATCCTGCCGTGGGGGCTACCCCATGATAGTTATCTGGCATTTCGGCCATGGGGGCTACCCCTTGTATACAGTAGACTCGTTACCATATCGACTACTGACTGAAGTCATGTTTAAGTGCCCTGAAACTGTCAATGTCTATCAGCATTGACGTGCCCCAGATCCATTAGTTCAAGCCCGTCCTCTGCGGCACGGTGTGAGGCTTGTCAGACCTAAATAGCGCTATCTAACTAATGACCCGCTCACCATTGGCCCGGCGATTAAGTCGATATAAAAAGGAGGGACTTCGTGATAGAGAGTTTTGGTCTAGTAAAGTTATCTGTCCGTGAGGACGAGGAATTACATTCCTGAACCATTACTGTCCTACCCAAGAAAGGACGAGGAATCCATATTCCTTAACCCCATTCCCAACCCCTGGGAATCCCATGCTTTGTAGAGTGTGAACTCACCTTGGATTGCTCGGTAGGTAAACGAAAGGTCAAGTCTAAATGCTAGTGGTCAACCACGTCCTATCATGGTTATTATACAAGTCAGGTTCACGTTCGAGTTAAGCACATAAGTATCACATAGATAGCAAATAAGAAACACGTACGGGTCATGGCAACATACATCAACACGTTTAACAGTTAATAGCGTATTCAAGATTGGGCTCGCACAAGCTTAAATGGCCTTGTGTGAGTCGTCCATTAAAGCCCAATAAAACCCAGCCCAATGCATATAACTTACGGCCCAAAACAATAAACAAATCATCTTGTGCGACTCAAGTACTCTTGTGCGGTTGAATTAATCCGGCCCAAACATACCCGGCCCAATCAGTTAAACAACAATTCAATTTGTGCGGTCCAGTAACTCTTGTGCGACTGGAGGTGTCTTGTACGACTGACAAGGCTTGTGCGAATGGTCTCCTTATGCGACTAAGGGTCTTGTACGATTGGTTAACAAACTTTCGTGATTCTAGCAATCAGTTACATCTATTCCAATTAATCAATTGACCATTATAATAGTTTCCATAATTTGAATAAAAATCATTCAACAGGATTAATGATTCTAATCAAACCATATCGATCAAATCGTTACTTTTAACGAATGTTTCACATAACTCTAACATCATAATGATGAACAACAACCACACATGATCATTATCGAAATAACCTACAATGGCCGACCACCATTTAATCATCTCAAAGATTATTGGACCAAACTATGATATGTGATATTTACTAATTTCTTAACTTGGAAATTGAACTAAAACAGGGATCACATGGGCATGCATACTAGCCGACAAACTCAATTAATCTATACACAACAATTTGATTTCCATTCCTAGAGTCTTTCAGATGATGATATGACATCAAGTCTTGAGTGCCATAGAATGATTGGGCCCTTTTTTTTTAAATGTATGAACACATGTACTGATTGCATATACAATTAATGGAATTGACTTTTAGACAATTGATGCGTGCTGACATCCACATGATTTCTAGAAAACCATACACATCGATTTAATCATATATTCACAATCATCACCCACTAACAAATAATATTCATGGTGTCAACAATTTGTTAATGATATCCATCCAAAAATCATAAATATAACCGATTACTAACCTATTCTACATCAAACCAGTCAAGATCAAACACTTAGCCATATTATCCTTCGATCAAAGCTATAACAGTAATCAAAGTCAAACAATAATAATCATATACTAACCGAATGCAAGGTAGGAATCACAAGGACTTCGAGAGGATCCGGATAGCCGTCGGCTTAGAGAGAGAGAGGAGAGCACTAGGGTTTGTAGGTTTGTTTGTTTTGATAAAGTGTGAGACGGTGCTAACACCCCCATGTGTTAATCGACTAAGGGGATGGGCCGAACCCACACTTGGGCTGCTCTAAGAGTCCGAGTACAGTTGTGTAGCCCGAATGGCTTGTGCGGTCGAGTGTGTGTTGTGCGCTTATATCATACATACATTACACAAGCACGTAATAACATAGCATTCACATAAACATTCACTTTCATAAAGTCACATATCGTACACATACATTACATCGAAGTACAAAGATTGGTTTGGAAATACGAGTTGTCACAACAGTATACCACGAAATCATCTGTACCCTCTGGTAGTGCTAAGATCGGCGCATCACAAAGTTTGTTCTTCAATAACTGAAACGCTTCTTCCTGTTTGATTCCCCAATCAAACTTCTTATCCTTTTGTGTGAGCGCGGTAAGGGGTTGAGCGATTTTAGAAAAATCCTCAATGAATCTTCGATAATAGCCAGCCAAACCTAAGAACTGGCGAATCTCGGTAGGCGTCTTTGGAGTCTCCCAGCTCTTTATCGCCTCGATCTTTGTGGGATCAACATGGATTCCATTTCCATTAACCACGTGTCCAAGAAACTGGACTTCGCGTAGCCAAAACTCGCACTTTGAGAACTTGGTGTACAACTGTTCCTTTTTCAGCAACTCCAAAATAGCTCTTAAGTGATGTTCGTGTTCAGCCTTTGTCTTTGAATAAACCAAAATATCGTCGATGAATACAATCACGAACTTATCGAGATACGGTTTGCAGACTCGGTTCATTAGGACCATAAAAACAGCAGGCATGTTTGTCAACCCAAACGGCATAACTAGGAACTCGTAATGTCCATAACGAGTTCTGAAGGCTGTTTTCGGGATACTCTCCTCTTGTATCCTTAGCTGATGGTATCCAGATCGAAGATCGATCTTTGAATAAAAGCTTGAACCTTGGAGTTGATCGAATAAATCATCGATTCTTGGCAGAGGGTATCTATTCTTGATCGTCAGCTTATTCAACTCCCGGTAGTCAATACACATACGAAAACTACCGTCTTTCTTCTTGACAAACAGGACCGGAGCTCCCCAAGGTGAGAAGCTTGGTCTGATGAATCCACATGATTTCTAGAAAACCATACACATCGATTTAATCATATATTCACAATCATCACCCACTAACAAATAATATTCATGGTGTCAACAATTTGTTAATGATATCCATCCAAAAATCATAAATATAACCGATGACTAACCTATTCTACATCAAACCAGTCAAGATCAAACACTTAGCCATATTATCCTTCGATCAAAGCTATAACAGTAATCAAAGTCAAACAATAATAATCATATACTAACCGAATGCAAGGTAGGAATCACAAGGACTTCGAGAGGATCCGGATAGCCGTCGGCTTAGAGAGAGAGAGAGGAGAGCACTAGGGTTTGTAGGTTTGTTTGTTTTGATAAAGTGTGAGACGGTGCTAACACCCCCATGTGTTAATCGACTAAGGGGATGGGCCGAACCCACACTTGGGCTGCTCTAAGAGTCCGAGTACAGTTGTGTAGCCCGAATGGCTTGTGCGGTCGAGTGTGTGTTGTTCGCTTATATCATACATACATTACACAAGCACGTAATAACATAGCATTCACATAAACATTCACTTTCATAAAGTCACATATCGTACACATACATTACATCGAAGTACAAAGATTGGTTTGGAAATACGAGTTGTCACATTATCCCCAAGTTGAAAGAAATTTCGTCCCGAAATTTAGCACGTACTCACTGAGGAAGCTAGTTAAGTTGCATGGTTTTCCTGGTTTTCCTGGGGTGTCACATCCTCCCCCCGTTGATCTGGAATTTCGTCCAAAAATTCCGTAGCTTCAGTCTCAGTAGTAGTTGTACCGGTTGCGAACAGTTGGGGATACTTTTGTTTCATCTGATCTTCGCGTTCCCAGGTGAACTCTGGGCCGCGACGTGAGTTCCAACGAACTCGAACGAGAGGTATTCTAGTACGCTTGAGGACCTTAACATCCCGGTCCGTGATTTCAACAGGTTCCTCGACGAATCGTAACTGCTCATCGATAGTGAGCTCCTTCAAAGGAACTACGTGGGTCTCGTCTGACAGACATTTCTTCAGATTCGACACGTGGAAAACATCGTGAACTGCGTTGAGTTCTGCTGGTAAGTTCAGTCTGTAGGCCACTTTGCCTATTTTCTCGATGACTTCGAAAGGTCCAACGTATCGTGGGTTAAGCTTGCCCCGTTTACCAAAATGAACCACACCCTTCCAGGGTGAAACCTTGAGTAGTACACGCTACCCAACCTGGAGCTCTAGTGGTTTTCTGCCTTTATCGGCGTAGACTTTCTGACGGTCACGAGCTGCCGCCATTCGTTGTCGTATCTGAGCAATTTTCTCTGTTGTGTCCACCACATGTTCTGGACCAGTAATCTGACTATCCCCCACCTCTGCCCAACAAAGAGGTGACCGGCATTTACGCCCGTACAATGCTTCAAACGGAGCAGCTTTAATGCTGGTGTGGTAGCTATTGTTGTACAAAAATTCCACAAGTGGCAGATGCTTTTCCCAGCCGTTGCCAAAGTCAATCACACATGCCCTAAGCATGTCTTCGAGGGTCTGGATGGTACGTTCCGACTGCCCATCCGATTGTGGGTGATAAGCTGTGCTCATATCTAGCCTTGAGCCAAAGGACTTGTGCATTGCTTGCCACAGTTCTAATGTAAAACGTGCATCTCGATCCGAGATGATAGAGAGGGGCACCCCGTGCCTCGATACAACTTCCTTGAGATATACTTCTGCTAGGGTGGAGAACTTATCCGTTTCTTTGATAGCCAGAAAGTGAGCGGACTTTATGAGTCGATCCACGATCACCCAAATAGTATCATTACCACGTTGAGATCTAGGCAGGCCAGTAACAAAATCCATGGAAATTTGCTCCCATTTCCATTGTGGTATCTCTGGTTGTTGAAGGGGGCCTGAAGGTTTCTGGTATTCCGCCTTGACTCTCGCACAAGTCAAGCACTTGCTAACGTACGTTGCTATATGGGCCTTCATGCTAGGCCACCAATACGTGGTTTTGATATCGTGGTACATTTTATCCGAACCAGGGGGCACCGAGTAGCGAGACTTGTGTGCCTCATCCATCACAAGCTCTCGTAGGTTGCCATAAACTGGGACCCAAATGCGTCCTGTTACGTAGTAAGCACCGTCCTCCTTCTGGTCTAAGCGTTGCCTTGAACCGCGTAGGGCTTCAGCCCTGACGTTCTCTGGTTTCAATGCTTCTACTTGAGCATTTCGTATTTGAGAAGGGAGGTTAGACTGTATAGTAAGTTGTAAAGCTCGTACGCGCTGGGTGCAGTGTCCTTTCGACTGAGGGCGTCGGCCACGACATTGGCTTTGCCCGGATGATATCTGATCGAGCATTCGTAGTCGTTCAGTAGCTCGACCCATCGTCGCTGTCGCATATTGAGTTCCTTCTGTTTGAAGATGTGCTCGAGGCTTCTGTGATCAGTGTAGATAGCACACTTGGTGCCATACAAGTAGTGTCGCCATATCTTAAGTGCAAAAATAACCGCTCCCAGCTCTAGATCGTGTGTAATGTAGTTCTTTTCATGAACCTTGAGTTGACGTGAGGCGTAGGCTATAACCTTATCCCGCTGCATCAATACACAACCAAGACCCTGAATAGATGCGTCGCAGTAAACCACGAAGTCGTCTGTGCCCTCTGGCAATGAAAGGATAGGTGCATTGCAAAGTCTATCCTTTAAGTGCTGAAACGCTAACTCCTGTGCGTTTCCCCAACGATAAACAACTCCCTTCTGCGTTAGTGAAGTAAGAGGCTGAGCGATCTTAGAAAAATCCTTGACAAATCTCCGGTAGTAACCTGCCAATCCCAAGAATTGGCAAATTTCCGTTGGCGTACGAGGTGCAGGCCAGCTCTTGATTGACTCTACCTTGGATGGGTCAACGTGAATCCCATCCTTGTTCACTACATGGCCTAAGAAATGGACTTCACGAAGCCAGAAGTCACATTTTGAAAATTTGGCGTACAGCTGTTCCTTTCGAAGGAGTTCCAAAATAAGTCGTAAATGTTGCTCATGTTCCTCCTGACTCTTCGAATAGATCAGGATGTCATCGATGAAGACAATAACGAACTTGTCTAAGTAAGGCTTGCACACTCGATTCATCAGGTCCATGAAGACCGCCGGTGCATTTGTCAGCCCAAAAGGCATGACCAAGAACTCATAGTGGCCATATCGAGTTCTAAAGGCTGTTTTGGAGACGTCCTCTTCTCTGACTCTCAGCTGGTGATATCCTGATCTCAAATCGATCTTTGAATAGTAGCTTGACCCTTGCAGCTGGTCAAACAAGTCGTTATGCGTGGAAGAGGGTAGCGATTCTTCACAGTCACCTTGTTCAGTTCACGGTAGTCGATGCACATTCTGAACGTACCGTCTTTCTTCTTCACAAATAGCACTGGAGCTCCCCAGGGCGAAGAACTAGGACGAATAAAACCCTTATCTAAGAGTTCTTGTAATTGCGTAGATAGCTCTTTCAACTCTGATGGAGCTAAACGATACGGTGCGCGAGCTATAGGTGCCGCTCCAGGAGTTAACTCGATTTGAAACTCGACCTGACGATGGGGCGGGAGGCCAGGTAGTTCCTCAGGAAATACCTCGGGATAGTCGCGTACAATCGGAAAGTCTTCTATCTTTTTCTCTTTCTTCAAGGTGTCAGTAACGAGAGCCAGAAAGGCAGTGTGGCCCTTACGCAAACACTTTTGAGCCTTAAGGGAAGAAATGATGCTCACTACAGCACCACTCTTGTCGCCACGAATCATAAGAGGTTCCTCACCTGAGCACGGAATGCGGACAATCTTTTCGTTGCAAAGGATCTCAGCTTGATGTTGGGATAACCAGTCCATCCCAATGACAACGTCGAAACTACCCAGAGTGATAGGAAGAAGGTCGATCGAGAAAGTGTGATCAGCAAGTACTAGGTTACAACCTTTAACTACGTGGGTGACCTCTATGCTTTTACCATTAGCTAACTCTACAGCGTGTTTGGGTTTCAAAGGTGTTGGGGTACGCTTAAGCAGTTGACTAACTTTGTGGGACACATAACTAGTATCAGCACCCGAATCAAATAAGACAGTAACGTAAAAGTCGTCGAGAAGGAACTTACCCGTCATAACATTGGGATCATTCCTTGCTTCTCCATTGCCAATAACGAACGCACGACCCCTTGCTCCATTGTTACCCCGTTGTTCCCATTCCCCTGATTGTTGTTGTTATTGTTGTTCTGGTTCCTGTTCAGCTGGGGACAATCTCTCTTGAAGTGGCCTTCAGCTCCACACTGAAAGCACCCTTTGTTGTTACCCTGCGGCTGCTGTTGCTGGCGTTGATTCTGTTGATCTTGCGGTTGCTGACGATTCTGGTTTGCTGGGTATAAGCTTCTACAATCCTTTGCCGCGTGGCCTGGCTTGTTGCACCGATGACAGTTACCCCTGGTGCATGGCCCGCGGTGATGCAAGTTGCAACGATTACATTTGGGGTGATTTCCTTTGTATCCACCCTGACTTTGGCTACCTGACGATTGCTGACTAGGACTCTTATACTCTTCAGTTCTTCTCTGCTGCGACTGAGATTGAACAGAAGTCGAACCTCTGCTTGAAGCTCCATCCCATTTACGGTTGTTATCACTGGGAGGTTCAGAGGTAGCTGTAGCACTAATACGTTTTGGTAACTTGTTTTGCTCCACTGCCTGATCAGTGAGACGGTGAGCCAATTGAACAACCTGCTGGTAGGTGGCGAGGTTTGCTGATGTCACATGACTTTGGATTGCTGGCACTAGGCCCTTAAGATAAAGTTCAATACGCTTAATTGGGGGGTCCACCATGGTAGGACACAGCAATGCAAGCTCATTCGATCTCTTCGTATACGCCTCAATTTCTGACCCCGTCATCTTGAGGTTGAAGAATTCGACTTCCAGCTTATGAATGTCGTCACGACTGCAGTATTCCTCCTTGATCATCTCCTTAAAATTGTTCCATGGGGTGGCGTTAGCAGCAACCAACCCCAGCATTTGGACCTGAGCGTTCCACCATGTGAGGGCTAAACCCTCGAGAGTGCTGGTAGCATCTTTCACCCTGCGTGCCTCAGGGCATTCACACATTTCAAACACAGATTCTAGCTTCTCAAACCAATGGAGGAGACCTACTGCTCCTTCAGTGCCACTAAAAGTAGTGGGTCGGCAGTCCATGAAAGTTTTAAAGGTGCACACAGGTGGCTGAGCATGTTGACCTGTTGTGAGTGTAAGAAGTGACAAAGTTTAACACAAGGATAGGTTTACGAGAATAGGATCTAAAGATCCTAGAATGAGTTATAACTGCAGGGTATACCTCCTGCCTGTGCGGCTGCAAGTGCCACAGCAACCTGTTCGTTGATCAGGGCCGTCAACTGGGCTTGAGTCATGTTAATGCGTCCAGACATGATCTTCATATCAAAGGAAGCATGAGTGAGAAGGGTTCAAGAAAGTGCGATGACAGAAGAGAGTAAGCACACACGTGTTCAAGCAAGAGTAGCTATACTAGCTAAGCATATCATGAGCAAAGTTCTACGTAATCTAACAGGTAGGCAATAAAACACAAACCATATCACCTAGAATGTCGAGCCTTGCACGTGGAGTGAAGCGTCGTTGTGGATCGTAGAGCACTGTACAGGTTATAGTCTGGTTTTAACAAAAACGTTTTCCTTTATTAAAACCAAGTTCTCTATAACCAATGGCTCTGATACCAATCTGTCACACCCCCAAAATCCACATGCGGAGTATCACCGCTTGGAGGCGTGACTGACCAGGATCAAACCACTAATCATATTAAACAAGTAAATAATAAAATGTAAAAGTTCAACCAACACGATTAATGTCCAAAACAAACATAGTTAAGTTATAAGCGGAAGCATAATGTTTAAAACCAAATCAAAAGTTCAAATATCCAAATGTTTAACATGGCACACAGCTGTCCATGTCCCACAACGACTCTCCCTTGTGCAAGCTCCAGCTAAGTACCTATAGACCTGCAAAGCATGTAGTAACGAGTCAACAACAATGTCGAGTAAGTTCACGGTTGGGTGTTCGTTTTAAGTTGTTCCAAAAACAGTTTCCTTTATCTGGCATCCTGCCGTGGGGGTTACCCCATAGTAGAAAACGTGATTTGTTTAACCCTTTGTTTAACCCATTTACTCTGGCAATCCTGCCGTGGGGGCTACCCCATGATAGTTATCTGGCATTTCGGCCATGGGGCTACCCCTTGTATACACTAGACTCGTTACCATATCGACTACTGACTGAAGTCATGTTTAAGTGCCCTGAAACTGTCAATGTCTATAAGCATTGACGTGCGCCAGATCCATTAGTTCACGCCCGTCCTCTGCGGCACGGTGTGAGGCTTGTCAGACCTAAATAGCGCTATCTAACTAATGACCCGCTCGCCATTGGCCCGGCGATTAAGTCGATATAAAAAGGAGGGACTTCGTGATAGAGAGTTTTGGTCTAGTAAAGTTATCTGTCCATGAGGACGAGGAATTACATTCCTGAACCATTACTGTCCTACCCAAGAAAGGGCGAGGAATCCATATTCCTTAACCCCATTCCCAACCCCTGGGAATCCCATGCTTTGTAGAGTGTGAATTCACCTTGGATTGCTCGGTAGGTAAACGAAAGGTCAAGTCTAAATGCTAGTGGTCAACCACGTCCTATCATGGTTATTATACAAGTCAGGTTCACGTGCGAGTTAAGCACATAAGTATCACATAGATAGCAAATAAGAAACACGTACGGGTCATGGCAACATACATCAACACGTTCAACAGTTAATAGCGTATTCAAGATTGGGCTCGCACAAGCTTAAATGGCCTTGTGCGAGTCGTCCATTAAAGCCCAATAAAACCCAGCCCAATGCATATAACTTACGGCCCAAAACAATAAACAAATCATCTTGTGCGACTCAAGTACTCTTGTGCGGTTGAATTAATCCGGCCCAAACATACCCGGCCCAATCAGTTAAACAACAATTCAATTTGTGCGGTCCAGTAACTCTTGTGCGACTGGAGGTGTCTTGTACGACTGACAAGGCTTGTGCGAATGGTCTCCTTATGCGACTATGGGTCTTGTACGATTGGTTAACAAACTTTCGTGATTCTAGCAATCAGTTACATCTATTCCAATTAATCATTTGACCATTATAATAGTTTCCATAATTTGCATAAAAATCAATCAACAGGATTAATGATTCTAATCAAACCATATCGATCAAACACTTAGCCATATTATCCTTCGATCAAAGCTATAACAGTAATCAAAGTCAAACAATAATAATCATATACTAACCGAATGCAAGGTAGGAATCACAAGGACTTCGAGAGGATCCGGATAGCCGTCGGCTTAGAGAGAGAGAGAGGAGAGCACTAGGGTTTGTAGGTTTGTTTGTTTTGATAAAGTGTGAGACGGTGCTAACACCCCCATGTGTTAATCGACTAAGGGGATGGGCCGAACCCACACTTGGGCTGCTCTAAGAGTCCGAGTACAGTTGTGTAGCCCGAATGGCTTGTGCGGTCGAGTGTGTGTTGTGCGCTTATATCATACATACATTACACAAGCACGTAATAACATAGCATTCACATAAACATTCACTTTCATAAAGTCACATATCGTACACATACATTACATCGAAGTACAAAGATTGGTTTGGAAATACGAGTTGTCACAACAGTATACCACGAAATCATCTGTACCCTCTGGTAGTGCTAAGATCGGCGCATCACAAAGTTTGTTCTTCAATAACTGAAACGCTTCTTCCTGTTTGATTCCCCAATCAAACTTCTTATCCTTTTGTGTGAGCGCGGTAAGGGGTTGAGCGATTTTAGAAAAATCCTCAATGAATCTTCGATAATAGCCAGCCAAACCTAAGAACTGGCGAATCTCGGTAGGCGTCTTTGGAGTCTCCCAGCTCTTTATCGCCTCGATCTTTGTGGGATCAACATGGATTCCATTTCCATTAACCACGTGTCCAAGAAACTGGACTTCGCGTAGCCAAAACTCGCACTTTGAGAACTTGGCGTACAACTGTTCCTTTTTCAGCAACTCCAAAATAGCTCTTAAGTGATGTTCGTGTTCAGCCTTTGTCTTTGAATAAACCAAAATATCGTCGATGAATACAATCACGAACTTATCGAGATACGGTTTGCAGACTCGGTTCATTAGGACCATAAAAACAGCAGGCATGTTTGTCAACCCAAACGGCATAACTAGGAACTCGTAATGTCCATAACGAGTTCTGAAGGCTGTTTTCGGGATACTCTCCTCTTGTATCCTTAGCTGATGGTATCCAGATCGAAGATCGATCTTTGAATAAAAGCTTGAACCTTGGAGTTGATCGAATAAATCATCGATTCTTGGCAGAGGGTATCTATTCTTGATCGTCAGCTTATTCAACTCCCGGTAGTCAATACACATACGAAAACTACCGTCTTTCTTCTTGACAAACAGGACCGGAGCTCCCCAAGGTGAGAAGCTTGGTCTGATGAATCCTTTGTCTAGCAACTCTTGGGGTTGTGTCGACAATTCCTGCATTTCTGACGGTGCAAGTTTATAAGGTGCCCTAGCTACAGGCGCGGCGCCTGGAACTAAGTCAATGTGAAATTCCACTTGCCTTTAGGGTGGCAATCCTGGCAAGTCCTCTGGAAAGACTTCAGGATATTCCCTTACGATAGGGATGTCTTCGATTTTCGGCTCAACAGCTTCCTTATCAACGATGTGTGCCAGGAAGGCAGCACATCCCTTTTGTAAACACTTGCGAGCCTTCAGGCAACTGATAATTCTTAAAGGCGTGTCCCGCTTCTCCCCATGGACCACAATTGTTTCTCCATCTTCGGTTGGGATACGAACAACCTTTTCGTGACAAACAATCTCAGCCTTGTTGCTTGATAACCAATCCATTCCTACTACCACGTCGAAGCTCCCCAGCTGGACTAGTAGTAGGTCCAAAGTAAACTCACGCTCTCCCAACTCGATTACACAACCTCTGACCACTTCATTGGCCTCTACTAGCTTCCCATTAGCCAATTCAATTGCGTAAGGAATATCTAATTTACTAGCGGCTAATCCGAGCATATTCTTAAACTCTAACGATACGAAGCTATAATCGGCACCAGTATCAAATAAAACGGATGCAAAGCGTTGGTTTACAGGGAACGTACCAGTAACAACATTGGGATCCTGGCGCGCTTCCCTCGCTTCGATATTGAAAACCCTTCCACGCGCTTGATTCAATTCTGGGCAGTTTCGCTGATAATGCCCAATATCACCACAGTTAAAGCAACCTGGTCTTTGCCCGATTCCACCTCCATTCCCAGCTTGATTGTTATTTTGGTTACGATTCACATTACCAACTTGATTCGCATGGTTGCCTCGATTCCCGTTTCCTCCATTGTTCCCCTGTGGGCGATTCCCAATACCGCCACGATTATTGTTTCTATTCCCAAATCCTCCTTGGCCTCCCCGGCCAGCACTAGCCCAGCAAGAATCCTTCAAGTGGCCAAGTTTTCCACAAGCTTCACATACTTTTAAACCACACCGGCCAGAATGGTGACGCTGGCAGGTGTTACACTTTGGATGTGCACCCATATATCCCTTTCCTTTCCTTCCAGTACCAGTTGTAGCTTGGACTGGTGCGCCTGGTTCTTCCTTCTTAACAACCCCGCCTGTTCCTTGTTTGAAGTTTGAGAATTTTCTTTTGTTACCCCCGGACGACTCTACGTGAGTCTCCTTCTTCTTTTGCTCAACATCAGAAAACTTGTTTAGGCGGATAGCCTCCTCAGTGAGAGCTACGCTTAGATCGATCGCCTCAGTGATTGTTGCCGGTTTGGAAGAGGTCACCATACTTATGATTTGAGGAGCTAAACCCCAAATGAAGCGCTCAATCCGCTTGAATTCTGGTGTGACCATATAAGGTACCACATGTGACAGGTCGTGAAACCTTTGAACATACTCTGGGATTTTCGGTCCTTCCATCTTCAGATGCCAAAACTCGGTTTCCAACTTTTGAATTTCAGCGCGAGAGCAATACTTTTTACGCATGAACTCTTTCAGCTCGTTCCATGTCATTGCGTAGGCTGCGGCTTCACCAAGTGTTTGGACTTGTAAATTCCACCATGACAGGGCTCTGTCCACGAATAGCCCCGAAATGTAGGTAACCTGCTGGTCTGGAGCGCATTTGCTCATGCGGAGAACTGATTCTGCCTTTTCGGCCCAACGAACAAAAGCAACAGCACCTCCGGTGCCATCAAAGTTTACAGGTTTGCAGTCCAGGAACTGCTTGTAGGTGCACCCTGCACATACGTTACAATACATGAATGGCATTAGCAAACTTGCTATAGATATCCAATGTATCATGGTATGCCTAAATGACTTAGTATTACCATGAGGCGGATTGTTGTTGCCGTTATTGTTTGAGCTGCTTCCGCTGGGTCCTCCTTGAGAGGCGGCGTATTGCGCGATGGCGGCAGCGATGATTTGTTGAAGTTCTGCCTCGCTGGCAGGCATGCGCGTCTCGCGTCTTGGTGGCATCTTCTAAAAGATGGTTTACGTTGGTCAGGTCATAGTAAGTAGAGTGTACGTTTGTATTCAACAATATCAACACATAACATCTCATGTTATAAATAAATCCACCACATAACATCTCATGTTATAAACAAATTACCCATATCGATAGCCTCTGCAATGGTTGAGGGTTTCGAGGTAGTAACCATGCCACTGATCTGGGGTGAAAGTCCCCAAATGAATCGTTCAATCCTTTTGAACTCCGGTTTGACTAAGTAGGGGACGACCCTAGACAAGTTGTGCGATCGCTGGACGTATTCAGGAATCTTTGGTTCGTCCATTTTCAAATTCCAGAACTCCGCCTCAAGCTTCTGGATTCCGGCCCTAGAACAGTATTTCTTTTCCATCATTTCTTTGAGCTCGTCCCAGCTCAGTGCATAAGCAGCATCTATACCAAGGGTCTGAACCTGAAGGTCCCACCATGAGAGTGTGCCATCCAGAAATAACCCCGAGATATAGGTAACACTCTGTTGGGGAGAACAGTTACTCATTCTTAGAATGGAGTCAGTCTTTTTGGACCAACGAACAAATGCCACGGTGCCTCCCGTTTCGTCAAAGTTCAAAGGCTTGCAGTTCAGGAACTGCTTATAGGTGCAGCCAGTTGGGGGGGGGGTGTTCCCAGTAGTGCCATCACTGTGCTTAGAGCGGAGGGCTTCATGTCGTGCAATTGCCTGTGAGATGCGTTCTTGCAGCTCGGCTTCTGTCCTTGGCAACGTACTGGTGTTTGTGTCATGTCTGGGTGACATTCTCTTCTGTCGAAGTGGTATGAAGCGGGTTTGACAACGTTTCAATTGTCTATGAGATATATAGCATAATAAGCCATCATGTAATCACCAAATTTCACACGTAAATATACTCAATGTATGAGTGAGGAAATAATTTCTGAGCCTTCACATAGGCTTGCCAATTTGTCTTGTTGCTTGTAATAGAATGAACTCGAGGCTACATCGCCTTGGTCATTCGTGTTTAAGTTATTTCCTGCTACATTGGTTTTCATTAGCTTGACCCGTAGAGCCCACCAGGATTTCTGTGCACTACAAGTCGTTATTACGTGGGCCCCCGTAATAATAAATTGTCTTGCACAGTTACCCCAAATTTTCTCTCGTCCAAGCAGATGATCATTCAAGGAGCAACAGCAGGTGCATCGGCATGAATAGTGACATGCTCCAATGAGGGGTCAGGAGCAACGCCTGGCTCAGGGGCCATGGCTGGCTCCGGATCAACAAACTTCATTTCAAAATTAGTTGGATCAACAAACACAGGGGCTACAGGATCCTCCAAGGGCTGGTCTAAGTGTATGTACTCAATATCATGGTCTGGATCAAAACCAGGTGGAAGAACAGGATTATCCTCAATATCGTGATCAAACTCAAAGCTGTGCGCGAGAACTAGTGCAGCTGATGATGCCATATCAGGGTCGGCGTCGTGTGAGTGGTGCTGCACTCCCGGTGTATGCAAAGATGCGGACGTCACAGACTCAAATGAGTCTGGGACAGGGGAATGGGCATGAGCCTCCTCTGTAGGAGCGTCAGAAAGCGGTAGGCTATCACCAGCAGCAATAGGGCCTCGCCCTCAAGTGGGTCCTCCTCTAATAGATCGACATCATCGTCAGAGACAACGTCAGGGGGGGCATATCAACAACGGGATAAGCGGCAAGGGGCACAGGAGCAGGGATCACCGCGAGTGGTAAATCCCCAACAAGATGGCCATCAGCAGGCTCTGCTACGACATCAGGCAGTGCAAAGGGTTGAAAGTCGTCCTCATCTGTGCTGGTCGTATCGGAAGTGTACACCTCGTGCTCCGATGAAACTATGTCGCCTGATACTATGGCCGTGGGATCTGTAGTGTCCGACTCTCCAGTATCTGATGAAGGCACGACGTTTGTAACACAAACACACATACGTACAACAATCAATCATATAATCATATAAACATGTTAGTCACCAATAAGCAATCATATAGTTCTCCTAGTCCCGCTAGCCTCCCAGCCTCTCAGACTGAATCTCCTAGTCCTACTAGATTAATCTCCTAGCCTCTTAGACTGACTCCCTAGTCCCACTAGACAATTCTCCCAGCCTCCCAGACTGACTCCCTAGTCCCACTAGACAACTACCTCGGCCTCCCAGACCGAGCCTCGGCCTCCCAGACCGAGCCTCGACCTCCCAGACTGAGCCTATAACTAATAAATAAAATGTGCTCAACATTTGTTTGTAAAAACATTTTGGATCTGGACTTAAGTGGTATGCAGTGTAAAAATGTTTTCGTGAGAGCCCTAGTGACCATAGTCTAGACTCGAGAAGGAATCCTAGTTCGCTATGATCAGAGCTCTGATACCAAGCTGTCACACCCTGGCTTTGAGGAAGCGTGGGTTTATTTGGTGTGACTTCTTAATACCATAGCTTAATCATAACAAAGCTATATGAAGATAAAACCATGCAGATCATCCATTGATTTAAGTTTGAAAAGTGTCTGAAATACAACCTAGTAACATAGTAACATAGAAAAAACATTGTCTGAAATACACAACCACAGACTTAAGATAGGCGTAGTTTAAGACTTGCGACTCGTCCAGGTAAAAGTCACAATCCCTAAACGTGGATGATCCCATACTCTAACGCAGCGCGAAAACGTAGCATACCGTGCCAGATCCTTAGTTCCCTGAAATACATGTAAGTTGGAAAAATCAACAATAATGTTGAGCGAGTTCATGTGTAAGTGAGTAAGTAAAACCTTTGTAAGTATAAAAACCCTGGTATGTAGCCGATAAGGAAAAAGAGATCACCAATGGTTTGCAAGGCCATTGATATGTGTGAAGTGCAAGTAGGAAGACTCAAACCTAGCGGATTTATGCGTTGGGCACAAAGTCACCCCGAGGTCCGTTCTGCTGGGCCTGGGGCTGGGCTCGCTACACCCAGATAGATCTACCGCTCCTGTCCCTCGGTCCTACAATGAGGATTAATGGCCTCAAGTTGCGCCTACCCACTCACATGATCTAAAGTAGTAACCCTCCTTACGCTAACCATACCATGTAAAAGTACTCGTAATCATAGTAACATGTATTTCACCCCCGCAGTTTAGAAAACTGAAAACAGTTAAGAGAAAAGGGGGACATGAACTCACCGAAGTGCGTCTCTAAAAAGTATCTCCCCGAAAATCTGCTGTGCGACGACCTACACGTACTAACTTCTATTAGACGGACGACCGTGCCTTAGCTTAAGGTTTAATGTCTTTTGGAAATAGTTAGGTAACTATTTCGTGTTTACACTTCGTAATTATTTTGTAAATATATTCCTTCCCAAGGATGGGGGATTTAATACATGTGCGTTCGTATAACTTCGAAATATATTATTAAGTCTCACTTAATAAAATATATTTTATTTCATTTGTCCAAAAATACTTTACTTCCAAAATATAAATATTTTTCCCAAAAATATTATATTTTATTCCATACAATTTTCCAAAATAATACTTTGTCAAAATACACACTTATGTGTATTATCTGAAAATACGTAAGTTACGGATAAAGATCGGGTGGTAATAGTAATACCGTTGTAACTTAATATTTATTGTGAAGGCGTTAGAATTATTTTGGAGTCGTTAATATTTGGTAATATTATTTTTACCCTAAAAATAATATTTACGTAGTTCACAAAATTTACACAAGTGTTGTTATGAACATATATATTCTAAATATATATTTTAGCAAGTTTTATTTTGTGAAAATCCCACCTCCGACACTTGCTTAATTTGTAATAAAAATCGTGACGAAATTTATTTGGAAAAATTTCGCCAGAGTTTCCCCTGTAATTGGAGGTGGCCACGCTTTCAAGCGTATCATTTTCTTTTATAATTCAAATCAACAATGTTCCCAACATTAACAACAAAGTTTCATCATCAAAATAGTCAAAATAAATATAAATCGCAAAACACATGAACTTGTGGTTTGTGCAAAACGTGTAGTAACTTTCCCCATATTTTTAGTAGATCTTTTATAAATAAACTTGGTTTCTTACGAATCTTGTTCTTTCTGAAAATGCATTTGTACATCTTCTTGTCAAATATTACAAAAACAATTCTTTGTTAAAACTTTTTGTCACATAAGTGTCTACACACTTGTGTGTTTACAAAAATCACATTTGTTTAGGAAAGATCCGGCTTTAAAAATATGATTTCTTTTGACACTTGGTCCTTTGAAAATACCACTTGTAGATTCGTAGATCCACTAGTTTAGAACTCCATTTTATAAAAAAAAAAATTGTTTTTACACAAGTTCATGTTTATGTTGGAAAGGGTTCGTCGTCTAGAAACTTTACAACTAAACATAAGGCTAGTTCATGTTTTGTGAACATGATCTAGCGGGTTTGATGACGATCCATTCCCATACTAGCAATCAACAACCAAAAATAATCATAACAATACTAGTTTTATAAGTTTTACACCATTATTCATCCATTAACCACTTTGTTTATATTATTATTATTTTTTGTAGACTTTTAGATTAGACTTTTAGTGTTTATGATTTTTAACCGACAAACTTCATATTAACCACTTTAGATAAGATCACTAGGGTGTTTCGAGTCACTTACTACTAGCTCGAGGCTAGGGAAGAAACTAGACGAAAAATGGGTGGTTAATAGCGTTGTGGTGAGGTCCTTGCGATTCCGTATGCACCGGGCTTCCTTGTATAAGATCCTTCACCTTAGTGTATGCTTGGAAGTGCAATATCAAAATTGAAAGATGGTGGTGTGAATGTGAGTGCTCTCGGCCGAACACCAAGCAAGAGGGAAAGTGTTGTGATTTTTTTTTTTTTTTTTGTGGAGGAAAGAATAAGTGAAGTAATCCTATGGTTCTAATTATAAACCAACAACACTAATTACCCAATGTGCAATGTGTCTTGATGATATTAGACAACCAATATTAGAATAATAAAAAAATTGGACAATTGTGGTCACCACATGGTGAGACCGTTCGGACAAGGGGTGGGAGGGTTTGGTTTGGGTTCAACTAATTAGTTAGTTAGTTTAGAAAAAAAAAATTAAGTTACTAGTGTGTAGATATTTATAACGGGTGTTAGGGTACTCGGGGACCCTAACTGACTCAGAAAAGAAAAAAAGTGTCATTGGCATTATTTTTATGCTCCGGGTTAAGTCCGGTTGTACGGTTGGATATTACTCCGTTAAAGCGCTAAATAATTATTTAAAGTGTCGTAAATTTTATCTTTAGTGACACCATTTATTCCCGACACTATGGAAAGTGTCTAGTAATATTTTTCCAACTTTTTGCACTTTGCTAGTTGAGATAAATGCTGAATTTTTTATTTAAAGTGCAGAATTTTGTACTCAAAGTACGTTTTAGGCACATCCGGTCACTATAATTATCACCTAGTGACGCAGTTCTACAACCCTCATTTCCCTACACTCTCTACAGGTGTAGTAAACTATCTCTGGCTCATACAGGCCTTAGAGGCAGTGTCTGCCTAATGCCGGTTATATCGGCATGTTTAATGGGTATCCCGTATAGTGTGCTCACTGAGCTTTTGTGCATCAAGGTTGTCACTGATGTTTGTGTAAAAATAATAGAGTGACAGTATAAAATGTGATGCATGAGTATGTATGTATCAGAAATCAGTAAGCAGTTTAATCACAGTTGTAAGCAAGCACAGTAATTAAGCAGTAATTAAATATTAATTAATTCGTACGGATACCTGGTTTGGTGAGGGTTGTCACATTGAGTTCTTTTGGTCTTTGGATAGCGTCAGCTACACGGTTTCTGACATCAACACGGATTTATAACCAAAATCTAATATAAATCATAGAACTATAATCCAAACTCGATATACATATACCTAGCGATGAAGGGGATCACAAATGAGCCTTGAACCAAACACCAAAATACCGAAAGCCTTGGGTGGTCTTGTTCTTCGTCGGCGGTAGCAAGAGAAAAGGAAAAAGTGACAGTTCGCAAGTTAGGGTTAGGATTTGAAAGTGTTATGGTGCCACATGCAACTAATACGTAATTAAGGTATGCCTTGGGGCGGTTTGTGATAATTGGGCTGAAAACAAAGAAATCCAAGAAAAGGTGAAAGTGGGCTTCTGGGGTTGGGGTTTGGGCCAATGTGGCTGACAAAAGACAACAGGGAATGGAGGTGTGTATGGTAGCGACATATTCATATTTATTTTATTTTTTATTTTTATTCTTTTTTACAATCAATAATAAGAATATAGTTAAGCACCAATAAGACTAATATAATATATATTAATCAAGTTACAGTTCGAGCCTCGTAAGTTTCGAGTTACGCGAGTATGCCATGGTTCAAACGGTTCGGGTCAGATCAACGCGATATGGATAAAATATAATTAATTCATCAAATCAAATAAATACATATGATTTGATTTATAAAAGTGAAACAAATGGGTTACCTTAAAGTTATGGGTTGTCACATACGGGAATAGCAAAAGATGAACATGTTCTAATAAATTACATGTTGGAGAACATTGCTAACATTTCTGCAGGGGTGTGTAATGCTTCACCATACCACTCCAAAGGGTGAGGATCGATGATCAAGTTGTCGTCATTCCCCTCACCAGCCGGAGAAGCTGTCATCCTTAGAGGACCAACCGGGTTTATACATCGATGACCACTTTGGCGTCGTTCGTAAACCATTCTACATCGACGTAGCTGCTCAGGTGGAAAAGCTTGCATCAGGGTGTCTGCTGTCAAGGACACAACACCTGCATCAGCGTTGATTCTGGCAACGGAAGGGCCATCTTCCTTGATACCCTTGCTGGACAAATTTATACATGGTACAGTGTCAGGGGAGTTAATCATATCAAACTCCCCACACTCCGCTATTTTATCCGGCACTTTATCCCGGAGACGAACCATGGCTTCAGCAACGTCAAGGTTTTGTAAAATGTCAGAAACTTTTCGAAGATGGTATTTATGGCTCATCTTGGTCTTACCAAATTTGGTAAAAAAGAATGATCAATATATAAAGAGTAAAACGAGCTGACAGTCATGACGATAGCAAGATTAATAAGAAGTCATGATTATATGTCCAATCGCAACCTTTTGAAACGGCGGCACTACTGTAATTATGGATTTCATTAATTGTCCCTGACAACATCAAGTGCTAACACGCACCCCAACAAAATATAGTTTTACAAAATATCCAAGCAACAGTATAAAAAGAAAACAAGCAAACACCTATTCTTCTGCTGACTTATCCGCCACCTCCGTCATAAGGCGTAACGATTCCACGCCATCTTCGGCCACTTTGTTGGTCAAATCAGCATACGCCGGTAGTGGATCGTTGTAAACGCCTCCAAGGCATCGGCCATATCCGCTGTTAGCTTGCCCTCTCCTCCTGGAATTCAGGGGTAACCTTGTTCGTTTGATGGCAGCTGACATAACCTTCATAAATGCCATCATGCTGGCCTGATTTATAAGCAACGCTGCTTAAGCTATCCACCTCAACGTTGGATTGGTCCAAAGCACTTTCCGCCTCCTTAAGATGCGCCTGCTTGGCGGAAGAAGTTTGAAGTAGTTGATTCTTTTCGGAGACAAGGGCGTCACAGATTTGTTGAAGCTCTCTAAGCTTATCTTCATGCTCCTCGAGCTCAACCTGTTTGGCCCGGGCCTTGGCCTCAGATGCCTCCAGCTCAAGGGTCAAATCCTGGTATCTCTCCTGCACCTGATAAACAAAATCGGTGTCAATATGGTATCTTTCCACCTTAGCAGATAACTCAGATCTAACCTTTCAAGCTTCGTTAACAGCTTTGCTGTCACACCCCCAAAATCCACCATGCGGAGTATCACCGCTTGGAGGCGTGACATGACCAGGATCGAGCCACCAATCATATTGAACAACATAATTAAGTAAATAAAACCAAACACAATACAATTGGTGACCAAAAGGAAGTAAACCGATTTTAGGTTAACAGCGGAAGCATAAAACATAAGTCCATAGTTCATAAGTTTAAAGTCCAAAACATAGGTTAAATAAGTTCATAAAGTTTATTCATTAAGTACGGGACATATCAGTTCGCATCCCACAACGACCACCTCCATATGCAAGCTCCATAGCATCTAATGACCTGCAAAGCATGTAATAACGAGTCAACAACAAAGTTGAGTGAGTTCACGGTTGGTTGTCCATTTTAGTGTTGTTTCCAAACACATAGTATAATCTCATTCGGCCGTCCAGCCGTGGGGGTTACCCCATAGTTCAAAAACGTTTATTAGTTAACCATCCCATGTCCACCTTCCCTGGCTATCCAGCCCGGCACTTTGGCCGTGGGGAGCTGCCCCAGTATTTTAAACTACCAGACTCGTTTATCATATCGACTACTAACAAAAGAAATCAATTGTGCCCTAGCGTCGGTGTTCTATCACCACCGACGTGCCATAGTCCATTAGTACACGCCCGTCCGACTGGCACGGTGCGAGGTTTGTTAAACCTAATAGCGCTATTAACTAATGACCCGCTCGTCATAGCCTCGGCGATTAAGTCGATACAAAAAGGGAGGGACTTCGCTGATAGAGTTCTAGTCTAGTAAGTCTAACACGTCCCAACAGGACGAGGAATTTACATTCCTGAACACGTCTCAAAGGACGAGGAATCCCTATTCCTGTACCCATTCCCATTCCCACCGGGAGTTTACCATGCGTTGTAGAAAAGTGTGAACTCACCTCGGTTTGCTCGGTTAGATTCTCAAATATAGCTAACAGTCAAGGTCGGTCAATCACGTCCTAGTATGATTTACCAGTTAGTCATTTAGTGGTTTCAAATAGAGCACAAAGTTCCTACACGTATCTATCACATAACATGCATTACTTTAACTGTTTATGCCCATGTATACTTCCCATCCATTCCCCACTCATAAGCAAACATACGATAGTGCACGTAACACATATAACATGTTAGATCATTCACAGATAGCATACTCGACATTTAGACACGCAAGTCACAACTTATGTCATTTCAGCATTTATATTCAAAACCGGCTGTTTTCGGACATTTTAATAAAATAGTTAAATTATTCCAAAAATTCCCAAATTTTTTACAAGATGTCTTAAACGTTCCATATTTTATTGTGTAAAAGTATCGGGGTCCGGTTCCTTACCAATATTTTATAAAAATTCATTTTCCAGGCTGAACTCAGATTTATATTTTTCTGACCACAGTCCACGGGATAATTTATTTAAAATTCCTCGACTGTCCAATTTACGAAATTCCAGTGGGGTAATTACAAATGCATCGTTTTTCATCTACTGTACAAATTTCATGGTCCGATTCATCACAAAACTCAGGTTATGACTGAAAGTATAACACCCATTTATTGCTGTCAAAATTCAGCTTAAGTTGTTGTTACAAATCGACACTTTGAAACTAGTAAACGAAGTCCAAAAATTACGATTCCGGTGCCATTAGAACCGTATTTCATAATAACATATTTTAGATTCAAAATATCGGTTTTTCGTTGAGTTTAAGGACTGTTTACAGCCTGTTAAAGGCGGCTGAAAATACACATCAGCAAGCTGTTATCAGTCTAAAGTCTACTAAAACGCACACATATGATTATCATTCATTCTAATAATGATTTACAACAGGTTATAAGTTATTTAAAGCAGACTAATACTCATATATTTCAGATTCATCTTGTATTACCATGTTTCATCATTATTTACTCTTTAACCAACAAGTTCATCACTCTAGCAAGACTTTTTAGTTTTGATTTTTAGTGTTCACGATTTTTATCCGACAAATCTCTTATTAACCACTCTAGACAAGATCAAGAAGAGGTTTAGAGTCACTTACTACTAGCTCGAGGCTAGGGAAGAAACAAGGCATAAAAGTGGTGGTTAAAAGAAAACGAGAGCGGTCCTTCAACTTCCGAGAGCACCAAGCTTCCTTAGGTGCCTTCTTACTCTTTAATATCACCTTAGAATGCTAGATAATGGAATGGAAATGGGGATGGTTTGGTGGTGGTGAGTGGCCATAGGTAAGAAGGGAGGAGGAGGGTGATATGTGTTGGTGAATTATGATGGAATGGATGAGATGATACTAGTGGTTATATATTAAATATTCAAAAGTGTGGAGTGTTGTCTCCCATGGGGGGGCCGATTTGGACTAAGGGATTGGGTTAGGATTGTGTTTTGAACCATCTAGTTAAGGTTTAGTTAGTTAAGTTGGGGATTAATTAGTGTATGATGTGTGTTGTAATTTACAACGGGTGTTAGGGTATTCGGGGACCCTAACTGGCTCAGAAAAAGATAAACTATGTTACTGGCAATATTTTCATGTTCCGGGTAAAGTCCGGTTGTTCGGTTTGACACTGTTCCGTTAAAGTGCTTAATTAATCCGTAACGTGTCCTATGTATATATTTTTGTAACGTTTTTAATTTCTAACACTTAGGAAATCATAACGGACTATTTAATGACTTTTCTGTACATTACTAGTGTGTTAACAGGCGCATGTAAATATAACACAGATATCAGAAAGCAGTTACGTAATTCCACACAGTCGTCAAGCACATTAATTATTATTAATAAATTGTATGGAATACATGGAATTTTGAGGGTTATCACATTCTCCCCCTGTTAAGAGAATTTCGTCTCGAAATTTAGCGCGTGGTTACTAAGGAAGCTAGCTAAGTTGCGTTGTTTTCCTTATTTTCCTGGGGTATCACATCATCCCCCCGTTGATTTGGAATTTCGTCCCGAAATTCTGCAGTAGCTTCAGCCTCAGTAGTGGTTGCGTTTTTCTTAAACAGCTGGGGGTACTTGAGTTTCATTTGGTCTTCGCGTTCCCAGGTATACTCTAGGCCACGACGAGCATTCCAACGAACTCGGACCAGAGGTATCCTGGTATGCTTGAGGATCTTAACATCTTGATCCGTAATCTCTACTGGTTCCTCGACGAATCGCAGCTGGTCGTCGATTGTGAGTTCCTTGAGAGGAACTATGAGGGTCTCATCTGACTGACACTTCTTCAGATTCGACACATGGAAAACATTGTGAACTCCGCTGAGTTCTTCAGGTAGATCCAACCTGTAGGCGACTTTGCCAATTTTCTCGGTGACTTCGAATGGTCCGACATATCGCGGGTTGAGTTTGCCTCGTTTGCCAAAGCGGACTACACCTTTCCAAGGTGAGACTTTGAGTAGCACTCGATCCCCAACCTGGAGCTCGAGTGGTTTTCTTCCCTTATAAGCATAGTTTTCTGACGGTCACGAGCTGCCGCCATTCGCTGTCGTATCTGAGCAATCCTTTCTGTTGTATCTACTACGAGTTATGGGCCAGTGAGTTGACTGTCACCAACTTCTGCTCAACAGAGAGGCGATCGGCATTTGCGTCCGTACAATGCCTCGAACGGAGCGGCCTGAATGCTGGTGTGGTAGCTGTTGTTTAATGAGAACTCCACTAGCGGGAGGTGCTTTTCCCAGCCATTACCAAAATCGATTACACATGCCCTAAGCATGTCTTCAAGGGTTTGGATGGTGCGTTCGGATTGCCCATCCGTCCGCGGGTGATAAGCGGTGCTCATATCTAAATGTGAGCCAAAGGACTTGTGCATTGCTTGCCACAGTTTAGAAGTAAAACGCGCGTCACGATCAGAAATGATGGAGGTTGGCACTCCGTGCCTCGATACCACTTCCTTTAAGTAAATGTCTGCAAGAGTAGAAAACTTATCCGTTTCTTTGATAGCCAGAAAATGTGCAGACTTGGTCAGTCGATCTACGATCACCCAAATGGTATCGTTTCCAAGTTGAGATCTGGGCAGGCCGGTAACGAAATCCATGGAAATTTGCTCCCATTTCCATTTCGGGATCTCTGGTTGTTGAAGTAGGCCTGATGGTTTCTGATATTCAGACTTGACTCTCGCACTAGTCAAGCACTTGCTGACGTAGGCTGCTATGTGGGCTTTCATGCCAGGCCACCAATACGTAGTCTTGAGGTCGTGGTACATCTTGTCTGAACCAGGATGTACCGAATAACGAGACTTGTGCGCTTCGTCCATCACAAGCTCGCGTAAGTTTCCATAAAGTGGAACCCAGATGCGCCATGTTGCATAGTAAGCGCCGTCTTCCTTTTGTTCTAGCCGCTGCCTCGATCCTCGTAGGGATTCAGCCCTAATGTTCTCTGCTTTCAATGCTTCAACCTGAGCATCACGAATCTGAGCGGGAAGGTTAGATTAGATGGTAAGTTGTAGAGCACATATACGCTTAGGTATAGTATCCTTTCGACTGAGGGCGTCGGCCACGACATTGGCTTTGCCCGGATGATACTTGATTGCGCATTCATAATCATTCAAAAGCTCAACGCATCAGTGTTGACGCATGTTTAACTCTTTTTGCTTGAAGATATGATCGAGACTCCTGTGATCGGTGGAAATGGTGCACTTGGTACCGTACAGGTAATGTCTCCATATCTTAAGTGCGAAAACAACTGCTCCCAGTTCCAAGTCGTGTGTAGTGTAGTTCCTTTCGTGAACTTTAAGTTGGCGCGATGCGTATGCAATGACCTTGTCACGTTGCATCAATACGCAACCAAGTCCTTGGATGGAAGCGTCGCAATAAACCACGAAATCATCGGTGCCTTCGGGCAATGAGAGGATAGGCGTGCTACAAAGTCTATCCTTTAGATGTTGAAATGCGGACTCCTGTGCATCACCCCAACGATAGATGACACCCTTCTGAATCAGTCAAGTGAGGGGTTGCGCAATCTTGGAGAAATCCTTTATAAACCTTCTGTAATATCCCGCCAAACCCAAAAATTGGCGGATTTCTGTTGGTGTTCGGGGTGCAGGCCAATTCTTGATCGATTCAACCTTAGATGGATCCACATGGATTCCATCCTTGTTTACCACATGGCCTAGAAAGTGGACTTCGCGAAGCCAGAAGTCACATTTCAAAAACTTGGCATACAACTGCTCTTTTCGAAGAAGTTCCAGCATAAGTCGTAGGTGTTGCTCGTGTTCCTCCTGACTCTTAGAATAGATCAGGATATCGTCGATGAACACAATAACGAACTTATCCAGGTAAGGTTTGCATACTCGGTTCATGAGATCCATGAAGACCGCTGGTGCATTCGTCAGCCCGAATGGCATAACCAGAAACTCGTAATGGCTGTAACGAGTTCTGAATGCTGTTTTGGAGACGTCCTCATCTCGGACCCTCAGTAGATGGTATCCCGATCTCAAATCAATCTTGGAGTAATAGCTCGACCCTTGCAACTGGTCGAACAAGTCGTCAATACGTGGAAGAGGATAACGATTCTTCACAGTAACCTTGTTAAGTTCGCGGTAGTCGATACACATTCTGAAAGTACCGTCTTTCTTCTTCACGAACAAGACTGGAGCTCCCCAGGGCGAAGAACTAAGACGTATGAAACCCTTTTCCAAGAGCTCTTGTAGTTGTGTGGACAGTTCTTCGAGTTCTGATGGAGCTAGGCGATATGGTGCTCGAGCTACTGGCGCTGCTCCAGGAGCTAGCTCGATTTGAAATTCAACTTGGCGGTGAGGCGGAAGACCAGGCAATTCCTCAGGAAATACATCAGGAAAATTGCGTACAATAGGGATGTCTTCAATTCTCTTCTCTTCCGTTGATGTGTCAGTAACGAGTGCTAAAATGGCAGTGTGGCCCTTTCGCAAACACTTCTGGGCCTTAAGAAAAGAGATGATGCCTTCGACAGCGCCACTCTTATCGCCACGAATCACGAGAGGTTCTTCACCAGAACAAGGAATGCGGACGATTTTCTCCTTGCAAACAATCTCCACTTGATGATGAGATAGCCAATCCATCCCAATAACAACGTCGAAACTACCCAGTGTGATAGGAATAAGATCGATAGAGAAAGTCTGACCAGCTAAGATGAGGTTACAACCTTTAACTATGTGTGCGGCTTCAAGACTTTTACCATTTGCTAGCTCTATCGTGTGTTTGGTGTTCAAAAGTGTTGGAGTGCGCTTAAGCATTTGGCTAACTTTTACGGACACATAACTAGTATCGGCACCTGAATTGAATAAAACAGTAACAAAGAAGTCATCCAGAAGAAACTTACCCATCACAACGTTGGGATCGTTCCTTGCATCACCCTGACCAATCACGAAAGCACGACCTCTTGCCCCATTACCATTGTGGTTTCCCCCATTGCCGCCTCCATTGTTGTTCCCATTGTGGTTCCCATTTCCTTGGTTGTTGTTGTTCTAATTCTGGTATAGATGAGGACAGTTTCTCTTAAAGTGGCCTTCAGCGCCACACTGGAAGCATCCTTTGTTCCCCTGCTGCTGGCGTTGATTGGGTGGGGCTTGCTGTTGCTGCCGGTTCTGATTCGCCGGATGCTGACTCCTGTAATCCCTTGCCATGTGACCAGGCTTGTTGCATCGATGACAGTTGCCTTTACCACATAGCCCACTGTGGTGCAAGTTACAGCGATAACATTTGGGGTGATTTCCCTTGTATCCACCCTGACCTTGATTCCCAGAAGACTACTAACTGGGGCTCCTGTACTCATCTGTCTTTTGCTGCTGGAACTGAGCTGAAGTAGAACCTTTGCCTGAATTCCTATCCCATTTTCGCTTATTGTCGGTAGGTTCATCAGAAGTAGTCGTGGCGCTGATACGTTTGGGTAGCCTGTTTTGCTCCACCGCCTGGTCTGTGAAACGATGAGCCAGCTTGATAATTTGCTGAATGGTACCCAGGTTGGCTGAATTTACGTGACTTTGAATCTCTGGTACAAGGCCCTTGAGGTAAAGCTCAATACGTTTGATGGGAGGGTCCACCATAGTAGGGCACAAGATGGCCAGTTCATTCGACCTCTTGGTATACGCCTCAATCTCAGACCCCGTCATCTTCAGATTGAAAAATTCCACCTCCAGTTTGTGGATGTCATCCCGACTACAGTATTCCTCTTTGATCAGTTCCTTGAAACCGTTCCATGGGGTGGCATTAGCGGCAACCAACCCCAGCAGCTGAACCTGAGCGTTCCACCAGGTAAGCGCTACCCCTTCAAGTGTTCCGGTAGCATATTTCACCCTACGGTCTTCGGGGCATTCGCACATCTCGAAAACTGACTCAAGCTTTTCAAACCAGTGAAGAAGGCCAACTGCTCCTTCGGTGCCACTGAAAGTGGTAGGTCGGCAGTCCATGAACGTCTTGAACGTGCACACAGGAGGTTGAGCATGTTGACCTGTTGCGCGAGAATAAAGGACAAAACTAAGCATGAGGGTTGGTTTGGGAAGGTAGGATCTAAACGTCCTAAGGTGGGTTGATATGGCAGGTTATACCTCCTGCAGGAACAGCTGCGAGTGCCTCAGCAACTCGTTCGTTGATCAAAGCCGTCAACTGGGCTTGAGTGAGGTTGATACGTCCTTCGCGTCCGCTCATGATCTTCATAATGAAGCAACGTAAGTGAGAGAAGTGTCGCGAAAGTGCGTAAGTGTGGGACGACGTTAGAGAGTAAGCACACAAGGTTCAAAAAGCAATTACCAAATTATCTAATGCACAGTGAGAACTATCTAATCGACAATATAACATAAATCATACCACTTATGGTGTCGAGTCTTACACGTGGAGCGAAGCGTCGTTGTGGATCGTTGAGCACTGTACTGGTTATAGTCTGGTCTTATCAAAAACTTTTCCCTTTTAAAAACCAAGTTCACTATAACCAATGGCTCTGATACCAATCTGTCACACCCCCAAAATCCACCATGCGGAGTATCACCGCTTGGAGGCGTGACATGACCAGGATCGAGCCACCAATCATATTGAACAACATAATTAAGTAAATAAAACCAAACACAATACGATTGGTGACCAAAAGGAAGTAAACCGATTTTAGGTTAACAGCGGAAGCATAAAACATAAGTCCATAGTTCATAAGTTTAAAGTCCAAAACGTAGGTTAAATAAGTTCATAAAGTTTATTCATTAAGTACGGGACATATCAGTTCGCATCCCACAACGACCACCTCCATATGCAAGCTCCATAGCATCTAATGACCTGCAAAGCGTGTAATAACGAGTCAACAACAAAGTTGAGTGAGTTCACGGTTGGTTGTCCATTTTAGTGTTGTTTCCAAACACATAGTATAATCTCATTCGGCCGTCCAGCCGTGGGGGTTACCCCATAGTTCGAAAACGTTTATTAGTTAACCATCCCATGTCCACCTTCCCTGGCTATCCAGCCCGACACTTTGGCCGTGGGGAGCTGCCCCAGTATTTTAAACTACCAGACTCGTTTATCATATCGACTACTAACAAAAGAAATCAATTGTGCCCTAGCGTCGGTGTTCTATCACCACCGACGTGCCATAGTCCATTAGTACACGCCCGTCCGACTGGCACGGTGTGAGGTTTGTTAAACCTAATAGCGCTATTAACTAATGACCCGCTCGCCATAGCCTCGGCGATTAAGTCGATACAAAAAGGGAGGGACTTCGCTGATAGAGTTCTAGTCTAGTAAGTCTAACACGTCCCAACAGGACGAGGAATTTACATTCCTGAACACGTCTCAAAGGACGAGGAATCCCTATTCCTGTACCCATTCCCATTCCCACCGGGAGTTTACCATGCTTTGTAGAAAAGTGTGAACTCACCTCGGTTTGCTCGGTTAGATTCTCAAATATAGCTAACAGTCAAGGTCGGTCAATCACGTCCTAGTATGATTTACCAGTTAGTCATTTAGTGGTTTCAAATAGAGCACAAAGTTCCTACACGTATCTATCACATAACATGCATTACTTTAACTGTTTATGCCCATGTATACTTCCCATCCATTCCCCACTCATAAGCAAACATACGATAGTGCACGTAACACATATAACATGTTAGATCATTCACAGATAGCATACTCGACATTTAGACACGCAAGTCACAACTTATGTCATTTCAGCATTTATATTCAAAACCGGCTGTTTTCGGAAATTTTAATAAAATAGTTAAATTATTCCAAAAATTCCCAAATTTTTTACAAGATGTCTTAAACGTTCCATATTTTATTGTGTAAAAGTATCGGGGTCCGGTTCCTTACCAATATTTTATAAAAATTCATTTTCAGGGCTGAACTCAGATTTATATTTTTCTGACCATAGTCCACCGGATAATTTATTTAAAATTCCTCGAGTGTCCGATTTACGAAATTCCAGTGGGGTAATTACAAATGCGTTGGTTTTCATCTACTGTACAAATTTCATGGTCCGATTCATCACAAAACTCAGGTTATGACTGAAAGTATAACACCCATTTATTGCTGTCAAAATTCAGCTTAAGTTGTTGTTACAAATCGACACTTTGAAACTAGTAAACGAAGTCCAAAAATTACGATTCCGGTTCCATTAGAACCGTATTTCATAATAACATATTTTAGATTCAAAATATCGGTTTTTCGTTGAGTTTAAGGCCTGTTTACAGCCTGTTAAAGGCGGCTGAAAATACACATCAGCAAGCTGTTATCAGTCTAAAGGCTACTAAAACGCATACATATGATTATCATTCATTCTAATAATGATTTACAACAGGTTATAAGTTATTTAAAGCAGACTAATACTCATATATTTCAGATTCATCTTGTATTACCATGTTTCATCATTATTTACTCTTTAACCAACAAGTTCATCACTCTAGCAAGACTTTTTAGTTTTGATTTTTAGTGTTCACGATTTTTATCCGACAAATCTCTTATTAACCACTCTAGACAAGATCAAGAAGAGGTTTAGAGTCACTTACTACTAGCTCGAGGCTAGGGAAGAAACAAGGCGTAAAAGTGGTGGTTAAAAGAAAACGAGAGCGGTCCTTCAACTTCCGAGAGCACCAAGCTTCCTTAGGTGCCTTCTTACTCTTTAATATCACCTTAGAATGTTAGATAATGGAATGGAAATGGGGATGGTATGGTGGTGGTGAGTGGCCGTAGGTAAGAAGGGAGGAGGAGGGTGATATGTGTTGGTGAATTATGATGGAATGGATGAGATGATACTAGTGGTTATATATTAAATCCTCCAACATCCTTTTACATGTAGGTTAATGTGTTGGTGAAGGACTAGACAAGATCAAATTAAATATTCAAAAGTGTGGAGTGTTGTCTCCCATGGGGGGGGGGGGGGGGGGGCGATTTGGACTAAGGGGTTGGGTTAGGATTGTGTTTTGAACCATCTAGTTAAGGTTTAGTTAGTTAAGTTGGGGATTAATTAGTGTATGATGTGTGTTGTAATTTACAACGGGTGTTAGGGTATTCGGGGACCCTAACTGGCTCAGAAAAAGTTAAACTATGTTACTGGCAATATTTTCATGTTCCTGGTAAAGTCCGGTTGTTCGGTTTGACACTGTTCCGTTAAAGTGCTTAATTAATCCGTAACGTGTCCTATGTATATATTTTTGTAACGTTTTTAATTTCTAACACTTAGGAAATCATAACGGACTATTTAATGACTTTTCTGTACATTACTAGTGTGTTAACAGGCGCATGTAAATATAACACAGATATCAGAAAGCAGTTACGTAATTCCACACAGTCGTCAAGCACATTAATTATTATTAATAAATTGTACGGAATACATGGAATTTTGAGGGTTGTCACATTTGCGTTCTAACTCCTCTTGAACGACTTTAGCACGAGAAATGATACGCTCTTTTTCCGCTATATCGCGGGCCCAGGCTACCCTCTCTTCCGCAAGATTGGCAGTTACACGTTTCAGATCATCTTCAGTTTTATTTTTCACCAACAAGAACCGGCTCTCCCTTACACCGGCAGCGTGGAGTTAACTTTATAAACGACCCTTTTCATCCACCAACTCTTGGATGGTCATCCGTGCTTGGCGTAGTTCATTATTGTCGTGCATCCACCGATGCCTGATCTCAACCAGCCTCCTGGGGCCACTAACAGCATCGACCATGGTTGTGTTCATTAGATGCTCGTTGTCCAGCAACTCAACAAAAGAAGATTCAGTAGGCGGATATGCCTGCTCAACCCAGTGATGCACAACTGGGGGGGAACAAACCTAGACGACTCTGCTATCTTCCACTTAGGCTGATAACATTTATCCTGGTGTAACATCCCGAAAATTTTAATTTAATTATTCAAAATTTAATGCCGGTAAATAAACAAGTGAACTAACTTGGATTAAAAATAACCTAGTTAAATAAAAGTCTTGTAGTGACTTAAAAGTGGGTTAACACACTAAAAATAAGAGCTAAATGATAATTGAGGAGCCAAAAGCGTTTAAAACGAAACTAATTAAAATAAAAATAAAATTAAAACTCAAACACACACTTGTGTGTGTTGAGATCGATAGAAACACAGGGGGCGACCTAGAGCTCCCCTTCAAACCCTAACTTCTCATAAATCTCTCAAATTGAAGGTCCAAATCAAGTCAAAATTGAAATCCAAGTACGAATTAGTGATCTCCACTGAAAAAGGAGTCACGAGGTATGTAAATTTCATGAGAAATCTCAAGTTAAATTTCTGAGCAAACCTAGAGAATTCAAATTAGATGGTTGCATGTTCGTTATATGATGAAATAGGAACATTGTAGTGTCTAGGAGTAAACCCTAGACAAGCATATGATGAAATTAGGTCTAATTCTTGTGAATTTATGATCACCTTTGAAGGTGATAAGTGGGTTTTTGTATGAACATGCTAAACACAAGAAATTGATAGTTGTTCTTGTGACAACTGTGTTCTGTAATCATCGTATAATGTAAAACAATGTTGATTATCAATAAAACAATGTGCTTTGGTGTTATTATATGTGTTATTGTGTGTGATGATTTTACAATTTGATTCGATTCCGATTTCAAGCTTTAAATCACTTTCTGGAAGGTTATACGCAAACTAGTGCGTAAACGCAATCAGTTTAACGCGAAGTACACTCCGGAACTGTGACGTAAGCCAAACATACCCTAAATATCCTTTACATAACTTAGAAATAAGTTTCGAAGGATTCGGTTTGGCGAAAACATGTTTATTTGAACTAAAGAACTAATTACGACAAAACTACGAAACGAACGTTGGTGACCGCCCGGATAATATTTAAATCCCAAAAATATTCTGTTATGATTAATATTTTATTTTAATCAGGTTCGTGTTGAAAAATAAATTAAAACGCTTAAAAACGTTATTTTTCAAGTTTAAGCGCGTACTGCATGTTACTGCGCAACACAGTGCTTCTACTGCAAAACACGGACAACGCAGCCAGTCTCGGCAACTGAAATTTATTTCAGTAATATTTTGGCGAGTTGTCCCATGTTTGAACTAGTGTGGGTTTTCCACATTACTTGTTTTATTTGGTTTGTTGATATATAGAATCACCGGGGTAACCCTTTTACCCAAAAAAAATAAAGAAAAATAAATTTTGGCGAGTTTATTTTTATAGAATAATAAAAATAATTTAGAACGCCATAAACCGGGATTTAAACGCAAGATAAAATACCCGGTATCCAGTTAAACACCTGTTTTTATCTAATTTACCAAACAAACTTATACTTAACCCCACCATCCATTTTCACGGTTACAATATATGGGGACCCCACCAAGATTTTTGCTAGATCTCTAAATATTTTATTTTGATCTTATGTGACAAGTGTTAGTGCATGCATCTCTACATAATCTTTCCATATCCCTTTATATCTCCTACACAATCTTACAAGATCATTTCAAGATCACAAATCCTTCACTCTCTCTCTCCCTTGAACCGTAACCCCATCACTCCCACCCATCTTCATCTTTTGCAACTTAGTTCATCAAGATTCAACTCCATTCCAAGCATATTTCAAGTGGTTGTGAAGATCCAAAGGTGTTTCCAAGGTGTTTTCAAGTGATTCAAGCTCCCTATCATCAAAATCTCATCCCACAACCTACTTGAATCTTGAAGGTATAACATTTATGTTTAAATCATACTCTTGTTTCTTGGTTGTTCTTGATGATTTGAAGTTTCTCTTGAATCTTGGGATTTTCACAAACTTGAAATCTAAAATGAAATGGGTCATGATACAAATAAAAAAGGTGATGTTTATATGTGTGTGTATGACCGTACATACATATACATGTGTGTATGAGTTTTGACCTTTATTTTGATAAGTACATGTTTAGGTTGTTGCTTGATCTTGAATAATAGTTAAAAATGCAAGTGTTTAATAATCTATGCATGATATGATTACCTCAGCAAATAAATATAAATAAGTTGCATTTTGGATGCATTTAGTTCATATGAAATGTTGATGAAATGATAGTGTGCTTTAGGCACTTGTACATGAAGATACATGTTGATTTAAAGCTCAAGAAATGATAAAAAAGGGTTGTATGACAAAAATGTTTTTGAAGAGGTTATAAACACTAAAAATAATATTATTTGATGTATTATAATGGCATGAAACTTTGACATAGCATTGATAGCTTTGCATGTTGTACATATAGCTTAAAAAGTGGTAAATTGTGTGAAATTTGCATGATTTATGTGCTTTATGTAAGACATGCACTATCATGAGTATAACCACTATTTTATTCATTAAATAACATGGGTTATGTTAAAATTTGAAGTCGTTTCGATTTGGGATGGTTCAGGTAATGTTTGATGCAAAACTATGCGGTAAAACGGTCAAAAATAGCCTTTTCGGAGGATTTTTTAAAACTGTTTTAGATCAGTAAGTAAACTGATATTTTTGCTATAAAAATAAGTATTTTAACTTATATTAAGTTTACTTGGTGTTTGGTTAGTCATACGTGACTTCCGGCGCCCAAAAACGTTACCGAATCACTAAAATAAGTGTTTTTCGACATACACTATAATGGGTTGTTCATGGGTAAATTTTATGTGTTACAATGTGCTATGTGTTTCACAATATGTGTATCATGATGTGTTAGTGTTGACAAGATTATGTGTATTACGCTAACCCATATATATAAATACACCAAAATAATCAAAAATAATAACTTTTCGAGAAATCTCAAAGTTGTGTGAAAATTCTAAGTATCGGAGAAACTCATGTATTTTTGTGAGTTTTGGTTATTAAATCATTCTCATTTAATTTAGGATGAATAAACAATTTGTGGGATTGTGTTAACATATAAAAACGCACCCAAAGGTGAGTACATAGATCCCCTCTTTTACTGTTTTTGCTTGTTTTGGGGTGATTCATATGTCTCAAAACGATTTCGATGTTTTAACGAAGGTTTCAAAACTAGTAAGATGGTTTATACTAAACTAATAATGATTTCGATAATGTGAACGAGCTTGTTGGTTGTAGTTACATAACGAATGACATTCATTAATTTTGGCCGAACCGACCAGTATTAGGTTATGGTACCATAGGATCCGACAAATCCCGTTATCAGACTGCACCCATGGTTATGTGTGGGTTATGTGGGTAACGACTGAACCTGATGATTGTTAACTTACCCTTTGGTGGTTTGTTAATACGAGTTGAACGATGAACGAGTTACGAAGGTTTGAATGTTATTAGCGAGACGACCAAAAGTAGTTTTCACAATTAAAACGAGAACGATTTGGAACGAGAACGATATTAAAAGATTGTGTGATTTTGAATGATTGAACGCTTATGAATGATTTAAACAAATGAACGATGATCTATAACGAGAACGAGTTAAACGATGTCACACAACGATGTTTACGAAACTATATAAACCATACGAATTTTATTATGAGAACGATTTATGATTTGCTCTACATAAACAAATGTTTTGGGTTAAGATTCATGGCATCGAGGTTTATAAATTATAACCAATCTGTTTTGACTTGGTTATTCATTTTACAATACAAATGGTTTACAAAACAAGGTTTCTAATATCGATTAACGAAGATTGTACGAGATATTTCAATATGTAAACGAGCCATGAATCTGACAGTCACACAAAAACTATGTGCTCGCCAGCATTTCTTTGCTGACTTTGTTTTTACATATGTTTCAGGTGATGTTGCTTAATGTTGATTGCGAATAGGATGCATGCTCACTTAGGACTGGATGAGGCCTTAGTGATTTAATAACGATGATAGACTATGTTTGACTTGCTTGTTTAACTTTAATTCTGTTACAACACTCCCCGACGTTTCTGCCACGGTTTGTTGTTTTACGTGGTCGGGGTGTGACAGAAGAAGTTGGTATCAGAGCCAATGGTTATAGGGAATTAGGTTATTAGTAATGTTTTGACCTAGACTACAACTTTCTCGGACCCCAACGCAAGTTGATTTGCGTTAGATTTTTTTTAAAACAAAATCCGAATCCGCTTTGAAAATTAATCATCCGTTCTAGGATGATTGATTACTAGTTTTCGAGGGAATGTGATGACCCTTTTCTTTCTCTCATTGGGCGAATTCTTGTTCTTCATGAAACCCTAGGTTTCTTTGTGATCTGTTGCATAACAGTCTGTGATTAGAGTTTTGATTCGTTCAAAATTCTATAACGAACTAGTTAGCAATTGTGAGCAATCTAAATTAGGGTTTTTGTTTCGTTTTTTTCTTCATTCGCCGCCTTAGATTTCAGTTCGAAACCCTGACTGATTAGATTGGTTGTCATTGATCGCGGTTAACTGAGTTTAATTTAGCTAGATTGATAATCTGGTTTAATCGGTTAAGGGTTGAAGATTGATTCTAGGGTTTCAAGGATTAGGGTTTACGTTTTGACTGTTGCACTTGGCTGCATGTTTTTGCCGTTTGGTTGAGTTTTGGACTTGTTTACGTTTTGGTGTGCATGGAGAGAAATAGGGATCAGGGTTTGGAGGATTTGGGGTTTCAATCGTTTTCTGAGAAGTTGCATGGGGATATTTTTATCAGCTCGAAGGGTCTTAACCTATCGAATTTCCAGGTTATGCGTGACAAACCTTCTTTGTTTGCCAAGCCACTGAACATTGATGGTAATCCACTAGTAGCTAGACGTGGTGTTACTCAGCAGGAGCCCAAGATGGTTAATATCAGTGATGAACTGAAAAAAGTTGTGACAACTCGAATTTCCGACATTCTCTATTCGCATTTAATGCACGTTGACGTTGACTGTTTAGTTGTTTGACTTGCCTGATTTCGTAACTGTACACTTTGTGATATGATGAGACGTATTATGTTGCATGATTATGTGTTTGATTGTATAACGTGGAACTTGTTAAGAAACATAAGCTGTTTAAGATTTGAACAACCCGACGAAACACAAGAGTGTTTCGCCATAACCCATTCCGACGAAACAGGCTGTTTCGCCATGTACATCTCGACGAAACAGAAGTCTGTTTCGCCGGCCCAGTAATTCACGAAGCCCATGTAACAACTGTGCTTGTAATCACTATGAACAGTTCTATTATCAATAAAACAATGTTATTTGATCCCAATGTTTGTTTGATTGTGTTATACATTTTCCATGTTTTGACTTTTGTTCAATTCCAAACTCTACATCACTTTCTGGAGAGTTATACGCAAACTAGAGAGTAAACGTACTCAGTTTAATGCGAGAAATACTCCGGAACATCAACATATACTCAACATACCTTAAATAACCTTTACATAACTTAGAAATAAGTTTTAAAGGCTTTGGTATGGCAAAAACAAGTTAATTCGCTTACAGGGACTAAAAATGACAAACTGCGAAAGTATGTCAATTTGAACTGTAACGAACATTCCGGAACCTAACCATAAGTTAAACACACCTTAAATATCCTTTACATAGCTTAGAAATAGGCTTTGAGGGGTTCGGTGTGCTAAAATAAACTTTTGGGTCATTCAGGGACTAAAAGTGTCAAAAAGTGCACAAGTTTGCATTTTCGCGCATAACATACGTTCTGAATACATCCGGACATCCAAAAATTTATGTAAGCACCAAAATATTTTATTTTAGTGTTTGGCATAAGAAAAATCCATTCGTCGCGCAATTTGGATCGTTTTTCGCGCTTATGCGCATTCCGTCGTAATTAACCGAACATCGCGATCGTACGACCAAACGAACGTTGGTGACCGACCGGATAATATTTAAATCCCACAAATATTCTGTTATGATTAAAATCTTATTTTAATCAGGTCCGTGTTGAAAAATAAATTAAAACGCCTAAAAACGTTATTTTTCAAAGTTTAAGCGCGTACCGTGTGTTTCTGCGCAACACAGTGCTTCTACTGCAAAACGCAGACAACGCAGCCAGTCCTGGCAACTGAAATTTATTTCAGTAATAACTTGGCGAGTTTATTTTTATAGAGTAATAAAAATAATTTAGAACGCCATAAACCGGGATTTAAACGCTAGATAAAATACCCGGTACCCAGTTAAATACCCGTCTTAGCCATATACTAGGAATATGCTTGGCATATGCTTGGAATATGCTAAGGTATATGCTTGGAATATGCTAAGGTATATGCTTGGAATATGCTAAGGTATATGCTAGGAATATGCTTGGAATATGCTAGGAATATTCTAGGAATATTCTAGGAATATTCTATATGGAAAAACTATAAATACCCACCATATGTTTCATTCATAATCACTAGAAATTTGATTTGAGAAACTCTAAGTTGAAACACTAGTTTCATACCTGAGATTTTCGAATCGAGTTTAGCATTCGGGGACCCTTCGTAAGTATTCTTTCGTTCTTTTCCTTATTTTTACTGCTTTTCGAGTCAGAAAGTCAAACTTTGTTTGACTTTCAGCGTTGACCAGTAATGGTCAATGCGAAGTTCGGTTGAACTTCGCAACGTGATTGTAATCACGATGGTCATAGTCCCTTGGGACTATGCCTACTGATTACCACGTTGTCTAGGGTCGTAGGGTAGGCGATCTAATAAATCGCCTATACCTTCGAACCCGACCCAGTTTGGTCGATCATTAGGATCCGATCAAATACTTTAGGTGACCATAGTGTAGGGAATAACCTTCCGAGGTTATACCTTATGGTCACGACGTTTAAATAGTTGTATGATAGGTAGTTTATATGCCTTAGGTAAATTACCAGAATACCCTTTTCATACATAATTGGTAATTTAGCATATGTAACCTGAACTTTTGTCACGTAACTGATTATGTAACATGTTTAGGCATATAATACCTGTCATAGGACTAGTTAGGCGGTCCGAACGCGTTTCACGCGCACTACACGTTAAAGTAGCATAAGCTTCCTAAACGGGTCGTAATGGGTCGATAAGACTTAGGTTAAGTTTCATTTAGCATGTAGGCTTTGTTAAACCATATCACGTGAGTTCCTACACTCATTTGGTTTACAAACCCTAATGCTACCCAGTCTTCCGAGATAGGCCCGGTTTATTAACATAGTTACCTATACTAGGTGCCGTTTGATTCCGAGATCTATAGCATTACTTGGTGGTTATCTTTAGACATCTGAGCAATCACAAGTGAGTACATAGACCCCTCTTTTACTGTTTTCCAAACTGTTTTGGGGTGGAACACATGTGCCTACTTGTTACTTTCATGCTTTCCTGTTTTCACATCATATACCGGTTATGTTTGTTAGTACATTATAGTACATGATTTCATTTAATTTTATACTAGGTGTGCCCATTGTGTGCATTACTTAGTACATCGTTTTACATGACATTTCATGCTAGGTGTGCCCATTGTGTGCATTACTTAGTACATCGTTTTACATGACATTTCACGCTATGTATGTTCATTTGATTACATACTTAGTGCATTGTTTTCACATGCTTACATTTTGGTATGACATTTGGTTTGTTTACATGGGACAATACATTCATTAACATTAGCTACGCCGTTCGTTAGTAGGTAGTGGTACCATAGGAATTGACAACTCCCGTTCCGGACATCCCAGGGAAAAGGGACAGAAAGGAATGACCGAATTCGATGATATAAGACAGATAGACCTTTAATTTGTTTAAAGGGTTTATCACCACAGTCACAAGGCTTGGATGTATGCATTTTCACAATACCGCATAAATGTTCATATTAAATAGTTGCATGCATTTACACAAAACATAACTTTGATTTAAACCAAGTTTTACTTCAATACTTTGTTTTTGTGCATATGGTTTAGTTGAGACATTTCACTTGCCATACATGACATTTTGACATAGACATTTTACACAAAGACATTTGACATGGATATTTGACATAGACATTTGACATGGATATTTGACATAGACATTTGACATGGATATTTGACATAGACATTTGACATGGATAATTGACCTAGACATTTGACATGATTTACACTTGACATATTATTCAATACATTTGACAATTTGTTTAAACATAGACTTCTTACATTGGTTGGTTTTGTTTGATTAAGTGATTAAGTAACGATGCGTGTGTAATATGATACAAGCATGGTGGATACGCCGCTGGTACTTCCTATATATAAGTGTTTGTATGGTATTACATGTCGTAACGTTATTTGAATCATTTCAATATTGAGACATAGAACATTTTATACCAATAACATACTTTTCACAAGACATTGATTTATAAACAACTTATCTTATACAAACACATTTTGACATGGTCATTTATTTAACCTGACATTTACTTATACATATCATCTGATCTTATTGTTATTCAAATGATTTACAAGACAAAGCAAATTACAAGGTTCATGACTAAACATTTTCTCAAATACAAGTCATGAATCCTATTTTCACAAACCTATGTATCTCACAGGCATTTTTATGCTGACGTACCTATTTTCACATGTGTTTTCAGGTGCTTTTCCATAGGATGTGATAATGATACTAGGGCGGACCTGTGCCTTAGAGACTTTAAAAGAAGATAGACTATGTTTAATTATGTTCTGAACTCCTTAATTCCTGTTTAAGACAATGTAACACCTTTGTTTATAAATAAAAGACAACTTTGTATGCCATGGTTATGAAACAATTAATTCTGTCGCAACACGCCCCGATGTTTCCGCCGCGATTTGTTGTTTTACGCGGTCGGGGTGTGACAGAAGAGTTGGTATCAGAGCCAATGGTTATAGGGAATTAGGTTATTAGTAATGCTTTAGCCTAGACTATAACTTTTCTAGGAACCTAACACAAGTTATCTTGTGTTTAGATCTTAAAACATGTACATCACCTATCCTTAGGTGATTAACAAAACAAGGAACCAAAATTTTTCCGAAACGATTTTTGAAAAACAATCATCTGTTTTTGAATAAATTTTTACAAGGTTTTGAACCCTTTTCAGTATTGGTTTTTGGCCTTGTGCCTTCAAATTTTCAAAATCCCGTCAAACGTTTTGGGTTTTAAATAATGTGAACATGTGCAAACTGGAAGGGTGAATGCCTGTATTCTGGGTTTTCTGTCTAGGCAAGCACTTCGTATACATCTCAACCAGACGCGAGACCAGTTGTGCTTACCTGGGAATTCTTGGAGTGAGTGTTCACTTATAGGCGAGCATGTCTTCACTAATACATTATTTTTGACCCATTTACTTTGATTAGTCACTTTGTGTTGTTTGTTTGCTCTGTGATACGAACGAATGACCACCATCCATGCTGTTTGCAATTCTTGTTTTTATCATCTCATTCTTTTCATCCAATCATCTCATTCGTTTCTTTTCATGTCTTCCTCTTTTAGAATGCCTCCTCGACGCGAGAACCAGATAGCTACTGCTGAACTGGCAGAAATTATTGCGCAGCAGATGGCTGCTCAATTCCCAAATCTCTTTGCTCAATGGCAACAAGCCAAGAACAACAACAATGGTCCGTGCAAATACAAGGATTTTAATCAGGCTAAACCACTCAAGTTTAGTGGTTCTGAAGGAGCGACTGGGCTTCTTCAGTGGTTTGAGAGCATAGAGAATACTTTTCGCCACGTGCAGTGTCTCGAAAATCGCAAAGTTGAGTTTGCTTCGAGCGTATTTCAGAAGAGGGCTTTGACATGGTGGAACGGGGTTATGAGGGACCAAGGTGCAGAAGTTGCTCTCGCACAGACATGGGCTGAACTTAGAGCCCTTATGATGAGGGAATTCTGTCCTCGTCATGAGCAGCGAGCGTTGGAGAAGGAGTTTGATGTTTTGAAGCAAGATAGTGGTGAGCATAGGGCTTATACTGATCGGTTTGAAGAGTTGAGTCTGCTTTGCCCAACAATGGTCACCCCACTTGACAAGGCTATCGAAAGATACATCGACGGCCTACCTGACTCGGTACAAGACATTCTTACTGGTAGTGAACCTGCCACACTTCGTCAGGCGATCGAATTATCAGCGACATTGACTGAGTCGCAGATCCGGAAGAACAAGTTACACCGGAAGGGTGACAAGGGCAAGGAACAATCAGCTGACAAGGTGGATAGCAAGAAAGGTCAAAACGGGAATGGAAAGAACTCTGGTTCTTCAAAGAGGGCAAAGAAGCGTAAGGCTTCCCAAAACTATGTTGTCACTGCCCAAGCTAATCAAGCAGCTCCCAACCAACCCGCACAGCCGCCAGCAAAGAAACCCTATACAGGGAATGCACCTTTGTGCAATAGATGCAACAGTCACCACCAGCCGCAACTTCCATGCCGTTTCTGTACTAACTGTGGGAAGTCAGGCCATCTTGCCAATGTTTGTCGGTCTGCTCAGAATCCCGCGGTTCAGAACCCGGCTCAACAAGCTGCTCCGCAACAGGGTCAAGCTGCACGACCACAATACCCACCAGGTGCTTGTTACAATTGTGGGGATCTGACCCACTATAGGAATCGGTGCCCAAGACTGGCGAACCAGAACCAGAATCAGGCTCAGGCTCCGGCTCGAGGCCGAGTTTTTAACATGAATGCCCAAGAGGCACAGGCTGACGATAATGTGGTGAACGGTACGTTCTTTATTAATAATCAGCCTGCATCTGTTCTTTTCGATTCCGGTGCCGATAAGAGTTTCGTGTCTTTGTCCTTTGAACCAATGCTTCGAGTGTCTAGAACGAAACTAGGCAAATCTTTGACAGTAGAGGTTGCTAGTGGTGAACCCATTATTCTTAATTCTGTTCTTCGCAACTGCCAGTTGAATCTTAACGACCATCTTTTTCCTATCGACCTCACGCCTATGCAACTCGGAAGCTTCGACGTTATTGTGGGAATGGATTGGTTATCCAAGCATCACGCAGTGATAGTTTGTTCTGAGAAGATTGTTCGTGTGCCGCTTTCGACAGACGAGATTCTGCAGGTTCAAGGTGAGAAGCCTATCGGTGGTCTCAAACACATGTCTTGTTTTAAAGCTCGGAAGTATCTACAGAAGAACTATGTGGCTTTCTTAGCACATGTTACAGAAGATAAAGGCAAGGGTAAGTCTATTTCAGATATTCCTGTCGTTCGGGATTATTCTGAAGTATTCCCTGAAGATTTACCTGGTCTACCTCCAGCACGCCAAGTCGAGTTCCGCATTGATCTCGTACCTGGTGCAAATCCCATTGCTAGAGCTCCATATCGTCTTGCACCATCCGAGATGCAAGAGTTGTCTAAACAGCTTCAGGAGCTCTCTGACAAAGGTTTTATACGTCCTAGTTTTTCACCTTGGGGTGCTCCCGTTCTTTTTGTAAAGAAGAAGGATGGATCCTTTAGGATGTGTATCGATTATCGTGAGCTTAACAAACTTACCATCAAGAATCGATATCCTTTACCTCGCATTGATGATCTCTTTGATCAGTTACAAGGCGCTTCTTATTTTTCAAAGATTGATCTGCGATCTGGATATCATCAACTTCGGGTGCAAGAAGAAGACATTCCGAAGACAGCGTTCCGTACTCGTTATGGGCATTATGAATTCACAGTCATGCCATTCGGTTTGACTAATGCTCCTGCTGTTTTCATGGACTTAATGAATAGGGTCTGCAAACCTTATTTGGATCAGTTCGTCATTGTTTTTATTGATGACATCTTGATATACTCTAAGACGCAAGCTGAGCATGAGCAACATCTTCGTCTTACTCTGGAACTCCTAAAGAAAGAGCAACTTTTCGCCAAATTCTCCAAGTGCGAATTTTGGCTTAAAGAAGTTCAATTTTTGGGACACATTATCAACGAACGAGGTATTCATGTAGATCCCTCCAAGATCAGTGCGATTAAGGATTGGGATACGCCTACTACTCCTACTGAAGTTCGTTCTTTTCTTGGTCTAGCGGGTTATTACCGCCGCTTCATAGAAAACTTCTCGAAGATTGCAGTTCCTCTAACTGCTCTAACTCAGAAGAAAATGCCATTTTATTGGGGAGACAAACAAGAGGAAGCTTTTCAACACTTGAAGCAGAAGCTTTGCGATGCGCGTGTTCTATCATTGCCTGAGGGTGATGATGATTTTGTCGTGTATTGTGATGCATCAAAATTGGGTCTTGGTTGTGTTCTGATGCAAAGGAACAAAGTCATAGCCTATGCATCGAGGCAGTTGAAGATTCATGAGAAGAACTACACCACTCATGATCTTGAGTTGGGTGCAGTTGTTTTCGCTCTCAAGATCTGGAGACACTATTTGTACGGTACAAAATGTGTGGTTTTCACTGACCACAAAAGTCTTCAGCATATTTTCAACCAGAAAGAACTCAACATGAGACAGCGACGTTGGGTTGAGCTTTTAAACGACTATGACTGCGAAATTCGCTACCATCCTGGTAAGGCGAATGTCGTTGCTGATGCATTGAGTCGTAAGGAACGTACTAAGCTTCATTGTGTACGTGTTCAATCTGTTATTCAAGCTCGATCTGATATTCAAGCACGCATTTCTCAGGCTCAACAATCTTGTGTTTCACAAGGTTTGATGGATAAGGAATTTCCCTATCACATAACACCTGCTCTGGAACTAAAGGACAATGGAGCATATTACTTCATGGACCGTTTGTGGGTCCCAAGCCAGGATGATCTTCGTACCTTGCTTATGGATGAAGCCCATAAGTCTCGCTATTCTATTCATCCGGGCTCAGATAAAATGTATAAGGATCTTCGTATTCACTATTGGTGGCCTGGTATGAAGAAAGACATTGCCTTATACGTATCCAAATGCCTTACTTGTCTTAAGGTTAAGGCTGAACATCAACGTCCTTCTGGTTTATTGGTGCAACCAGAGATCCCAGTTTGGAAATGGGAAAACATTACTATGGATCTTGTTACCAAACTCCCACGCACAAAGAAAGGTCATGATGCCATCTGGGTAGTCGTTGATCGTCTTACAAAGTCAGCGCATTTCTTGCCAATCCGCGAGGATTTTCCTACTGACAGACTTGCTCAAATCTATGTAGATGAAATTGTAGCTCGACATGGTGTTCCTTTGAACATCATTTCTGACAGAGATGCTCGTTTCACTTCTCATTTTTGGAGAACCATGCAATCTGCTATGGGAACCCAACTTAATCTGAGCACAGCTTATCATCCGCAAACGGATGGTCAATCTGAGAGAACAATCCAGACTCTGGAGGATATGCTTAGAGCTTGTTTGATCGATTTTGGTGGTAGCTGGGATTCACATCTGAAATTGATTGAATTCTCCTACAACAACAGTTATCACACTAGCATCAAAATGGCTCCTTTCGAAGCTCTCTATGGTCGAAAATGTCGTTCACCAGTCTGCTGGAATGAGATTGGCGAGGCCCAACTTACTGGACCTGCCCTCATTTTAGAGACAACTGACAAGGTCAAGAAAGTTCGTGATAACCTTCAGGCAGCTAGAAACCGTCAGAAGATTTACGCGGACCCAAAACGCAAAGCCTTGGAATTTCAAGTCGGTGATCGAGTATTACTTAAGGTCTCACCTTGGAAAGGTGTGATCAGATTTGGAAAGAAAGGAAAACTTGCACCTAGATACGTTGGACCATTCAAGATCGTCGAAAGAATCGGAAAGGTAGCCTACAGACTTGAGTTACCTCCTGAACTGGGAAATGTTCATCCAACTTTTCACATATCAAATCTCAAGAAGTGTACAGCTGATGAGAACTACTCCATACCGCTTGACGAAATTCGTGTTGGCAAAACACTGAAATTTGTTGAGAAACCAGTGGAAATCATGGAACGTGAAGTCAAGTGGCTTAAACGCAAGCGCATTCCTTTGGTCAAAGTTCGCTGGGAAGCTAAGCGTGGACCTGAGTTTACTTGGGAACGCGAAGATCAAATGAAGGCGAAATATCCACATCTTTTCTCACGAGTTTCCTCTAAATAAATTTCGGGACGAAATTTCCACAAGTAGGGGAGACTGTAACAATTGTGCTTGTAATCACTATGAACAGTTCTATTATCAATAAAACAATGTTATTTGATCCCAATGTTTGTTTGATTGTGTTATACATTTTTCATGTTTTGACTTTTGTTCAATTCCAAACTCTACATCACTTTCTAGAGAGTTATACGCAAACTAGAGAGTAAACGTACTCAGTTTAATGCGAGAAATACTCCGGAACATCAACATATACTCAGCATACCTTAAATAACCTTTACATAACTTAGAAATAAGTTTTAAAGGCTTTGGTATGGCAAAAACAAGTTAATTCGCTTACAGGGACTAAAAATGACAAACTGCGAAAGTATGTCAATTTGAACTGTAACGAACATTCCGGAACCTAACCATAAGTTAAACACACCTTAAATATCCTTTACATAGCTTAGAAATAGGCTTTGAGGGGTTCGGTGTGCTAAAATAAACTTTTGGGTCATTCAGGGACTAAAAGTGTCAAAAAGTGCACAAGTTTGCATTTTCGCGCATAACATACGTTCTGAATACATCCGGACATCCAAAAATTTATGTAAGCACCAAAATATTTTATTTTAGTGTTTGGCATAAGAAAAATCCATTCGTCGCGCAATTTGGATCGTTTTTCGCGCTTATGCGCATTCCATCGTAATTAACCGAACATCGCGATCGTACGACCAAACGAACGTTGGTGACCGACCGGATAATATTTAAATCCCACAAATATTCTATTATGATTAAAATCTTATTTTAATCAGGTCCGTGTTGAAAAATAAATTAAAACGCCTAAAAACGTTATTTTTCAAAGTTTAAGCGCGTACCGTGTGTTTCTGCGCAACACAGTGCTTCTACTGCAAAACGCAGACAACGCAGCCAGTCCTGGCAACTGAAATTTATTTCAGTAATAACTTGGCGAGTTTATTTTTATAGAGTAATAAAAATAATTTAGAACGCCATAAACCGGGATTTAAACGCTAGATAAAATACCCGGTACCCAGTTAAATACCCGTCTTAGCCATATACTAGGAATATGCTTGGCATATGCTTGGAATATGCTAAGGTATATGCTTGGAATATGCTAAGGTATATGCTAGGAATATGCTTGGAATATGCTAGGAATATTCTAGGAATATTCTATATGGAAAAACTATAAATATCCACCATATGTTTCATTCATAATCACTAGAAATTTGATTTGAGAAACTCTAAGTTGAAACACTAGTTTCATACCTGAGATTTTCGAATCGAGTTTAGCATTCGGGGACCCTTCGTAAGTATTCTTTCGTTCTTTTCCTTATTTTTACTGCTTTTCGAGTCAGAAAGTCAAACTTTGTTTGACTTTCAGCGTTGACCAGTAATGGTCAATGCGAAGTTCGGTTGAACTTCGCAACGTGATTGTAATCACGATGGTCATAGTCTCTTGGGACTATGCCTACTGATTACCACGTTGTCTAGGGTCGTAGGGTAGGCGATCTAATAAATCGCCTATACCTTCGAACCCGACCCAGTTTGGTCGATCATTAGGATCCGACCAAATACTTTAGGTGACCATAGTGTAGGGAATAACCTTCCGAGGTTATACCTTATGGTCACGACGTTTAAATAGTTGTATGATAGGTAGTTTATATGCCTTAGGTAAATTACCAGAATACCCTTTTCATACATAATTGGTAATTTAGCATATGTAACCTAAACTTTTGTCACGTAACTGATTATGTAACATGTTTAGGCATATAATACCTGTCATAGGACTAGTTAGGCGGTCCGAACGCGTTTCACGCGCACTACACGTTAAAGTAGCATAAGCTTCCTAAACGGGTCGTAATGGGTCGATAAGACTTAGGTTAAGTTTCATTTAGCATGTAGGCTTTGTTAAACCATATCACGTGAGTTCCTACACTCATTTGGTTTACAAACCCTAATGCTACCCAGTCTTCCGAGATAGGTCCGGTTTATTAACATAGTTACCTATACTAGGTGCCGTTTGATTCCGAGATCTATAGCATTACTTGGTGGTTATCTTTAGACATCTGAGCAATCACAAGTGAGTACATAGACCCCTCTTTTACTGTTTTCCAAACTGTTTTGGGGTGGAACACATGTGCCTACTTGTTACTTTCATGCTTTCCTGTTTTCACATCATATACCGGTTATGTTTGTTAGTACATTATAGTACATGATTTCATTTCATTTTATGCTAGGTGTGCCCATTGTGTGCATTACTTAGTACATCGTTTTACATGACATTTCATGCTAGGTGTGCCCATTGTGTGCATTACTTAGTACATCGTTTTACATGACATTTCACGCTATGTATGTTCATTTGATTACATACTTAGTGCATTGTTTTCACATGCTTACATTTTGGTATGCCATTTGGTTTGTTTACATGGGACAATACATTCATTAACATTAGCTACGCCGTTCGTTAGTAGGTAGTGGTACCATAGGAATTGACAACTCCCGTTCCGGACATCCCAGGGAAAGGGGACAGAAAGGAATGACCGAATTCGATGATATAAGACAGATAGACCTTTAATTTGTTTAAAGGGTTTATCACCACAGTCACAAGGCTTGGATGTATGCATTTTCACAATACCGCATAAATGTTCATATTAAATAGTTGCATGCATTTACACAAAACATAACTTTGATTTAAACCAAGTTTTACTTCAATACTTTGTTTTTGTGCATATGGTTTAGTTGAGACATTTCACTTGCCATACATGACATTTTGACATAGACATTTTACACAAAGACATTTGACATGGATATTTGACATAGACATTTGACATGGATATTTGACATAGACATTTGACATGGATATTTGACATAGACATTTGACATGGATAATTGACATAGACATTTGACATGATTTACACTTGACATATTATTCAATACATTTGACAATTTGTTTAAACATAGACTTCTTACATTGGTTGGTTTTGTTTGATTAAGTGATTAAGTAACGATGCGTGTGTAATATGATACAAGCATGGTGGATACGCCGCTGGTACTTCCTATATATAAGTGTTTGTATGGTATTACATGTCGTAACGTTATTTGAATCATTTCAATATTGAGACATAGAACATTTTATACCAATAACATACTTTTCACAAGACATTGATTTATAAACAACTTATCTTATACAAACACATTTTGACATGGTCATTTATTTAACCTGACATTTACTTATACATATCATCTGATCTTATTGTTATTCAAATGATTTACAAGACAAAGCAAATTACAAGGTTCATGACTAAACATTTTCTCAAATACAAGTCATGAATCCTATTTTCACAAACCTATGTATCTCACAGGCATTTTTATGCTGACGTACCTATTTTCACATGTGTTTTCAGGTGCTTTTCCATAGGATGTGATAATGATACTAGGGCGGACCTGTGCCTTAGAGACTTTAAAAGAAGATAGACTATGTTTAATTATGTTCTGAACTCCTTAATTCCTGTTTAAGACAATGTAACACCTTTGTTTATAAATAAAAGACAACTTTGTATGCCATGGTTATGAAACAATTAATTCTGTCGCAACACGCCCCGATGTTTCCGCCGCGATTTGTTGTTTTACGCGGTCGGGGTGTGACAGAACAGCTTGGGCCCAGTACGTAAACTCGCATATTACTACGTGAACCAACCTCTTGTTTCACACTTTTGAGCAATCTGAAACCCTAGAGGACATTCTACTGTGTGACGGCAAACTAGAACCCACCGGAAACCCTTGTGCGATCAAACCATCATCTCGGTTAGTAAATCTATGTGTCTTGATTGATCTTTCATCCGTGTACGTGTCTATGTGTCATGTGATTCTGCTTTGATGATGTATATTTGAAATCGATACATGTTAAATATTAGGGTTCTTGTTATGATGATGATGATACAGATTTCGATATGAATGTGGTTGTCGGATATAAATAGTATTATGTGAAACTCGATACGATTGAATACTTGGTTCTAGATGGTGTTAATCTGAATCTGGTTAACATCTTGATAGGGTTTGATAATGTGATCTTGTATGATAGTCGGTTTGATACATAAGAACTAGGGTTCATGCTAGACGTTAAAGAAATCTGATGATTATGCTATGATGATGTTACGATGATTCTGTGTTGAATGATTACTGCATGATTGAGAATATTGATGTCGGCTGTTAGTGATGATTAGGGTTTCTGCATGTAACTGTACTGACGTAACTGAACTGTCCGACGAAACCGAACTCTCGGCGAAACAGAATGTGTTTCGCCAAGGGTAGTCGACGAATCAGAAGTTCTGTTTCGCCAAGGGACACCTCGACGAAACATATGTGTTTCGCCAATATTGTGTTTCGCCAAATGTGTGTTTCGCCGAATATGTAATCTGCACAGTAACTCGGGTTAATTCCGTTAAGTGTTAACTGGAATATTTAACTGCTGTTAAGTGTAACCATCTGGTATATGATTGTGATTACGTGCTACATGTTTATACATGCATAACTTGAACACAAACTGATTTCACATACGTGCATACTTTAGGACGTGATTGATTACTTGCGAACATATACTTAGCATACCGAGCAAATCCATGGTGAGTTCACACAAGCCAAGGCATGGGGTTCCCGGGTGGGAATGGGGATTTGATGATTTACTGTACATACATAGATGCTAGAACCTACTGCTAGACTAGTAACACTTATTGAACGATCTTCGCACACCTGCCAAGGATTGGCCGCGATATTATGACTGACTTCGCACACCTGCCATATGATGGCCGCGAACTAAATTTACAAATCTTCGCACACCTGCCTGGAGAGGCCGCGATACAAATAAACCTAGTCTAGAACACTTGGGAAAACATTCCCCAATATCTTCGCACACCTGCCGGGAAGGCCGCGATGGGAACTAATACGATACATTGTAACGAACGAATAAACTACTACTCACGCTATACTATTACTGAACTATTAACTGTGAACTCGCTCAACTAGTTGTTGACTCTCTCTTACATGCCTTGCAGGACCTTAGGTACTTATGGAGCTTGCACAGGGAGGAGCAGGTCGTTGTGGGGCATGGATCGATGATGCCATGTTATCTATCTAAACATTTGAATTTACTATTTACATTGGGTTTACATACTTATGCTTCCGCTACACACTTGTTGATGTTTGGTTTTTAAAAACACCTTTCGTATTGATGAATGATTTTTCGTACTTACTTATATGTTCAATATGATTGGTGGCTTGATCCTGGTCAGTCACGCCTCCAAGCGGTGATACTCCGCGTGTGGATTTTGGGGGTGTGACAGATTGGTATCAGAGCCATTGGTTATAGAGAACTTGGTTTTAATAAAGGGAAAACGATTTTGTTAAAACCAGACTATAACCAGAACAGTGCTCTCAACGATCCACAACGACGCTTCGCTCCACGTGCAAGGCTCAACACCATAGGTATTACTATTCATGTTACATTACCTACATGCTAGAACTACATAGAACTTTGCTCGTGGTATGCCTAGAGTACAGAACCCACTATATGCTATTACTTGAGAACACTTGTGTGCTTACTCTCTTCTGTCATCGCACTATTCGCGAACCTATCTCACTTACGTTATCTTTACTATGAAGATCATGTCTGCACGTATCAACATGACCCAGGACCAGTTGACGGCCCTCATTAACGAACGAGTTACTGCGGCAGTTGCAGCCGCACAAGCAGGAGGTATACCCTGCAGTTCCAACTCACACTAGGATCCTTAGATCCTACATTCCTAAATCAACTCTCGTGTTTAAACTTGTCCTAATTCTTATACACAACAGGTCAAGCACCTGTTTGCACTTTCAAGACTTTCATGGACTGTCGTCCAACCACTTTCAGCGGCACTGAAGGAGCCGTAGGTCTCCTGCACTGGTTTGAAAAGATAGAGTCTGTGTTTGAGATGTGTGAATGCCCTGAGGCACGCAGGGTGAAATATGCTACCGGTACCCTCGAGGGTTTAGCCCTCACATGGTGGAAAGCTCAGGTCCAAATACTGGGGTTGGTTGCTGCTAACGCCACCCCATGGAACAATTTCAAAGAGATGATCAAGGAAGAATACTGCAGTCGAGATGATATTCATAAGCTGGAAGTCGATTTTTTCAACCTCAAGATGACGGGGTCTGAGATTGAAGCGTATACCAAAAGATCGAATGAGCTTGCGTTACTGTGTCCTACTCTGGTGGACAAACGTATCGAACTATATCTTAAGGGTCTGGTGCCAGAGATCCAAAGTCATGTGACTTCAGCAAATCATGCCACTTACCAGCAGGTTGTTCAGTTGGCTCACCGTCTCACTGATCAGGCGGTGGAGCAAAACAGGTTGCCTAAACGCATCAGCGCTACTGCTACCGCTACCACTTCGGTTACTCCTGCTACTCCCAGCGACAATAAGAGGAAATGGGAGGGGGATTCTAGTAAAGGTTCAGCTACTGTTCAGTCTCAAGCTCAGCAACGCAAGACAAATGACTACCAGAGTCCGAATCAGCAATCATCAGGTAGTCAAGGGCAGAGTGGCTATCGGGGAATTCACCCATGGTGTAGAAGGTGCAACAAACACCACAGCGGAAGATGTCGCAGGGAACAGTGTCAAAGATGTTTTAAGACGGGTCACGAGGCTAAAGATTGCAGGAGTTCTCGACCTGCGAATCAGAACCAGCAGCAACAACCACCTGCTCCACGAAACCAGCCTCAGCAGCAGCATGGAAACAGGGGATGCTACCAGTGTGGGGCTGAAGGTCATTACAAGCGGGATTGCCCTCAGTTAAACCAGAACCAGAACAATAACAACAACAACAACAATCAGGGCAACAGGAACAACAACAATGGTGGGAACAACAACAACAATGGTGCTAGAGGCCGTATGTTTGTGATCGGTCAGGGTGATGCAAGGAATGATCCCAACGTAGTTATGGGTAAGTTTCTTCTAGACGACTTTTATGTTACTGTACTATTTGATTCTGGTGCGGATACAAGTTACATGTCTTTAAAAGTTAGTGAAATGTTAAAACGTGCACCAACTCTCCTAAACACCAAGCATGTCGTAGAGTTAGCTAACGGTAAAAGTTTAGAAGCCACACACATAGTTAAAGGGTGTAATCTTATCCTCGCTGGTCAGACTTTCTCCATCGATCTCATTCCTATAACCCTGGGTAGCTTTGACGTCGTCATTGGCATGGATTGGTTATCCCAACAACAAGCGGAGATCTTATGCAAAGAAAAGGTTATTCGCATTCCTCGTTCTGGCAAAGAACCTCTCGAAGTTCAAGGCGACAAGAGTGGTGTCGTGAGTGGTATTATCTCCTTTTTGAAGGCTCAGAAGTGTTTGCGCAAGGGGCACACTGCTATATTGGCACTCGTTACAGATACCTCGAAGAAAGAGAAAAAGATTGAAGATATTCCTGTAGTACGTGACTTTCCTCAAGTGTTCCCTGAGGAATTACCTGGGTTACCGCCTCATCGTCAAGTCGAATTCCAGATCGAGCTCGCTCCAGGAGCAGCGCCCATAGCTCGAGCACCTTATCGTCTAGCTCCAACTGAATTAGAAGAACTGTCAAAGCAGCTACAAGAACTCTTGGAAAAGGGTTTTATACGTCCTAGCTCTTCGCCCTGGGGAGCTCCAGTGTTATTCGTGAAGAAGAAAGACGGTACGTTCTGGATGTGTATAGACTACCGCGAACTCAACAAGGTGACGATCAAGAATCGTTATCCTCTTCCGCGCATAGATGATTTATTCGACCAGCTGCAAGGGTCGAGCTACTACTCCAAAATAGACTTAAGGTCAGGATATCACCAGCTGAGAGTCCGGGATGAGGACGTCTCTAAAACAGCATTTAGAACTCGCTACGGCCACTACGAGTTTATGGTCATGCCACTCGGGCTAACGAACGCGCCTGCCGTATTCATGGATCTTATGAACAGGGTGTGCAAACCCTATCTCGACAAGTTCGTCATTGTTTTCATCGACGACATCCTGATTTATTCGAAGAGTCAGGAGGAACACGAGCAGCACTTACGACTTATACTGGAACTTCTACGAACGGAACAGCTATACGCTAAGTTTTCCAAATGTGACTTCTGGCTTCGTGAAGTCCACTTCTTAGGCCACGTGGTAAACAAAGATGGGATCCATGTCGATCCATCCAAGGTAGATTCGATCAAGAATTGGCCTGCGCCTCGTACACCAACGGAAATACGTCAATTCTTAGGTTTGGCAGGTTACTACAGAAGGTTCATCAAAGACTTCTCAAAGATTGCTCAGCCGCTTACACTACTGACACAGAAAGGTGTTGTTTACCGTTGGAGTAATGCACAGGAAACAGCATTCCAACACTTAAAGGATAGACTCTGTAGCGCACCTATCCTCTCACTGCCTGAAGGCACGGACGATTTCGTAGTCTACTGCGACGCATCTATCCAAGGTCTTGGATGTGTATTGATGCAGAGGGATAAAGTTATTGCTTATGCTTCGCGCCAACTTAAGATTCACGAACGGAATTATACGACACACGACCTAGAGCTGGGAGCGGTTGTTTTTGCACTTAAGATATGGCGACACTATTTGTATGGTACCAAGTGCGCAATCTACACTGATCACAGAAGCCTCGAACATATCTTCAAACAGAAAGAGATGAATATGCGACAGCGACGATGGGTTGAACTGTTAAATGACTACGAATGCTCAATCAGGTATCACCCAGGCAAAGCCAACGTTGTGGCTGACGCCCTCAGTCGAAAAGAAACTGCGCCTAAGCGCGTACGAGCTCTACAACTCACTATACAGTCTCGTCTTCCTTCCCAGATACGAGATGCTCAGGTAGAAGCATTGAAACCAGAAAATGTCAGGGCTGAAGCCCTACGTGGCTCAAGACAACGTTTAGAACAGAAGGAAGATGGTGCTTACTACGTTACAGGACGCATTTGGGTTCCACTTTATGGCAACTTACGTGAGCTAGTGATGGATGAAGCTCATAAGTCTCGCTACTCGGTACATCCAGGTGCGGATAAAATGTACCACGACATCAAAACTACATATTGGTGGCCTAGCATGAAGGCCCACATAGCCACATACGTTAGTAAATGCTTGACTTGTGCGAGAGTCAATGCAGAATATCAGAAACCGTCAGGACCACTCCAACAACCTGAGATACCACAATGGAAATGGGAGCAAATTTCCATGGATTTTGTTACTGGCTTACCTAGATCTCAGCGCGGGAATGATACTATTTGGGTGATCGTGGATCGACTCACAAAGTCTGCTCACTTCTTGGCTATCAAAGAAACAGACAAGTTCTCTACCTTAACAGACATCTACTTAAAAGAAGTGGTCTCAAGGCACGGGGTGCCCACCTCCATCATCTCTGATCGTGACGCACGTTTTACTTCAGAATTGTGGCAAGCAATGCATAAATCTTTTGGCTCTCGTTTAGACATGAGCACGGCGTATTATCCTCAGACCGATGGGCAGTCTGAGCGCACTATTCAAACTCTAGAAGACATGCTTCGGGCGTGCGTAATTGATTTTGGCAATGGTTGGGAGAAACATCTGCCACTGGTGGAATTTTCATACAATAACAGCTACCACACCAGCATTAAAGCTGCACCATTCGAGGCATTGTACGGGCGTAAGTGCCGGTCACCTCTCTGTTGGGCAGAGGTGGGGGAAAGTCAAATCACAGGTCCAGAAATGGTAGTTGATACTACTGAAAAGATTGCACAAATACGACAACGCATGGCGGCAGCTCGTGACTGTCAGAAAGTATACGCTGATAAAGACAGGAAACTACTCGAATTCCAGGTTGGGGATCGAGCGCTACTTAAAGTTTCACCCTGGAAGGGTGTGGTTCTGATGTGTGTAAAATGCAACATATAAATTACATCAAATGAGGCATAAAACTAACCCTTTTTTAGTACTAATATTGGAAAAAGAGTGTTTTTGTCTTCCTTTTGTATTTTCAGGATTAAATGAGCTCAAAAACGCAAAAGAAGCAAAAAGACAGTTAAATCCAACATAAATACAAGAAAAGGAACATTAGTGGATTGCCCGAACCCTCAACGGCACCTTCCAAAGCAAAATAGAGAAAGCAGAAGGCTGAACACGCCCCGTGCTCAGCCAGCACGGGGTCGTGCCCAAGAAGCAGCAGAAAAGACAAACCTATAGAAGCTTCTATTGCCCACCACGGGCCGTGCTCAGCGGACACGGGGGCGTGCCGAAAGTACTGCAGGCGCATTAATTGTAATTGCGAATTACAATTAATGAAGAGAGAGAGTGTCAGACAGGCACGGGGCCGTGCCCAGCGGACACGGGGCCGTGCCCAGGCCTCTGTTCAGCCTATAAATAGGAGTGCTTGGTTTCATTGCAACTCATTCCTTGGCACTCCACCTCTCTCACACTTCATCCACCATCCACCACCATCACAACACCATCATCCACCACCATCATCCATTGTCCATCATAGAGTGTGTGTGAGTCGTCTCGGGATCAAAGATTGATCGTAAGAGTTCTTGACAATCAAGGCCATGTTTGCCTAAGTCTCTTACATCACTTGGTGAAGACAAAGTGTCTAGTATAATACTTTTTATTTCTAATCTTTTGCACTTTTTATTTGGTTTTGTATTAATGACTTTAATAACTAGTTACTTATGTTGAAGGTGATCTTTCCTTATCGTTTGTCCGTGGTGTCTTGGCATTATTTTACTGTCTATATAAAATAAAGGATTTTCACCATTCATATCTCCACGGTCTATATGGAGGTATGTTGGCTACCTGATAGGGGGTTAAGGGAACGGTTTGGTAAAGGTCTTGCCATTGTTCAGCGTTTAGAGGTCCTGCAATGGACCTGGGTCAAATTTAGTAGGACCTCCTTCAATACTTCACGGTATTGGATGGCGGGGGTCCAAACTCTTTGATCCCCTCATAAGTTAACTACTATTAATACTATAACCCGGCTATTTAGGACTGTATCCCTGCTGACTCAGACTACTTAGTCGAGGGTAACGTCACCGCCAAAAGCGGGGCCTACCACAATACTGCATTAATAACTTAATTCATTATCTTCCAATAATCCACCCCTTTAGGATTGTATCCCTGCTGACTCAAACTACTGGGGTGAGGGTAACGTCACCTTCAAAAGAGGGGCCTACTACAATAACTAAGATAATCTCTTAATTATGTGCAAAAGTGCGGAAATAATCAAAGGTTATACTAGATACGAGTCGGAACCAAGTGATTCATCTTGTCTATCTGTTTTTATTTTATTTTTATTTTCAGCATTTTAGTTAGTTTTTATTTTTCTTAGTTTAAAACATTTTTCTAAACTTTTATTTTGGTTAGACGTTGAGGATAAACACCCTAAAAGCTCTTGTGTCCTTGGACGACCTCGGTATCTTACCAACGCTATACTACACTCAACGATGGGTGCACTTGCCCATATGTGTGTTTAGTGTTAGTGAAATATCGTGTTTTATAAATTTAAAACTTGGCTAAAATAAGTGTTAAAAAGGGCTTAAAATATACACCTAAAATATACGACACTTCACACGCATCAAGTTTTTGGCGCCGTTGCCGGGGACACAAGGATTTTAAGAAAGTTAGGAATCAACGGCCTAATCATCTTTTATTTTTCTTTTTATTTTTTTTAGGATTTTCTTAGTTTTTCAGCTTCTGCAGAGCTCAGGACGGGCCGTGCCCGGTTAGACACGGGCCGTGCCCAGCATCATCACTGGCAGTTTTTATTTTCTGAGTTACAGAGAGCTGAACACGGGGCCGTGTCGGTGCAACACGGGGTCGTGTCCAACTCCCAGTAACTGGGAATCCAGAAAACAATTACTGTATCTCTCAACACGGGCCGTGCTCACTGAGCACGGGGCCGTGGTAAACATTCTGACCAGCGTTCTTTTCTGTTTTTATTGCAGGACTCGGAACCCAGGCGCCACATTTGAACCTCCTACGTAGTGCATGAGCTCCAGTTCCAGTAGAGACATAAAAGAACCCCTAGAAGAACCCGAGCGCTTTCTCAGAAAAAGACTAAAAGCTAAAAATCAAGAGAAAGCTTCGGGGGACCCACTTCCAATGGCGGACCAACGTACCCTCATGGATTACCTACGGCCTACCGTAGGCAATCTTGGCGCTGCTATCAATGCACCGAATGTCGAGGCCAACAACTTCGAACTTCGACCGCATTTGATACAAATGCTCCAAAACTCCGCAACCTTCCACGGGCTTGCGGACGAGGATCCCCATCTACATATTACTAACTTTTTAGAAATATGTGATACCTTTCGGATCAATGGAGCATCAAATGACGCCATCCGTCTTCGAATGTTTCCTTTCTCACTAAAAGACCGAGCCAAGGCTTGGCTTAACACCCTCCCAGTTGGATTGGTAAACACCTGGGATGAACTCGCCCAAAATTTTTTGTATAAGTATTTCCCTCCTGCTAAAACGGCTAAATTAATGACTGAAATTAATACATACTCACAAGAGGATGGGGAATCCTTATATGAAACTTGGGAAAGGTTCAAGGAGCTTCTAAGAAAGTGTCCTCACCATGGTCTAGCGGTATGGCAACAAGTATCCACTTTCTACAATGGATTGTTGCCACACACAAGACAAACACTTGATTCAAGCTCCGGGGGACTCTTAGGTAATCGTCGCCCAAATGAAATATATAACCAAATTGAGGAAATTGCTCAAACCAATTTTCAATGGCACACTCCCCGAGGTAATAAATCTATTGCCCCGGGCGCCCATAAGGTTGATGAAAGCACCTCTTTACAAGCCCAAATCGAGGCCCTCTCTTCGAAAATCAAAAGGCTAGAAATGACAAAAACGGCCTCGGTTATGGCTTGTGAAGGGTGTGGTGGGTCACATGAAAATTGGAGTTGTATGAAAGAATCAGATGAACAAACTGAAACGGTAAACTACATGGATAATAGACCTAGGCCGTCGGGTCCTCCAACGGGTACCTACAACCAAGGATGGCGTAACCACCCAAATCTTGGTTGGAGAGATCCCGGCACTTGTAGTAACCAACAAAATCAACGAACTAATTTTCAACAACCGCAAAATTTTCCTCAACAACAAGGTGGAAGAGAAAGGCTTGAAGATACTGTATCTCGCCTCATCTCTGACACTGAAAAGAAAAACTCGGATCGATTTCAACAATTGGAATCAAATTTCAGAAATCAACAAGCTAGCATTCAAAACGTTGAAAAACAATTAAATCAGCTAGCTCAAAATTTCTCCGAGAGACCGCAAGGCGCATTACCTAGTAATACCGAAACGAACCCAAAGGCACAAGTACATCTCATCACATTAAGAAATCGAACCGTGGGTCCCGAGGATGCTCCATTATCGCCAAATGAAAGAAGCCATTCTAGTCAGCCTGTGACTCCTCCTGCGCCAGAAAAAGCTTCTACACCAAATCAAGGGCCCACCAAGACTCCTCCAATCCCGTACCCCGGTAGGTTAAATCGTCAAAAGACCGATGAGCAATTCGCAAAGTTCGAAAGCTTACTAAAACAATTGCATGTCAATATTCCTTTTATTGAGGTCCTAACCCAAATGCCTAAATATGCAAAATTCATGAGGGATTTCCTCACTCACAAAAAGAAAATTGAATCATTGCAATTAGTTAACTTAGGCGAAGAATGCTCAGCTCTAGTACTCAACAAACTTCCACAAAAGAAAATCGATCCCGGGAGCTTCACAATCCCTTGTTCGATTGGGAAGTCTCCCGTCCGAAATGCTTTAGCCGATCTTGGAGCTAGCATCAACCTCATGCCCACATCAATGTTCAAGCGACTCGGCCTAGGAACAACAAGCCCCACAAAGATGAGCATACAACTCGCCGACAGGTCCGTCAAGTTCCCACATGGTGTCGCCGAAAATCTGCTAGTCAAGGTTGACAAATTCGTCTTTCCAACCGACTTTGTCATCCTAGACATGGAAGAGGACACCGAGGTCCCCCTCATCCTCGGGAGGCCATTCCTAGCCACCGCCCATGCAGTGGTGGATATGAATGACGGAACTCTAACGTTGAAGTTTGGGAATGAGGAAGTGAAATTTGAATGTGGAAAGCGAGTAGAGGAAGAAGATCCGGTCAACTACATGAAGGTCATAGACTCAAGTTTGGATGACGCTCTCCGACGGTGTAACATGGGATGCAACACATCCCACTTGAGTTGCATATGACCAGGCTTTGGGTCTAGCCAAGGACCCTTATAAACGTGGCGCACCATGGAGGCATTCCACGGAACTATCCTTAGTTTAATTTAGAATTAATTTTTATGTTTTCTAGTTAGTTTAATTTTCAGGAATAAAACACACTCATGGTGGTAAAGGATGAAAAGGGGAACGAGAAAAATGATCCCATGCACAAGAACGAGGCAACCCGACAAATTTCTCCCTTTCAGAAGGTTTAACACGGGCCGTGCCCAACCAACACGGCCCCGTGTCGGACCACCTGCAGAAAACGCCCAGTACAGGTAACTGGACACGGGCCGTGTTCACCCAACACGCCCCCGTGTCCAGACTTCTGTTCCTCTTATTTCAATTTTGTTACTGGCACTTGAACACGGGGCCGTGCCCGGATAACACGGGGCCGTGTTCAGTGCCCAGTAACACAAATTTTTGCTTTTTAAACACTATTTTACACATCTAATCAACCTAAAAATTTATTTTTGGGACACATTGAGGACAATGTGTAATTTAAGTGTGGGGGGGATGTTAAAACCTTGGATTTTTGCAAGTCCTAAATACAAGCCTTACACAAAACTCTATTGGAACCGCTAATCACCCCAAATTTTTTCAAAAATTTCATTTTTTTTTACTTGTCTAGGTTTAACTCGGGAAATTCAAGCTCTCAAAAAGGTTATATTTTTACAAATTTACAACCGATAGCGTAGTGATAAAAAGAACCAACATAAGAAAATTATGAAAAGGCATGACAAACTTATTTAAAATTTGATTATATATACTTGATCACATAAAAACCCATTCCCACAAAAGTGAGTTTTGAGCCTTTATTGAGCACTCAATTTCATACCATTTGACTAAATGCTCATTTTTCGTTTCTTGTGTGAATAGCCGCTTGGTTCTTACGACTCTAGAACTTGCCATGACAATACAAGCCCGGTCCCTATCAACTTAAACCCGAGTAAGTACATGATGGAGGCATTAGGACTAACCCTTTTTCATTTCTACACCATTATTTTTCTTTTTTCTTTACCACCTACCCAAAAAAATCCCCCTAGTTAGCCCCTTTGAGCCTAAACCTTTTCGTTTCATCACCCAAAACAAAAACCCTTTTACCCACCAAAACCTTTTTTATTTTTAACCCTTTATTTTAGTAACAAGTTCGGTTCTTCGAAAAAAAAAAATAAATAAAAAAAATAATAATAATAATAATAAACAAACAAAGTAATCAAAAAAATAACTTTGTTTGAATAAAAGCTTCATCAAAAATAAAAAGTTGCAAAAATACGAAAACCGACACTTGTTACGCTTTTTAGCCATTTTTCTACTAACCACTAACCCAACCACCTACCTTTAACCCTAGCCAACCCTTAACCCACAAAGTCCTCTTGATATCTACAAAGGTATAAAAGTTAAAAAGGAGGAGGATTGATTTCTTGGCAAGCCTATGGTAGGAATAAGTTCCATGCCGCTCTCGAGTGATTCACTAAAAATACACCTTCGGCCGAGTGTGAATGATTTCCCCGCGAGGTATGTGAACTTGTATATAAATAGGATTTTAAAAAAGGCATGTTATGCCCAAATAAGTAATTTCTTTTATGAACAGTTCTAAATAAATCATTACGAATAGGAGTGTAAATAAATAAAAATAAAACCCCAAAAAGATCTTGGAAATCCCGACACTCTATGACAAGCCCAAAACCTTCTCTTCTACCTATTCCATTTGGGAGTGTAAGCCAAATATTAAAAGAGTTTTGCTTGAGGACAAGCAAAAGTTCAAGTGTGGGGGTATTTGATGTGTGTAAAATGCAACATATAAATTACATCAAATGAGGCATAAAACTAACCCTTTTTTAGTACTAATATTGGAAAAAGAGTGTTTTTGTCTTCCTTTTGTATTTTCAGGATTAAATGAGCTCAAAAACGCAAAAGAAGCAAAAAGACAGTTAAATCCAACATAAATACAAGAAAAGGAACATTAGTGGATTGCCCGAACCCTCAACGGCACCTTCCAAAGCAAAATAGAGAAAGCAGAAGGCTGAACACGCCCCGTGCTCAGCCAGCACGGGGCCGTGCCCAAGAAGCAGCAGAAAAGACAAACCTATAGAAGCTTCTATTGCCCACCACGGGCCGTGCTCAGCGGACACGGGGGCGTGCCGAAAGTACTGCAGGCCCATTAATTGTAATTGCGAATTACAATTAATGAAGAGAGAGAGTGTCAGACAGGCACGGGGCCGTGCCCAGCGGACACGGGGCCGTGCCCAGGCCTCTGTTCAGCCTATAAATAGGAGTGCTTGGTTTCATTGCAACTCATTCCTTGGCACTCCACCTCTCTCACACTTCATCCACCATCCACCACCATCACAACACCATCATCCACCACCATCATCCATTGTCCATCATAGAGTGTGTGTGAGTCGTCTCGGGATCCAAGATTGATCGTAAGAGTTCTTGACAATCAAGGCCATGTTTGCCTAAGTCTCTTACATCACTTGGTGAAGACAAAGTGTCTAGTATAATACTTTTTATTTCTAATCTTTTGCACTTTTTATTTGGTTTTGTATTAATGACTTTAATAACTAGTTACTTATGTTGAAGGTGATCTTTCCTTATCGTTTGTCCGTGGTGTCTTGGCATTATTTTACTGTCTATATAAAATAAAGGATTTTCACCATTCATATCTCCACGGTCTATATGGAGGTATGTTGGCTACCTGATAGGGGGTTAAGGGAACGGTTTGGTAAAGGTCTTGCCATTGTTCAGCGTTTAGAGGTCCTGCAATGGACCTGGGTCAAATTTAGTAGGACCTCCTTCAATACTTCACGGTATTGGATGGCGGGGGTCCAAACTCTTTGATCCCCTCATAAGTTAACTACTATTAATACTATAACCCGGCTATTTAGGACTGTATCCCTGCTGACTCAGACTACTTAGTCGAGGGTAACGTCACCGCCAAAAGCGGGGCCTACCACAATACTGCATTAATAACTTAATTCATTATCTTCCAATAATCCACCCCTTTAGGATTGTATCCCTGCTGACTCAAACTACTGGGGTGAGGGTAACGTCACCTTCAAAAGAGGGGCCTACTACAATAACTAAGATAATCTCTTAATTATGTGCAAAAGTGCGGAAATAATCAAAGGTTATACTAGATACGAGTCGGAACCAAGTGATTCATCTTGTCTATCTGTTTTTATTTTATTTTTATTTTCAGCATTTTAGTTAGTTTTTATTTTTCTTAGTTTAAAACATTTTTCTAAACTTTTATTTTGGTTAGACGTTGAGGATAAACCGGTACTAAAAGCTCTTGTGTCCTTGGACGACCTCGGTATCTTACCAACGCTATACTACACTCAACGATGGGTGCACTTGCCCATATGTGTGTTTAGTGTTAGTGAAATATCGTGTTTTATAAATTTAAAACTTGGCTAAAATAAGTGTTAAAAAGGGCTTAAAATATACACCTAAAATATACGACACTTCACACGCATCAGGTTCGTTTTGGCAAACGCGGCAAACTAAATCCACGATATGTTGGACCTTTCGAGGTTATTGAGAAAATAGGCAAAGTGGCTTACAGATTGAACTTACCACCTGAACTCAGTGCAGTTCACAACGTCTTTCACGTGTCGAATCTGAAGAAGTGTACATCAGATGAGACCCACATAGTTCCCGTAAAGAAACTCACTATCGACGAGCGGTTGCACTTCGTCGAGGAACCTGGTGAAATCACGGACCGGGATGTTAAGGTCCTCAAGAACATGAGAATCCCTCTTGTACGAGTTCGTTGGAACTCACGCCGCGGCCCAGAGTTCAGCTGGGAGCGTGAAGATCAAATGGAACTCAGATATCCCCAGTTATTCGGAAACCAAGCAACTACTACTGAGGCTGAAGCTACCGATGCAGAATTTCGGGACAAATTCCAAATCAACGGGGGGATAATGTGACACCCCAAGAAAACCAGTAATCTTCGCAAACCTGCTCGGGGAGCCGCGATACGATACAGGTAAACAACGTCACACTACTAGCTTCCTCAGTAACTGCATGCTAAATTTCGGGACGAAATTTCTTTCAAGTTGGGGATAATGTGACAACTCGAATTTCCGACATTCTCTATTCGCATTTAATGCACGTTGACGTTGACTGTTTAGTTGTTTGACTTGCCTGATTTCGTAACTGTACACTTTGTGATATGATGAGACGTATTATGTTGCATGATTATGTGTTTGATTGTATAACGTGGAACTTGTTAAGAAACATAAGTTGTTTAAGATTTGAACAACCCGACGAAACACAAAAGTGTTTCGCCATAACCCATTCCGACGAAACAGGCTGTTTCGCCATGTACATCTCGACGAAACAGAAGTCTGTTTCGCCGGCCCAGTAATTCACGAAGCCCAGCTTGGGCCCAGTACGTAAACTCGCATATTACTACGTGAACCAACCTCTTGTTTCACACTTTTGAGCAATCTGAAACCCTAGAGGACATTCTACTGTGTGACGGCAAACTAGAACCCACCGGAAACCCTTGTGCGGTCAAACCATCATCTCGGTTAGTAAATCTATGTGTCTTGATTGATCGTTCATCCGTGTACGTGTCTATGTGTCATGTGATTCTGCTTTGATGATGTATATTTGAAATCGATACATGTTAAATATTAGGGTTCTTGTTATGATGATGATGATACAGATTTCGATATGAATGTGGTTGTCGGATATAAATAGTTTTATGTGAAACTCGATACGATTGAATACTTGGTTCTGGATGGTGTTAATCTGAATCTGGTTAACATCTTGATAGGGTTCGATAATGTGATCTTGTATGATAGTCGGTTTGATACATAAGAACTAGGGTTCATGCTAGACGTTAAAGAAATCCGATGATTATGCTATGATGATGTTACGATGATTCTGTGTTGAATGATTATTGCATGATTGATAATATTGATGTCGGCTGTTAGTGATGATTAGGGTTTCTGCATGTAACTGTACTGACGTAACTGAACTGTCCGACGAAACCGAACTCTCGGCGAAACAGAATGTGTTTCGCCAAGGGTAGTCGACGAATCAGAAGTTCTGTTTCGCTAAGGGACACCTCGACGAAACATATGTGTTTCGCCAATATTGTGTTTCGCCAAATCTGTGTTTCGCCGAATATGTAATCTGCACAGTAACTCGGGTTAATTCCGTTAAGTGTTAACTGGAATATTTAACTGCTGTTAAGTGTAACCATCTGGTATATGATTGTGATTACGTGCTACATGTTTATACATGCATAACTTGAACATAAACTGATTTCACATACGTGCATACTTTAGGACGTGATTGATTACTTGCGAACATATACTTAGCATACCGAGCAAATCCAAGGTGAGTTCACACAAGCCAAGGCATGGGGTTCCCGGGTGGGAATGGGGATTTGATGATTTACTGTACATACATAGATGCTAGAACCTACTGCTAGACTAGTAACACTTATTGAACGATCTTCGCACACCTGCCAAGGATTGGCCGCGATATTATGACTGACTTCGCACACCTGCCATATGATGGCCGCGAACTAAATTTACAAATCTTCGCACACCTGCCTGGAGAGGCCGCGATACAAATAAACCTAGTCTAGAACACTTGGGAAAACATTCCCCAATATCTTCGCACACCTGCCGGGAAGGCCGCGATGGGAACTAATACGATACATTGTAACGAACGAATAAACTACTACTCACGCTATACTATTACTGAACTATTAACTGTGAACTCGCTCAACTAGTTGTTGACTCTCTCTTACATGCCTTGCAGGACCTTAGGTACTTATGGAGCTTGCACAGGGAGGAGCAGGTCGTTGTGGGGCATGGATCGATGATGCCATGTTATCTATCTAAACATTTGAATTTACTATTTACATTGGGTTTACATACTTATGCTTCCGCTACACACTTGTTGATGTTTGGTTTTTAAAAACACCTTTCGTATTGATGAATGATTTTTGGTACTTACTTATATGTTCAATATGATTGGTGGCTTGATCCTAGTCAGTCATGCCTCCAAGCGGTGATACTCCGCGTGTGGATTTTGGGGGTGTGACAAAAGTTATTGTTCCAGTTCAGGAGGCCAACAATACGTCTGATCACACAAAGGGGAGGAGCGTGTGAAGAGTGATACTATGATGTCTTATGCTGATAAGGTCAAGAACACGTCCTCCATGAAACGGGAAGTTAACTTTAGAAGTTTGGATTCGACGGAGACAAATCATGATGCTGATGTTGTCATTCCTCGTGAGGTAATTCGTAAAGTTCAGGAAAAGTTTGTGAATGTTTTATATGACTATTTTCTAGGTAATCGGCTTCCTTATCCAGTTGTGGAATATTATGCTAAGAATGTTTGGGCAAAATACGGCTTTGTTAAAATCATGATGAACTCAGAGGGCTTCTTTTTCTTTAAATTTGATTCAAAAGAGGGTATGGCGAAAGTATTGGAAGGAGGGCCATGGCTGATCCGGAAAGTGCCCTTGTTTTTAAATATTTGGTCTCCATCAGTTAGCTTAAAGAAAGAGGGTATTAAGTCAGTTCCGGTGTGGGTTAAACTCCACAACGTTCCTATTGCAGTTTACAATGACGATGGCCTTAGCTTATTAGCGTCCAAGTTAGGTATGCCAAAACGTCTGGATGGATATACAGCCGATATGTGCACGGAAAACTGGGGGAGGAGTAGTTTTGCTCGGGCATTGATTGAAATATGTGCGGATAGAGAGCTTAAAGACCAGATTGTGGTTGCCATTCCGAAGCTAGATGATGATGGTTATATTACTGAAATAGTAAATGTGGAATACGAATGGAAGCCTCAAAGATGTTCGCTGTGCTGTGTGTTTGGACACAGTGATCAAGTGTGTGGGAAGAATGAAAATAAAAAAGCTAAGCAAGTGGTTGTGGATAAGGAGGGTTTCATGATGGATAAGAGGAAGACCGCTTGTGTGGGAGTGATACAAAAGAAACAGAAACCAAAGTTTATGTGTAAGCCAAAGGTTAGCAAGACCGACCCAAGTACTTCTGGTACCAAGGAGATTCACGGGAACACGAAGCCAGCGAATAATGTTCAAGTGAGGAACTCGTTTGACACTTTAGCAAAAATTGATGGGCAGGAGTTGAATGCTGAAATTGATAAGAGGAAAAACGTGAAAAACAACGAAGGGAAGCACTCTAATAACAATGAGGAGGTGGTCGATTCTATACCAACTGAAACAGCCAAATTTATGAGGAATGATAACCATGAAGAGGTTGCTGAGGGGGCAAGCACTCCCGGTCAGATCGGTATTAATGGATAGCATTCTCACTTGGAACATAAGGGGTTTGAACCAACCCCTGAAACAAAGTGAGGTTCGTCTTATTCTTTCGGAATACAAAGTGTCTGTTTGTGCTATTTTAGAATCTCATGTGGATGTTGCGAATCTGGCTAGAGTTTGTAAAAAAGTCTTTAGAAAGTGGAGTTGGACGTCTAATGGAGGTCTATGTGATCGGGGTACAATAATTATGCTAGGTTGGAACAGTGATGTTGTGGATGTCATGATTTTGTCACAATCAGATCAAGTCATTCACGCTCAAATGTGGTCAAAAGCTGATAATACTAGTGTTTTTTGTTCCTTTGTTTATGCGATGAATAAATACCAAGATCGAAGAAGTCTTTGGGAGGATTTATGTGGGCATGCGAATCTATGTAGGGATAAGCCATGGTTTGTCATGGGCGATTTTAATTCTGCCCTTCATACGGATGATTCGATGTTTGGTACGTCAACTCAAACTATAGGCATGCGAGAGTTTTATGAATGCGTCAAAACTACTGAGCTGATTGATGTTAAGGGTCATGGTATGCAATACACTTGGAACCAGAAGCCGAAGGAGGGGATTGGTTTACTTCGGAAAATTGATCGGGTTATGTGAAATGTTAAGTGTCTCGACTTGTTTCCAGAAGCTTATGTTATGTATCATCCGTATCGTGTCTCTGACCACACTCCTTGTATCCTAAAGCTGACTAATGAGTCTAAGTCTTCTAGGCCGAAGCCGTTCAAGTTTGCGAACTTCCTTACTTCAAAACCTGATTTCAGAACCTTTGTAGAGCGAGAGTGGGTGAAGACGGTTGACGAGGTATCTATGTTCTCGGTTATTACTAAGCTGAAGAATCTGAAGCCAGGTCTTAGGAAAATCCTAAACCAACAAGGGAATTTGCATATTAAAGTGAGTGAGTTGCGTAAAAAGTTGGATATTATTCAAAAATTGTTGGACAAGAACCCTCTGGATGCGGTGCTTCGTAAAAATGAATCTGAATGTCTAAAAGATTTCCAAATTGCGGCGTATGATGAGGAGTGTTTCTTGAAACAAAAATCTAAGGTTGAGTGGCTGTGTGCTGGGGATTCTAATACGGCTTTTTTTCATAATAGCCTTAAATGCAAAAACGCTAGGAGCAAAATTCATTGTATTCGGGATATGGCTGGAAATCGATATGAAGGAGACGATGCTATGGCGGCTTTAGTTAATCATTATGCTGGGTTTTTAGGCACAGAGGATCAAGTTTCTAGTATGGACATGACGGACATATGTCTTAATGTTCTTAGTCCGGAAGTGGCAGGTAATATGGTCAGACAAGTTACTCCTGAAGAAATTAAAAACGCTATGTTCAACATTGTTGAGAACAAAGCTCCTGGTCCGGATGGCTACACGTCTGCCTTTTTCAAGCATGCTTGGGATATTATGGGGACTGAGGTAACGAAAGCGATACTTGATTTTTTTGACAATGGCAAAATATTGAAGCAGATAAATCACACAATTTTGGCTCTTATACCCAAAGTTGATACCCCGGATTCGGTACTGGATTATCGACCAATCTCTTGTTGCAATGTTCTCTATAAGTGTATCAGCAAAATTATAACGGAGAGATTAAATGGGTGCTTGGAGATCCTGGTGAGTATTAATCAGTCTGCGTTCGTGCCTGGTAGGAGGATTTCGGATAATAACCTCTTAACGCAAGAACTGATGCATAATTATCACTTGAATAAAGGCCCGCCAAGATGTGATTTCAAGATTGACATTCAAAAGGCTTATGACACTGTTAGTTGGTCGTTTTTGAAAAAGATTCTTTATCAGTTTGGCTTGCACAGAAAGATGGTGAGTTGGATTATGGCGTGTGTTACCACGGCCACCTATTCTCTGAGTATCAATGGTAATCTTCATGGATTCTTCAAGGGGAGAAGGGGGCTTCGTCAAGGCGATCCGATGTCTCCGTACTTGTTCACTCTTGTTGTGGAGGTGCTCACTTTATTACTTCAACATAATGCTCGCTCAAGCACGTCATTTAAGTATCATGTTAATTGTGTGAAGCAAAAAATTATTAATGTTTCGTTCGCCGATGACCTTTTTATATTTGTTCATGGGAGTGTCTCTTCGGTAAACAAAATAAAGGACGCGTTAGAGAAGTTCACCAATATTTCAGGGCTGGTACCGAGCCCTGCAAAGAGCACGGTGTTTTTCTGTAATGTTAATCAGCAGATAAAGCAGGATATTCTCAATATCATGCCGTTTCAGGAAGGCATCTTGCCTGTTCGTTATCTTGGTGTGCCGCTGATTACCACAAAGCTAGCTTCCAGGGATTGTAAGTTGTTGGTGGACCGAATGGAGAAGAAAATTGATAACTGGATGACAAAGACTCTATCTTTTGCAGGTAGGTTGCAGCTTATAAACTCTGTTCTTTCAGCCATGCATATTTACTGGGCGTCGGTTTTCATTATTCCGTCTCGAGTGACCAATGAGTTGGAAAAGCGTATGCGCCGTTTTCTTTGGAATGCTGGTATTAATGGTAGAGTTAAAGCCAAGGTGGCGTGGAATGATATATGCCTGCCGAAAATGGAGGGTGGCCTGGGTATTAGCCGTATTGAGGATGTCAATAGGGCCCTTATTACTAATCATATTTGGAGTATTCTCGTGAAAAGAAAGTCTCTCTGGGTGCAGTGGATCTATGCTCATAAACTGAAGAATCAAAATTTTTGGGATGTCCAATATAAAGGTAGTATGACTTGGGGTTGGAGGAAGATTTTATCTATCCGGAATACTGTTCGCCCGTTTTTTTGGAGCATCATTCGGAGTGGAGTGCAAACTAACACGTGGAGTGATAATTGGTGACATTTGAGTCCTCTCAGGTCGTTTATAACGCCAAGACATATTGCGAATGTGGGTTTTAATCTTCAAACTACTGTGGCCGAGTTACTTGACGAGAATGGGCAATGGAAATGGCCCGAAGCATGGTATGATATTTACCCGGTTCTGATTGGTTTAACTGTTAACCAACAGTACTCCCAGTTAGTGGATCGAATTGTTTGGAAGGATGCGGAGGGTAATGATCAACATTTTAGCTCCTTGGAAGTGTGGCACTCTTTGTGGAATCGTGACACTCCTGTTAAGTGGGATAGCATGGTTTGGTTTAGTCAATGTATCCCGAGACACTCTTTTCATTTATGGTTGGTGATAAAAAATAAGGTTAAGACTCAAGATCACCTGGCAGTTTGGGAAGTTGGTAGCGAAACAAACCAAAGACTCATGTACTGCCCCCTTTGTAAGCACGGGCCGGATTCTAGAGATCACCCCTTCTTCGTGTGTAGTTTTGCATCACAAGTCTGGTCAAACATAAAGACGATGGTGGATTTGGATAAGGTTACTGACACGTGGAACTCTATTTCGGATTGGATGGAGCAAAACTCAGAAGCCAAGAGTATGAAACACATTATGTGTAAGTTAGTGATAGCACCGACATCTTACTTCATATGGCATGAGCGGAATAATCGGTTATTCTCGACTACCGAGTGTACGGCTAAGCAAGTGACCGAGAAGATCAAAAGCACCGTTCGCCTTCGACTAATGGGTTTTGTGTATAAGGGAGATGTTGATTATCAAAGAACTCTTAAAAAGTGGCAGATCCTTTGTAGAGAATCGGATGAAGACCCAGGCTAAGGAAGATGTTTAGTGTTCATTTTTATTAGCAATTGTTTGTTATGGTAGTGTTTTGGGCTATGTGTCTGGTTGTTTGAACGTTAGTTCTGGTCTTGTTTTTTCTTGATGTCCTAGTCTTGGTATGCCAAGTCTAGTTATGTATGCTTAGTCAGGCACATGCTTTGTTCTTATTGGTTATTTATAAAATTTACCGGGGTAACCCTTTACCCCAAAAAAGATTACTAGGTTTTGAACCTTCTGTTGTAAGGTTTTGAACCCTTCCAGTTTGACACATTTTTGGCTTTGTGCCTTCTGAGTTTTCAAAATCTCGTCAAAGTTTGGGTCTAAATAATGTGAACACGTGCAAACTGGAAGAGTGAACGCCTGTACCCTGAGTTTTCTGTCTAAGGCTAGAGTGTTCATACAAATCCACATAATCGGACCAGTCACTCTTACCTGGGAACTCTTGGGGTGAGTGTTCACTTATAGGCGAGCATGTCTTCGCGATACATTATTTTGATTCATTACTTTGATTAGTCACTGCGTGTCGTTTGTTTGTTCGAGGTAACGAACAAATGATCGCCTTCCTTATGTTTCGTCGATATTTTCAATATCTCTTTTGTTTTTCCTAATTTGTTGACCTCACTCATTTCTCATATTTCCTTGTTAGACAATGCCTCCTCGACGTGATGCACAATCTTTTACTGCTAAAGAAGTCGCAACCCTTTTCTCTCAGCAAATGGCTGATGTGCTTCCAGGCGTAGTGACCCAAATCCACGAGCTATACAACAACAATAACAATAACAATTCACAATGTAATTTCAAGAATTTCAATTCTGCTAAGCCACTAAAGTTTTCTGGGTCGGAAGGAGCAACTGCGCTCCTTCAATGGTTCGAAAGTATCGAGAACACATTCAGACATGTGCAATGTCCGGATGGGCGTAAGGTTGAATTTGCATCAAGTGTGTTTGAGAAGCGTGCTCTTACGTGGTGGAACAGAGTGATGCGCGACAGGGGTGCCGAAGTGGCATTGGCACAAACATGGTAAGAGCTTCGAGCTCTCATGATGAGAGAGTTCTGTCCCCATCACGAAATTCAAGCTTTGGAACGAGAGTTTGGCGATCTAAAACAAGATGGGGGAGAACACCGTGCGTATACGGATCGATTTGAGGAACTCAGTCTTTTGTGTCCTACTATGGTTACCCCGTTGGAGAAAGCGATAGAGAGGTATATCGATGGTTTACCCGATTCCATACAGGATATTGTGACTGGCGTCAATCCTACTACTGTTCGTCAAGCGATCGAGTAATCTGCTACCCTGACTGAGTCGCAAGTCAGGAAGGGTAAACTTACCTGCAAGGGTGATAAGAAGAAGTCGACCGAATCTGTCAAGGAAAAGGGTAAGGGTAAGAAAGGTGAGTCGTTGAAGAAGTTGAGAAAGAGAAAGGGTGCTCAGAACTTTGCAGTTACTACTCAGAACCCTCAGAACCCACCAGCTCAACTGCCTGCGAAGAAAGCGTATGCTGGTACCGCACCTCATTGTGCTCGCTGTAACGGTCATCATGTTGCACAACAAGCTTGTAGGCAATGCACAACGTGTGGTAAGCTTGGGCATCTAGCCAACGTCTGTCGTTTGGGTCAGAATCAGAATGTTCAGAATCAAGCTCCAGTTTAGGGGAATGCTGCTATATTCCCACCGGGTTCATATTTCAATTGTGGAGAGTTTGGTCACTTCCGCAACAACTGTCCGAGGCTGGTGAATGCAAACGCGAATGCTAATGCGAACCCGAATGCTAATGCTAATGTCAATGCAAATGTGATTCCCGCTCGTGGGCGAGTGTACAATCTGAATGCAAACGAAGCGAGGGCTGACAACGAGGTGGTTAATGGTACGTTTCTTGTTAACAATCGACCTGCATCTATTCTTTTTGATTCTGGTGCTGATAGAAGTTTTGTTTCATTATCTTTTGAACTTTTGCTTGCGATACCTAGAACTAAACTGAGGAAACCCTTATCTGTCGAAGTTGCTACTGGTAAACCTCTTGTTCTCGATTCTGTTATTCGTGATTGTCAGTTAAACCTTGATAGTCATCTTTTTCCCATTGACCTCATGCCGATGCAAATTGGGAGTTTCGATATTATCGTGGGGAGGGATTGGTTAACCAAACATCATGCTGAGGTGGTTTGTTTCGATAAGATTGTTCGTATTCCTCTTCCGTCTGGCGATATTCTGGAAGTTCGTGGCGAGAAGCCATCCGGTGGATTGAAGCTTATGTCGTGTACAAAGGCCCAAAGATATTTGCGAAAAGGATATGTTGCTTTCCTGGCACATCTCACCGAGGAGAAAGGCAAGAGCAAAAGTATTCAGGATATTCCGATTGTTCGGGATTATCCAGAGGTGTTTCCCGATGAGCTGCCTGGTTTGCCTCCAGTTCATCAAGTCGAATTTCATATTGACCTTGTACCCAATGCCAACCCAATTGCTAAAGCACCTTATCGTCTTGCACCATCGGAGATGCAAGAGTTATCGAAACAGCTTCAAGAGTTGTCTGATAAAGGATTCATCCGTCCGAGCTTTTCGCCTTGGGGAGCTCCTGTCCTCTTTGTGAAAAAGAAAGATGGATCTTTTCGAATGTGTATCGATTATCGTGAGCTTAATAAACTTACCATCAAGAATCGATATGCCCTACCTGAATTGATGATCTCTTCGACCAGCTGCAAGGTGCTTCATGCTTTTCCAAGATCGATCTACGTTCTGGGTATCATCAACTTCGTGTTCACGAAGAAGATATTCCCAAAACTGCTTTTCGTACAAGATATGGGCATTACGAGTTCACTGTCATGCCTATTGGTTTGACAAATGCCCCAGCTATCTTCATGCACTTAATGAATAGGGTCTGTAAACCTTATTTAGACAAGTTCATCAATGTGTTTATCGACGATATTCTCATTTATTCGAAGTCTCAAGCCGATCACGAGTGTGACAACCCGTAACTTTGAGGTAACAACCCGTTTGTTTTACTTTTATAAACCAAATCATGCGCCTCTATTAATTTATGAATTGATTATATTTGATGTATATCATGCCAAACCGACCCGAACCGTTGAACCATAAATCGATTGATATATGTATGTATATATATATTATTATAATTATATTGGTGGGTGATTTATTAGTTCCTAATATTTGTTGGATTAGTAAAAATAATAATAAATAAATACATAAATAAAATAAAACAATAATAATAGTCATAATACATGTTAATTATGATAATACATAAATGCATGATTTGAATTCAAGCTTGTCTGGTGGGAACCTTTGCGTGAACCAATCTCCCAGCCCACCATAACCCTTATCTTGGCCCACACACACACAGAATTCCCATGGCCAATGTTCAGCCATAAAGTCACGGTTATACCTATGTATATTCGCGTAATGTTCACCCTCACGCATAACACATGAACCCTACGGCAGTTGGCAGCGGTCTCCTCCACCACCACGTACACCACCTCTCTTCCTCTCCCTCCCTCGACAACCGGAGAACATCACCGCTCCTCCCTCACCGATCGCCGTTACGCGGTATACTCAAACTCTAGAGTCTTTTCCTTTAAGGCGATAACCTATCTTTTCTGTTCGGAGTATTCATCTCTCGAAGCCTATCACTCGTGTCTAACGGCAACCACATCGCGGTTAGTTCGAACTAATGTTTAGTCGCGCATGATTCTTTAGTAGATCAATATATGTCTGCATAAGTGGATCTGATTGATGAAGTTTTGTGAACTTTTGGAATACATGTTCGTAGATAGAATGGATCTTGTAGTAGATATATGAATGATTTCGTTAATTGGTTTTAATGGACGTTGGTTGCAGTGGGTTAGTCGATGTATATTAGCATGATGAATTTGTTAATGACTAGAGTTGACATTCTGTGGTTAATTGGTTTGACACTTGACATGTATATGCTTGATATCTGCTAGAGATATGTTGATGTTCACGTTAAATATTAAAGTGTATGTGTCAACCTTCATGCATATTTGAATAATGATAACTAAGGAACAAATCTTTGCTTGTGTCTCTAAGTAGTTTCTGTTAAATGGATTACAAACCATAAGAAATAATGGTGCCATCCTATTAATGGAGATAGCAATAAACGGTTGTTTTATAGTCAAATATAATGGCTGAATAGGTGATGAATTGAATCGGCTTATGTTGTAATGATGATGATGAGAATGTTTTGCCTATTTTGAATTGATTGTTTAATACATTATGAACCTATAAATGATAAATAAGAATTGTGGATTGGTGATGGGCCGCACACTGCCATTAATACCGTAGTGGGCTGCCAAGATGTTAGCCTAGTATGCTTGTGACATGAAATTACTTGTGACCCAAATTGCTCATTGTGTATTTTTTGAACTTGCTTGCATACTTGTATGAGAACCGAACTGTGGTAAATGCTATTGTGAGATACGAACTTGTGATGTGAATATACTTATGGCCCGAACGCAAGCTGTAACATGAGTGATGATGTGTGCCATATTTGCTTACTACTTGTGGAATTTATACAAAGAATATATGATTTATGTGTAAACGGAACTGATTGTCATTGAAACCATATTAGGATTTAGGTGTCCAACGGTAAACAAGTAACTAATCATACCGAGCAAACCAAGGTGAGTTCACACTTTCTACAAGGCATGGGATTCCCAGGGGTTGGGAATGGGTAAAGGATTTAAACTGAAACTGCGTGATCTCCTGGTTTGGGACACGTACACACCCTCTTTATTGAAGGGTGACAACATGTGATAAGGAATTGATTGGAACCTACGTAATCTCCTAGTTTGGGGATTTCGTACACACCCTCTTTATTGAAGGGTGACAACACGGATACTAGACCAAAACTCTCTATCATGAAGTCCCTCCTTTTTATATCGACTTAATCACCGGGCCAATGGTGAGCGGGTCATTAGTTAGATAGCGCTATTTAGGTTTGACAAGCCTCACACCGTGCCGCAGAGGACGGGCGTGAACTAATGGATATGGGCACTAGTCAATGATGATAGACATTGACGTCAGGGCACCAACTTACTTTAGTCAGTGGTCGATATGGTAAACAGGTCTAGTGGTTAACATGGGGAAGCCCCCACCAACTATAGATATGTTTGGGAAACAGGGTAAACTGATTAACTTACAACTTACAAATGAATTCCTGGTTTTTGAAACAACTTAACAATGAACACCAACTGTGAACTCGCTCAACTTTGTTGTTGACTCGTTGTTACATGCCTTGCAGGTCGTTAGGTACTTATGGAGCTTGCACAAGGAGGCGTTGTCGTTGTGGGACATGGACAACTGTGTGCCATGTTAAACATTTAAACATTTGAACTTATATTTGGTATTGGATTTAATCATTATGCTTCCGCTTGCAACTTAAACTATGTTTTGTTGGGACACCAATTGTATTGGTTGGATTTTCTAATTACTTACATGCTTGTTCAATATGATTGGTGGCTGGATCCTGGTCAGTCACGCCTCCAGGCGGTGATACTCCGCGTGTGGATTTTGGGGGTGTGACAGATTGGTATCAGAGCCATTGGTTATAGTGAACTTGGTTTTAAAAAGGGGGAAAAGTTTTTTTTTTAAAAACCAGACTATAACCTGTTCAGTGCTCGACAATCCACAACGACGCTTCGCTCCACGTGCAAGACTCAACACTCTAGGTGGTATGATTTATTTTTGTATTGCCTACTTGCTAGTTTACATTTACATTGTGTGTTGCATATGGTATGCCCAGTTAGAGTAGTAGCATGTTATCTATTAACCCTGATGCGTTATATATGACACCCGAATGTTTACTTGAAATTTGACAAGTGGTGGTCAAAATCTTTTCTGTTCCCTCGTTACCGCACTACGACCATTGTTTAGGTGTTCTAGCTAGTCATACGCTTATCTCGACATGACGTCGCCATCTGACCCTCCGTACATTCGGATTGTACGTCAACATTCACGAAGACCAGACCTGGCTCAAACGTACTTGGATTTAGGAGAACTATACCTACGCATCCCTGTTGACGAACCTTATCACCTTCGCCTGTCATCATCACCAGAAACGAAGCAGCCACAGTTACACGCCTTCGTCGTTTTGCAGCTCGCAACCTTACCCACCAAACTCTATTTTGGACAAATGATACACTCGCGCGACCGCGATGCAACGAACTTCCCTTTTTGTGCCATGCCGCCATGCACCACTACTGGAAATTACTTCTAGACAACAGATTAGCTGGTCGAGTCCTTCGGTTATTGATGGACCCCTGTTTTCGCTTGATTCTTCGTATGAACCTCATTAATTCCCCGTTTCTTCGATTGGAAACTGATTTAACGAAAGCCAACAACCATACATTGATTTTCAACGATCACAAGACTACCTTATTACCTTGTTGGATGGTTTATTCTTATTCTACTTGATTAGCCCTCACGTATACCCAACTTAGCAAATGGAAGCCATTACTGGTGAAATAGTCTTCAGGACAATTGGGGACAGAGTTGTGGATCACTCAACCTACCGGAAAACACGATAATTTATACGTTTACCTGACCCACCTTACACTACAAGAGACGTACTCTAATGTCATGATAGTTTTTCTTTCATATGCGGAATCTTTGCACTAGGTCTTGCACCAACACATGAATATTGATTAATGATATGTCCAATTTCTACCATTGGCTTAGACCAAACCATCGCCCTCTTACCACAGTGACCTTACGTTCTCACTACTCCATGCTGAGATACTGAAACGAACACGCTCTAGCTTAAAGAAAGTGGAAGGATCGACTTTCGATCATTGGTGATCACTCCTCGAAACCTTGAGGGTGGCGGTGTATTGTTGATACGATCATACTCCCTTGAACACATTTTCGCATTTTTCCTTTGGAACCTCACAACTACACAGACGTAAGTTGGATTCATTCACACAACCCAAGGAACTATCTAACTACTGGTTTTCGAATGAACTTATGGTTTTTGAAAACAACTTTAAACTGAACATACCTGAAGAACTCAGCGGAGTTCACAACGTGTTCCCCGTGTCAAATCTGAAGAAGTGTCTGTCAGATGAGACCCTCATAGTTCCTCTCAAGGAACTCACTATCGACGATCAGTTTCGATTCGTCGAGGAACCTGTAGAGATTACAGACCGAGATGTTAAGATTCTCAAGCATACCAGAATACCTCTTGTTCGAGTTCGCTGGAACTCCCGTCGTGGCCCAGAGTTCACCCGGGAACGAGAAGACCAAATGAAACTCAAGTATCCCCAGTTGTTCGAGAAAAGTGCAACCACTACTGAGGCTGAAGCTACTGCGGAATTTCGGGACGAAATTCCAAACCAACAGGGGAATGATGTGACACCCCAGGAAAACCAGGAAACCACGCAACCTAACTAGCTTCCTCAGTGTCTACGTGCAAAATTTCGGGACGAAATTTCCTTTAACTTGCGGATGATGTGACAACCCGTAACTTTGAGGTAACAACCCGTTTGTTTTATTTTATAAACCAAATCATGCGCCTCTATTAATTTATGAATTGATTATATTTGATGTATATCGTACCAAACTGACCCGAACCGTTGAACCATAACTCGATTGATATATGTATGTATATACATATTATTATAATTATATTGGTGGGTGATTTATTAGTTCCTAATATTTGTTGGATTAGTAAAAATAATAATAAATAAATACATAAATAAAATAAAACAATAACAATAGTCATAATACATGTTAATTATGATAATACATAAATGCATGATTTGAATTCAAGCTTTTCTGGTGGGAACCTTTGCGTGAACCAATCTCCCAGCCCACCATAACCCTTATCTCGGCCCACACACACACAGAATTCCCACCGCCAATGTTCAGCCATAAAGTCACGGTTATACGTATATATATTCGCGTAATGTTCACCCTCACGCATAACACACGAACCCTATGGCAGTTGGCAGCGGTCTCCTCCACCACCACGTACACCACCTCTCGTTCCTCTCCCTCCCTCGACAACCGGAGAACACCACCGCTCCTCCGTCACCGATCGCCGTTACGCGGTATACTCAAACTCTAGAGTCTTTTCCTTTAAGGCGATAACCCATCTTTTCTGTTCGGAGTATTCATCTCTCGAAGCCTGTCACTCGTGTCTAACGGCAACCACATCGCGGTTAGTTCGAACTAATGTTTAGTCGCGCATGATTCTTTAGTAGATCAATATATGTCTGCATAAGTGGATCTGATTGATGAAGTTTTGTGAACTTTTGGAATACATTTTCGTAGATAGAATGGATCTTGTAGTACATATATGAATGATTTCGTTAATTGGTTTTAATGGACGTTGGTTGCAGTGGGTTAGTCGATGTATGTTAGCATGATGAATTTGTTAATGACTAGAGTTGACATTCTGTGGTTAATTGGTTTGACACTTGACATGTATATGCTTGATATCTGCTAGAGATATGTTGATGTTCACGTTAAATATTAAAGTGTATGTGTCAACCTTCATGCATATTTGAATAATGATAACTAAGGAACAAATCTTTGCTTGTGTCTCTAAGTAGTTCCTGTTAAATGGATTACAAACCATAAGAAATAATGGTGCCCTCCTATTAATGGAGATAGCAATAAACGGTTGTTTTATAGTCAAATATAATGGCTGAATAGGTGATGAATTGAATCGGCTTCTGTTGTAATGATGATGATGAGAATGTTTTGCCTATTTTGAATTGATTGTTTAATACACTATGAACCTATAAATGATAAATAAGAATTGTGGATTGGTGATGGGCCGCACACTGCCATTAATACCGTAGCGGGCTGCCAAGATGTTAGCCTAGTATGCTTGTGACATGAAATTACTTGTGACCCAAATTTCTCATTGTGTATTTTGTGAACTTGCTTGCATACTTGTATGAGAACCGAACTGTGGTAAATGCTATTGTGAGATACGAACTTGTGATGTGAATATACTTATGGCCCGAACGCAAGCTGTAACATGAGTGATGATGTGTGCCATATTTGCTTACTACTTGTGGAATTTATACAAAGAATATATGATTTACGTGTAAACGGAACTGATTGTCATTGAAACCATATTAGGATTTGGGTGTCCAATGGTAAACAAGTAACTAATCATACCGAGCAAACCAAGGTGAGTTCACACTTTCTACAAGGCATGGGATTCCCAGGGGTTGGGAATGGGTAAAGGATTTAAACTGAAACTGCGTGATCTCCTGGTTTGGGACACGTACACACCCTCTTTATTGATGGGTGACAACATGTGATAAGGAATTGATTTGAACCTACGTAATCTCCTAGTTTGGGGATTTCGTACACACCCTATTTATTGAAGGGTGCAAACACAGATACTAGACCAAAAGTCTCTATCATGAAGTCCCTCCTTTTATATCGACTTAATCGCCGGGCCAATGGCGAGCGGGTCATTAGTTAGATAGCGCTATTTAGGTTTGACAAGCCTCACACCGTGCCGCAGAGGACGGGCGTGAACTAATGGATCTGGGCACTAGTCAATGATGATAGACATTGACGTCAGGGCACCAACTTACTTTAGTCAGTGGTCGATATGGTAAACAGGTCTAGTGGTTAACATGGGGAAGCCCCCACCAACTATGGATATGTTTGGGAAACAGGGTAAACTGATTAACTTACAACTTACAAATGAATTCCTGGTTTTTGAAACAACTTAACAATGAACACCAACTGTGAACTCGCTCAACTTTGTTGTTGACTCGTTGTTACATGCCTTGCAGGTCGTTAGGTACTTATGGAGCTTGCACGAGGAGGCGTGGTCGTTGTGGGACATGGACAACTGTGTGCCATGTTAAACATTTAAACATTTGAACTTATATTTGGTTTTGGATTTAATCATTATGCTTCCGCTTGCAACTTAAACTATGTTTTGTTGGGACACCAATTGTATTGGTTGGATTTTCTAATTACTTACATGCTTGTTCAATATGATTGGTGGCTGGATCCTGGTCAGTCACGCCTCCAGGCGGTGATACTCCGCGTGTGGATTTTGGGGGTGTGAATTTTGGCTTAAAGAAGTTCAGTTTTTGGGTCATATTGTCAATGAGCAGGGTATCCATGTGGATCCTTGCAAAATAGCTGCTATTAAGGATTGGAATACACCGACGACACCTACAGAGATTCAATCATTTCTTGGTCTTGCTGGTTATTATCTTCGATTCATTTCTAATTTCTCAAAGATCGCGGTTCCACTCACTGCTTTGACTCAGAAAAATAAGCCTTTTGAGTGGGGACCTAAGCAAGAAGAAGCGTTCCAAACACTGAAACAGAAGCTTTGTGATGCTCCTGTTTTATCTCTACCTGAGGGAAACGATGATTTTGTTGTCTATTGTGACGCGTCGAATCTAGGACTTGGTTGCGTTATTATGCAACGAGGTAAAGTCATAGCTTATGCGTCTAGACAGCTGAAAATTCACGAGAAGAACTATACGACTCATGATCTTGAATTATGAGCTGCGGTTTTCGCACTTAAAATCTGGAGACACTACCTCTATGGAACGAAGTGTGTGGTTTTCACAGACCACAAAAGTCTCCAACATATTCTCATTCAAAAGGAGCTGAACATGAGGCAACGACATTGGGTTGAACTCTTAAACGATTACGATTGTGAGATCCGCTACCATCCTGGTAAGGCGAATGTCGTAGCTGATGCGCTTAGTCGAAAGGAACGAGTCAAGCTTCATTCTGTTCGAACTCTATCTGATATTCAATCCCGTGTCCTTCAAGCTCAACGATCTTGTGTGATCAAAGACTTATTGAAATATGAGCTAGCGCTTCAACTCGAAACGAAGGACGATGGGTTGCTACATTTCAAGGATCGTTTGTGGATTCCGAAACAAGACGATCTTCGCACCTTGGTAATGGACGAATCTCACAAGTCTCGATAATCTATCCATCCTGGTGCTGATAAAATGTACAAGGGTCTTCGTACTCAGTTCTGGTGGCCTGGTATGAAGAATGATGTTGCCTTGTATGTATCGAAATGCCTAACCTATCTCAAAGTCAAGGCTGAACATCAACGACCTTCTGGTTTGCTTGTACAACCATAGATACCGGTTTGGAAGTGGGAGAACATTGCAATGGATCTCATCACTAAGTTACCGCGTACGTCTAAAGGTCTCGATGTTATTTGGTTTGTTATCGATCGATTAACGAAATTAGCTCATTTTATTCCGATTCGCGAGGATCTATCTGCTGATAAACTTGCAAAGATTTATGTTGACGAGATTGTATTATGACATGGTGTTCCTTTGGATATCATTTCCGATCGTGATGCTCGGTTTTCATCTCATTTTTGGAAGACCATGCAATCTGCTTTGGGAACCCAACTAAATCTAAGCACTGCTTATCATCCCCAAACAGATGGACAATCTGAGAGGACGATTCAAACTTTGGAGGATATGCTTAGAGCATGCGTGATAGACTTTGGTGGTAATTGGGATTCTCATCTTCCACTGATCGAGTTCTCTTACAACAATAGTTTTCATGCTAGTATTAATATGGCACCATTCGAAGCTCTCTACGTTCGAAAATGTCGTTCACCAGTCTGTTGGAACGAGATCGGTGAAGCTCAGCTTACTGGACCTGAGCTCATTCTGGAAACAACAGATAAAATCAATAAAATCCGCGATAATCTTGTGACAGCTAGAAACTATCAAAAGAGTTATGCGGATATGCGACGCAAGCCCTTAGAATTTCAAATCGGAGACCGTGTCCTACTCAAGGTGTCACCTTGGAAGGGAGTGGTGAGATTTGGAAAGAAAGGAAAACTTGCACCACGATATGTTGGACCATTTAAGATTGTTGAAAGAATTGGAAAGGTTGCATATCGACTAGAGCTACCTCCAGAGCTTGGAAATATTCATCCGACTTTTCACGTGTCCAATTTGCAAAAATGTTTAGCTGATGCTAATCTTCACATTCCTCTCGATGAGATTCAAATCGATGAAACGATGCACTTTGTCGAGAAACCTGTGGAGATAGTGTACCATACATTCAAACAGTTGAAGAACAAACGGATTCGATTGGTCAAAGTTCGCTGGGAATCCAAACATGGCCCCGAGTTTACTTGGGAATGTGAGGACCAGATGAAGACGAAATATCCGCATTTGTTTTCACAAGTTTCCTCTAAATAAAATTTCGGGACGAAATTTCCTAAAGTAGGGGAGACTGTGACAACGGTGTTCTGTAATCATCGTATAATGTAAAACAATGTTGATTATCAATAAAACAATGTGCTTTGGTGTTATTATATGTGTTATTGTGTGTGATGATTTTACAATTTGATTCGATTCCGATTTCAAGCTTTAAATCACTTTCTGGAAGGTTATACGCAAACTGGTGCGTAAACGCAAGCAGTTTAACGCGACGTACACTCTAGAACTCTGACGTAAACCAAACATACCCTAAATATCATTTACATAACTTAGAAATAAGTTTCGAAGGATTTGGTACGGCGAAAACTTGTTTATTTGAACTAAAGAACTAATTACGACAAAACTGCGAAACGAACGTTGGTGACCGCCCGGATAATATTTAAATCCCAAAAATATTCTGTTATTATTAAAATTTTATTTTAATCAGGTTCGTGTTGAAAAATAAATTAAAACGCTTAAAAACGTTACTTTTCAAGTTTAAGCGCGTACCGCGTGTTACTACGCAACACAGTGCTTCTACTGCAAAACACGGACAACGCAGCCAGTCTCGGCAACTGAAATTTATTTCAGTAATATTTTTGGCGAGTTTATTTTTATAGAATAATAAAAATAATTTAGAACGCCATAAACCGGGATTTAAACGCTAGATAAAATACCCGGTATCCAGTTAAACACCTGTTTTTATCTAATTTACCAAACAAACTTACACTTGACCCCCCCCCCCATCCATTTTCACGGTTACAATATATGGGGACCCCACCAAGATTTTTTCTAGATCTCTAAATATTTTATTTTGATCTTATGTGACAAGTGTTAGTGGATGCATCTATACATACTCTTTCCATATCCCTTTATATCTCCTACACAATCTTACAAGATCATTTCAAGATCACAAATCCTTCACTCTCTCTCTCCCTTGAACCGTAACCCCATCACTCCCACCCATCTTCATCTGTTGCAACTTAGTTCATCAAGATTCAACTCCATTCCAAGCATATTTCAAGTGGTTGTGAAGATCCAAAGGTGTTTCCAAAGTGTTTTCAAGTGATTCAAGCTCCCTATCATCCAAATCTCATCCCACAACCTACTTGAATCTTGAAGGTATAACATTTATGTTTAAATCATACTCTTGATTCTTGGTTGTTCTTGATGATTTGAAGTTTCTCTTGAATCTTGGGATTTTTACAAACTTGAAATCTAAAATGAAATGGGCCATGATACAAATAAAAATGGTGATGTTTATATGTGTGTGTATGACCATACACACATATACATGTGTGTATGAGTTTTGAGCTTTATTTTGATAAGTACATGTTTAGGTTGTTGCTTGATCTTGAATAATAGTTAAAAATGCAAGTGTTTAATAATCTATGCATGATATGATTTCATCAGTAAATAAATATAAATAAGTTGCATTTTGGATGAATTTAGTTCATATGAAATGTTGATGAAATGATAGTGTGCTTTAGGCACTTGTACATGAAGATACATGTTGATTTAAAGCTCAAGAAATGGTAAAAAAGGGTTGTATGACAAAAATGTTTTTGAACAGGTTATAAACACTAAAAATAATATTATTTGATGTATTATAATGGCATGAAACTTTGACATAGCATTGATAGCTTTGCATGTTGTACATATAGATTAAAAAGTGGTAAATTATGTGAAATTTACATGATTTATGTGCTTTATGTAAGACCTGTGTCACACCCCGACCACGTAGAACAACTAGACGTGGCGGAAACGTCGGGGAGTGTTGTAACAGAATCATTGTTTCATAACCATGGAATAAATAAATTCTGTTTTATTGAATAAATGAACTCATTGTTTTAATACAATCAAATAAGTACAACTATGATCTTCCAAGTTTTAAAGTTGCTAAGGCACGAGTCCATCCTAAATGTAGCATGTATCAACAATCATTGCAAAGCAGTACCTGAAACATGTGTAAAAATAGGTACGTCAGCATAAAAATGCCTGTGAGATACATAGGTTTTGTGAAAATAGGATTCATGACTTGTAAGTTTAAGAAAATGTTTAATAAAGTTTAGTCACGAACCTTGTAAATTGATTTGTTTTGTAAATCGTTTGAAAAACAATAAGATCAGATGATATGTATAAATAAATGTAAGGTTAAATGAATAACCATGTAAAATGAGTTTGTATAAGATAAGTTGCTTGTAAAACAATATTTTGATAAAAAGGCTTATAGTATATTTGAAAATATACTTTGGATTTTAAGAGAATCGAATGAGTAACATATTAAAGTATATTTCAGTTCCAATATCGTTAACCCAAGTGTACTAAATAACGCCACGGTATGTAATGCAATGAAAACACTTATATATAAGAAGTACCAGCGGCGTATCTACCATGTTTTCATCACATTACACCCGTCCAGTTATCAAAACACTAACCAAAACCCAATCGATAGATAGATAGTACATTAAATATACCTTCGTTGTTTAAAATAATAGTTTTAAGTAGTATATTACGAGTATACTTCGGATTTATAAATAACATATTAAACTATGTTTTGGTTTTATAAATAACATATCAAAATATGCTTTGGATGAATAACAAAATATATGTTGGTTTTGTACAATATCACATGGGAGCATATCAAACTATACTTTTGGGAGTATAACTAAATATACAAAAATAATGTGATTTAAGAATTCATTCAGACCTAGTGCATCAAAATACACCTTTGAGACTATAGGGATACCACAAAGGAAAACCCTATTTGGATGGAGAAACAAATTGGTTTCAGACATTCCATGACAACAGGAATGGGGTGTCAAATCCTATAGCGCTATATCATACTAACAACCGGTCTGGTGAACAAAATAAGTACAATTCAACAATTTATGTTATAGTCTTTGAAAAATCAGTGTTTAAACCATAGATAGTCATTCAGTTTGTCAACAGATAAGTACTAACATGTATAATCAATTATACTTTTGGAAAACATGAAAATAACAGATAGGTACACATGCTTCACCCCAAAACAGTTTGAAAACAGTAAAAGAGGGGTCTATGTACTCACTTGAGATTGCTCAGAAGTCCATAACCACCAAGCAATGCTAGAGATCACGGAATCAAACGGCACCTAATATAGGTACTATGTTAATAAATCGGACCTATATCGGAGGATCGGATAGAATGAGGGCTCGTAAAACAAATGAGTATGGGAACTCAGGTAGTATGGTTTAACAAGGCCTACATACTAAATGAAACCTAGCCTAAGTGCTTACGACCCATTACGACCCGTTTAGGTAGCTTATGCTACTTTAACGCGTCGTTCGCGTGAAACGCGTTCGGACCGCCTAACTAGCCCTATGATAAGTAAAATATACCTTAACATGTCTAATATTGTTGCCAAATCAGTTTAGATACCAAAAGTTATGTTACATATGCTTAAAATGAATTTTGGCGTCAAAAGGGCATTTTGGTAATTTACCTAAGGCATATAAACTACCTATCATACAACTACTTAAACGAAGCGACCATAAGGTATAACCTCGGAAGGTTATTCCCTATATACTATGGTCACCTAATGTGCTTGGTCGGATCCTAATGATCGACCAAACGGGTCGGGTTCGAAAGTATAAGCGATTGTTTAGATCGCTTACCTTACGACCCTATATAAGCACTAAACTAAAAGTGACGAGCTAAGCATGTTAAAACATGCTTACCTAGGTTTAGAAAACAGGTTTGGTATCAAAACAACCGGTTTTGATACCTATGAGTAGTTTGGTTACAAATTACGCAAGAATGCGCATTTTGGCCGAAACTACGACTCGTCACTGAGCCTAGATAATGTGGTAATAAGTAGGTATAGTCACTAGGGACTATAACCATCGTGATCATGCTCACGTTATGAAGTTCAAACGAACTTCGCATCGATCATAAACTGTTCAATGCAGAAAGTCAAACATAGTTCGACTTTCGGACTAGAAAAACGATAAAAGAACGAAGGAACACTTACAAAGGGTCGTAGTTTCAACTTAGAGCTCTTTTGATCAGATTTGTGAGGAATGAGTGAAGTTGAGGTGGGTATTTATAGTAAATGGACAACCGTTAGGATCGTTTCTCGAATAACGTGATCGAATCTCGTCCGTACACTTGTTGAAATGTTGTGGTATGTCATTTGCCCCCACCATCAGTGATTAACACGTGGTATTGGCCCTTGGAGTGTTTAAAGGCTGTTAATCAGCAGGCAAAATGATTTTCTGCATCTGACCCATGCTTACGGACCGTAACACTAATAATGTTGAGGTCCGTAAGGACCTTGCAGGTCTGAAACTTTCAAAAATGGCATAACAGGCCCCTATGCGCGTATCGTCGTGTTTTGGCACTTCTAACACCCGTCAAACCCAATTTCAAGCTCCACAATGATGTTAAAGTATAGGGAACTTAAAATGTGCTAAAAAATCTCTCGGATGTCGGTTCGTTTGGCCGTACGATTGCGTTGTTCGCTTAATTACGACGGAATGCGCATAAGCGTGAAAAACGATCCAAATTGCACGACGAATGGATTTTTCTCAAGACAAACACTAAAATAAAATATTTTAGTGCTTACATAAATTTTTGGATGTCCGGATGTATTCAGATCGTAAGTTATGCGCGAAAGTGCAAACTTATGCACTTTTTGACACTTTTAGTTCCTGAATGAGCCAAAAGTTTATTTTAGCACACCGAACCCCTCAAAGCCTATTTCTAAGCTATGTAAAGGATATTTATGGCATGTTTAACTTATGGTCATATTCCGGAATGTCTGTTACAGTTCAAATTGGCATACTTTCGCAGTTTGTCAAATTTAGTCCCTATAGGCAAATTAATTTGGTTTTTGCCATACCAAAGCCTTCAAAACTTATTTCTAAGTTATGTAAAGGTTATTCAAGGTATGTTAAGTATATTTCACTATTCCAGAGTGGTTGTTGCATTAAACTGGTTATATTTACGCATCAGTGCGCGTATAACCTTCTAGTAAGCGATTTAGAGCCCGAAATCGAACAAGAATTGATATGTGCAAATGATACACATATTTGTACAAATCCCAAGTATGAAATACAATATTTCATTGGTTTGGTATTTGTTTGATGGTTGAAGTGACACAGGTGTCACAGTCTCCCCTACTTTAGGAAATTTCGTCCCGAAATTTAGTTTTAGAGGAAACTTGTGAAGACAGCTGTGACGGTTTCGCTTTCAGACAAATCCATTGAACCCTTAAGTAAAACTCCGAGCCATGTTAGGATTCTTAGCGAAAATGTCAACCCTCAAAGTGAAGTCCTTGTAGTAACAAAACACGGAGTTTCGAACTACGGGCTGAAAAATGTTTCTTATGAAGACTCATCATAGGAAACCTGTGTGTGCTTGAAATCAGAATTAGGGAGTGTAAGATAAAATGACATCGGTCAAGGTCCAAGACTTCTCCCGTATCATTATTCTTGTCACTATAGGTCTTAACACATGACAAAGCTTCCTGTGGTTTCTGTGCACTGAATTTCCATAATTATGTAGGCCTCCATAATTACGTAATCCCTTGCACAGTCCGCACAGTTCATTTCATAATGCGTAGAGAAAAAAATCAATTGAATAAACATGAAGCGACTTGACTAGACCACCCAAGGATCATTTCAACTAGATCAGCGAACGATCTTTTTAACTAGATCAACACATGATCTTCTTAACTAGACCGTCGTACGATCTCCTTAAATAGACCACTTAAGGGATTTTTTTAACAATATCATCACATGATATGTCACACCCCGACCACGTAGAACAACCAAACGTGGCGGAAAACGTCGGGGAGTGTAGTAACAGAATCATTGTTTCATAACACATGGAAATTGAAATATTGTTTAATTGATTAAAGTAGTTACAATGTCTTGACAATCAAAGAAACATAACATAAATAACTAGTCTTGCATCTTTTATTGTCGCTAAGGCCCAAGTCCGCCTAAGTGTATCTTGACAAATCCTATGCATCATATCCTGAAACACATGTGAAAATAGGTACGTCAGCATAAAAATGCATGTGAGATACATAGGTTTATGAAAATAGGATTCATGACTTATTGTTTAAGAAAATGTTTAGTCATGAACCTTGTAATTTGATTTGTCTTGTAAATCTTTTGAAAAACGATAAGATCAGATGATATGTATAAATAAGAGAATAAGGTATGGTTAAATGAATAACCATATAAAAATGAGTTGTATAATTTAAGTTGTTTGTAAAACAATGTATTGTGAAAAGTATGTTATTTGTATAAAATGTTATATGTCCAAATTGAAATGATTCAAATAACGCTACGATATGTAATACCATAAAATCACTTATATATAGGAAGTACCAGCGGCGTATCCACCATGCTTGTATCATATTACACACGCCTCGTTACTTAAATCACTTACTCAAACCAAACCAACAATGTAAGATGTCTATGTTTAAGCGAATTGCCAAACGTATTAAATAATATGTCAAAATGTTTATTGTCAAGATGTAAGTCATGTAATGTATAACCAATGTCAATAATGTTTATGTGTCAAATGTAAATCATGTAATGTGTAACCAATGTCAATAATGTTTATGTGTCGAATGTAAATCATGTAATGTGTAACCAATGTCAATAATGTTTATGTGTCAAATGTAAATCATGTAATGTGTAACCCAAAATGATATGTATGGCTAGTGAAAAGATATCAACTAAACCATATGCACAAAAACAAAGTATTGAAGTAAAACATGGTTTAAATCAAGGCTATGTTTTGTGGAAATGCATGCTATACTGATACAAATATCTATGCGGTATTGTGAGAATGCATACATCCAAGCCTTGAGACTGTGGCGATAAACCCTTAAACAAATTAAAGAATTATCTGTGCTTATGTATATCGAATTCGGTCATTCCTTCCAATCCAAACAAACCCAGGATTTCAGGAACGGGAGTTGTCAATTCCTATGGTACCACTACCTACTAACGAACGGCGTGATCGGTGTTAATGAATGGATATTGATCCATCAAAACAATCCAAATATCATATCAAAATGTAAACATGTGATGAAAACAACTGTACTAAGTATGCAACAAATGAACATACATAGCATGTGATGTGATGTAAAACGATGTACTAAGTATGAACTAAATGGACATACATAGCATAAAATGTAATGTAAGACAATGAAATCATGTACTATAAATGTACTAATGAACATAGCAAGTATATGATGTGAAAACATGGAAAGCACGAAAGTAACAAGTAGGCACATGTGTTCCACCCCAAAACGTTTGGAAAACAGTAAAAGAGGGGTCTATGTACTCACTTGAGATTGCTCAGAAGTCCTAAGATAACCACCAAGCAATGTTAGAGATCACGGAATCAAACGACACCTAATATAGGTAACTATGTTAATAAACCGGACCTAATATCGGAGGATCGGATAGAATGAGGGTTCGTAAACCAAACAAGTATGGAGACTCGTGTAATATGGCTTAACAAAGCCCACATACTAAAACGAAACTTAACCTAACTGTTTGTGACCCATTACGACCCGTTTAGGTAGATTATGCTACTTTAACGCGTCATTCGCGTAAAACGCGTTCGGAATGCCTAACTAGTCCTATGACAAGTAAAATATGCCTTAACATGTCTAATATGGTTTTCAAATCAGTTTAGATGTCAAAAGTTATGTTACATATGTTTAAAACGAATTTTGGCATCAAGGGGCATTTTGGTAATTTACATAAGGCATATAAACTACCTATCATACAACTACTTAAACGAAGCGACCATAAGGTATAACCTCGGAAGGTTAATCCCTATATACTATGGTCACCTAATGTGTTTGGTCGGATCCTAATGATCGACCAAATGGGTCGGGTTCGAAGGTATAAGCGATTTATCAGATCGCTTACCCTTACGACCCTAGACAACGTGGTAATCGTTAGGCATAGTCACAAAGGACTATAACCACCGTGATTACAATCACGTTGCGAAGTTCAAATGAACTTCGCATTGACCATAAACTGGTCAATGCAGAAAGTCAAACAAAGTTTGACTTTCAGACTCGAAAAGCAATAAAAGAACGAAGGAACACTTACGAAGGGTCCCCGAATGCTAATCTAGATCAAAATAGCTCAGGTATGAAACAAAGGTTTCAACTTAGAGCACATAAGATCAGATTCTTGTGAGGAAAAGTGAAGGGTGGAGGTGGGTATTTATAGTTTTCGGTTCACCGTTAGGATCATTTCTTGGAAAAGGGGGCACGATCTAAGTCGTACACTTGTTGGAAAGTTGTGGTAACTCATTTGCCATCCACCATAAGAGTTTGACACTTGGAACTTGGCCTTTGGAGAGTGTTAAGGGCTGTTAAAAGCTGAAAAAAAATGTTTTGCTGCATCTGGCCCCTGTTTACGGACCTAGTGTCACACCCCGACCGCGTAAAACAACAAACCGCGGCGAAAACATCGGGGCGTGTCGTAACAGAATAAATTGTTTCATAACCATGGCATACAAAGTTGTATTTTATTTATAAACAAAGGTGTTACATTGTTTCAAACAGGAAATTAAAGAGTTCAGAACATAATTAAACATAGTCTATCTTCTTTTAAAGTCTCTAAGGCACAGGTCCGCCCTAGTATCATGATCAACATCCTATGGAAAAGCACCTGAAAACACATGTGAAAGTAGGTACGTCAGCATAAAAATGCCTGTGAGATACATAGGTTTATGAAAATAGGATTCATGACTTGTATTTGAGAAAATGTTTAGTCATGAACCTTGTAATTTGCTTTGTCTTGTAAATCATTTGAAAAACGATAAGATCAGTTGATATGTATAAGTAAATGTAAGGTTAAATGAATAACCATGTAAAATGAGTTTGTATTAGATAAGTTGGTTGTAAAACAATGTCTTATGAAAAGTATGTTATTTGTATAAAATGTTATATGTATCAAACTGAAATGATTCAAATAACGTTACGCTATGTAATATTATACAAACACTTATATATAGGAAGTACCAGCGGCGTATCCACCATGTTTGTATCATATTACACACGTATCGTTACTTAATCACTTAATCAAACCAAACCATCAAGATGTAAAATGTTCATGTACAAACCAATTGTCAAATGTTATTGTGTAAACCATATCAAAATGTCTATGTCCAATGTAAACCACCAAATGTGTATATCAATGTCAAAATGTTTATGTTCAATGTAGATCATGTAATGTGTAACCAAAATGTCATGTATGGTAGTGAAATATATATATCAACTAAACCATATGTAAAATGTCCAAAAACAAGGTATTGAAGTAAAACATAGTTTAAATCAAAGTTATGTTTTGTGTAACAAATGCATGCTATACTGATACAAACATTTATGCGGTATTGTTAAAATGCATACATCCAAGCCTTGAGACTGTGGCGATAAACCCTTAAACAAATTAAAGGTTTATCTAAGTTATGTATATCGAATTCGGTCATTCCTTTCATCCCCTTTCCCTGGGATGTCCGGAACGGGAGTTGTCAATTCCTATGGTACCACTACCTACTAACGAATGGCATGATCAATGTTAATGAATGTATTGTCCCATTGTAAACAACCCAAATGTCATAACAAAATGTAAGCATGTGATGCACTAAGTATGTAATCAAATGAACATACATAGCGTGAAAATGTAATGTAAAACGATGTACTAAGTAATGCACACAATGGGCACACCTAGCATGAAATGTAATGTAAAACAATGTACCAAGTAATGCACACAATGGGCACACCTAGCATGAAATGTAATGTAAAACAATGTACCAAGTAATGCACACAATGGGCACACCTAGCATGAAATGTAATGTAAAACAATGTACCAAGTAATGCACACAATGGGCACACCTAGCATGAAATGTAATGTAAAACAATGTACTAAGTAATGCACACAATGGGCACACCTAGCATGAAATGTAATGTAAAACAATGTACTAAGTAATGCACACAATGGGCACACCTAGCATGAAATGTAATGTAAAACAATGTACTAAGTAATGCACACAATGGGCACACCTAGCATGAAATGTAATGAAATCATGTACTATAATGTACTAACGAACATAGCAGGTATATGATGTGAAAACAGGAAAGCATGAATGTAACAAGTAGGCACATGTGTTCCACCCCAAAACAGTTTGGAAAACAGTAAAAGAGGGGTCTATGTACTCACTTGAGATTGCTCAGTTGTCTAAAGATAACCACCAAGCAACGCTAGAGATCTCGGAATCAAACGGCACCTAATATAGGTAACTATGTTAATAAACCGGACCTATCTCGGAAGACTGGGTAGCATTAGGGTTTGTAAACCAAATGAGTGTAGGAACTCACGTGATATGGTTTAACAAAGCCTACATACTAATTGAAACTTAACCTTAGTCTTATTGACCCATTATGATCCGTTTAGGTAGCTTATGCTACTTTAACGCATCGTGCGCGTGAAACGCGTTTGGACCGCCTAACTAGTCCTACGACAAGTGTTATATGCCTAAACATGTTACATAATCAGTTATGTGACAAAAGTTTAGGTTACATATGCTTAATTACCAATTATACATGAAAAGGGTATTCTGGTAATTTACCTAAGGCATATAAACTACCTATCATACAACTACTTAAACGATGTGACCATAGGGTATAACCTCGGAAGGTTATTCCCTACACTATGGTCACCTAATGTATTTGGTCGGATCCTAATGATCGACCAAACTGGGTCGGGTTCGAAGGTATAAGCGATGGATCAGATCGCTTACCCTACGACCCTAGACAACGTGGTAATCAGTAGGCATAGTCCCAAGGGACTATGACCATCATGATTACAATCACGTTGCGAAGTTCAACCGAACTTCGCATTGACCATTACTGGTCAACGCTGAAAGTCAAACAAAGTTTGACTTTCTGAGTCGAAAAGCAGTAAAATAAGGAAAAGAACGAAAGAATACTTACGAAGGGTCCCCGAATGCTAATCCCGATCCAAGAACTCAAGTATGAAACAATGGTTTCAACTTAGAGCTCTCAAAATCAGAATTCTTGTAAGAAATGAGGTTGGGGTGATGGGGTATATATAGTTTTCGGTGAACCGTTGAGATCATTTCATGGAAACCGTGTCTCGATCTTGTGCGTACACTTGTTGAAAGGTTATGGAACCACATATGACCCTTATCTTAGTGACTAAGCAAGTTAGAACATGTGGAGGAGGATCAAACATGTGCAAACAGCCTGTTTAAATACTCTGCATCTGGTCTGTGCAAGGCTAGCGCACCGTTACAATATAAGTGTAGCGGTGCGCTACACATAAGTTTGACAGATTTACATGTTTGGTCCCTGAACTGTATTTAGGTCATTTTTTGACATGTTTAAGGCCCGTTAACCCCATTTCAAAGCTCTAAAATGAAGTTAAAGTATAGGGAACTTAAAACATGCTCAAAAATATCTCGGATGTCGGTTCGTTTGGCCGTACGGTCGCGATGTTCGGTTAATTACGACGGAATACGCATAAGCGCGAAAAACGATCCAAATGACGCGACGAATGGATTTTTCTTATGGCGAACACTAAAATATAATATAGTCATGCTCACATAAATTTTTGGATGTCCGGATGTATTCAGAACGTAGGTTATGCGCGAAAATGCAAACTTGTGCACTTTTTGACACTTTTAGTCCCTGAATGGCCCAAAAGTTTATTTTAGCACACCGAACCCCTCAAAGCCTATTTCTAAGCTATGTAAAGGATATTTAAGGTGTGTTTAACTTATGGTTATGTTCCGGAATGTTCGTTACAGTTCAAATTGACATACTTTCGCAGTTTGTCAAGTTTAGTCCCTGTAAACGAATTAACTTATTTTTGCCATACCAAAGCCTTCAAAACTTATTTCTAAGTTATGTAAAGGTTATTTAAGGTATGTTGAGTATATGTTGATGTTCCAGAGTATTTATCGCATTAAACTGAGTACGTTTACGCACTAGTTTGCGTATAACTCTCTAGAAAGTGATGTAGAGTTTGGAATTGAACAAAAGTCAAAACATGAAAAATGTAAAACATAACAAAACAAACATTGGGATCAAATAACATTGTTTTATTGATAATAGAACTGTTCATAGTGATTACAAGCACAGTTGTTACAGTCTCCCCTACTTGTGGAAATTTCGTCCCGAAATTTATTTAGAGGAAACTCGTGGAAAAAGATGAGGATATTTCGCCTTCATTTGATCTTCGCGTTCCCAAGTAAACTCGGGTCCACGTTTAGCTTCCCAGCGAACTTTGACCAAAGGAATGCGCTTGCGTTTAAGCCACTTGACTTCACGTTCCATGATTTCCACTGGTTTCTCAACAAATTTCAGTGTTTTGCCAACACGAATTTCGTCAAGAGGTATGGAGAAGTTCTCATCAGCTGAACACTTCTTGAGATTGGACACGTGAAAAGTTGGATGAACATTTCCAAGTTCAGGAGGTAACTCAAGTCTGTAGGCTACCTTTCCGATTCTTTCGACGATCTTGAATGGTCCAACGTATCTAGGTGCAAGTTTTCCTTTCTTTCCAAATCTGATCACACCTTTCCAAGGTGAGACCTTAAGTAATACTCGATCACCGACTTGAAATTCCAAGGCTTTGCGTTTTGGGTCCGCGTAAATCTTCTGACGGCTTCTAGCTGCCTGAAGGTTATCACGAACTTTCTTGACCTTGTCAGTTGTCTCTAAAATGAGGGCAGGTCCAGTGAGTTGAGCCTCGCCAATCTCATTCCAGCAGACTGGTGAACGACATTTTTTACCATAGAGAGCCTCGAAAGGAGCCATTTTGATGCTAGTGTGATAACTGTTGTTGTAGGAGAATTCAATCAATTTAAGATGTGAATCCCAACTACCCCCAAAATCGATCACACAAGCTCTTAGCATATCCTCCAGAGTCTGGATTGTTCTCTCAGATTGACCATCCGTTTGCGGATGATAAGCTGTGCTCAGATTAAGTTGGGTCCCCATAGCAGATTGCATGGTTCTCCAAAAATGAGAAGTGAAACGAGCATCTCTGTCAGAAATGATGTTCAACGGAACACCATGTCGAGCTACAATTTCATCCACATAGATTTGTGCAAGTCTGTCAGCAGGAAAATCCTCACGGATTGGCAAGAAATGTGCTGACTTTGTAAGACGATCAACGACTACCCAGATGGCATCATGACCTTTCTTTGTGCGCGGGAGTTTGGTAACAAGATCCATAGTAATGTTTTCCCATTTCCAAACTGGGATCTCTGGTTGCTCCAATAAACCAGAAGGACGCTGATGTTCAGCCTTAACCTTAAGACAAGTAAGGCATTTGGATACGTATAAGGCAATGTCTTTCTTCATACCAGGCCACCAATAGTGAATACGAAGATCCTTATACATTTTATCGGAGCCCGGATGAATAGAATAACGAGACTTATGGGCTTCATCCATAAGCAAGGTACGAAGATCATCCTGGCTTGGGACCCACAAACGGTCCATGAAGTAATATGATCCATTGTCCTTCAGTTCCAAAGCAGGTGTTATGTGATAGGGAAATTCCTTATCCATCAAACCTTGTGAAACACAAGATTGTTGAGCTTGAGAAATGCGTGCTTGAATATCGGATCGAGCTTGAATAACAGATTGAACACGTACACAATGAAGCTTAGTACGTTCCTTACGACTCAATGCATCAGCTACGACATTCGCCTTACCAGGATGGTAGCGAATTTCGCAATCATAGTCGTTTAGAAGCTCAACCCAACGTCGTTGCCTCATGTTGAGTTCTTTCTGGTTGAAGATATGCTGAAGACTTTTGTGGTCAGTGAAAACCACACATTTTGTACCGTACAAATAGTGTCTCCAGATCTTGAGAGCAAAGACAACTGCACCCAACTCAAGATCATGAGTGGTGTAGTTCTTCTCATGTATCTTCAACTGCCTCGATGCATAAGCTATGACTTTGTTCCTTTGCATAAGAACACAGCCAAGACCCAATTTCGATGCATCACAATACACAACAAAATCATCATCACCCTCAGGCAATGATAGAACAGGCGCATCGCAATGCTTTTGCTTCAAGTGTTGAAAAGCTTCCTCTTGCTTGAATCCCCAGTAAAAGGGCATTTTCTTCTGAGTTAGAGCAGTTAGAGGAACTGCAATCTTAGAGAAATTCTCAATGAAGCGGCGATAATAACCCGCTAGACCAAGAAAAGAACGAACTTCAGTAGGAGTAGAAGGTGTATCCCAATCCTTAATCGCACTGATCTTGGAGGGATCTACATGAATACCCCATTCGTTGATAACATGCCCCAAAAATTGAACTTCTTTAAGCCAAAATTCGCACTTGGAGAATTTGGCGAAAAGTTGCTCTTTCTTTAGGAGTTCAAGGGTAAGACGAAGATGTTGCTCGAGGTCAGCTTGCGTCTTAGAGTATATCAAGATGTCATCAATAAAAACAATGACGAACTGATCCAAATAAGGTTTACAGACCCTATTCATTAAGTCCATGAAAACAGCCGGAGCATTAGTCAAACCGAATGGCATGACTGTGAATTCATAATGCCCATAACGAGTACGGAACGCTGTCTTCGGAATGTCTTCCTCTTGTACCCGAAGGTGATGATATCCAGATCGCAGATCAATCTTCGAAAAATAAGAAGCGCCTTGTAACTGATCAAAGAGATCATCGATGCGAGGTAGGGGATATCGATTCTTGATGGTAAGCTTGTTAAGCTCACGATAATCGATACACATTCTAAAGGATCCATCCTTCTTCTTGACAAAGAGAACGGGAGCACCCCAAGGTGAAAAACTAGGACGTATAAAACCTTTGTCAGAGAGCTCTTGAAGCTGTTTAGACAACTCTTGCATCTCAGATGGTGCAAGACGATATGGAGCTCTGGCAATGGGATTTGCACCAGGTACGAGATCAATGCGGAACTCGACTTGGCGTGCTGGAGGTAGACCAGGTAAATCTTCAGGGAACACTTCAGAATAATCCCGAACGACAGGAATATCTGAAATAGACTTACCCTTGCCTTTATCTTCTGTAACATGTGCTAAGAAAGCCACATAGTTCTTCCGTAGATACTTCCGAGCTTTAAAACAAGACATGAGTTTGAGACCACCGATAGGCTTCTCACCTTGAACCTGCAGGATCTCGCCTGTCGAAAGTGGCACACGAACAATCTTTTCAGAACAAACTATCTCTGCGTGATGCTTGGATAACCAATCCATTCCCACAATAACGTCGAAGCTTCCAAGTTGCATAGGCGTGAGATCGATAGGGAAAAGATGGTCATTTAGGTTCAATTGGCAGTTGCGTAGAACAGAATCAAGAATAATGGGTTCACCACTAGCAACTTCTACTGTCAAAGGTTTTCCTAGTTTCGTTCTAGACACGCGAAGCATAGGCTCAAAAGACAAAGACACGAAACTCTTATCGGCACCAGAATCGAAAAGAACAGATGCAGGCTGATTATTAATAAAGAACGTACCGTTCACCACATTATCGTCAGCCTGTGCCTCTTGGGCATTCATGTTAAAGACTCGGCCTCGAGCCGGAGCCTGATTCTGGTTCTGGTTCTGGTTCGCCAGTCTTGGGCACCGATTCCTATAGTGGGTCAGATCCCCACAATTGTAACAAGCACCTGGTGGGTATTGTGGTCGTGCAGCTTGACCCTGTTGCGGAGCAGGAGGCTGTGCAACTTGTTGAGCCGGGTTTTGAACTGCGCGATTCTGAGCAAACCGACAAACATCGGCAAGATGACCTGACTTCCCACAGCTAGTACAGAAACGGCACTGATGTTGCGGCTGATGGTGACTGTTGCACCTATTGCACAAAGGTGCATTCCCTGTATAGGGTTTCTTCGCTGGAGGCTGTGCGGGTTGATTGGGAACTGCCTGATTAGCTTGGGCAGTGACAGCAAAATTTTGGGAAGCCTTACGCTTCCTTGACCTCTTCGAAGAACCAGAGTTCTTCCCATTCAAGTTTTGACCTTTCTTGCTATCACTCTTGTCAGCCGACTGTTTCTTGCCCTTGTCACCCTTCCTGTGTAACTTGTTCTTCCGGATCTGCGACTCAGTCAGTGTCGCTGATAACTCGATTGCCTGACGAAGTGTGGCAGGGTTACTACCAGTAAGAATGTCTTGTACCGAGTCAGGTAGGCCATCGATGTATCTCTCGATAGCCTTGTCGAGTGGGGTAACCATAGTCGGGCAAAGCAAACTCAACTCTTCAAACCGATCAGTATAAGCCCTGTGCTCACCACTATCTTGCTTCAAATCATCAAATTCCTTCTCCAAAGCTCGTTGCTCATGACGAGGACAGAATTCCCTCATCATAAGGGCTCTGAGTTCAGCCCAAGTCTGTGCGAGAGCAACTTCTGTACCCCTGTCTCTCATAATCCCGTTCCACCATGTCAAAGCCCTCTTCTGAAATACGCTCGAAGCAAACTCAACCTTGCGATTATCCGGACACTGCACATGGCGAAAAGTATTCTCACTGCTCTCAAACCACTGAAGAAGCCCAGTCGCTCCCTCAGAACCACTAAACTTGAGTGGTTTAGCCTGATTAAAATCCTTGTATTTGCATGGAACATTGTTGTTGTTGTTGTTGTTGGCTTGGTTCCATTGAGCAAAGAGATTTGGGAATTGGGCAGCCATTTGCTGCGCAATAATTTCTGCCAGTTCGGCAGTTGCTATCTGGTTCTCGCATCGAGGAGGCATTCTAAAAGAGGAAAACATGAAAAGAAACGAGTGAGATGATTGGATGAAAAGAATGAGATGATAAAAACAATAATTGCAAACAGCATAGATGGTGGTCATTTGTCCGTATCACAAAGCAAACAAACGACTCACAGTGACTAGTCAAAGTAAATGGGTCAAAAATAATGTATAATGAAGACATGCTCGCCTATAAGTGAACACTCACTCCAAGAATTCCCAGGTAAGCATAACTGGTCTCGCGTCTGGTTGAGATGTATACGAAGCGCTTGCCTAGACAGAAAACCCAGAATACAGGCATTCACCCTTCCAGTTTGCACACGTTCACATTATTTAAAACCCAAAACGTTTGACGGGATTTTGAAAATTTGAAGGCACAAGGCCAAAAAACCAAACTGAAAAGGGTTCAAAACCATATAACAGAGGGTTCAAAACTTTACAATTGAGGGTTCAAAACCTTGTAATAAATCATTCAAAAACAGATGATTGTTTTTCAAAAATCGATTCGGAAAATTTTGTGCTTGTTTTGATAATCACCTAAGGATAGGTGATGTATATGTTTTAAGATCTAAACACAAGATAGCTCGTGTTAGGGTCCTAGAAAAGTTATAGTCTAGGTCAAAGCATTACTAATAACCTAATTCCCTATAACCATTGGTGTAACAACTGTGCTTGTAATCACTATGAACAAGTTCTGTTATCAATAAAACAATGTTATTTGATCCCAATGTTTGTTTTGTTATGTTTTACATTTTTCATGTTTTGACTTTTATCCAATTTCAAACTCTACATCACTTTCTGGAGAGTTATACGCAAACTAGTGCGTAAATGTACTCAGTTTAATGCGAGAAATACTCCGGAACATCAACATATACTCTACATACCTTAAATAACCTTTACATAACTTAGAAATAAGTTTTGAAGGATTTGGTATGGCAAAAACAAGTTAATTCGCTTACAGGGACTAAATATGACAAACTGCGAAAGTATGTCAATTTGAACTGTAACGAACATTCCGGAACATAACCATAAGTTAAACACACCTTAAATATCCTTTATATAGCTTAGAAATAGGCTTTGAGGGGTCGGTGTGCTAAAATAAACTTTTGGGTCATTCAGGGACTAAAAGTGTCAAAAAGTGCACAAGTTTGCATTTTCGCGCATAACTTACGTTCTGAATACATCTGGACATCCAAGAATTTATGTAAGCATGACTACATTATATTTTAGTGTTCGCCTTAAGAAAAATCCATTCGTCGCGTCATTTGGATCGTTTTTCGCGCTTATGCGCATTCCGTCGTAATTAAGCGAACATCGCGTTTGTACAACCAAACGAACCATCATCCGGCATATTTTTGAGTATGTTTTGAGTTCCCTATACTTTAACTTCATTTTAGAGCCTTGAAATGAGGTTAACGGGGTTCAAACGCATCGAAAATCGCTTAAACAAAGTGCAGGGACCATTTCTGCAAAATCTGCCAAAACAGGGGCCTAGCGTGACGCGAGGGTCCTTAGCGTCACGCGAGCCCCTATCTGGACCAGATTCAGTGTTTTTATCACAAGTTGCAGCCACTTAAATCCTTAACCACATGTTTAAGATGATGTGTCACAAAGTTAAGGAGCATATGTGGTTCCATAACATTTCAACAAGTGTACGGGCTAGATCTTTTCCCCTTTTCCAAGAAACGATCTCAACGGTTACCCGAATTCTATAAATACCCATCCACCCACAACCCCAAAACCCACAAATCTGATTAAGAAAGCTCTAAGTTGGAACCTTCGTTTCATACCTGAGCTATTTTGATCTGGGTTAGCATTCGGGGACCCTTCGTAAGTATTCTTTCGTTCTTTTCCTTATTTTTACTGCTTTTCGAGTCAGAAAGTCAAACTTTGTTTGACTTTCAGCGTTGACCAGTAATGGTCAATGCGAAGTTCGTTTGAACTTCGCAACGTGATTGTAATCACGATGGTCATAGTCCCTTGGGACTATGCCTACTGATTACCACGTTGTCTAGGGTCGTAGGGTAGGCGATCTAATAAATCGCCTATACCTTCGAACCCGACCCAGTTTGGTCGATCATTAGGATCCGACCAAACACATTAGGTGACCATAGTGTAGGGAATAACCTTCCGAGGTTATACCTTATGGTCACGACGTTTAAGTAGTTGTATGATAGGTAGTTTATATGCCTTAGGTAAATTACCAGAATACCCTTTTCATACATAATTGGTAATTTAGCATATATAACCTAAACTTTTGTCACGTAACTGATTATGTAACATGTTTAGGCATATAATACTTGTCATAGGACTAGTTAAGCGGTCCGAACGCGTTTCACGCGCACGATGCGTTAAAGTAGCATAAGCTACCTAAACGGATCGTAATGGGTCGTAAACAATTATGTTAAGTTTCATTTAGCATGTAGGCTTTGTTAAACCAAATGACACGAGTCTCTACACTCGTTTGGTTTACGAAACCTCATTCTATCCAATCATCCGATTAAGGTCCGGTTATTAACATAGTTACCTATACTAGGTGCCGTTTGATTCCGAGATCTCTTGCATTGCTTGGTGGTTATCTTTATACAACTGAGCAATCTCACGTGAGTACATAGACCCCTCTTTTACTGTTTTCCAAACTGTTTTGGGGTGGAACACATGTGCCTACTTGTTACTTTCAAGCTTTCCTGTTTTCACATCATATACATGCTATGTTCGTTAGTACATTATAGTACATGATTTCATGACATTTCCTGCTAGGTGTGCCCATTGTGTGCATTACTTAGTACATTGTTTTACATGACATTTCCTGCTAGGTGTGCCCATTGTGTGCATTACTTAGTACATTGTTTTACTTGACATTTCCTGCTAGGTGTGCCCATTGTGTGCATTACTTAGTACATCGTTTTACATGACATTTCATGCTAGGTGTGCCCATTGTGTGCATTACTTAGTACATCGTTTTACATGACATTTCATGCTAGGTGTGCCCATTGTGTGCATTACTTAGTACATCGTTTTACATGACATTTCACGCTATGTATGTTCATTTGATTACATACTTAGTGCATTGTTTTCACATGCTCACATTTTGTTATGACATTTGGTTTGTTTACATGGGACAATATATCCATTAACATTAGCTACGCCGTTCGTTAGTAGGTAGTGGTACCATAGGAATTGACAACTCCCGTTCCGGACATCCCAGGGTAAGGGGACAGAAAGGAATGACCGAATTCGTTGACATTAAGACAGATAGACCTTTAATTTGTTTAAAGGGTTTTATCACCACAGTCGCCAGGCTTGGATGTATGCATTTTCACAATACCACATAAATGTTCATATTAAATAGTTGCATGCATTTACACAAAACATAGCTTTGATTTAAACCAAGTTTTACTTCAATACTTTGTTTTTGTGCATATGGTTTAGTTGAGACATTTCACTTGCCATACATGACATTTTGACATAGACATTTGACATGGTTATTTTGACATAGACATTTGACATGGATATTTGACATAGACATTTGACATGGATATTTGACATAGACATTTGACATGGATAATTGACATAGACATTTGACATGATTTACACTTGACATATTATTCAATACATTTGACAATTTGTTTAAACATAGACTTCTTACATTGGTTGGTTTTGTTTGATTAAGTGATTAAGTAACGATGCGTGTGTAATATGATACAAGCATGGTGGATACGCCGCTGGTACTTCCTATATATAAGTGTTTGTATGGTATTACATGGCGTAACGTTATTTGAATCATTTCAGTTTGAGACATAGAACATTTTATACAAATAACATACTTTTCACAAGACATTGATTTACAAACAACTTATCTTATACAAACACATTTTTACATGGTTATCTATTTAACCTAACAATTACTTATACATATCATCTGATCTTATTGTTTTCAAATGATTTACAAGACAAAGCAAATAACAAGGTTCATGACTAAACATTTTCTCAAACATAAGTCATGAATCATATTTTCACAAAACCTATGTATCTCACAGGCATTTTTATGCTGACGTACCTATTTTCACATGTGTTTTCAGGTGCTTTTCCATAGGATGTTGATCATGATACTAGGGCGGACATGTGCCTTAGAAACTTTAAAAGAAGATAGACTATGTTTAATTATGTTCTGAACTCTTTAATTACCTGTTTGAAACAATGAAACACCCTTGTTTAATAATTAAATAAAACTTTGTATGCCATGGTTATGAGACAATTAATTCTGTCGCAACACGCCCCGATGTTTCCGCCGCGATTTGTTGTTTTACGCGGTCGGGGTGTGACAGAAGAGTTGGTATCAGAGCCAATGGTTATAGGGAACTAGGTTATTAGTAATGCTTTGACCTAGACTATAACTTTTCTAGGAACCTAACACAAGTTATCTTGTGTTTAGATCTTAAAACATGTACATCACCTATCCTTAGGTGATTAACAAAACAAGGAACCAAAATTTTTCTGAAACGATTTTTGAAAAACAATCATCTGTTTTTGAATAAATTTTTACAAGGTTTTGAACCCTCAATTGTAAGGTTTTGAACCCTCTGTTTTATGGTTTTGAACCCTTTTCAGTATTGGTTTTTGGCCTTGTGCCTTCTAATTTTCAAAATCCCGTCAAACGTTTTGGGTTTTAAATAATGTGAACATGTGCAAACTGGAAGGGTGAATGCCTGTATTCTGGGTTTTCTGTCTAGGTAAGCACTTCGTATACATCTCAACTAGACGCGAGACCAGTTATGCTTACCTGGGAATTCTTGGAGTGAGTGTTCACTTATAGGCGAGCATGTCTTCATTATACATTATTTTTGACCCATTTACTTTGATTAGTCACTGTGAGTCGTTTGTTTGCTTTGTGATACGGACGAATGACCACCATCTATGCTGTTTGCAATTCTTGTTTTTATCATCTCATTCTTTTCATCCAATCATCTCACTCGTTTCTTTTCATGTTTTCCTCTTTTAGAATGCCTCCTCGACGCGAGAATCAGATAGCTACTGCCGAGCTGGCAGAAATTATTGCGCAGCAGATGGCTGCTCAATTTCCAAATCTCTTTGCTCAATGGAACCAGGCCAACAACAACAACAATGTTCCATGCAAATACAAGGATTTTAACCAGGCCAAACCACTCAAGTTTAGTGGTTCTGAGGGAGCGACTGGGCTTCTTCAGTGGTTCGAAAGCATAGAGAATACTTTTCGCCATGTGCAGTGTCCGGATAATCGCAAGGTCGAGTTCTCCTCGAGCGTATTTCAGAAGAGGGCTTTGACATGGTGGAACGGGGTTATGAGAGACCGGGGTGCAGAAGTTGCTCTCGCACAGACATGGGCTGAACTTAGAGCCCTTATGATGAGGGAATTCTGTCCTCGCCATGAACAGCGAGCGTTGGAGAAAGAGTTTGATGTATTGAAGCAAGATAGTGGTGAGCACAGGGCTTATACTGATCGGTTTGAAGAATTGAGTCTGCTTTGCCCAACAATGGTCACCCCACTCGACAAAGCTATCGAGAGATACATCGATGGCCTACCTGACTCGGTACAAAACATTCTTACTGGTAGTAACCCTGCCACACTTCGTCAGGCGATCGAGCTATCTGCGACATTGACTGAGTCGCAGATTAGAAAGGGAAAGCTACACAGGAAGGGTGACAAGGGCAAGAAGCAGTCGGCTGACAAGGAAGATAGCAAGAAAGGTCAAAACTTGAATGGAAAGAACTCTGGTTCTTCGAAGAGGTCAAAGAAGCGTAAGGCTTCTCAAAATTTTGCTATCACTGCCCAAGCTAATCAGGCAGCTCTCAACCAACCTGCACAGCCTCCAGCGAAGAGACCCTATTCAGGGAATGCACCTTTGTGCAATAGATGCAACAGTCACCACCAGCCGCAACTTCCATGCCGTTTCTGTACTAACTGTGGGAAGTCAGGCCATCTTGCCAATTTTTGTCGGTCTGCTCAGAATCCCGCGGTTCAGAACCCGGCTCAACAAGTTGCTCAGCCTCCTGCACCGCAACAGGGTCAAGCTGCAAGACCACAATACCCACTTGGTGCTTGTTACAATTGTGGAGATCTGACCCACTATAGAAACCGGTGCCCAAGGCTAGCCAACCAGAACCAGAACCAGAATCCGGCTCCGGCTCGAGGCCGAGTTTTTAACATGAATGCCCAAGAGGCACAGGCTGACGATAATGTGGTGAACGGTACGTTCTTTATTAATAATCAGCCTGCATATGTTCTTTTCGATTCCGGTGCCGATAAGAGTTTCGTGTCTTTGTCTTTTGAGCCTATGCTTCGAGTGTCTAGAACGAAACTAGGAAAACCTTTGACGGTAGAAGTTGCTAGTGGTGAACCCATTATTCTTGATTCTGTTCTACGCAACTGCCAGTTGAACCTGAATGATCATCTTTTCCCTATCGATCTCACGCCTATGCAACTTGGAAGCTTCGACGTTATTGTGGGAATGGATTGGTTATCCAAGCATCACGCAGAGATAGTTTGTTCTGAGAAGATTGTTTGTGTTCCGCTTTCGTCAGGCGAGATCCTGCAGGTTCAAGGTGAGAAGCCTACCGGTGGTCTCAAACTCATGTCTTGTTTTAAAGCTCGGAAGTATCTGCAGAAGAACTATGTGGCTTTCTTAGCACATGTTACAGAAGATAAAGGCAAGGGTAAGTCTATTTCAGATATTCCTGTCGTTCGGGATTATTCTGAAGTATTCCCTGAAGATTTACCTGGTCTACCTCCAGCACGCCAAGTCGAGTTCCGCATTGATCTCGTACCTGGTGCAAATCCCATTGCCAGAGCTCCATATCGTCTTGCACCATCTGAGATGCAAGAGTTGTCTAAACAGCTTCAGGAGCTCTCTGACAAAGGTTTTATCCGTCCCAGCTTTTCACCTTGGGGTGCTCCAGTTCTTTTTGTCAAGAAGAAGGATGGATCCTTTAGGATGTGTATCGATTATTGTGAGCTTAACAAGCTTACCATCAAGAATCGATATCCCCTACCTCGCATCGACGACCTCTTTGATCAATTACAAGGCGCTTCTTATTTTTCGAAGATTGATCTGCGATCTGGATATCATCAACTTCGGGTGCAAGAAGAAGACATTCCGAAGACAGCATTCCGTACTCGTTATGGACATTACGAGTTCACAGTCATGCCATTCGGTTTGACTAATGCTCCTGCTGTTTTCATGGACTTAATGAATAGGGTCTGCAAACCTTATTTGGATCAGTTCGTCATTGTTTTTATCGATGACATCTTAATTTACTCTAAGACGCGAGCTGATCACGAGCAGCATCTTCGTCTTACTCTGGAACTCCTGAAGAAAGAGCAACTTTTCGCCAAATTCTCCAAGTGCGAATTTTGGCTTAAAGAAGTTCAATTTTTGGGACACATTATCAACGAACGGGGTATTCATGTAGATCCCTCCAAGATCAGTGCGATTAAGGATTGGGATACGCCTACTACTCCTACTGAAGTTCGTTCATTTCTTGGTCTAGCGGGTTATTATCGCCGCTTCATTGAAAACTTCTCTAAGATTGCAGTTCCTCTAACTGCTCTAACTCAGAAGAAAATGCCCTTTTACTGGGGATTCAGACAAGAGGAAGCTTTTCAACACCTGAAGCAGAAGCTTTGCGATGCGCCTGTTCTATCATTGCCTGAGGGTGATGATGATTTTGTTGTGTATTGTGATGCATCGAAATTGGGTCTTGGCTGTGTTCTTATGCAAAGGAACAAAGTCATAGCTTATGCATCGAGGCAGTTGAAGATTCATGAGAAGAACTACACCACTCATGATCTTGAGTTGGGTGCAGTTGTCTTTGCTCTCAAAATCTGGAGACACTATTTGTATGGTACAAAATGTGTGGTTTTCACTGACCACAAAAGTCTTCAGCATATCTTCAACCAGAAAGAACTCAACATGAGACAGCGACGTTGGGTTGAGCTTTTAAACGACTACGACTGTGAAATTCGCTACCATCCTGGTAAGGCGAATGTCGTGGCCGATGCATTGAGTCGTAAGGAACGTACTAAGCTTCATTGTGTACGTGTTCAATCTGTCATTCAAGCTCGATCCGATATTCAAGCACGCATTTCTCAGGCTCAACAATCTTGTGTTGCACAAGGTTTGATGGATAAGGAATTTCCTTATCACATAACGCCTGCTCTGGAACTGAAGGACAATGGATCATATTACTTCATGGACCGTTTGTGGGTCCCAAGCCAGGATGATCTTCGTACCTTGCTTATGGATGAAGCCCATAAGTCTCGTTATTCTATTCATCCGGGCTCAGATAAAATGTATAAGGATCTTCGTATTCACTATTGGTGGCCTGGTATGAAGAAAGACATTGCCTTATACGTATCAAAATGCCTTACTTGTCTTAAGGTTAAGGCTGAACATCAACGTCCTTCTGGTTTATTGGAGCAACCAGAGATCCCAGTTTGGAAATGGGAAAACATTACTATGGATCTTGTTACCAAACTCCCGCGCACAAAGAAAGGTCATGATGCCATCTGGGTAGTCGTTGATCGTCTTACAAAGTCAGCACATTTCTTGTCAATCCGTGAGGATTTTCCTGCTGACAGACTTGCTCAAATCTATGTAGATGAAATTGTATCTCGACATGGTGTTCCGTTGAACATCATTTCTGATAGAGATGCTCGTTTCACTTCTCATTTTTGGAGAACCATGCAATCTGCTATGGGGACCCAACTTAATCTGAGCACAGCTTATCATCCGCAAACGGATGGTCAATCTGAGAGAACAATCCAGACTCTGGAGGATATGCTAAGAGCTTGTGTGATCGATTTTGGTGGTAGCTGGGATTCACATCTTAAATTGATTGAATTCTCCTACAACAACAGTTATCACACTAGCATCAAAATGGCTCCTTTCGAAGTTCTCTATAGTCGAAAATGTCGTTCACCAGTCTGCTGGAATGAGATTGGCGAGGCTCAACTTACTGGACCTGCCCTCATTTTAGAGACAACTGACAAGGTCAAGAAGGTTCGTGATAACCTTCAGGCAGCTAGAAGTCGTCAGAAGATTTACGCGGACCCAAAACGCAAAGCCTTTGAATTTCAAGTCGGTGATCGAGTATTACTTAAGGTCTCACCTTGGAAAGGTGTGATCAGATTTGGAAAGAAAGGAAAACTTGCACCTAGATACGTTGGACCATTCAAGATCGTCGAAAGAATCGGAAAGGTAGCCTACAGACTTGAGTTACCTCCTGAACTGGGAAATGTTCATCCAACTTTTCACGTGTCCAATCTCAAGAAGTGTACAGCTGAAGAGAACTTCTCCATACCGCTTGACGAAATTCGTGTTGGCAAAACACTGAAATTTGTTGAGAGACCAGTGGAAATCATGGAACGTGAAGTCAAGTGGCTTAAGCGCAAGCGCATTCCTTTGGTCAAAGTTCGCTGGGAAGCTAAACGTGGACCTGAGTTCACTTGGGAACGCGAAGATCAAATGAAGACGAAATATCCACATCTTTTTCCACGAGTTTCCTCTAAATAAATTTCGGGACGAAATTTCCACAAGTAGGGGAGACTGTAACAACTGTGCTTGTAATCACTATGAACAAGTTCTGTTATCAATAAAACAATGTTATTTGATCCCAATGTTTGTTTTGTTATGTTTTACATTTTTCATGTTTTGACTTTTATCCAATTTCAAACTCTACATCACTTTCTGGAGAGTTATACGCAAACTAGTGCGTAAATGTACTCAGTTTAATGCGATAAATACTCCGGAACATCAACATATACTCTACATACCTTAAATAACCTTTACATAACTTAGAAATAAGTTTTGAAGGCTTTGGTATGGCAAAAACAAGTTAATTCGCTTACAGGGACTAAATATGACAAACTGCGAAAGTATGTCAATTTGAACTGTAACGAACATTCCGGAACATAACCATAAGTTAAACACACCTTAAATATCCTTTACATAGCTTAGAAATAGGCTTTGAGGGGTTCGGTGTGCTAAAATAAACTTTTGGGTCATTCAGGGACTAAAAGTGTCAAAAAGTGCACAAGTTTGCATTTTCGCGCATAACTTACGTTCTGAATACATCGCGCATAAACTTTTGAGTTCCCTATACTTTAACTTCATTTTAGAGCCTTGAAATGAGGTTAACGGGGTTCAAACGCATCGAAAATCGCTTAAACAAAGTGCAGGGACCATTTCTGCAAAATCTGCCAAAACAGGGGCCTAGCGTGACGCGAGGGTCCTTAGCGTCACGCGAGCCCCTATCTAGACCAGATTCAGTGTTTTTATCACAAGTTGCAGCCACTTAAATCCTTAACCACATGTTTAAGATGATGTGTCACAAAGTTAAGGAGCATATGTGGTTCCATAACATTTCAACAAGTGTACGGGCTAGATCTTTTCCCCTTTTCCAAGAAACGATCTCAACGGTTACCCGAATTCTATAAATACCCATCCACCCACAACCCCAAAACCCACAAATCTGATTAAGAAAGCTCTAAGTTGGAACCTTCATTTCATACCTGAGCTATTTTGATCTGGGTTAGCATTCGGGGACCCTTCGTAAGTATTCTTTCGTTCTTTTCCTTATTTTTACTGCTTTTCGAGTCAGAAAGTCAAACTTTGTTTGACTTTCAGCGTTGACCAGTAATGGTGAATGCGAAGTTCGTTTGAACTTCGCAACGTGATTGTAATCACGATGGTCATAGTCCCTTGGGACTATGCCTACTGATTACCACGTTGTCTAGGGTCGTAGGGTAGGCGATCTAATAAATCGCCTATACCTTCGAACCCGACCCAGTTTGGTCGATCATTAGGATCCGACCAAACACATTAGGTGACCATAGTGTAGGGAATAACCTTCCGAGGTTATACCTTATGGTCACGACGTTTAAGTAGTTGTATGATAGGTAGTTTATATGCCTTAGGTAAATTACCAGAATACCCTTTTCATACATAATTGGTAATTTAGCATATATAACCTAAACTTTTGTCACGTAACTGATTATGTAACATGTTTAGGCATATAATACTTGTCATAGGACTAGTTAAGCGGTCCGAACGCGTTTCACGCGCACGATGCGTTAAAGTAGCATAAGCTACCTAAACGGATCGTAATGGGTCGTAAACAATTATGTTAAGTTTCATTTAGCATGTAGGCTTTGTTAAACCAAATGACACGAGTCTCTACACTCGTTTGGTTTACGAAACCTCATTCTATCCAATCATCCGATTAAGGTCCGGTTATTAACATAGTTACCTATACTAGGTGCCGTTTGATTCCGAGATCTCTTGCATTGCTTGGTGGTTATCTTTATACAACTGAGCAATCTCACGTGAGTACATAGACCCCTCTTTTACTGTTTTCCAAACTGTTTTGGGGTGGAACACATGTGCCTACTTGTTACTTTCAAGCTTTCCTGTTTTCACATCATATACATGCTATGTTCGTTAGTACATTATAGTACATGATTTCATGACATTTCCTGCTAGGTGTGCCCATTGTGTGCATTACTTAGTACATTGTTTTACATGACATTTCCTGCTAGGTGTGCCCATTGTGTGCATTACTTAGTACATTGTTTTACATGACATTTCCTGCTAGGTGTGCCCATTGTGTGCATTACTTAGTACATCGTTTTACATGACATTTCATGCTAGGTGTGCCCATTGTGTGCATTACTTAGTACATCGTTTTACATGACATTTCATGCTAGGTGTGCCCATTGTGTGCATTACTTAGTACATCGTTTTACATGACATTTCACGCTATATATGTTCATTTGATTACATACTTAGTGCATTGTTTTCACATGCTCACATTTTGTTATGACATTTGGTTTGTTTACATGGGACAATATATCCATTAACATTAGCTACGCCGTTCGTTAGTAGGTAGTGGTACCATAGGAATTGACAACTCCCGTTCCGGACATCCCAGGGTAAGGGGACAGAAAGGAATGACCGAATTCGTTGACATTAAGACAGATAGACCTTTAATTTGTTTAAAGGGTTTTATCACCACAGTCGCCAGGCTTGGATGTATGCATTTTCACAATACCACATAAATGTTCATATTAAATAGTTGCATGCATTTACACAAAACATAGCTTTGATTTAAACCAAGTTTTACTTCAATACTTTGTTTTTGTGCATATGGTTTAGTTGAGACATTTCACTTGCCATACATGACATTTTGACATAGACATTTGACATGGTTATTTTGACATAGACATTTGACATGGATATTTGACATAGACATTTGACATGGATATTTGACATAGACATTTGACATGGATAATTGACATAGACATTTGACATGATTTACACTTGACATATTATTCAATACATTTGACAATTTGTTTAAACATAGACTTCTTACATTGGTTGGTTTTGTTTGATTAAGTGATTAAGTAACGATGCGTGTGTAATATGATACAAGCATGGTGGATACGCCGCTGGTACTTCCTATATATAAGTGTTTGTATGGTATTACATGGCGTAACGTTATTTGAATCATTTCAGTTTGAGACATAGAACATTTTATACAAATAACATACTTTTCACAAGACATTGATTTACAAACAACTTATCTTATACAAACACATTTTTACATGGTTATCTATTTAACCTGACAATTACTTATACATATCATCTGATCTTATTGTTTTCAAATGATTTACAAGACAAAGCAAATAACAAGGTTCATGACTAAACATTTTCTCAAACATAAGTCATGAATCTTATTTTCACAAAACCTATGTATCTCACAGGCATTTTTATGCTGACGTACCTATTTTCACATGTGTTTTCAGGTGCTTTTCCATAGGATGTTGATCATGATACTAGGGCGGACCTGTGCCTTAGAAACTTTAAAAGAAGATAGACTATGTTTAATTATGTTCTGAACTCTTTAATTACCTGTTTGAAACAATGAAACACCCTTGTTTAATAATTAAATAATACTTTGTATGCCATGGTTATGAGACAATTAATTCTGTCGCAACACGCCCCAATGTTTCCGCCGCGATTTGTTGTTTTACGCGGTCGGGGTGTGACAATTGGCTCTGATACCAACTCTTCTGTCACACCCCGACCGCGTAAAACAACAAACCGCGGCGGAAACATCGGGGCGTGTCGTAACAGAATAAATTGTTTCATAACCATGGCATACAAAGTTGTATTTTATTTATAAACAAAGGTGTTACATTGTTTCAAACAGGAAATTAAAGAGTTCAGAACATAATTAAACATAGTCTATCTTCTTTTAAAGTCTCTAAGGCACAGGTCCGCCCTAGTATCATGATCAACATCCTATGGAAAAGCACCTGAAAACACATGTGAAAGTAGGTACGTCAGCATAAAAATGCCTGTGAGATACATAGGTTTATGAAAATAGGATTCATGACTTGTATTTGAGAAAATGTTTAGTCATGAACCTTGTAATTTGCTTTGTCTTGTAAATCATTTGAAAAACGATAAGATCAGTTGATATGTATAAGTAAATGTAAGGTTAAATGAATAACCATGTAAAATGAGTTTGTATTAGATAAGTTGGTTGTAAAACAATGTCTTATGAAAAGTATGTTATTTGTATAAAATGTTATATGTATCAAACTGAAATGATTCAAATAACGTTACGCTATGTAATATTATACAAACACTTATATATAGGAAGTACCAGCGGCGTATCCACCATGTTTGTATCATATTACACACGTATCGTTACTTAATCACTTAATCAAACCAAACCATCAAGATGTAAAATGTTCATGTACAAACCAATTGTCAAATGTTATTGTGTAAACCATATCAAAATGTCTATGTCCAATGTAAACCACCAAATGTGTATATCAATGTCAAAATGTTTATGTTCAATGTAGATCATGTAATGTGTAACCAAAATGTCATGTATGGTAGTGAAATATATATATCAACTAAACCATATGTAAAATGTCCAAAAACAAGGTATTGAAGTAAAACATTGTCACACCCCGATCACGTAGAACATACAAAACGTGGCGGAAACATCGGGGAGTGTTGTAACAGAATTATTGTTTCACAACCATGGATATTAAAGTTTCGTTTTATTGATTAAAAGTGTTACAATGTCTTAACAAACAAGGAATTTCAACATAATTAACTAGTCTTGCATCTTTTATTGTCACTAAAGCCCAAGTCTGCCTATGTGTATCTTGGTCATCTTATGCAACAGCTCCTGAAAAACACATGTGAAAATAGGTACGTCAGCATAAAAATGCCTGTGAGATACATAGGTTTTGTGAAAATAAGATTCATGACTTATGTTTGAGAAAATGTTTAGTCATGAACCTTGTTATTTGCTTTGTCTTTAAATCATTTGAAAAACGATAAGATCAAATGATAAGTATAAATAAATGTAAGGTTAAATGGATAACCAAGTAAAATGTGTTTGTATAAGATAAGTTGTTTATAAATCAATGTCTTGTGAAAAGTATGTTATTTGTATGAAATGTTCTATGTCTCAAACTGAAATGATTCAAATAACGTGACGACATGTAATACCATACAAACACTTATATATAGGAAGTACCAGCGGCGTATCCACCATGCTTGTATCATATTACACACGCATCGTTACTTAATCACTTAATCAAACCAAACCAAACAATGTAAAATGTTCATGTCAAGATGTAAATCATGTCAAAATGTCTATGTCAAATATCCAAGTCAAATGTCTATGTCAAATATCCATGTCAAATGTCTATGTTTAAACCAATAGTCAAAAGTCCTTGTATAAACCATGTCAAATGTTGATAGTCCAAAAGTAGTCAAGTAATGTATAACCAAAATGATATGTATGGTAAGTAAAATTTAGACTACTTAAACCATAAGTAAAAATGAACAAAACAAAGTATTGAAGTAAAACTTGGTTTAAATCAAAGTTATGTTTTGTAGAATAATGCATGCTTTACTGATACAAACACTTATGCAGTATGTTAAACGCAAACATTCAAGCCTTGAGACAGCCGGATAACTATGTAAAAGTGAGTTATCAAAAGAATATGTATTCGGATTCGGTCATTCCTTTCATCCCCTTTCCCTGGGATGTCCGGAACGGGATTTGTCAAGTCCTATGGTACCACTACCTACTACCGAGCGGCGTAGCAAATGTTAATGAATGTTATATAGACCCGTTAAACAAACCAAATGTCATACCAAAATGTAAGCATGAGATGAAGATAATGTACCTAGTATGCTAGAGTAAACATACAAGGTAGAGTTGTAAAACAATGTGTCCATATGTTACTGGAACATATGCAACAGAGATGCAATGTAAAATGATGTACTAAGTATGCTAAGTTAACATACAAAGCAGAAAAGTCATGTAAATCAATGTGCTTAGCATGTTATCAGTCAACATACATAGCAGAAAAGTCATGTAAATCAATGTGCTTAGCATGTTATCAGTCAACATACATAGCAGAAAAGTAATGAAATCATGTACTATAATGTACTAACAAACATAGTCGGTATATGATGTGAAAACAGGAAAGCAGGAAAGTAACAAGTAGGCACATGTGTTCCACCCCAAAACAGTTTGGAAAACAGTAAAAGAGGGGTCTATGTACTCACTTGAGATTGCTCAGATGTCTAAAGATAGTCACCAAGTAATGCTAGAGATCTCGGAATCAAACGGCACCTAATATAGGTAACTATGTTAATAACCGGACCTAGATCGGAAGATCGGATAGCATTAGGGTTTGTAAACCAAACGAGTGTAGAGACTCGTGTCATTTGGTTTAACAAAGCCTACATACTAAATGAAACCTAACATAATTGTTTACGACCCATTACGACCCGTTTAGGTAGCTTATGCTACTTTAACGCGTCGTTCGCGTGTAACGCGTTCGGACCGCCTAACTAGCCCTATGACAAGTGTTATATGCCTAAACATGTTACATAATCAGTTACGTGACAAAAGTTTAGGTTACATATGCTAAATTACCAATTATACATGAAAAGGGTATTCTGGTAATTTACCTAAGGCATATAAACTACCTATCATACAACTACTTAAACGATGTGACCATAGGGTATAACCTCGGAAGGTTATTCCCTACCTACTATGGTCACCTAATGTATTTGGTCGGATCCTAATGATCGACCAAACTGGGTCGGGTTCGAAGGTATAGGCGATTTATTAGATCGCCTACCCTACGACCCTAGACAACGTGGTAATCAGTGGGCATAGTCCCAAGGGACTATAACCAACGTGATTACACTCACGTTGCGAAGTTCCTACGAACTTCGCATTGACCATTACTGGTCAACGCTGAAAGTCAAACAAAGTTTGACTTTCTGACTCGAAAAGCAGTAAAATAAGGAAAAGAACGAAAGAATACTTACGAAGGGTCCCCGAATGCTAATCGTGATCACAATAACTCAGGTATGAAACAATGGTTCCAACTTAGAGTCAAATAGATCAGATTCTTGTAAGTAATGAGGTTGGGGGTGATGGGGTATTTATAGTAAACGGTCCACCGTTAGGATCGTTTGTCGAATAGCGTGCCTTAATCTCATGCGTACACTTGTCGGAACCTTATGGTGGCTCATTTGGTCACTCACCATAAGAGATCAACATGTGGCAAAGTGATTAGGAGTGGGTAACAGCTGTGAACAGCTGTCGATACATCGAATCTGGTCCCGAAAATGCGAAAAATGAAGTTTCTGCATGTTTCTGCCCCAGAATAGGCAGTCGCGTAGCGCGACGGTGAAGGCCTAGGCAGTCGCGCTACGCCACTGACCCTCCTGTATCAGAAATGTTTCAAAATGACAGGTTTAGTCCCTGCAGCCCGTTTAAGCGATTTTTGATGTGTTTGAACCCCGTTAACCTCATTTCAAGGCTCTAAAATGAAGTTAAAGTATAGGGAACTCAAAACATGCTCAAAAATATCTCGGATGTCGGTTCGTTTGGCCGTACGATCGCGATGTTCGCTTAATTACGACGGAATGCGCATAAGCGCGAAAAACGATCCAAATGACACGACGAATGGATTTTTCTTAAGGCGAACACTAAAATATAATGTAGTCATGCTTACATAAATTTTTGGATGTCCGGATGTATTCAGAACGTAAGTTATGGGCAAAAGTGCAAACTTGTGCACTTTTTGACACTTTTAGTCCCTGAATGACCCAAAAGTTTATTTTAGCACACCGAACCCCTCAAAGCCTATTTCTAAGCTATGTAAAGGATATTTATGGTATGTTTAACTTATGGTCATGCTCCGGAATGTCTGTTACAGTTCAAATTGGCATACTTTCGCAATTTGTCAAGTTTAGTCCCTGTAAGCGAATTAGCTTGCTTTTGCCATACCAAAGCCTTCAAAACTTATTTCTAAGTTATGTAAAGGTTATTTAAGGTATGTTAAGCCTATGTCGCTATTCCGGAGTGTTTGTTGCATTAAACTGGTTATATTTACGCATCGGTGCGCGTATAACTATCCAGAAAGCGATTTAGAGTTTGAAATCGAACAAGAATTGATATGTGCAAATGATACACGTATTTTTACAAATCCCAAGTATGAAATATGATATTTCATTGGTTCGGTATTTGTTTGATGGCCGTGAAGGCACAGGTGTTACAGTCTCCCCTACTTTAGGAAATTTCGTCCCGAAATTTATTTAGAGGAAACTTGTGAGAGTCTAAAACATGAAGTTGAAAAGATCAAACAACTTTGGTTAGGGTTCTTGAACTTCTAGTAACCTTAATAACATTATGTTTGCAATGTAAGAGGGACACTTATATACAAGTATATGAAGCGTCATTGGTGCGTCCACCATGCCTCCATTACATCGTTCTCATTTTGTTATTGTTGTCACTATCGGTTCCTTCACATAATAAATCTTACTGGATTTCTGTGCACTAAATTTCATAATTATGTGCGCATCCATAATTAGAGAATTCCTTGCACAGTTCACACAGTCTATTTTATAATGTGTAGGGTAAAACCAGATGAACAATCCTGTGATGAGCGTGACTTAGACCGCCATAGAGTCCTTTAGACTAAATCAATAAATGATTTAAATAGACTATCAAGGAGTCTGTCCAGCTACATCACTAGATGTCATTCTTTAACCAGATTGCGAATCAATTTTTTGACTAGACCACTAAAAAGGGTCTGGAGTGGTACTATATAATCCAAGGGTCTTAACTATTACATAGAAGCCCATTAAGGATTTAGGGTAGTACCTTTGAATATCCTTCTACGAATCCTTCATATGAAGATATGAAAGATTCTACGAGGATTTTGATAACGAATATCCAGAGTATACCAAAAACACAAAAATGCATAAAAGAAAACATAAGATGAATAAACACATAGTCACATAACCACAAAATTGTTTAACTAGAAGTTTGTTCTGCTAACAGAGTACATGTATTTAAAGCACACTAGGAATCCATCTCGTGGATTTCATTTGGCACTTTAAACATTAACAAGAATCTAACTATAAAGATAGAAAGATTCAAAAATTCGATTTCGATTACTAGAACCCGAAATGTTCGAATTAAGGTACATAAAGAATCCAATTAAGGACTCTGATTTGAACGATAATCATCCACAGGGATCTAATTGTAAAGATAAAAAGATCCCATATGAATTTTAGAAGTTGAAAATGTTTTGAAACCTTGCACTGGATGTGCTTAGGTCAAAACATGATGTAAAATGCTTATGAAGTTGAGATGCCTGATATGTCAAGGCGACATATGAAGCGGAATTTGAAGGTTAAGTCAATGTATGAGGAAAATATTTTTGAATACTATGCATGGGGTTCCTTTAAGAAAAATGTGTTTAACGTTTTTGAAACCTTATATATAATAGTTTTGAAATAAAGTAGGTGTTTTAGGTAGATATATTTACAAAAATGTTTTAAAATCATGCGAGATGAATTTTGAAATTATGTATAAGGTTTTTGAAAGACATGAATGATGCTTTTCGAAATCATGCACTTGATCAGAAAATGTATTGTGTTAATATTGTCTTCAGACTATATGAAATATTTTGAAATTAGAAAGGTTGGTTTTGATATCATGGCTAATGTTTTTGAAATAACATAGATAATGTATTTAGATAAATTGTTTTCAAACTATATGAAATGTTTTGAGATCATGAAGATTGTTTTTGAAATACTTGTACTGTATATATAAAAAAATTCAAAACGTAATGGGTATGAGATTTGAAAATACCCTTAGTTATTTAACCAAGGATTTCAAAGGCACTGATGTGCAGAAGCATGATTACTCATAATTTCACTTTATTTTCTGTACTTCGTATCTTAGAATGAAACGAGTACTTAAAATTTTCGAAGGAATCATGAGCGATCATTTGAAAGAGAGAATCACAAGAGTAGTTTGTAAGGAACATAGTTCCTTGATGTAGGTATCATAGGAAAAGTCATACACACATGTAATTATACTTGTATATCAGAATTGTGAACAACGATTTATTTATAAACAAAACAGATTGTTTCACATTACAAGGAAACAAAAGAACAAAAGCGTAAGACAGCAACATCCTTTGTTCAGCTGAATGCTCATCCGTGGGTCGGATTTGCATTAGCAAGCTTTGGGCATCGGTTTCTGTAGTGGGTCAGATCCCCACAATTGTAACAGGCACCAGGTGGGTAGTGTGGTCGTGCAGCTTGACCCTGTTGCTGAGCAAGAGGCTGAGCGACTTGTTGAGCCGGGTTCTGAACTGGCCGATTCGGATTTGCAGGGATGCGGCAGGTGTTAGCAAGATGACCGGATCTTCCGCAGTTGGTGCACTGACGACACTGGAGGTGTGGTTGATGATGGCCGTTACACCTGTTGCACAAAGGTGCATTGCCAAAATAAGGCTTCTTGGCTAGTGGTTGCGCAGGCTGATTTGATGCAGCTTGGGCCTGTGCAGTAATGGCATTGTTTTGGGAAACCTTACGCTTCCTTGCCCTCTTGGATGCACTAGAATCCTTCCCATTCTTGTTCTGACCTTTCTTGCTATCCTCCTTGTCAGACGACTGTTTCTCGCCCTTGTCACCCTTCCTGTGTAATTTATTCTTCCGAATCTGCGACTCAGTCAATGTCGCTGATAACTCGATCGCCTGACGGAGTGTGGCAGGGTTACTACCAGTAAGGATGTCTTGTACCGAGTCAGGTAGGCCGTCGATGTACGTTTCGATAGCTATGTCAAGTGGGGTAACCATTGTCGGGCAAAGCAGACTCAACTCCTCAAACCTATCAGTATACGCCCTGTGCTCACCACTATCTTGCTTCAACTCATCAAATTCCTTCTCCAAAGCTCGCTGCTCATGATGAGGACAGAATTCCTTCATCATAAGAGCCCTAAGTTCAGCCCAGGTTTGCGCAAGAGCAATTTCTGCACCTCGGTCCCTCATAACCCCGTTCCACCATGTGAGAGCCCTCTTCTGGAACACACTTGAAGAAAACTCGACCTTGCGATTATCCGGACACTGAACGTGGCGGAAAGTATTCTCAATGCTCTCGAACCACTGAAGAAGCCCAGTTGCTCCCTCAGAGCCACTAAACTTGAGTGGTTTAGCCTGATTAAAGTCCTTGTATTTGCATAGGGCATTGTTGTTGTTGTTGGCTTGTTGCCATTGAGCAAAGAGATTTGGAAATTGGGCAGCCATCTGCTGCGCAATAATTTCTGCCAGTTCGGCAGTCTCTATCTGGTTCTCGCGTCGAGGAGGCATTCTAAAAGAGGAAACATGAAAGGAAACGAGTGAGAGAATTAGACGAAAAGAATAAGATGAACAAATCTGATGAAAGCAAGGATAATGGTCATTTGTTTGTTACTACAAAGCAACAAACGACCTCGGTGATTAATCAAAGTAATTAGGTCAAAAATAATGTATCACGAAGACATGCTCGCCTATAAGTGAACACTCATCCCAAGAATTCCCAGGTAAGCACAACTGGTCTCGCGTCTGATGAGATGTATACGAAGTGCTTGCCTAGACAGAAAACCCAGAATACAGGCATTCACCCTTCCAGTTTGCACGTGTTCACATTATTTAAAACCCAAAACCTTGACGAAGTTTTGAAAACTCAAAGGGGTTCAAAACCATATAATAGAGAGTTCAAAACCTCACAATAGAGGGTTCAAAACCTAGTAATCAATCATCCTAGAACAGATGATTAGTTTTCAAAGCGGTTTTGAAATTTATGTTTTTGTTGCGGTTGTCGCCTAAGGATAGGTGACGGTATTGTTTTATGACTAAACGCAAGTAAACTCGCGTTAGGGTCCTAAGAAGGTTATAGACTAGGTCAAAGCATTACTAATTACTAATAACCTAATTCCCTATAACCATTGGCTCTGATACCATCTTTTCTATCACACCCCGACCACGTAGAACATACAAAACGTGGCGGAAACATCGGGGAGTGTTGTAACAGAATTAATGTTTCACAACCATGGATATTAAAGTTTCGTTTTATTGATTAAAAGTGTTACAATGTCTTAACAAACAAGGAATTTCAACATAATTAACTAGTCTTGCATCTTTTATTGTCACTAAAGCCCAAGTCTGCCTATGTGTATCTTGGTCATCTTATGCAACAGCTCCTGAAAAACACATGTGAAAATAGGTACGTCAGCATAAAAATGCCTGTGAGATACATAGGTTTTGTGAAAATAAGATTCATGACTTATGTTTGAGAAAATGTTTAGTCATGAACCTTGTTATTTGCTTTGTCTTTAAATCATTTGAAAAACGATAAGATCAGATGATAAGTATAAATAAATGTAAGGTTAAATGGATAACCAAGTAAAATGTGTTTGTATAAGATAAGTTGTTTATAAATCAATGTCTTGTGAAAAGTATGTTATTTGTATGAAATGTTCTATGTCTCAAACTGAAATGATTCAAATAACGTGACGACATGTAATACCATACAAACACTTATATATAGGAAGTACCAGCGGCGTATCCACCATGCTTGTATCATATTACACACGCATCGTTACTTAATCACTTAATCAAACCAAACCAAACAACGTAAAATGTTCATGTCAAGATGTAAATCATGTCAAAATGTCTATGTCAAATATCCAAGTCAAATGTCTATGTCAAATATCCATGTCAAATGTCTATGTTTAAACCAATAGTCAAAAGTCCTTGTATAAACCATGTCAAATGTTGATAGTCCAAAAGTAGTCAAGTAATGTATAACCAAAATGATATGTATGGTAAGTAAAATTTAGACTACTTAAACCATAAGTAAAAATGAACAAAACAAAGTATTGAAGTAAAACTTGGTTTAAATCAAAGTTATGTTTTGTAGAATAATGCATGCTTTACTGATACAAACACTTATGCAGTATGTTAAACGCAAACATTCAAGCCTTGAGACAGCCGAATAACTATGTAAAAGTGAGTTATCAAAAGAATATGTATTCGGATTCGGTCATTCCTTTCATCCCCTTTCCCTGGGATGTCCGGAACGGGATTTGTCAAGTCCTATGGTACCACTACCTACTACCGAGCGGCGTAGCAAATGTTAATGAATGTTATATAGACCCGTTAAACAAACCAAATGTCATACCAAAATGTAAGCATGAGATGAAGATAATGTACCTAGTATGCTAGAGTAAACATACAAGGTAGAGTTGTAAAACAATGTGTCCATATGTTACTGGAACATATGCAACAGAGATGCAATGTAAAATGATGTACTAAGTATGCTAAGTTAACATACAAAGCAGAAAAGTCATGTAAATCAATGTGCTTAGCATGTTATCAGTCAACATACATAGCAGAAAAGTCATGTAAATCAATGTGCTTAGCATGTTATCAGTCAACATACATAGCAGAAAAGTAATGAAATCATGTACTATAATGTACTAACAAACAGAGTCGGTATATGTTGTGAAAACAGGAAAGCAGGAAAGTAACAAGTAGGCACATGTGTTCCACCCCAAAACAGTTTGGAAAACAGTAAAAGAGGGGTCTATGTACTCACTTGAGATTGCTCAGATGTCTAAAGATAGTCACCAAGTAATGCTAGAGATCTCGGAATCAAACGGCACCTAATATAGGTAACTATGTTAATAACCGGACCTAGATCGGAAGATCGGATAGCATTAGGGTTTGTAAACCAAACGAGTGTAGAGACTCGTGTCATTTGGTTTAACAAAGCCTACATACTAAATGAAACCTAACATAATTGTTTACGACCCATTACGACCCGTTTAGGTAGCTTATGCTACTTTAACGCGTCGTTCGCGTGTAACGCGTTCGGACCGCCTAACTAGCCCTATGACAAGTGTTATATGCCTAAACATGTTACATAATCAGTTACGTGACAAAAGTTTAGGTTACATATGCTAAATTACCAATTATACATGAAAAGGGTATTTTGGTAATTTACCTAAGGCATATAAACTACCTATCATACAACTACTTAAACGATGTGACCATAGGGTATAACCTCGAAAGGTTATTCCCTACCTACTATGGTCACCTAATGTATTTGGTCGGATCCTAATGATCGACCAAACTGGGTCGGGTTCGAAGGTATAGGCGATTTATTAGATCGCCTACCCTACGACCCTAGACAACGTGGTAATCAGTGGGCATAGTCCCAAGGGACTATAACCAACGTGATTACACTCACGTTGCGAAGTTCCTACGAACTTCGCATTGACCATTACTGGTCAATGCTGAAAGTCAAACAAAGTTTGACTTTCTGACTCGAAAAGCAGTAAAATAAGGAAAAGAACGAAAGAATACTTACGAAGGGTCCCCGAATGCTAATCGTGATCACAATAACTCAGGTATGAAACAATGGTTCCAACTTAGAGTCAAATAGATCAGATTCTTGTAAGTAATGAGGTTGGGGGTGATGGGGTATTTATAGTAAACGGTCCACCGTTAGGATCGTTTGTCGAATATCATGCCTTAATCTCATGCGTACACTTGTCGGAACCTTATGGTGGCTCATTTGGTCACTCACCATAAGAGATCAACATGTGGCAAAGTGATTAGGAGTGGGTAACAGCTGTGAACAGCTGTCGATACATCGAATCTGGTCCCGAAAATGCGAAAAATGAAGTTTCTGCATGTTTCTGCCCCAGAATAGGCAGTCGCGTAGCGCGACGGTGAAGGCCTAGGCAGTCGCGCTACGCCACTGACCCTCCTGTATCAGAAATGTTTCAAAATGACAGGTTTAGTCCCTGCAGCCCGTTTAAGCGATTTTTGATGTGTTTGAACCCCGTTAACCTCATTTCAAGGCTCTAAAATGAAGTTAAAGTATAGGGAACTCAAAACATGCTCAAAAATATCTCGGATGTCGGTTCGTTTGGCCGTACGATCGCGATGTTCGCTTAATTACGACGGAATGCGCATAAGCGCGAAAAACGATCCAAATGACGCGACGAATGGATTTTTCTTAAGGAGAACACTAAAATATAATGTAGTCATGCTTACATAAATTTTTGGATGTCCGGATGTATTCAGAACGTAAGTTATGGGCAAAAGTGCAAACTTGTGCACTTTTTGACACTTTTAGTCCCTGAATGACCCAAAAGTTTATTTTAGCACACCGAACCCCTCAAAGCCTATTTCTAAGCTATGTAAAGGATATTTATGGTATGTTTAACTTATGGTCATGCTCCGGAATGTCTGTTACAGTTCAAATTGGCATACTTTCGCAATTTGTCAAGTTTAGTCCCTGTAAGCGAATTAGCTTGCTTTTGCCATACCAAAGCCTTCAAAACTTATTTCTAAGTTATGTAAAGGTTATTTAAGGTATGTTAAGCCTATGTCGCTATTCCGGAGTGTTTGTTGCATTAAACTGGTTATATTTACGCATCGGTGCGCGTATAACTATCCAGAAAGCGATTTAGAGTTTGAAATCGAACAAGAATTGATATGTGCAAATGATACACGTATTTTTACAAATCCCAAGTATGAAATATGATATTTCATTGGTTCGGTATTTGTTTGATGGCCGTGAAGGCACAGGTGTTACAAACATAGTTTAAATAAAAGTTATGTTTTGTGTAACAAATGCATGCTATACTGATACAAACATTTATGCGGTATTGTTAAAATGCATACATCCAAGCCTTGAGACTGTGGCGATAAACCCTTAAACAAATTAAAGGTTTATCTAAGTTATGTATATCGAATTCGGTCATTCCTTTCATCCCCTTTCCCTGGGATGTCCGGAACGGGAGTTGTCAATTCCTATGGTACCACTACCTACTAACGAATGGCATGATCAATGTTAATGAATGTATTGTCCCATTGTAAACAACCCAAATGTCATAACAAAATGTAAGCATGTGATGCACTAAGTATGTAATCAAATGAACATACATAGCATGAAAATGTAATGTAAAACGATGTACTAAGTAATGCACACAATGGGCACACCTAGCATGAAATGTAATGTAAAACAATGTACCAAGTAATGCACACAATGGGCACACCTAGCATGAAATGTAATGTAAAACAATGTACTAAGTAATGCACACAATGGGCACACCTAGCATGAAATGTAATGTAAAACAATGTACTAAGTAATGCACACAATGGGCACACCTAGCATGAAATGTAATGTAAAACAATGTACTAAGTAATGCACACAATGGGCACACCTAGCATGAAATGTAATGTAAAACAATGTACTAAGTAATGCACACAATGGGCACACCTAGCATGAAATGTAATGTAAAACAATGTACTAAGTAATGCACACAATGGGCACACCTAGCATGAGATGTAATGAAATCATGTACTATAATGTACTAACGAACATAGCAGGTATATGATGTGAAAACAGGAAAGCATGAATGTAACAAGTAGGCACATGTGTTCCACCCCAAAACAGTTTGGAAAACAGTAAAAGAGGGGTCTATGTACTCACTTGAGATTGCTCAGTTGTCTAAAGATAACCACCAAGCAACGCTAGAGATCTCGGAATCAAACGGCACCTAATATAGGTAACTATGTTAATAAACCGGACCTATCTCGGAAGACTGGGTAGCATTAGGGTTTGTAAACCAAATGAGTGTAGGAACTCACGTGATATGGTTTAACAAAGCCTACATACTAATTGAAACTTAACCTTAGTCTTATTGACCCATTATGATCCGTTTAGGTAGCTTATGCTACTTTAACGCATCGTGCGCGTGAAACGCGTTTGGACCGCCTAACTAGTCCTACGACAAGTGTTATATGCCTAAACATGTTACATAATCAGTTATGTGACAAAAGTTTAGGTTACATATGCTTAATTACCAATTATACATGAAAAGGGTATTCTGGTAATTTACCTAAGGCATATAAACTACCTATCATACAACTACTTAAACGATGTGACCATAGGGTATAACCTCGGAAGGTTATTCCCTACACTATGGTCACCTAATGTATTTGGTCGGATCCTAATGATCGACCAAACTGGGTCGGGTTCGAAGGTATAAGCGATGGATCAGATCGCTTACCCAACGACCCTAGACAACGTGGTAATCAGTAGGCATAGTCCCAAGGGACTATGACCATCGTGATTACAATCACGTTGCGAAGTTCAACCGAACTTCGCATTGACCATTACTGGTCAACGCTGAAAGTCAAACAAAGTTTGACTTTCTGACTCGAAAAGCAGTAAAATAAGGAAAAGAACGAAAGAATACTTACGAAGGGTCCCCGAATGCTAATCCCGATCCAAGAACTCAGGTATGAAACAATGGTTTCAACTTAGAGCTCTCAGAATCAGAATTCTTGTAAGAAATGAGGTTGGGGTGATGGGGTATATATAGTTTTCGGTGAACCGTTGAGATCGTTTCATGGAAACCGTGTCTCGATCTTGTGCGTACACTTGTTGAAAGGTTATGGAACCACATATGACCCTTATCTTAGTGACTAAGCAAGTTAGAACATGTGGAGGAGGATCAAACATGTGCAAACAGCCTGTTTAAATACTCTGCATCTGGTCTGTGCAAGGCTAGCGCACCGTTACAATATAAGTGTAGCGGTGCGCTACACATAAGTTTGACAGATTTACATGTTTGGTCCCTGAACTGTATTTAGGTCATTTTTTGACACGTTTAAGGCCCGTTAACCCCATTTCAAAGCTCTAAAATGAAGTTAAAGTATAGGGAACTTAAAACATGCTCAAAAATATCTCGGATGTCGGTTCGTTTGGCCGTACGGTCGCGATGTTCGGTTAATTACGACGGAATACGCATAAGCGCGAAAAACGATCCAAATGACGCGACGAATGGATTTTTCTTATGGCGAACACTAAAATATAATATAGTCATGCTCACATAAATTTTTGGATGTCCGGATGTATTCAGAACGTAGGTTATGCGCGAAAATGCAAACTTGTGCACTTTTTGACACTTTTAGTCCCTGAATGACCCAAAAGTTTATTTTAGCACACCGAACCCCTCAAAGCCTATTTCTAAGCTATGTAAAGGGTATTTAAGGTGTGTTTAACTTATGGTTATGTTCCGGAATGTTCGTTACAGTTCAAATTGACATACTTTCGCAGTTTGTCAAGTTTAGTCCCTGTAAACGAATTAACTTATTTTTGCCATACCAAAGCCTTCAAAACTTATTTCTAAGTTATGTAAAGGTTATTTAAGGTATGTTGAGTATATGTTGATGTTCCAGAGTATTTCTCGCATTAAACTGAGTACGTTTACGCACTAGTTTGCGTATAACTCTCCAGAAAGTGATGTAGAGTTTGGAATTGAACAAAAGTCAAAACATGAAAAATGTAAAACATAACAAAACAAACATTGGGATCAAATAACATTGTTTTATTGATAATAGAACTGTTCATAGTGATTACAAGCACAGTTGTTACACCTAGTTTGGCAGATTTACAGTTTTAGTCCCTGCAACCTCAAAACTTGGTTTTCGATGCGTTTTTTTGACACGTTTAAGCCCCGTTAACCCCATTTCAAAGCTCTAAAATGAATTTAAAGTATAGGGAACTTAAAATGTGTTCAAAAATATCTCGGGTGTCGGTTCGTTTAGCCGTACGGTTACGTTGTTCGGTTAATTACGACGGAATGCGCATAAGCGTGAAAAATGATCCAAATGGCGTGACGAAAGGATTTTTCTTATGCCAAACACTAAAATAAAATATTTTAGTGCTTACATAAATTTTTGGATGTCCGGATGTATTCAGAACGTAAGTTATGCGCGAAAATGCAAACTTGTGCACTTTTTTTACGCTTTTAGTTCCGGAATGACCCAAAAGTTTATTTTAGAATAACGAACCCCTCAAAGCCTATTTCTAAGCTATGTAAAGGATATTTATGGTATGTTTAACTTATGGACATGTTCCAGAATGTTCGTTACAGCTCAAATTGGCATACTTTCGCAGTTTGTCAAGTTTAGTCCCTGTAAGTGAATTAACTTGTTTTTTGACATACCAAAGCCTTCAAAACTTATTTCTAAGTTATGTAAAGGTTGTTTAAGGTGTGTTAAGCCTATTTAACTATTCCGGAGCGTTCGTTGCATTAAACGGGTTATATTTACGCATCCGTGCGCGTATAACCTTCTAGAAAGCGATTTAAAGCTTGAAATCGAACAAGAATTGATAATGTGAAAAGGATACACATATTTGTACATGTCCCATGTATGAAATACAATGTTTCATTGATACAGTATTTGTTTGATGGCCGTGGAGGCACAGGTGTTACAGTCTCCCCTTCTTTAGGAAATTTCGTCCCGAAAATTTATTTAGAGGAAACTTGTGAGAGTTTAAAACATGAAGTTGAAAAGATCAAACAACATTGGTTAGGGTTCTGAACTTCTAGTAACTTTAATAACATCATGCTTGCAATGTAAGAGGGATACTTATATACAAGTATATGAAGCGTCATTGGTGCGTCCACCGTACCTCCATTACATCGTTCTCATTTTGTTATTGTTGTCACTATCGGTTCTTAGACATAATAAATCTTACTGTGGTTACCGTGCACTGAATCTCATAATTATGTACGCGTCCATAATTAGACAATTCCTTGCATAGTTCACACAGTCTATTTTATAATGTGTAGAGGAAAACCAATGAACAAACCTGTGATGAGTGTGACTAGACCACCATAGGGTCCCTTTTATTAAATCAATAAATGATTTTAATAGACAACTAAGGAGTCTTTTCAGCTTATATCATCACATGTCATTCTTAACCAGATTTTAGAATCAATCTTTTTGACTAGACCTCTAAAAGGGCCTCTTATGAATCATGGAGTGGTACTATATAATCCAAGGGTCTTAACTATTACATAGAAGCCCATTAAGGAATTAAGGTAGTACCTTTTTGAATATCCTACTACGAATCCCTCATATGAAGATATGAAAAATTCTACGAGGATTTGGATAACGAATATCCAGAGTATACAAAAACCCAAAATGCATAAAAGAAAACACAAGATGCATAAACACATAGTCATATAACCACAAGGATTGTTTATATAGATCTTTAATTTGTTAATTTGTTTTGCTTAACGGAGCGCATGTATTTAAAGCACACTAGGAATCCATCTCGTGGATTTCATTTGGTACTTTAAACATTATCAAGAATCTAACTATAAAGATAGAAAGATTTTTAAAAGAAAAATTCGATTTCGATTATAAGGAACCGAAATGTTCGAATTTAGGTACATAAGGAATCCAATCAAGAACTCTGATTTGAATGATAATCATCCACAAGGGTCTAAATGTGAAGATAAAGAGATCCCATATGGATTTTAGAAGTTGAAGATGTTTTGAAACCTTTTACTGGATGTGCTTAAGTCAAAACATGAAGTAAAAATGCTTATGAAGTTGAGATGCTAGATATGTCAAGGCGACATATGAAGCGAAATTTGAAAGTTAAGTCAATGTATGTGGAAAATATTTTTGGAAAACTATGCATGGGGTTCTTAAAAAAATGTGTTCAATGTTTTTGAAACCTTATATATAATACATTTGAAATCATAAAGTAGGTGTACTAGGTATCTATATTTATAAAAGTGTTTTAAAATTATGCGAGATGAATTCTGGAATTATGTATAAGGTCTTTGGGAAACATGAATGATGTTTTTGAAATCATGCACTTGATAAGAAAATGTACTGTGTTAATATTGTTTTCAGACTATATGAAATATTCTGAAATTATGAAAGTTGTTTTTTTTTTTTGAAAACATAACCAATGTTTTTGAAATAACATAGACAATGCATTTGAAAAAAAAATTGTTTTCAAACTATATGAAATGTTTTGAGATCATGAAGATTGTTTTTGAAATACTTGTACTGTGTATGTTGAAAAATCAAAACGTAGTGGGTATGAGATTTGAAAATACCCTTAGTTATCTAACCAAGGATTCAAAGGTACAGATGTGCAGAAGCATGATTACTCATAATGTCACTTTATTTTCTGTAATTCGTATCTTAGAATGAAACGAGTACTTAAAATTTTTGAGAGAATCACAAGAGTAGTTTGTAAGGAACATAGTTCCTTAATACAGGTATTATAGGGAAATGCCATAAACACATGTAATTATACTTGTATATCAGAATTGCGAATAACAACTTTTATTTATGAACGAGACATATTGTTTCACAATACACGAAAACAAAAGAAACCAAGGCATAAGACAACAACATCCTTTGTTCAGCCGAATGCTCATCCAAGGGTTGGATTTGCATTAGCAAGCTTTGGGCATTTGTTCCTGAAATGGCTTGTCTCGCCACAGTTGTAGCACGATCCAGGCGGAAAGCGAGCTTGAGCAGGATTGGCTTGTGGTTGGTTTGGACCACTTTGGTTTGGGGTAAGTCGACAAGCATTTGCCAGGTGACCGAGTTGCCCACATGATGCACACAAACGACACTGTAGGTGAGCTAAGTGGTGTGCATTACATTTGTTGCATATTGGTGTTGTTCCCTTGTATTGCTTCTTAACAGGTGGTGTTGCCACCCGGACGGGTCTTGTTTGATTTGGTACTGCTGTAGTTGGGCAAACCCTTGCCGTATGACCTATAAGTCCACAAATTTGGCATTTGCGGCACTTCACGCTAGCCTGATGATGAAGGCTACATTGGTTGCACAAGGGTGCAGTTCCGTTGTATGGCTGGCTTCCTTTGAGCTGGTTGGTTGGGGACGGCTTTACCATTGTGAGCGACCATGGCGAAGTTCTGAGAAGCCTTTCGCTTTTTTGACTTCTTAGGGGATCGTTCATCCATGGTCTTTGATTCCTTGATTGGTTTCTTGGCTGGTGGTGCCGTCACTTGGCTAGGTCTTGCCTGTTTTGGTGCAACCGCTGCGGGATTCTTTGAAGCTTTACGTTTCTTTGGTTTTGATGAAGGCTTGGCTTCCGTCTCCTTTGGTGATTCTTGAGTGGCTTCATTCTGGAGACGATACATGGCAGTAGCTAATTCGACAGTCTTCAGGACTACTTCGCCTATTCGCTGGGCAAATTTGGCAGTCTGCTCGGATATCTGGGCGTCATCGTAATGGAGAGACATTCTAGAAGAAAATGAAAGACATAGGAAGAAACAAGTGAAACGTCATCGGATAAACAATACAGAATGGCAATGCATAAGAATTTGCGATCATTTGTTTGTTACCTAAGGCAAACAAATGAGATGGTGACTAATCAAAGTGAACGGATCATATTAATGTATCATTGAAGACATGCTCGCCTATAAGTGAACACTCACCCCAAGAGTTCCCAGGTAAGAGTGACTGGTCCGATACTGCGGATTTGTACGAACACTCTAGCCTTCGACAGAAAACTCAGGGTACAGGCATTCACTCTTCCAGTTTGCACATGTTCACATTATATGACCCAAACTTTGACGAGATTTTTGAAAATTCAAAGGGGTTCAAAACCATATAACAGAGGGTTCAAAACCTTACAATAGAGGGTTAAAAACCTAGTAATCCATCATCCTAGAACAGATGATTAGTTTTCAAAGCGGTTTTGAAATTTATGTTCTTGTTGTGGTTGTCGCCTAAGGATAGGTGGCAGTATTGTTTTATGACTAAACGTAAGTAAACTCACGTTAGGGTCCTAGAAAGGTTATAGACTAGGTCAAAGCATTACTAATAACCTAATTCCCTATAACCATGAGCTCTGATACCAACTTTTCTGTCACACCCCGACCACGTAGAACAACCAAACGTGGCGGAAAACGTCGGGGAGTGTAGTAACAGAATCATTGTTTCATAACACATGGAAATTGAAATATTGTTTTATTGATTAAAGTAGTTACAATGTCTTGACAATCAAAGAAACATAACATAAATAACTAGTCTTGCATCTTTTATTGTCGCTAAAGCCCAAGTCCGCCTAAGTGTATCTTGACAAATCCTATGCATCATATCCTGAAACACATGTGAAAATAGGTACGTCAGCATAAAAATGCCTGTGAGATACATAGGTTTATGAAAATAGGATTCATGACTTATTGTTTAAGAAAATGTTTAGTCATGAACCTTGTAATTTGATTTGTCTTGTAAATCTTTTGAAAAACGATAAGATCAGATGATATGTATAAATAAGAGAATAAGGTATGGTTAAATGAATAACCATATAAAAATGAGTTGTATAATTTAAGTTGTTTGTAAAACAATGTATTGTGAAAAGTATGTTATTTGTATAAAATGTTATATGTCCAAATTGAAATGATTCAAATAACGCTACAATATGTAATACCATACAATCAGTTATATATAGGAAGTACCAGCGGCGTATCCACCATGCTTGTATCATATTACACACGCCTCGTTACTTAAATCACTTACTCAAACCAAACCAACAATGTAAGATGTCTATGTTTAAGCGAATTGCCAAACGTATTAAATAATATGTCAAAATGTTTATTGTCAAGATGTAAGTCATGTAATGTATAACCAATGTCAATAATGTTTATGTGTCAAATGTAAATCATGTAATGTGTAACCAATGTCAATAATGTTTATGTGTCGAATGTAAATCATGTAATGTGTAACCAATGTCAATAATGTTTATGTGTCAAATGTAAATCATGTAATGTGTAACCCAAAATGATATGTATGGCTAGTGAAAAGATATCAACTAAACCATATGCACAAAAACAAAGTATTGAAGTAAAACATGGTTTAAATCAAGGCTATGTTTTGTGGAAATGCATGCTATACTGATACAAATATCTATGCGGTATTGTGAGAATGCATACATCCAAGCCTTGAGACTGTGGCGATAAACCCTTAAACAAATTAAAGAATTATCTGTGCTTATGTATATCGAATTCGGTCATTCCTTCCAATCCAAACAAACCCAGGATTTCAGGAATGGGAGTTGTCAATTCCTATGGTACCACTACCTACTAACGAACGGCGTGATCGGTGTTAATGAATGTATATTGATCCATCAAAACAATCCAAATATCATATCAAAATGTAAACATGTGATGAAAACAACTGTACTAAGTATGCAACAATAGAACATACATAGCATGTGATGTGACGTAAAACGATGTACTAAGTATGAACTAAATGGACATACATAGCATAAAATGTAATGTAAGACAATGAAATCATGTACTATAAATGTACTAATGAACATAGCAAGTATATGATGTGAAAACATGGAAAGCACGAAAGTAACAAGTAGGCACATGTGTTCCACCCCAAAGTGTTTGGAAAACAGTAAAAGAGTGGTCTATGTACTCACTTGAGATTGCTCAGAAGTCCTAAGATAACCACCAAGCAATGCTAGAGATCACGGAATCAAACGACACCTAATATAGGTAACTATGTTAATAAACCGGACCTAATATCGGAGGATCGGATAGAATGAGGGTTCGTAAACCAAACGAGTATGGAGACTTGTGTAATATGGTTTAACAAAGCCCACATACTAAAACGAAACTTAACCTAAGTGTTTGTGACCCATTACGACCCGTTTAGGTAGATTATGCTACTTTAACGCGTCATTCGCATAAAACGCGTTCGGAATGCCTAACTAGTCCCATGACAAGTAAAATATGCCTTAACATGTCTAATATGGTTGTCAAATCAGTTTAGATGTCAAAAGTTTTGTTACATATGTTTAAAACGAATTTTGGCATCAAGGGGTATTTTGGTAATTTACATAAGGCATATAAACTACCTATCATACAACTACTTAAACGAAGCGACCGTAAGGTATAACCTCGGAAGGTTATTCCCTATATACTATGGTCACCTAATGTGTTTGGTCGGATCCTAATGATCGACCAAATGGGTCGGGTTCGAAGGTATAAGCGATTTATTAGATCGCTTACCCTTACGACCATAGACAACGTGGTAATCGTTAGGCATAGTCACAAGGGACTATAACCATCGTGATTACAATCACGTTGCGAAGTTCAAACGAACTTCGCATTGACCATAAACTGGTCTATGCATAAAGTCAAACAAAGTTTGACTTTCAGACTCGAAAAGCAATAAAAGAACGAAGGAACACTTACGAAGGGTCCCCGAATGCTAATCTAGATCAAAATAGCTCAGGTATGAAACAAAGGTTTCAACTTAGAGCACATAAGATCAGATTCTTGTGAGGAAAAGTGAAGGGTGGAGGTGGGTATTTATAGTTTTCGGTTCACCGTTAGGATCATTTCTTGGAAAAGGGGGCACGATCTAAGCCGCACACTTGTTGGAAAGTTGTGGTAACTCATTTGCCATCCATCATAAGAGTTTGACACTTGGAACTTGGCCTTTGGAGAGTGTTAAGGGCTGTTAAAAGCTGAAAAAAAACGTTTTTCTGCATCTGGCCCCTGTTTACGGACCTAGTTTGGCAGATTTACAGTTTTAGTCCCTGCAACCTCAAAACTTGGTTTTCGATGCGTTTTTTTTGACACGTTTAAGCCCCGTTAACCCCATTTCAAAGCTCTAAAGTGAAGTTAAAGTATAGGGAACTTAAAATGTGTTCAAAAATATCTCGGTTGTCGGTTCGTTTAGCCGTACGGTTACGTTGTTCGGTTAATTACGACGGAATGCGCATAAGCGCGGAAAATGATCTAAATGGCGTGACGAAAGGATTTTTCTTATGCCAAACACTAAAATAAAATATTTTAGTGCTTACATAAATTTTTGGATGTCCGGATGTATTCAGAACGTAAGTTATGCGCGAAAATGCAAACTTGTGCACTTTTTTGACGCTTTTAGTCCCGGAATGACCCAAAAGTTTATTTTAGCATACCGAACCCCTCAAAGCCTATTTCTAAGCTTTGTAAAGGATATTTATGGTATGTTTAACTTATGGTAATGTTCCAGAATGTTCGTTACAGCTCAAATTGGCATACTTTCGCAGTTTGTCAAGTTTAGTCCCTGTAAGTGAATTAACTTGTTTTTTGACATACCAAAGCCTTCAAAACTTATTTCTAAGTTATGTAAAGGTTGTTTAAGGTATGTTAAGCCTATTTCACTATTCCGGAGCGTTCGTTGCATTAAACGGGTTATATTTACGCATCCGTGCGCGTATAACCTTCTAGAAAGCGATTTAAAGCTTGAAATCGAACAAGAATTGATAATGTGCAAAGGATACACATATTTGTACATGTCCCAAGTATGAAATACAATGTTTCATTGATACAGTATTTGTTTGATGGCCGTGGAGGCACAGGTGTTACATGATATTTCTAATCAGATTTTCAAATTAATCTGTTTATCTAGACCACTCAAGGGGTCCAATTTTAGAATAGTACTTTAAAACACAAGGGACTTGACTACAACGTAGAAGTCCATTAAGGATTTAAGATAGTAACTTTGGATATCCTACTATGAATTCCTCATATGAGATAAGAAAGATTCTACAAGGATTTGGATGGATCACATACAACCACAAAACATGTAAGAAAACACATAAGCACAAAATTAGTTAACTTGATTCTTTAATTTGTTATCTTTAGGTATGGATATTTAAAGCACACTAGGAATCCAATCCATGGATTTCATTTGGCACTTTAATGATTTTCAAGGATCTATCTATAAAGATAGAAGGATTCTCAATAAGAGTTTGGCCTTGTTTCTTAAAAGAAACGAGTGTTTAAGGTTCTTGGGGAGATCACAAGTGATCATAAGATAACTGAACCACACGAGTAGTTTATCTTTGGGTTGACATCATAAGGTTGCATCAAACATTCACACAATCGCATAAATTTTGCAGAAATAAAAACAACAAATCTTGATTTATGCAACAACCGAATTGTCTTGAAGTGTCAAAAGATAACAACCAAGGAATTACAAAACACTAATTGTTCACTGCTGCATCATTGTTCCCGTTTGCCTCATTGATGTTAAATGCTCGTCCTCGCGCTGGAGGTGCGTTAACAAGTCTTGGGCAATTGTTTCTGTAGTGAGTAAGGTCACCACAGTTATAACATCACCCCGGTGGAAACCGTGCTTGAACAGCAGCAGGGTTTGCAGCAGCTTGATTTACATAACGATAAACATTGATCAAATGTCCCAACCGCCCACAGTGGGTACATTTGTGACACTGCTCTTGCTCCAGATGATGACGGTTGCACTTGTTGCACAAAGGTGCGGTACCAACATAGTTTTACCTTTTGCGAGGTTGTGCTGGCTGGTTTGGTGCAACCTGTTTGTCTTGAGCAGTTACTGCGTAGTTTTGAGAGGCTTTGCGCTTCTTCTTCTTGGACACCTCAACATTTTCTTCCTTTGGTTCCACTTGAGCAGTCTTGTTAGATGGTCTTGAGTCGCCCTTCCGAAACAGCTTGCGCTTCCTGATATGGGATTCAGTCAGAGTGGCAGACAATTCAATGGCTTGTCTGATAGTAGTAGGGTTGCTGCCAGTAACAATATCCTGAACTAAGTCAGGAAGACCATCAATGTACTTCTCAATCGCCTTATCCAGAGGCGTAACCATAGTAGGGCATAACAAGCTCAATTCCTCAAAGCGGTCAGTATAGGCTCGATGTTCCCCACTGTCTTGCTTCAAATCATCAAATTCTCTTTCTAGAGCCCTTAGCTCATGACGAGGACAGAATTCCTTCATCATAAGAGCCCTAAGCTTAGCCCAAGTCTGTGCTAATGCAACCTCAGCACCGCAGTCTCTCATAACCTCGTTCCACCACGTAAGAGCCCTCTTCTGAAACACACTCGAAGAAAACTCGACCTTGCGATTTTCAGGACACTAAACGTGACGGAAAGTATTCTCAATGCTCTCGAACCATTGAAGAAGCCCAGTTGCTCCCTCAGAACCACTAAACTTGAGCGGTTTAGCCGAGTTAAAATTCTTGAAATTGCATGGAGCATGGTTGTTGTTGATGGCTTGAATCATTTGAGCATAAAGATTTGGGAAGGCAGCAGCCATTTGCTGCGCGATGATTTCCGCCAGTTCGGCATTCGCCATCTGATTGTCGCATCGAGGAGGCATTCTAAAAGAGGAAACATGAAAGGAAACGAGTGAGAGAATTAGACGAAAAGAATCAGATGAAACAAATCTGATGAAAGCAAGGATATTGGTCATTTGTTTGTTACTATAAAGCAACAAACGACCCCGGTGATTAATCAAAGTAAATAGGTCAAAAAATAATGTATCGCGAAGACATGCTCGCCTATAAGTGGACACTCACCCCAAGAGTTCCCAGGTAAGAGTGACTGGTCCGATTATGTGGATTTGTACGAACACTCTAGCCTTAGACAGAAAACTCAGGGTACAGGCACGCACCCTTCCAGTTTGCACGTGTTCACATTATTTAGACCAACTTTGACGGGATTTTGAAAACTTAAAGGGTTCAAAACCATATAATAAATCATCCTAGAACAGATGATTAGTTTTCAAAGCGGGATAGAAATTTATGTTCTTATTGTGGTTGTCACCTAAGAATAGGTGACGGTATTGTTTAAAAGCTAAACACAAGAAAACTTATGTTAGGGTCCTAGGAAGGTTATAGTCTAGGTCAAAGCATTACTAATAACCCAATTCCCTATAACCATTGGCTATGATACCAACTTTTCTGTCACACCCCGACCACGTAGAACAACTAGACGTGGCGGAAACGTCGGGGAGTGTTGTAACAGAATCATTGTTTCATAACCATGGAATAAATAAATTATGTTTTATTGAATAAATGAACTCATTGTTTTAATACAATCAAATAAGTACAACTATGATCTTCCAAGTTTTAAAGTTGCTAAGGCACGAGTCCATCCTAAATGTAGCATGTATCAACAATCATTGCAAAGCAGTACCTGAAACATGTGTAAAAATAGGTACGTCAGCATAAAAATGCCTGTGAGATACATAGGTTTTGTGAAAATAGGATTCATGACTTGTAAGTTTAAGAAAATGTTTAATAAAGTTTAGTCATGAACCTTGTAAATTGATTTGTTTTGTAAATCGTTTGAAAAACAATAAGATCAGATGATATGTATAAATAAATGTAAGGTTAAATGAATAACCATGTAAAATGAGTTTGTATAAGATAAGTTGCTTGTAAAACAATATTTTGATAAAAAGGCTTATAGTATATTTGAAAATATACTTTGGATTTTAAGAGAATCGAATGAGTAATATATTAAAGTATATTTCAGTTCCAATATCGTTAACCCAAGTGTACTAAATAACGCCACTGTATGTAATGCAATGAAAACACTTATATATAAGAAGTACCAGCGGCGTATCTACCATGTTTTCATCACATTACACCCGTCCAGTTATCTAAACACTAACCAAAACCCAATCGATAGATAGATAGATAGTACATTAAATATACCTTCGTTGTTTAAAATAATAGTTTTAAGTAGTATATTACGAGTATACTTCGGATTTATAAATAACATATTAAACTATGTTTTGGTTTTATAAATAACATATCAAAATATGCTTTGGATGAATAACAAAATATATGTTGGTTTTGTACAATATCACATGGGAGCATATCAAACTATACTTTTGGGAGTATAACTAAATATACAAAAATAATGTGATTTAAGAATTCATTCAGACCTAGTGCATCAAAATACACCTTTGAGACTATAGGGATACCACAAAGGAAAACCCTATTTGGATGGAGAAACAAATTGGTTTCAGACGGCACCTAATATAGGTACTATGTACTCACTTGAGATTGCTCAGAAGTCCTAAGATAACCACCAAGCAATGCTAGAGATCACGGAATCAAACGGCACCTAATATAGGTACTATGTTAATAAACCGGACCTATATCTGAGGATCGGATAGAATGAGGGTTCGTAAACCAAATGAGTATGGGAACTCAGGTAGTATGGTTAAACAAGGCCTACATACTAAATGAAACCTAGCCTAAGTGCTTACGACCCATTACGACCCGTTTAGGTAGCTTATGCTACTTTAACGCGTCGTTCACGTGAAACGCGTTCGGAACACCTAACTAGCCCTATGATAAGTAAAATATGCCTTAACATGTCTAATATTGTTGCCAAATCAGTTTAGATACCAATAGTTATGTTACATATGCTTAAACTGAATTTTGGCGTCAAAAGGGCATTTTGGTAATTTACCTAAGGCATATAAACTACCTATCATACAACTACTTAAACGAAGCGACCATAAGGTATAACCTCGGAAGGTTATTCCCTATATACTATGGTCACCTAATGTGCTTGGTCGGATCCTAATGATCGACCAAACGGGTCGGGTTCAAAAGTATAAGCGATTGTTTAGATCGCTTACCTTACGACCCTATATAAGCACTAAACTAAAAGTGACGAGCTAAGCATGTTAAAACATGCTTAACTAAGTTTAGAAAACAGGTTTGGTATCAAAACAAACGGTTTTGATACCTATGAGTAGTTTGGTTACAAATTACGCAAGAATGCGCATTTTGGCCGAAACTACGACTCGTCACTGAGCCTAGATAATGTGGTAATCAGTAAGTATAGTCACTAGGGACTATAACCATCGTGATCACGCTCACGTTATGAAGTTCAAACGAACTTCGCATCGACCATAAACTGGTCAATGCAGAAAGTTAAACATAGGCCGAAACTGGTCAAGTCAAACATAGTTCGACCATAAACTGGTCAATGCAAAAGTTTATTTTAGCACACCGAACCCCTCAATGCCTATTTCTAAGCTATGTAAAGGATATTTATGGTATGTTTAACTTATGGTCATGTTCCGGAATGTCTGTTACAGTTCAAATTGGCATACTTTCGCAGTTTGTCAAATTTAGTCCCTGTAGGCAAATTAACTTGTTTTTGCCATACCAAAGCCTTCAAAACTTATTTCTAAGTTATGTATAGGTTATTTAAGGTATGTTAAGTATATTTCACTATTCCGGAGTGTTCGTTGCATTAAACTGGTTATATTTATGCATCAGTGCACGTATAACCTTCCAGAAAGCGATTTAGAGCCCGAAATTGTCACACCCCGACCACGTAGAACATACTAAACGTGGCGGAAACATCGGGGAGTGTTGTAACAGAATTAATTGTCTCAAATCCATGGCAATTGAAGTCTTGTTTTATTGATTAAAAGTGTAACAATGTCTTAACAATCAAAGAAAAACAACATAATTAACTAGTCTTGCATCTTTTATTGTCACTAAGGCCCAAGTCTGCCTATATGTATCTTGACCATCTTATGCAACAGCTCCTGAAAAACACATGTGAAAATAGGTACGTCAGCATAAAAATGCCTGTGAGATACATAGGTTTTGTGAAAATAGGTTTCATGACTTATGTTTGAGAAAATGTTTAGTCATGAACCTTGTAATTTGCTTTGTTTTGTAAATCATTTGAAAAACAATGAGTTCAGATGATATGTATAAATAAGTGAATAATGTATGGTTAAATGAATAACCATGTAAACTGAGTTTGTATAAGATAAGTTGTTTGTAAAACAATGTCTTGCGAAAAGTATGTTATTTGAATAAAATGTTATATGTATCAAACTGAAATGATTCAAATAACGCTACGATATGTAATACCATACAAACACTTATATATAGGAAGTACCAGCGGCGTATCCACCATGCTTGTATCATATTACACACGCATCGTTACTTAATCACTTAATCAAACCAAAACACCAAAGAAATGTTTAACAGTTGTAGAAATGTTTATGTATGGTCAAAGACGGTTCACACGGTTCATAGATACAAACGGTTCACAGATACAAACGGTTCACAGATACAAACGGTTCACAGATACAAACGGTTCACAGGTACAATGGTTCACAAATACAACGGTTCACAGATACAACGGTTCACAGATACAACGGTTCACAGATACAAACGGTTCACAGGTACAACGGTTCACAGATACAAACGGTTCATAGATACAACGGTTCAAAATGTAATATAATGTGTTCATATACTGGATGAGCATATGCAACAAAATGTAATGTAAAACAATGTACTAAGTAATGCACACAATGGGCACACCTAGCATGAAAAGTAATGTAAAACAATGTACTAAGTAATGCACACAATGGGCACACCTAGCAGGAAATGTCATGTAAAACAATGTACTAAGTAATGCACACAATGGGCACACCTAGCAGGAAATGTCATGTAAAACAATGTACTAAGTAATGCACACAATGGGCACACCTAGCAGGAAATGTCATGTAAAACAATGTACTAAGTAATGCACACAATGGGCACACCTAGCAGGAAATGTCATGTAAAACAATGTACTAAGTAATGCACACAATGGGCACACCTAGCAGGAAATGTCATGTAAAACAATGTACTAAGTAATGCACACAATGGGCACACCTAGCAGGAAATGTCATGTAAAACAATGTACTAAGTAATGCACACTATGGGCACACCTAGCAGGAAATGTCATGTAAAACAATGTACTAAGTAATGCACACAATGGGCACACCTAGCAGGAAATGTCATGTAAAACAATGTACTAAGTAATGCACACAATGGGCACACCTAGCAGGAAATGTCATGTAAAACAATGTACTATAATGTACTAACGAACATAGCAGGTATATGATGTGAAAACAGGAAAGCATGAAAGTAACAAGTAGGCACATGTGTTCCACCCCAAAACAGTTTGGAAAACAGTAAAAGAGGGGTCTATGTACTCACTTGAGATTGCTCAGTAGTCCTTGAATAACAACCAAACAATGCTAGAGATCGCGGATATCAAACGGCACCTAATATAGGTAACTACATTAATAAATCGGACCTAAATCGGAAGACTGGGTAGCATGAGGGTTTGTAAACCAAATGAGTGTAGGAACTCATGTGATATGGTTAATCAAAGCCTACATACTAAATGAAACTTAACCTAAGTGATTTCGACCCATTACGACCCGTTTAGGTAGCTTATGCTACTTTAACGCGTCGTTCGCGTGAAACGCGTTCGGACCGCCTAACTAGTCCTACGACAAGTGTTATATGCCTATACATGTTACATAATCAGTTATGTGACAAAAGTTTAGGTTACATATGCTTAATTACCAATTATACATGAAAAGGGTATTCAGGTAATTTACCTAAGGCATATAAACTACCTATCATACAACTACTTAAACGATGTGACCATAGGGTATAACCTCGGAAGGTTATGCCCTATACTAGGGTCACCTAATATATTTGGTCGGATCCTAATGATCGACCAAAATGGGTCGGGTTCGAAGGTATAGGCGATTTATTAGATCGCCTACCCTACGACCCTAGACAACGTGGTAATCAGTGGGCATAGTCCCAAGGGACTATGACCAACGTGATTACACTCACGTTGCGAAGTTCAAACGAACTTCGCATTGACCATAACTGGTCAATGTAGAAAGTCAAACAAAGTTTGACTTTCAGACTCGAAAGACTCGAAAAGCAATAAAAGAGCGAAAGAATACTTACGAAGGGTCCCCGAATGCTAACCCAGATCAAAATAGCTCAGGTATGAAACGAAGGTTCCAACTTAGAGCCCAAATGATCAGATTTGTGAGAAATGAAGTAAAGGGGGTGGGGTATTTATAGATTTCGGGTAACTGTTAAGATCGTTTCTTGAATAACGTGCCTTAATCGGAACCGTACACTTGTCGTAAAGTTGTGGTGTCCAGGAAGTTTGTTCTTATCCGCTGACTAGACGATAGGAAACGAGTGGACACGAATCAATCAGCTGCAACTTGCAACAAAACATTGAATCTGGTCCAGATCATGCAGTCGCGTAGCGCGACGGGTAGGCCCTTAGGGCTCGCGCTACGCTACTGCCTCCCCTGAATCAGAAAGTTTCAAAAATGACAGGTTTAGTCCCTGCACGTGTTTAAGCCCTTTTTCGATGCGTTTGAGCCCCGTTGACCTCATTTCAAGGCTCTAAAATGAAGTTAAAGTATAGGGAACTCAAAACATACTCAAAAATATGCCGGATGATGGTTCGTTTGGTCGTACGAACGCGATGTTCGCTTAATTACGACCGAATGCGCATAAGCGCGAAAAACGATCCAAATGACGCGACGAATGGATTTTTCTTAAGGCGAACACTAAAATATAATGTAGTCATGCTTACATAAATTTTTGGATGTCCAGATGTATTCAGAACGTAAGTTATGCGCGAAAATGCAAACTTGTGCACTTTTTGACACTTTTAGTCCCTGAATGACCCAAAAGTTTATTTTAGCATACCGAACCCCTCAAAGCCTATTTCTAAGCTATGTAAAGGATATTTATGGTATGTTTAACTTATGGTCATGTTCCGGAATGTCTGTTACAGTTCAAATTGGCATACTTTCGCAGTTTGTCAACTTTAGTCCCTGTAAGCGATTTAACTTTGATTTCACCACACCAAACCTTCCAAAACTTATATCTAAGTTATGTATAGGTTATTTAAGGTATGTTAAGCCTATTTCACTATTCCGGAGTGTTCGTTGCATTAAACTGGTTATATTTACGCATTAGTGCGCGCATAACCTTCCAGAAAGTGATTTAGAGCTTGAAATCGAACAAGAATTGATATGTGCAAAAGATACACATATTTATACAAGTCCAAAGTATGAAATACAATATTTCATTGGTTTGGCATTTGTTTGATGGTTGAAATGACACAGGTGTTACAGTCTCCCCTACTTTAGGAAATTTCGTCCCGAAATTAATTCGTAGGAGTCTATTTGTGACGTTGTGTCAGATAACCACCAGAGGTATGTAAAGCATAATCCTGTCATTTCCTTAACGGACATTCTTCAGAACGAAAATGAACAAACGGAGTCATTTTCCTCAACGAGTATTCTTCAGAAGCGGAAATGAAGGAATAAACAAACGGGGATTCATTTCTTTAACGGAAAATCTTCAGAAACGAAAATGAACAAACGGAGTCATTTTCAGCAGATGCTTCCTCAGAAACGGAAATGAGAATGATAGACAAACGGATATTCATTTCCTCAACGGACAATTCTTCAGAAACGAAAATGAACAACAGAGTCATTTTCAACGGCTGCTTCCTCAGAAACGGAAATGAGAATGATAGACAAACGGATGTTCATTTCCTCAACGGACAATTCTTCAGAAACGAAAATGAACAACAGAGTCATTTTCAACGGTTGCTTCCTCAGAAACGGAAATGAGAATGATAGACAAACGGATGTTCATTTCCTCAACGGATAATCTTCAGAAACGAAAATGAACAACAGAGTCATTTTCAACGGTTGCTTCCTCAGAAACGGAAATGAGAATGATAGACAAACGGATATTCATTTCCTCAACGGACAATTCTTCAGAAACGAAAATGAACAACAGAGTCATTTTCAACGGTTGCTTCCTCAGAAACGGAAATGAAAATGATAGACAAACGGATGTTCATTTCCTCAACGGATAATCTTCAGAAACGAAAATGAACAACAGAGTCATTTTCAACGGTTGCTTCCTCAGAAACGGAAATGAGAATGATAGACAAACGGATGTTCATTTCCTCAACGGATAATCTTCAGAAATGAAAATGAACAACAGAGTCATTTTCAACGGTTGCTTCCTCAGAAACGGAAATGAGAATGATAGACAAACGGATGTTCATTTCCTCAACGGATAATCTTCAGAAACGAAAATGAACTAACGGAGTCATTTTCAACGGTTGTTTCCTCAGGTTCGGAAATGAAGGATTTAAATAAACGGATATTCATTTCCCTCGACGGGTACTCTTCAGAACGAAAATGCACAAACGGAGTCATTTTCAACGGTTGCTTCCTCAGAAACGGAAATGAGAATGATAGACAAACGGATGTTCATTTCCTCAACAGATAATCTTCAGAAACGAAAATGAACTAACGGAGTCATTTTCAACGGTTGTTTCCTCAGGTTCGGAAATGAAGGATTTAAATAAACGGATATTCATTTCCCTCGACGGGTATTCTTCAGAACGAAAATGCACAAACGGAGTCATTTTCCTCAACGGATATTCTTCAGAATTGGAAATGAAGGATAAACGGATATTCATTTCCTCAACGGATATTCTTCAGAAGTGAAAAATGAATAGCTAGTTCATTTTTCCTCAACGGATACTTCATCAGAATTGGAAATGAATAGGGTTAACTTCTAGGTACATGACAAAGCTCGCTGTGGTTTCTGTGCACTAAATTCCATAATTATGTATGCATCCATAATTACGCAATTCCTTGCATAGTCCGCACAGTTTGTCTTGTAATGTTCATAAGCACATAATCACATAGTTGTTTAATTGTTATTATCTTGTTATTGATTGCTATTAACTTGGCACCTCGTACTTCGTTTCTCTTGGAAGAAACGGGTATTTAGGATTTTCGTGAAAAACGCAGGAGATCATACAACGGAAGAAATTTGGAAGTAGTCTGTTCTTCAAGGAATGCGGTTCCTTGATTGTCGGTATTGTAGGGGATATGTTGTTTATACATACAATCACATAAATACATTGCAATGTAAATAAAAGATTTATTTATAAACAACGATAACAACTGTTTCTTGGATCTTGACAACAAAAGAAAATAATACATAAGACGTGATTATTTCTAAACGATGTTGTCTTCTGGTTGATCATATGCTCATCCCTGCGCTGGATTTGCATTAGCAAGCCTTGGGCAATTCCTACGAAAATGGCCCATCTCGCCACAGTTGTAGCAAGATCCCGGTGGAAAACGAGCTTGAGCAGGATAGTTGCCAGCTTGATTTGGTGCAACTGCGGTTGGGCAAACCCTAGCTGTATGGCCTATAAGTCCGCAAATTTGGCATGTGCGGCACTTCACCCCAGCATGATGATGTAGGCCACATTGGTTGCACAAGGGTGCAGTTCCGTTGTAGGGTTTCCTGGCAGGGGGTTGAGCTGGTTGGTTGAGAACGGCTTGATCATTGTGAGCGACCACAGCGTAGTTCTGAGAAGCCTTTCATTTCTTTGGCCTCTTAGGGGATCCAGTCTGTTCATCCATGGTCTTTGATTCCTCGATTGGGTTCGGTTCCTCGGCCGGTTTCTTGTCACCTTTTCGGAAAAGTTTACCTTTCCTGATCTTTGATTCAGTCAAGGTTGCAGATAGCTCAATGGCCTGTCTTGCTCAAGATTGTCGAATTCCCTTTCCAAGGCCCTGATCTCATGACGAGGACAGAATTCCTTCATCATAAGGGCTCTAAGTTCAGCCCATGTCTGTGCTAAAGCAACTTCTGCACCACGATCTCTCATAATCCCGTTCCACCACGTAAGGGCTCTCTTCTGGAACACACTCGAAGCAAACTCGACCTTGCGATTGTCAGGACACTGCACGTGGCGGAAAGTATTCTCAATGCTCTCGAACCATTGAAGAAGCCCAGTCGCTCCCTCAGAACCACTAAACTTGAGTGGTTTCGCCGAGTTAAAACTCTTGAAATTGCATGGACCATTGTTGTTGTTGTTGGCTTGATTCCATTGAGCAAAGAGGTTTGGGAATTGAGCAGCCATTTGCTGCGCAATGATTTCTGCCAATTCGGCAGTCTCTATCTGGCTTTCGTGTCGAGGAGGCATTCTAAAAGAGGAAACATGAAAAGAAACGAGTGAGAGAGTTAGACGAAACGAATGAGGTGAAACAAATCTGATGAACGCAAGGATGGTGGTCATTTGTTTGTTACTACAAAGCAACAAACGACCTCGGTGATTAATCAAAGTAAATAGGTCAAAAATAATGTATAGCGAAGACATGCTCGCCTATAAGTGAACACTCATCCCAAGAATTCCCAGGTAAGCACAACTGGTCTCGCGTCTGATGAGATGTATACGAAGTGCTTGCCTAGACAGAAAACCCAGAATACAGGCATTCACCCTTCCAGTTTGCACGTGTTCACATTATTTAAAACCCAAAACCTTGACGAGATTTTGAAAATTTAAAGGGTTCAAAACCATATAACAGAGGGTTCAAAACCTTGTAATAAATCATCCTTGAACAGATGATTAGTTTTCAAAGCGGTTTTGAAATTTATGTTCTTGTTGTGGTAGTCGCCTAAGGATAGGTGACGGTATTGTTTTATGACTAAACGCAAGTAAACTCGCGTTAGGGTCCTAAGAAAGTTATAGACTAGGTCAAAGCATTACTAATAACCTAATTCCCTATAACCATTGGCTCTGATACCATCTTTTCTGTCACACCCCGACCACGTAGAACATACTAAACGTGGCGGAAACATCGGGGAGTGTTGAAACAGAATTAATTGTCTCAAATCCATGGCAATTGAAGTCTTGTTTTATTGATTAAAAGTGTAACAATGTCTTAACAATCAAAGAAAAACAACATAATTAACTAGTCTTGCATCTTTTATTGTCACTAAGGCCCAAGTCTGCCTATATGTATCTTGACCATCTTATGCAACAGCTCCTGAAAAACACATGTGAAAATAGGTACGTCAGCATAAAAATGCCTGTGAGATACATAGGTTTTGTGAAAATAGGTTTCATGACTTATGTTTGAGAAAATGTTTAGTCATGAACCTTGTAATTTGCTTTGTTTTGTAAATCATTTGAAAAACAATGAGTTCAGATGATATGTATAAATAAGTGAATAATGTATGGTTAAATGAATAACCATGTAAACTGAGTTTGTATAAGATAAGTTGTTTGTAAAACAATGTCTTGCGAAAAGTATGTTATTTGAATAAAATGTTATATGTATCAAACTGAAATGATTCAAATAACGCTACGATATGTAATACCATACAAACACTTATATATAGGAAGTACCAGCGGCGTATCCACCATGCTTGTATCATATTACACACGCATCGTTACTTAATCACTTAATCAAACCAAAACACCAAAGAAATGTTTAACATTTGTAGAAATGTTTATGTATGGTCAAAGACGGTTCACACGGTTCATAGATACAAACGGTTCACAGATACAAACGGTTCACAGATACAACGGTTCACAGATACAAACGGTTCTCAGATACAACGGTTCACAGATACAAACGGTTCACAGGTACAACGGTTCACAGATACAACGGTTCACAGATACAAACGGTTCACAGGTACAACGGTTCACAGATACAACGGTTCACAGATACAACGGTTCACAGATACAACGGTTCACAGATACAAACGGTTCACAGGTACAACGGTTCACAAATACAAACGGTTCATAGATACAACGGTTCAAAATGTAATATAATGTGTTCATATACTGGATGAGCATATGCAACAAAATGTAATGTAAAACAATGTACTAAGTAATGCACACAATGGGCACACCTAGCAGGAAATGTCATGTAAAACAATGTACTAAGTAATGCACACAATGGGCACACCTAGCAGGAAATGTCATGTAAAACAATGTACTAAGTAATGCACACAATGGGCACACCTAGCAGGAAATGTCATGTAAAACAATGTACTAAGTAATGCACACAATGGGCACACCTAGCAGGAAATGTCATGTAAAACAATGTACTAAGTAATGCACACAATGGGCACACCTAGCAGGAAATGTCATGTAAAACAATGTACTAAGTAATGCACACTATGGGCACACCTAGCAGGAAATGTCATGTAAAACAATGTACTAAGTAATGCACACAATGGGCACACCTAGCAGGAAATGTCATGTAAAACAATGTACTAAGTAATGCACACAATGGGCACACCTAGCAGGAAATGTCATGTAAAACAATGTACTATAATGTACTAACGAACATAGCAGGTATATGATGTGAAAACAGGAAAGCATGAAAGTAACAAGTAGGCACATGTGTTCCACCCCAAAACAGTTTGGAAAACAGTAAAAGAGGGGTCTATGTACTCACTTGAGATTGCTCAGTAGTCCTTGAATAACAACCAAACAATGCTAGAGATCGCGGATATCAAACGACACCTAATATAGGTAACTACATTAATAAACCGGACCTAAATCGGAAGACTGGGTAGCATGAGGGTTTGTAAACCAAATGAGTGTAGGAACTCATGTGATATGGTTAATCAAAGCCTACATACTAAATGAAACTTAACCTAAGTGATTTCGACCCATTACGACCCGTTTAGGTAGCTTATGCTACTTTAACGCGTCGTTCGCGTGAAACGCGTTCGGACCGCCTAACTAGTCCTACGACAAGTGTTATATTCCTATACATGTTACATAATCAGTTATGTGACAAAAGTTTAGGTTACATATGCTTAATTACCAATTATACATGAAAAGGGTATTCAGGTAATTTACCTAAGGCATATAAACTACCTATCATACAACTACTTAAACGATGTGACCATAGGGTATAACCTCGGAAGGTTATGCCCTATACTAGGGTCACCTAATATATTTGGTCGGATCCTAATGATCGACCAAAATGGGTCGGGTTCGAAGGTATAGGCGATTTATTAGATCGCCTACCCTACGACCCTAGACAACGTGGTAATCAGTGGGCATAGTCCCAAGGGACTATGACCAACGTGATTACACTCACGTTGCGAAGTTCAAACGAACTTCGCATTGACCATAACTGGTCAATGTAGAAAGTCAAACAAAGTTTGACTTTCAGACTCGAAAGACTCGAAAAGCAATAAAAGAGCGAAAGAATACTTACGAAGGGTCCCCGAATGCTAACCCAGATCAAAATAGCTCAGGTATGAAACGAAGGTTCCAACTTAGAGCCCAAATGATCAGATTTGTGAGAAATGAAGTAAAGGGGGTGGGGTATTTATAGATTTCGGGTAACCGTTAAGATCGTTTCTTGAATAACGTGCCTTAATCGGAACCGTACACTTGTCGTAAAGTTGTGGTGTCCAGGAAGTTTGTTCTTATCCGCTGACTAGACGATAGGAAACGAGTGGACACGAATCAATCAGCTGCAACTTGCAACAAAACATTGAATCTGGTCCAGATCATGCAGTCGCGTAGCGCGACGGGTAGGCCCTTAGGGCTCGCGCTACGCTACTGCCTCCCCTGAATCAGAAAGTTTCAAAAATGACAGGTTTAGTCCCTGCACGTGTTTAAGCCCTTTTTCGATGCGTTTGAGCCCCGTTGACCTCATTTCAAGGCTCTAAAATGAAGTTAAAGTATAGGGAACTCAAAACATACTCAAAAATATGCCGGATGATGGTTCGTTTTGTCGTACGAACGCGATGTTCGCTTAATTACGACCGAATGCGCATAAGCGCGAAAAACGATCCAAATGACGCGACGAATGGATTTTTCTTAAGGCGAACACTAAAATATAATGTAGTCATGCTTACATAAATTTTTGGATGTCCAGATGTATTCAGAACGTAAGTTATGCGCGAAAATGCAAACTTGTGCACTTTTTGACACTTTTAGTCCCTGAATGACCCAAAAGTTTATTTTAGCATACCGAACCCCTCAAAGCCTATTTCTAAGCTATGTAAAGGATATTTATGGTATGTTTAACTTATGGTCATGTTCCGGAATGTCTGTTACAGTTCAAATTGGCATACTTTCGCAGTTTGTCAACTTTAGTCCCTGTAAGCGATTTAACTTTGATTTCACCACACCAAACCTTCCAAAACTTATATCTAAGTTATGTATAGGTTATTTAAGGTATGTTAAGCCTATTTCACTATTCCGGAGTGTTCGTTGCATTAAACTGGTTATATTTACGCATTAGTGCGCGCATAACCTTCCAGAAAGCGATTTAGAGCTTGAAATCGAACAAGAATTGATATGTGCAAAAGATACACATATTTATACAAGTCCAAAGTATGAAATACAATATTTCATTGGTTTGGCATTTGTTTGATGGTTGAAATGACACAGGTGTTACATAAATCGAACAAGAATTGATATGTGCAAATGATACACATATTTGTACAAATCCCAAGTATGAAATACAATATTTCATTGGTTTGGTATTTGTTTGATGGTTGAAGTGACAATTCAAACATAGTTCGACTTTCGGACTAGAAAAGCGATAAAAGAACGAACACTTACAAAGGGTCCCCCGTTAGTAAATCTTGATCGAATAGCTCAGGTATGAAGTGATTGCTTCAACTTAGAGCTCTTTTGATCAGATTTGTTAGGAATGAGTGAAGTTGAGGTGGGTATTTATAGTAAATGGACAACCGTTAGGATCGTTTCTCGAATAATGTGATCGAATCTCATCCGTACACTTGTTGAAATGTTGTGGTATGTCATTTGCCCCCACCATCAGTGATTAACACGTGGTATTGGCCCTTGGAGTGTTTAAAGGCTGTTAATCAGTAGGCAAAACGATTTTCTGCATCTGACCCATGCTTACGGACCGTAACACTAATAATGTTGAGGTCCGTAAGGACCTTGCAGGTCTGAAACTTTCAAAAATGGCAGAACAGGCCCCTGTGCGCGTATTGTCGTGTTTTGGCACTTCTATCACCCGTCAAACCCAATTTCAAGGTCCACAATGATGTTAAAGTATAGGGAACTTAAAATGTGCTCAAAAATATCTCGGATGTCGGTTCGTTTGGCCGTACGATTGCGTTGTTTGCTTAATTACGACGGAATGCGCATAAGCGCGAAAAACGATCCAAATTGCGCTACGAATGGATTTTTCTCAAGCCAAACACTAAAATAAAATATTTTAGTGCTTACATAAATTTTTGGATGTCCGGGTGTATTCAGATCGTAAGTTATGCGCGAAAGTGCAAACTTATACACTTTTTGACACTTTTAGTCCCTGAATGAGCCAAAAGTTTATTTTAGCACACCGAACGCCTCAAAGCCTATTTCTAAGCTATGTAAAGGATATTTATGGTATGTTTAACTTATGGTCATGTTCCGGAATGTCTGTTACAGTTCAAATTGGCATACGTTCGCAGTTTGTCAAATTTAGTCCCTGTAGGCAAATTAACTTGTTTTTGCCATACCAAAGCCTTCAAAACTTATTTCTAAGTTATGTAAAGGTTATTTAAGGTATGTTAAGTATATTTCACTATTTCAGAGTGTTCGTTGCATTAAACTGGTTATATTTACGCATCAGTGCGCGTATAACCTTCCAGAAAGTGATTTAGAGCCCGAAATCGAACAAGAATTGATATGTGCAAATGATACACATATTTGTACAAATCCCAAATATGAAATACAATATTTCATTGGTTTGGTATTTGTTTGATGGTTGAAGTGACACAGGTGTCACAACCTGCACTATCATGAGTATAACCACTATTTTATTCAATAAATAACATGGGTTACGTTAAAATTTGAATTCATTTCGATTTGGGATGGTTCGGGTAATGTTTGATGCAAAACTATGCGGTAAAACGGTCAAAAATCGCCTTTTCGGAGGATTTTTATAAAACTGTTTTAGATCAGTAAGTAAACTGATATTTTTCTATAAAAATAAGTATTTTAACTTATATTAAGTTTACTTGGTGTTTGGTTAGTCATACGTGACTTCCGGCGCCCAAAAACGTTACCGAATCACTAAAATCAGTGTTTTTCGACATACACTATAATGGGTTGTTCATGGGTAAATTTTATGTGTTACAATGTGCTATGTGTTTTACAATATGTGTATGATGATGTGTTAGTGTTGACAAGATTATGTGTATTACGCTAACCCATATATATAAATACACCAAAATAATAAAAAATAATAACTTTTCGAGAAATCTCAAAGTTATGTGAAAATTCTATGTATCGGAGAAACTCATGTATTTTTGTGAGTTTTGGTTATTAAATCATTCTCATTTAATTTAGGACGAATAAACAATTTGGGGGATTGTATTAACATATAAAAAAGCACCCAAAGGTGAGTACATAGATCCCCTCTTTTACTGTTTTTGCTTGTTTTGGGGTGATTCATATGTATCAAAACGATTTCGATGTTTTAACGAAGGTTTCAAACCGAGTAAGATGGTTTATACTAAACTAATAACGATTTCGATAATGCGAACGAGCTTGTTGGTTGTAGTTACAAAACGAATGACATTCATTAATTTTGGCCGAACCGACCAGTATTAGGTTATGGTACCATAGGATCCGACAAAATCATGTTATCAGACTGCACCCATGGTTATGTGTGGGTTATGTGGGTAACGACTGAACCTGATGATTGTTAACTTACCCTTTGGTGGTTTGTTAATACGAGTTGAACGAGTTGAACGATGAACGAGTCACGAAGGTTTTAATGTTATTAGCGAGACAACCAAAAGTAGTTTTCACAATTAAAACGAGAACGATTTGGAACGAGAACGATATTAGACGATTGTACGATTTTGAACGATTGAACGATTATGAACGATTTAAACAAATGAACGATGATCTATAACGAGAACGAGTTAAACGATGTCACACAACGATGTTTACGAAACTATATAAACCATACGAGTTTTATTATGAGAACTATTTATTATTTGGTTTACATAAACAAATGTTTTGGGTTAAGATTCATGGCAACGAGGTTTATAAATTATAACCAATCTATTTTGACTTGGTTATTCATTTTACAATACAAATGGTTTACAAAACAAGGTTTCTAATATCGATTAACGAAGATTGTACGAGATATTTCAATATGTAAACGAGCCATGAATCTGACACTCACACAAAAACTATGTGCTCGCCAGCATTTCTTTGCTGACTTTGTTTTTACATATGTTTCAGGTGATGTTGCTTAATGTTGATTGCGAATAGGATGCATGCTCACTTAGGACTGGACGAGGCCTTAGTGATTTAATAACGATGATAGACTATGTTTGACTTGCTTGTTTAACTTTAAGACAATGTTAATGAATAAATAAAACGAGACTCTTTTGTATCCATGGTTTCGAAACAATAATTCAGTTACAACACTCCCCGACGTTTCTGCCACGGTTTGTTGTTTTACGTGGTCGGGGTGTGACAGTTCTAGTGTAATTTGAATTTTAATAAGTAAATTCTGATGTTGTAGATGCGAAAATTGATATGAACATGTTAATTGATGTTAAAATCGGCTAAATAACAAACCATGAAAATGATAATAAAGTGTATAAAATTCTGCCTTTGAAGTGTTTGTAAAAATGCCTAAAAGATGGCTTTAAAACTGAAAAATTGGGTTAAAACGCGTATTTGTAAATTTCGGCAAGCTATGCGTTACATGTTATGAAAAGAGTTCTAAACGGGTTGTGATTGAACTCTATAGGAAAAGATACCGCGGCGTCAAGTGGACAAGCCAGAGGCGACTTGTGTTTGAAGGGCGTGCTTTAAAGGTATGTAACTTGTTATGTTACAATATGTAAACTGCGACAACTGTGTTCTGTAATCGATGTACAATGTAAAACAATTTTAATTATCAATAAAACAATGTGGTTTTGGTGTTATTATGTGTGTATTTGTGTTTGATGGTTTTACGATTTGATTCGATTCCGATTTCAAGCTTTAAATCGCTTTCTGGAAAGTTATACGCAAACTGGTGCGTAAACGCAGTCAGTTTAATGTGACAAACACTCCGGAATAGTGACATAGGCTTAACATACCTTAAATAACCTTCACATAACTTAGAAATAAGTTTTGGATGGTTTGGTGTGTCAAAAATAAGTTTGTTCGATCGCAGGGACTATTTGTGTCAAACTGCGAAACTATACCAATTTGTATGGTAACGAACATTCCGAAACATGATCATAAGTTAAACATACCTTAAATATCCTTTACATAGCTTAGAAATAGGCTTTGAGGGGTTCGGTATGCTAAAATAAACTTATTTGATCAATAGGGACTAAAAGCGTCAAAAAGTGCATAAGTTTGCATTTTCGCGCATATCTTATGTTCTGAATATATCCGGACATCCAAAAATTTATGTAATCATTAAAATATTTTATTTTAGTGATTGGCATGATAAAATTCCATTCGTCGCTTAATTTGGATCGTTTTTGCGTTCGTTACGATTTCCATCGTAAGTAACCGAATAACGCAAGCGTACGACCAAACGAACCGACATCCGAGATGTTTTTGAGCATATTTTAAGTTCCCTGTACTTTAACTTCATTTTAGAGCCTTGAGATGAGGTTAACGGGGCTTAAACGTGTCAAATATGCATCAAAACACAAGTTTTTTAGGTTCAGGGACCAAATGTGACAATCTGCCAAACTTGCTTAGGCGGCCCGTGTAAGATATTGTCTAGATCTACGCGGCCCGTGACAGACTGTCAGATCAGGAACATTGAATCTGGAATTGGGGCTTGATTTTGATGGTTTTAACAGCTGATTTGGGATACCATTTGCTGAATTTTGATGATTTAACATGTCCCCATGGTATTGAAAACCATTAGCCCACATGGATGGCCAAGATTGTTCCCTCTTTAGCAAGGAACGATCTTAACGGTTTACCGAAAACTATATATAGCCATGGCTTCACTCCATTTTCTGCACCCTTGATCATTTTAATGCTCTAAGTTGAAGCCTTTGCTTCATACCTGAGTGTTATAGATCAAGTTCTCCCAAGCTTGGACTCTTTGTAAGCTTCTTTCGTTCTTTTATTGCTTTTCGAGCGTAAAAGTCAAACATTGTTTGACTTTATGCTTTGACCAGTCTTTGGTCAACACAAAGTTCGTTTGAACTTTGCAACGTGAGCGTAATCACGATGGTTATAGTCCCTTTTGACTATACCTACTGATTACCACGTTGACTAGGCGTAGTGACGAGTCGTAGTGTCGGTCAAAATGCGCATTTATGCGTATTTTGCAACCAAACTACTCTTGGGTATCAAAACACTTTGTTTTGATATCAAAACCTGTTTTCTAACTTAGTTAAGCATGTTTTAACATGTTTAGCTCGTCACTTTTAGTTTAGTGCTTGTTTAGAGTCGTAAGTCAAGCGGTCTAAACCACCACTTAGACTTTCGAACTCGACCCGTTTGGTCGATCATTAGGATCCGACCAAGCATGTTTAGTGACCATAGTTATATAGGGAATAACCTTCCGAGGTTATACCTTATGGTCACATATTTTAAGTAGTTGTATGATAGGTAGTTTATATGCCTTAGGAAAATGACCAAAATGCCCCTTTCATGCATAATTGGATTTTAAGCATATGTAACTTAAACTTTTCTCACTTAACTGATTATGCAACTTATTTTAACATGTTTAGGCATATAATACTTGTCATAGGACTAGTTAGACGTCTCGAACACGCGTTTACGTGAACGACGCGTTAAAGTAGCGTAAGCTACCTTAATGGGTCGTAACGTGTCAAAAGCACTTAGATTAGGTTCCGAACTAGAATGTAGGCTTTGTTAAACCATATCACATGAGTTCCAATACTCATTTGGTTTACGAGACCTCATTCTATCCGATCTTCCGATTTAGGTGTCGATTATTTGACTAGTGATCCGATTACTAGGTGCTACTTGAATTTCCTTGGTTTGCCTGAGCTTGTTGAGTTCTTTAGATCAAGGATATTTTCACTTCAATGTGAGTACATAGATCCCCTATTTTACTGTTTTCGATTCTCTTGGGGTGATTCATATGTATTAAAACGATTTCGATATTTTTCGATATTTCGATATATTAAACTAATAACGATTTTGATAATGTGAACAAACTTGTTGGACTTAGTTACATAACGAATAACATTCGTTAAATTTGGCCGAACCGACCAGTATTAGGTTATGGTACCATAGGATCTGACAAATCCCGTTATCAGACTACACCCATGGTTATGTGTGGGGGTTATGTAGGTAACGACCAAATCTGTGATTGTTAACTTACCCTTTGGTGGTTTGTTAATGCGAATTTCAAGATAGTCGAGTCACGAAGGTTTGGATGTTATTAGCGAGACGATCAAAAGTAGTTTCACAATTAAAACGATTTAAACGATTTGATACGAGTTAAATGATTTGAAACGATTTAAACGAGATAAACGATTTGAACAAACGATTGGTTTTGGGTTGTGATTAAGTAATGGGACTGGTGTAGCATGATAAAAGCATGGTAGATACGCCGCTGGTACATCTTATATATAAGTGCTTTTATCATATTATATTCCGTGTCATTATTTAGTTCACTTGGGAAACGATGTCACACAACGATGTTTTCGAAATGATATAAACCATACGAGTTTTGTAACGAGAAAAATTCACGATTTGGTTTACTTAAACAAATGTTTTGGGTTAAGAATCATGGCTGCGAGATTTTACAAACTATAACCAACTTGATTTAAGTTGGTTAATTATGTTGCAATACATTTTTCAAAACGAGGTTTGTACTTTTGAATCTTGTAGTCTAATGAGGTAATGCAACATATAAACAAGCCATGAATCTGACACTCTCATAAAAACTATGTGCTCGCCAGCATTTCTTTGCTGACTTTGTTTTTACATATGTTTCTGGTGGTGTTGCATGATGTTGATTGCTAGGATGCATGATTCACATAGGATCTGGATGAGGCCTTAGTGACCTAATAATAATGATAGACGGTATGTAACTTGTTTGTTTGGTTCAAAGACAATGTAAATTATCTAATAATTAAATAAAACAAAACTTTTGTATCCATGGTTGTGAAACGATGATTCTGTTGCAACACTCCCCGACGTTTCCGCCGCGATTTCGTTGTTTTGACGCGGTCGGGGTGTGATAGAAGAGTTGGTATCAGAGCCAATGGTTACAGGGAATTAGGTTATTAGTAATGATTTGACCTAGACTATAACTTTCTAGGACCCCAACGCGAGTACACTTGCGTTTAGATTTTAAAACAATATCGTCACCTATCCTTAGGTGATAACCACAACGAGGACACAATAACAAATCCGCTTCGAAAATTAATCATCTATTCTTGGATGATTGATTATAAGGTTTTGAACCCTTTGAGTTTTCAAAATCTCGTCAAAGTTTGGGTCTTATAATGTGAACACGTGCAAACTGGAAAGGTGAATGCATGTACCCTGAGTTTTCTGTCTAAGGCTAGAGTGTTTGTACAAATCCGCAGTATCGGACCAGTCACTTTTACCTGGAAACTCTTGGGGTGAGTGTTCACTTATAGGCGAGCATGTCTTCGGTGATACATTATTGTGACCCATTTACTTTGATTAGTCACTGCGTGTCGTTTGTTTGTTCGAGGTAATGAACGAATGATCGCTTTCCTTGTGTTTTGTTGATGTTTTCAATACCTCTTTTCTTTTTCCAATTTGTCACCTCACTCGTTTCTCATGTTTCCTTGTTCTTTTTAGACAATGCCTCCTCGACGTGATGCATAACCTTTAAACAACGAAGAAGTCGCAACCCTTGTCGCTCAGGAAATGGCTGCAGTGCTTCTGAACATAATAACCAAGATCCATCAATTATACAACAACAATAATAACACTAATGCTTAGTGTAGTTTCAAGAACTTCAATTCGGCTAAACCGTTGAAGTTTTCTGGGTCTCAAGGAGCAACCGCGCTCCTGCAATGGTTTGAAAGCTTTGAAAGCACATTCAGACATGTGCAATGTCTGAATGAGCGTAAGGTTGAGTTTGCATCCAGTGTGTTCGAGAAGCGTGCTCTTACATGGTGGAACGGTGTGATGCGTGATAGGGGTGCCGATGTGGCTATGGCACAAACATGGGAAGAGCTCCGAGCTCTCATGATGAGAGAGTTCTGTCCCCGTCACGAGATTCATGCTTTGGAACGAGAATTCGATGATTTGAAACAAGATGGGGGAGAACACCGTGCGTATATGGATCGTTATGAGGAGCTCAGTTTGTTGTGTCCTACTATGGTTACCCCGTTGGAGAAGGCAACAGAGAGGTATATCGATGGTTTACCTGATTCTGTGCAAGACATAGTGACTGGCAGTAATCCTACTATTGTTCATCAAGCGATCGAATTGGCTGCTACTCTGACCGAGTCTTAGGTCAGAAAAGGGAAACTGACCCGTAAGGGTGATAAGAAGAAGTCAGCCGATTCTGCACAAGAAAAGGGTAAAGGTAAGGGTAAGAAGCAGGGTGAGTCTTCTAAAAAGTCAAGGAATTTGAAGTTACTGCACAGAACCCCCAGAACCCACCAGCCTAACCTCCCGCGAAGAAGCAATATGCTGGTACCGCACCTCACTGTTTCGATGCAACGGTCATCATGTTGCCCAACAGGCCTGTAAATAGTGCACTACGTGTGGTAAACTTGGGCATCTGGACAACATTTGTCGTATGGGCCAGAATCAAGCTGCTCAGGTTCCTGCACAAGCTCAAGGGAATGCTGCAAGATTCCCACCTGGTTTGTGTTATAATTGCGGAGAAATGGGTCATTTCCGCAACAACTGCCCGAGGTTGGTAAACGCGAATGTGAATCCCGCTCGTGGACGAGCATTCAATTTGAATGCAAACGAGGCTCGAGCTGACAACGAGGTTGTTAACGGTACGTTTCTAGTTAACAATCAACTTGCATCTATTCTTTTCGATTCTGGTGCCGATAGGAGTTTTGTTTCGTTATCTTTTGAGCCTTTACTTGCGATACCTAGAACTAAACTGAGGAAACCCTTATCTGTCGAAGTTGCTACTGGTAAACCTCTTGTACTCGATTCTGTTCTTCGTGGTTGTCAATTGAACCTCGATAACCATCTTTTTCCTATTGACCTCACGCCGATGCAATTTGGGAGTTTTGATATTATCATGGGGATGGATTGGTTAACCAAGTTTCAAGCTGAGGTGATTTGTTTCGACAAGATCGTTCGTATTCCTCTTTCGTCTGGTGATGTCCTAGAGGTTTGTGGCGAGAAACCTTCAGTTGGTTTGAAACTCATGTCGTGTACGAAAGCCCGAAGTTATTTACGAAAAAGATATGTTGCTTTTATGGCACATGTCACCGAGGAGAAAGGAAAGAACATGAGTATTCAGGATATTCTGATTGTTCGGGATTATCCAGAGGTGTTTCCTGATGAACTGCCTGGTTTGCCTCCAATTCGTCAAGTCGAGTTTCATATTGTCCTTGTACCCAGTGCCAACCCGATTGCGAAAGCACCTTATCGTCTTGCACCGTCAGAGATGCAAGAACTATCGAAACATCTTCAAGAGTTATCTGATAAAGGATTCATCCGACCGAGTTATTCACCTTGGGGTGCTCCTGTCCTCTTTGTGAAAAAGAAAGATGGATCTTTTCGAATGTGTATCGATTATCGTGAGCTTAACAAGCTTACCATCAAGAATCGATATCCCCTACCTTGAATCGATGATCTCTTTGATCAACTGCATGGTGCTACATGTTTTTCCAAGATCGATCTGCGTTCTGGGTATCATCAGCTTCGTGTACTCGAAGAAGATATTCCCAAAACTGCTTTCTGCACGAGATATGGGCACTACAAGTTCACTGTCATGCCTTTTGGTTTGACGAATGCCCCAGCTATCTTCATGGACTTAATGAATAGGGTCTATAAACCTTATTTAGACAAGTTCATCATTGATTTCATCGAAGATATTCTTGTTTATTCGATGTCTCGAGCCGATCACGAGCAACACTTCGTTTGACTCTAGAACTCCTGAAGAAGGAACAACTTTTTGCTAAATTCTCCAAGTGTGAATTCTGGCTTAAAGAAGTTCAGTTTTTGGGTCATATAGTCAACAAGCAGGGTATTCATGTGGATCCATCCAAAATTGTTGCAATTAAGGATTGGAATACACCGACGACACCCACAGAGATTCGTACTTTTCTTGGTCTTGCTGGGTATTATCGTCATTTCATTTCGAATTTCTCTAAGATTGCGGTTCCACTCACTGCTTTGACTCAGAAGAATAAGCCTTTTTAGTGGGGACCCAAGCAAGAAGAAGCATTCCAAACGCTGAAACAGAAGCTGTGTGATGCTCCTGTTCTATCCTTGCCTGATGGAAACGATGATTTCGTTGTCTATTGTGATGCGTCCAACTTAGGTCTTAGTTGTGTTCTCATGCAACGAGGTAAAGTTATAGCATATGCATCTAGACAATTGAAAGTTCACGAGAAGAACTACACCACTCATGATCTTGAGCTAGGTGTTGTGGTTTTGGCACTCAAAATCTGGAGACACTATCTTTATGGCACGAAGTGTGTGGTTTTCACAGACCACAAAAGTATCCAGCACATTCTTAATCAGAAGGAGTTGAACATGAGGCAACGATGTTGGGTTGAACTCCTAAACGATTATGATTGCGAGATTCGCTACCATAATGGTAAGGTGAATGTCGTAGCCGATGCGCTTTGTCGAAAGGAGCGAGTCAAGCTTCATTCTGTTCGAACTCTATCTGATATTTAAACTTGTGTTCTTCAAGCTCAACAATTTTGTGTTTCACAAAATTTGATGGGTAAGGAATTACCACATCAACTTGAGCTTAGACTCGAAGTGAAGGACGATGGATTACTCTATTTCAAGGAACGTTTGTGGATTCCGAAACAAAACGATCTTCGCACTTTAGTGATGGACGAATCTCATAAGTCTCGATATTCTATCCATCCTGGTGCTGATAAAATGTACAAGGATCTTCGTACTCAGTACTGGTGGCCTGGTATGAAGAGGGATATTGTCTTGTGTGTATCGAAATGCCTAACTTGTCTCAAAGTCAAGGCTGAACATCAACGACCATCTGGTTTGCTTGTACAACCAGAGATACCGGTTTGGAAGTGGGAGAATATTGCGATGGATCTCATCACTAAATTACCACGTACATCTAAAGGTCACGATGCTATATGGGTTGTTATCGATCAATTAACGAAGTCAGCTCATTTTATTCCGATTCGCGAGGATCTATCTGCTGATAAACTTGCAAAGATTTATGTTGATGAGATTGTATCTCGACATGGTGTCCCTTTGGATATCATATCTGATCGTGATGCTCGATTTTCATCTCATTTTTGGAAGACCATGCAATCTGCTATGGGCACCCAACTAAATCTAAGCACTGCTTATCATCCCCAAACAGATGGACAATCTGAGAGGACGATTCAAACTTTGGAGGATATGCTTAGAGCATGCATGATAGACTTTGGTGGTAATGGAGATTCTCATCTGCCATTGATCGAGTTCTCTTACAACAATAGTTATCATGCTAGCATCAATATGGCACCATTCGAAGCTCTCTATAGTCGAAAATTTCGTTCACCTGTCTATTGGAATGAGATCGGTGAAGCTCAGCTTACTGGACCTGAGCTCATTCTGGAAACAACAGACAAAATCAAGAAAATTCACGATAATCTTGTGACAGGTAGAAGCCGTCAAAAGAGTTATGCGAATATCGACGCAAGCCCTTAGAATTTCAAGTCGGAGACCATGTCCTACTCAAGGTGTCACCTTGGAAGGGAGTGGTGAGATTTGGAAAGAAAGGAAAACTTGCACCTCGATATGTTGGACCATTTAAGATTGTTGAAAGAATTGGAAAGGTTGCCTATCCATTAGAGCTACCTCCAGAGCTTGGAAATATTCATCCGACTTTTCACGTGTCCAATTTGTGAAAGTGTTTAGCTGACCCTAATCATCACATTCCTCTCGACGAAATTCAAGTTGATGAAACGATGCACTTTTGTCGAGAAACCAGTGGAGATAATGGACCGTGCAGTCAAACAGTTGAAGAAAAACAGATTCATTGGTCAAGGTTTGCTGGGAATCCAAACGTGGCCCAGAGTTTACTTGGGAACGTGAGGACCAAATGAAGGCGAAATATCCGCAATTGTTCTCACAAGTTTCCTCTAGTTAAAATTTCGGGACGAAATTTCCTAAAGTAGGGTTGATTGTGACAACTGTGCTCTGTAATCGACGTACAATGTAAAACAATGTTAATTATCAATAAAACAATGTGGTTTTGGTGTTATTATGTGTGTATTTGTGTTTGATGATTTTACGATTTGATTCGATTCCGATTTCAAGCTTTAAATCGCTTTCTGGAAAGTTATACGCAAACTGGTGCGTAAATGCAGTCAGTTTAACGTGACAAACACTCCGGAATAGTTACATAGGCTTAACATACCTTAAATAACCTTCACATAACTTAGAAATAAGTTTTGGATGGTTTAGTGTGTCAAAGACAAGTTTGTTCGATCGCAAGGACTATTTGTGTCAAACTACGAAACTATACCGATTTGTATGGTAACGAACATTCTGGAACTTGATCAGAAGTTAAACATACCTTAAATATCCTTTACATAGCTTAGAAATAGGCTTTGAGGGGTTCGGTATGCTAAAATAAACTTATTTGATCAATAGGGACTAAAAGCGTCAAAAAGTGCATAAGTTTGCATTTTCACGCATATCATACGTTCTGAATATATCCGGACATCCAAAAATTTATGTAATCATTAAAATATTTTATTTTTGTGATTGGCATGATAAAATTCCATTCATCGCTTAATTTGGATCGTTTTTGCGTTCGTTACGATTTCCGTCGTAAGTAACCGAATAACGCGATCGTATGACCAAACGAACCGACATCTGAGATTTTTTTGAGCATATTATAAGTTTCCTATACTTTAACTTCATTTGAGAGCGTTGAGATGTGGTTAACGGGGCTTAAACGTGTCAAATATACATCAAAACACAAGTTTTTCAAGTTCAGGGACCAAATGTGACAACCTGCCAAACTTGCTTAGGCGGCCCAAGTAAGATATTGTCTGGGTCTACACGGCCCGCGACAGACTGTCAGATCAGAAACATTGAATCTGGAATTGGGGCTTGATTTTGATCGTTTTAACAGCTGATTTGGGATACCATCTGCTGAATTTTGATGGTTTAACATGTCCCCATGGTATTGAAAACCATTAGCCCACATGGATGGCCAAGATTGTTCCCTCTTTAGCAAGGAATGATCTTAACGGTTTACCGAAAACTATATATAGCCATGGCTTCACTCCATTTTCTGCACCCTTGATCATTTTAATGCTCTAAGTTGAAGCCTTTGCTTCATACCTGAGTGTTATAGATCAAGTTCTCCCTAGCTTGGACCCTTTGTAAGCTTCTTTCGTTCTTTTATTGCTTTTCGAGCGTGAAAGTCAAACAGTGTTTAACTTTCTGCTTTGACCAGGTAAGAGTGACTGGTCCGATACTGCGGATTTGTACGAACACTCTAGCCTTCGACAGAAAACTCAGGGTACAGGCATTCACTCTTCCAGTTTGCACATGTTCACATTATATGACCCAAACTTTGACGAGATTTTTGAAAATTCAAAGGGGTTCAAAACCATATAACAGAGGGTTCAAAACCTTACAATAGAGGGTTAAAAACCTAGTAATCCATCATCCTAGAACAGATGATTAGTTTTCAAAGCGGTTTTGAAATTTATGTTCTTGTTGTGGTTGTCGCCTAAGGATAGGTGGCAGTATTGTTTTATGACTAAACGTAAGTAAACTCACGTTAGGGTCCTAGAAAGGTTATAGACTAGGTCAAAGCATTACTAATAACCTAATTCCCTATAACCATGAGCTCTGATACCAACTTTTCTGTCACACCCCGACCACGTAGAACAACCAAACGTGGCGGAAAACGTCGGGGAGTGTAGTAACAGAATCATTGTTTCATAACACATGGAAATTGAAATATTGTTTTATTGATTAAAGTAGTTACAATGTCCTGACAATCAAAGAAACATAACATAAATAACTAGTCTTGCATCTTTTATTGTCGCTAAGGCCCAAGTCCGCCTAAGTGTATCTTGACAAATCCTATGCATCATATCCTGAAACACATGTGAAAATAGGTACGTCAGCATAAAAATGCCTGTGAGATACATAGGTTTATGAAAATAGGATTCATGACTTATTTTAAGAAAATGTTTAGTCATGAACCTTGTAATTTGATTTGTCTTGTAAATCTTTTGAAAAACGATAAGATCAGATGATATGTATAAATAAGAGAATAAGGTATGGTTAAATGAATAACCATATAAAAATGAGTTGTATAATTTAAGTTGTTTGTAAAACAATGTATTGTGAAAAGTATGTTATTTGTATAAAATGTTATATGTCCAAATTGAAATGATTCAAATAACGCTACGATATGTAATACCATACAATCAGTTATATATAGGAAGTACCAGCGGCGTATCCACCATGCTTGTATCATATTACACACGCCTCGTTACTTAAATCACTTACTCAAACCAAACCAACAATGTAAGATGTCTATGTTTAAGCGAATTGCCAAACGTATTAAATAATATGTCAAAATGTTTATTGTCAAGATGTAAGTCATGTAATGTATAACCAATGTCAATAATGTTTATGTGTCAAATGTAAATCATGTAATGTGTAACCAATGTCAATAATGTTTATGTGTCGAATGTAAATCATGTAATGTGTAACCAATGTCAATAATGTTTATGTGTCAAATGTAAATCATGTAATGTGTAACCCAAAATGATATGTATGGCTAGTGAAAAGATATCAACTAAACCATATGCACAAAAACAAAGTATTGAAGTAAAACATGGTTTAAATCAAGGCTATGTTTTGTGGAAATGCATGCTATACTGATACAAATATCTATGCGGTATTGTGAGAATGCATACATCCAAGCCTTGAGACTGTGGCGATAAACCTTTAAACAAATTAAAGGATTATTTGTCCCACCCCTTTCTGTGGCGGAAGCACGAGGTGTGATCATGAAAGGTTCTCATTGCATACGAAAGGTAAACATACTATATGCTCATGAAAATAACTTCAAATACCATAGTTTGAAAACATAAGTTAGCGTTTACATCGCGAGTTAACATAAAACATTGTCTTAAAAGGGTTTACACTTTATTTAAAGACAAACATAAGCGACATCCACGAGCATGGGTAAGACCGCGCGCACATCCACTTCTAGTTACCTGAAATACATGTGAGTTTTGAAAAACGTCAACATAAAGTTGGTGTGAATTCATGAAGTTTTCGTTTTTAACGCTTGTATACTTTGTATAAAAATCATGGTATGTATTTGTTAAATCACGTATTCAAGTATAAATCAAGTATTTCCATATGTATCAAGTGTTAATGGGTTGCAAAGCCATTAACATGTGACACGACATAGGAAGTCACCAAACCATAGGCATTTTTCTATAGTCGATTCACGACTGAGACACAAAAACACTACTTGGTTCTAGTTGTCACCAAGAGTGGGGCTGCCCTAAACCCATTAGATCTAACCTTTTGTTCTGCGGTCTAAGTATGTACACGATTAATGGTGCTTATGGTACCCTATTCGTGACACGATTTCTCGTATCAATTCTTGGCACTACTTGTCGCCAAGAGCACTTCTCGTTTTAGTACATATCATACCATTTTGTAAATATTGATGTCACACCCCGACCACGTAGAACATACAAAACGTGGCGGAAACATCGGGGAGTGTTGTAACAGAATTAATGTTTCAAATCCATGGCAATTGAAGTTTCGTTTTATTAATTAAAAGTGTTACAATGTCTTAATAAACAAAGAAATACAACATAATTAACTAGTCTTGCATCTTTTATTGTCACTAAAGCCCAAGTCTGCCTATGTGTATCTTGATCATCTTATGCAACAGTTCCTGAAAAACACATGTGAAAATAGGTACGTCAGCATAAAAATGCCTGTGAGATACATAGGTTTTGTGAAAATAGGTTTCATGACTTATGTTTGAGAAAATGTTTAGTCATGAACCTTGTTATTTGCTTTGCTTTGTAAATCATTTGAAAATCGATAAGATCAGATGATAAGTATAAATAAATGTAAGGTTAAATGAATAATCAAGTAAAAATATGTTTTCATAAGATAAGATGTTTATAAATCAATGTCTTGTGAAAAGTATGTTATTTGTATAAAATGTTCTATGTCTCAAACTGAAATGATTCAAATAACGCTATGATATGTAATACCATACAAACACTTATATATAGGAAGTACCAGCGGCGTATCCACCATGCTTGTATCATATTACACACGCATCGTTACTTAATCACTTAATCAAACCAAACCAACCAATGTAAGAAGTCTATGTTTAAATAAATTGTCAAATGTATTGGGTAATATGTCAAAGTGTTCATGTCAAGATGTAAATCATATCAAAATGTCTATGTCAAATATCCATGTCAAATGTCTATGTCAAATATCCATGTCAAACGTCTATGTCAAGATGTCATGTATGGCAAGTGAAATGTCTCAACTAAACCATATGCACAAAAACAAAGTATTGAAGTAAATCTTGGTTTAAATCAAAGTTATGTTTTGTGGGAGATGCATGATCAAATGTCAATCATGTTAAAAAGTCTATGCCGAAATGTCTATGTCAAATGTCTATGTCAAAATGTCATGTAAAACGATGTACTAAGTAATGCACACAATTGGGCACACCTAGCATAAGATGTAATGAAATCATGTACTATAATGTACTAACGAACATAGCAGTATATGATGTTAAAACAGGAAAGCATGAAAGTAACAAGTAGGCACATGTGTTCCACCCCAAAACAGTTTGGAAAACAGTAAAAGAGGGGTCTATGTACTCACCTGAGATTGCTCAGTAGTTCTGGAGTGACAATTAAACAATGCTAGAGATCGCGGATATCAAACGGCACCTAGTATAGGTAACTATGTTAATAGACCGGACCTATCTCGGAAGACTGGGTAGCATTAGGGTTTGTAAACCAAATGAGTGTAGGAACTCACGTGATATGGTTTAACAAAGCCTACATACTAAATGAAACTTAACCTAAGTGTCTACGACCCATTACGACCCGTTTAGGTAGCTTATGCTACTTTAACGCGTCGTTCGCGTGAAACGCGTTCGGACCGCCTAACTAGTCCTACGACAAGTGTTATATGCCTAAACATGTTACATAATCAGTTATGTGACAAAAGTTTAGGTTACATATGCTTAATTACCAATTATACATGAAAAGGGTATTCTGGTAATTTACCTAAGGCATATAAACTACCTATCATACAACTACTTAAACGATGCGACCATAGGGTATAACCTCGGAAGGTTATGCCCTATACTAGGGTCACCTAATGTATTTGGTCGGATCCTAATGATCGACCAAACTGGGTCGGGTTCGAGGTATAAGCGATTTATCAGATCGCTTACCCTACGACCCTAAACAACGTGGTAATCAGTGGGCATAGTCCCAAGGGACTATGACCAACGTGATTACACTCACGTTGCGAAGTTCAAACGAACTTCGCATTGACCATTACTGGTCAACGCTGAAAGTCAAACAAAGTTTGACTTTCTGACTCGAAAAGCAGTAAAATAAGGAAAAGAACGAAAGAATACTTACGAAGGGTCCCCGAATGCTAATCCCGATTCAAGAATCTCAGGTATGAAACAATGGTTTCAACTTAGAGGTTCTCAAATCAGAATTCTAGTGATTTTAGCAATGGGGGGTATGGGGTATTTATAGGAATACCTGAACCGTTAAGATCGTTTCATGGAAAACGTGCCTTAATCCCATCCGTACATGTGTTGCAAAGTTATGGTGTTTAGGTGCTTAAATTCCATCCATACATGTGTTGCAAAGTTATGGTGTCTAAATTCCATCCTTATCCGCTGACTAAGCATGTTAGAATGTGTGGTTGTGAATTAAACAACGGCTAATACATCGAATTTGGTCCCGAAAGCGAAAAACTTGTGACAACCCTCAAATTTACATGTATTCCGTACAATTTATTAATAATAATTAATGTTCTTGACGACTGTGCGGAATCACTTAACTGCTTTCTGATATCTGTGTTATGCTTACACGTACTTGTTAATATACAAATAGTGTACAGAAAGGTCACTAAATAGTCCGTTATATTTTCCTAAGTGTTAGAAAGTAAAAACGTTACAAAATATATAAATAGGACGCTTTACGGATTAATTAAGCACTTTAACGGAACAACACCGAACCGAACAATCGGACTTTACTCGGAACACTAAAATAATGCTAGAAGCATTATTCCAACTTTTCTGAGCTAGTTAGGGTCCCCGAACACCCTAACACCCGCTACAATACATAACACTCTAGTAACTAGTTTAAACCCCTAACTATCTAAACTAAACACTAACTAGTTAGTTAAAATCAAACCATACCCCTTAACCCCCCAACCGATCGGTTTCCTCCATGGGGACACACCCTTACACTTTTGATTATTTTAATCAAGATTGTCCCATATCTAGTGAGCATATGATCTAATGGTTAATGGTGAGAAATGGACTATAAGAATACTCCATGGATAAGCTTTCATTCACCAAACACTTCAACAAAATTTTGCTCTCCTCCTCCCTCCTAGAAGCTCACGGCCACCACCCCCTTACCACACTACCACCGTCATCCACCATTGTTCAACCATTTATTACATACGCAAAGGTGAAAGGCGACATACAAGGAGACCCGGTGCTTACGGAATCTCAAGGACCTCTCTACATCGCTTTTATCCACTTCATTTTCGCTTTGATTCTTCCCTAGCCTCGAGCTAGTAGTAAGTGACTCTAAACATCTACTTGATCTATTCTAAAGTGGTTAATAAGAGTTTCGTCGGTTAAAAATCACTAACATATAAAATCACCAACTAAAAGTCTACTAAAGTGATGAACAAGGTGGTTAAATGATGAATGTTAGTATAAATCATGTAGATCTTGTGTGATTATGATGATTGGCTGATTATCTGATGTTGTGCTGAATAATATTAGTATGTGATGTTGTTGTGGTCACTAAACTTGTTAACGGAATCGATCGAACACGATTTAGAAGGTTAAACACTAAAAACAGCAATCTGTCCAACTTTTACAGCCCACTTCTGTTGGCTGTAAACAGGTCTTAACCTCAACGAAAAATCGATATTTTGAATCTAAAATATGTTATTATGAAATACGGTTCTAATGGCACCGGAATCGTAATTTTTGGACTCCGTTTACTATTTTTAAAGTGTTAATTTGTAACAGCTACTTAAGCTGAATTTTGACAGCAATAAATGAGTGTCGTACTTTCAGTCATAACCTGAGTTTTGTGATGAATCGGACCATGAAAATCTTACTGTAGATGATAACTGAAGTATTTGTAATTACCCCACTGGAATTTCGCAAATCGGACTTACGAAGAATTTTTAATAAATTGTTTCGTGGACTGTGGTCAGAAATACATAAATCTGAGTTCAGTCCCGAATATGAATTTTTATAAAATATTGGTGATGGACCGGACCCCGATATTTTTGCACAATAAAATATGGAATGTTTGTGACATTCTATAAAAATTTGGGAATTTTTGGAATAATCTAACTATTTTATTTAAATGTCCGAAAACAGCCGGTTTTGAGTATTAATGCCGAATTGACATAAGTTGTGACTTGCGTGTCTAAATGTCGAGTATGCTATCTGTGAATGATTTAACATGTTATATATGTTATGTGCATTATCGTATGTTTGATTTTGAGTGGGGAATGGACGGGAAACTTAGATGGGCATAAACCGTTACAGTGATGCATGTTATGTGATAGATACGTGTAGGAACTTTGTGTTCTATTGGAAAGCCACTAAATGACTAACTGGTAAATCATACTAGGACGTGATTGACCGACCTTGACTGTTAGCTATATTGAGAATCTAACCGAGCAAACCGAGGTGAGTTCACACCCTTACTAAGGCATGGGATTCCCGGTGGTTGGGAATGGGATTGAATAACTACTCGTACTATCACTCTATTTATATTACCAACACTACTAGACTACCTACTACTGTCCTCGGATTGAGAAGGGCACGTATGTAAAACCTACGTACACTCACTACTGTCCTCAGATGAGAAGGGCACGTACGTAAAACCTACGTACACTCACACTCACTACTGTCCTCGGATGAGAAGGGCACGTACGTAAAACCTACGTACACTCATACTTAACACCGTCCTCGGATTGGGAAGGACTCTTATGGATACGCCTAGTCTAGTAACATACATAATGGGAAGCCCCCACTAAATATCGTAAAGGTTTGGGAATCAAGAATAATGGGTAATACTTGGTTATGAAACGAACTTCCGATTCCTGATACGAACTCATTAACTAAACAACCAAACGTGAACTCACTCAACTTTGTTGTTGACTAGTTGTTACATGCCTTACAGGTCGCTAAATGCTTGGAGCTTGCACGGGGAAGGAGTCGTTGTGGAACATGGCTCGTTATACCCCATACTTAATAATTGAACTTTATAATCCTATGGAACTTATGTTTGAGACTTTAAACTTATGAACTGTGAACTTATGTTTTGAACTCACGTTTATGCTTCCGCTGTTTAAACCAAACAAGGTTAACTAGCTTTGGTCACCAATCGTATTATGTTTGGTTTTATTTACTTAATTGAATTGTTCAATATGATTGGTGGCTCGATCCTGGTCATGTCACGCCTCCAAGCGGTGATACTCCGCATGGTGGATTTTGGGGGTGTGACAGATTGGTATTAGAGCCATTGGTTATAGAGAACTTGGTTTTAATAAGGGAAAAGTTTTCATTAAAACCAGACTATAACCTGTACAGTGCTCAACGATCCACAACGACGCTTCGCTCCACGTGCAAGACTCGACACCATAAGTGGTATGGTTATGTTATATTGTCGGTTAGATAGTTCTCACTGTGCATTAGATAACGTGATAATTGCTATTTGAACCTTGTGTGCTTACTCTCTAATGTCGTCCCACACACTTACACACTTTCGCGACACTTTCCTCACTTACGTTGCTTCATTATGAAGATCATGAGCGGACGCGAAGGACGTATCAACCTCACTCAAGCCCAGTTGACGGCTTTGATCAACGAACGAGTTGCGGAGGCACTCGCAGCTAACCCTACAGGAGGTATAACCTGCCATACCAACTCACCATAGGACATTTAGATCCTACCTTCTCAAACCAACCCTCGTGCTTAATCTTGTCTTCTATTCTCGTGCAACAGGTCAACATGCTCAACCTCCTGTGTGCACGTTCAAGACGTTCATGGACTGTCGACCTACCACTTTCAGTGGCACCGAAGGAGCAGTGGGCCTTCTTCACTGGTTTGAAAAGCTTGAGACAGTTTTCGAGATGTGCGAATGCCCCGAAGACCGTAGGGTGAAATATGCTACCGGAACACTTGAAGGAGCTGCGTTAACCTGGTGGAAGGCACAAGTTCAACTACTAGGACTGGCAGTTGCTAATGCCACATCCTGGAATGGTTTCAAAGAGCTGATCAAGGAGGAGTACTGTAGTCGGGATGACATCCATAAGCTAGAGGTGGAATTTTACAATCTGAAGATGACGGGATCTGAGATCGAGGCGTATACTAAGAGGTCAAACGAGCTGGCCATCTTGTGTCCAACCATGGTGAACCCTCCCTTCAAACGAATTGAGCTCTATCTCAAGGGCCTTGTACCAGAGATTCAAAGTCATGTGACTTCAGCCAACTTGGGTACCATCCAGCAAGTCGTCAAATTGGCTCATCGTCTCACCGACCAGGCAGTGGAACAAAACAGACTACCCAAGCGTATTGGTGCTGCTACTTCTGATGCACCTACCGACAACAAGCGAAAATGGGATGGGAATTCCGGCAAAGGCTCTACCTCTGTTCAGTCTCAGTCTCAGCAACGAAGGACTGAGGACCATAGGAGCCCTGGTCAGCACTTTTCTGGTAGTCAAGGGCAGGGTGGATATCGAGGAAACCACCCAAAGTGCAACAAATGCAACAGACACCACAGTGGTCAGTGCAACAAGGGACACTGTCAGAGGTGTCTCAAGATGGGTCATGAAGCCAAGGATTGCAGGAGCCCACGGCCTACGAATCAGAATCGTCAGCAGCAACAGCAAGCACCGCAGAATCAGCAACAGCAACAGGGCAACAAGGGATGCTTTCAGTGTGGTGCTGAAGATCACTTCAAGAGACACTGCCCGCAGTTAAATCAGAATCAGAATCACAACCAAGGAAACGGGAACAATAATGGGGGCAACAATGGAAGAAACAATGATGGCAACGGTGCCAGGGGTCGTGTGTTCGTGATTGGTCAAGGAGAAGCAAGGAACGATCCCAACGTTGTGATGGGTAAGTTTCTTCTTGACGACTTCTTCGTTACTGTTTTATTCGATTCGGGTGCCGATACTAGTTATGTGTCCGTCAAAGTTAGCCAAATTCTTAAGCGCACCCCAACACTCCTGAACACCAAACACACGGTAGAACTAGCTAACGGTAAAAGTCTTGAAGCCACACACATAGTTAAAGGTTGTAACCTCGTCTTAGCTGGTCAGACTTTCCCTATCGATCTTGTTCCTATCACACTTGGTAGTTTCGACGTCGTTATTGGGATGGATTGGTTATCTCATCATCAAGCGGAGATTGTTTGCAAGGAGAAAATCATCCGCATTCCTCGTTCTGATAAAGAACCCCTCGTGATTCGTGGCGACAAGAGTGGTGCTGTCGAAGGCATCATCTCTTTCCTTAAGGCCCAGAAGTGTTTGCGAAAGGGCCACACTGCCATTTTAGCACTCGTTACTGACACATCCACGGAAGAGAAGAGAATTGAAGACATCCCTATTGTGCGCGAATTTCCCGAGGTATTTCCTGAGGAATTACCTGGTCTTCCTCCTCATCGCCAAGTTGAGTTTCAAATCGAGCTAGCTCCTGGAGCAGCGCCAGTAGCTCGAGCACCATATCGTCTAGCCCCATCAGAACTCGAAGAACTGTCCACACAACTACAAGAACTCTTGGAAAAGGGTTTTATACGTCCTAGCTCTTCACCCTGGGGAGCTCCAGTCTTGTTCGTGAAGAAGAAAGACGGTACCTTCAGGATGTGTATTGACTATCGCGAACTTAACAAGGTGACTGTGAAGAATCGTTATCCTCTTCCACGTATTGACGACTTGTTTGACCAGTTGCAAGGGTCGAGCTATTACTCCAAGATTGATTTGAGATCGGGATACCATCAGCTGAGAGTCCGAGATGAGGACGTCTCCAAAACAGCATTCAGAACTCGTTACGGCCATTACGAGTTTCTGGTTATGCCATTCGGGCTGACGAATGCACCGGCAGTCTTCATGGATCTCATGAACCGAGTGTGCAAGCCTTACCTGGATAAGTTCGTTATTGTGTTCATCGATGATATCCTGATCTATTCTAAGAGTCAGGAGGAACACGAGCAGCATCTACGACTTATGCTGGAACTTCTTCGAAAAGAACAGTTGTATGCCAAGTTTTCGAAATGTGATTTCTGGCTTCGCGAAGTCCACTTTCTAGGCCACGTGGTAAACAAGGATGGAATTCATGTGGATCCATCTAAGGTTGAATCGATCAAGAACTGGCCCGCACCCCGCACACCAATAGAAATCCGCCAATTCTTGGGTTTGGCCGGATATTACAGAAGGTTTATAAAAGATTTCTCCAAGATTGCGCAACCTCTCACTTCACTGACTCAGAAGGGCATCATCTATCGTTGGGGTGATGCACAGGAGTCCGCGTTTCAACATCTAAAGGATAGACTTTGTAGCGCGCCTATCCTCTCATTGCCAGAAGGCACCGATGATTTCGTGGTTTATTGCGACGCTTCCATCCAAGGACTTGGTTGCGTATTGATGCAACGTGACAAGGTCATTGCCTACGCATCGCGCCAACTTAAAGTTCACGAAAGAAACTACACTACTCACGATCTGGAGCTGGGAGCAGTTGTATTCGCGCTTAAGATATGGAGACATTACCTATACGGTACCAAGTGCACCATTTACACCGACCACAGGAGTCTCGAGCATATCTTCAAGCAAAAAGAGTTAAACATGCGACAACGCCGATGGGTCGAACTCTTGAATGATTACGAATGCGCTATCAAGTATCATCCGGGCAAAGCCAATGTTGTGGCTGACGCCCTCAGTCGAAAGGATACTTTACCTAAGCGTGTACGAGCATTACAGCTTACCATCCAGTCTAACCTTCCTGCTCAGATTCGAGATGCCCAGGTCGAAGCATTCAAAGCAGAGAACATCAGGGCTGAGTCCCTACGAGGATCGAGGCAGCGGCTAGAACAAAAGGAAGACGGCGCTTACTATGTAAACGGACGCATCTGGGTTCCATTTTATGGAAACTTACGCGAGCTTGTGATGGACGAAGCGCACAAGTCTCGTTATTCGGTACATCCTGGTTCGGATAAAATGTACCACGACCTCAAGACTACGTATTGGTGGCCTGGCATGAAAGCCCACATAGCAACCTACGTCAGTAAGTGCTTGACTTGTGCGAGAGTCAAGTCTGAATATCAGAAACCATCAGGCCTACTTCAACAGCCGGAGATCCCGAAATGGAAATGGGAGCAAATCTCCATGGATTTTGTTACTGGCCTGCCCAGATCTCAACGCGGAAACGATACCATTTGGGTGATCGTAGATCGACTAACCAAGTCTGCACATTTTCTGGCTATCAAGGAAACGGACAAGTTCTCTACTCTTGCAGACATTTACCTAAAGGAAGTAGTATCAAGGCACGGAGTGCCAATCTCTATTATATCTGATCGTGACGCACGTTTTACTTCTGAACTGTGGCAAGCAATGCACAAGTCCTTTGGCTCACGTTTAGATATGAGCACCGCTTATCACCCGCGGACGGATGGGCAATCTGAACGCACCATCCAAACCCTTGAAGACATGCTTAGGGCATGTGTAATCGATTTTGGTAATGGCTGGGAGAAGCACCTCCCGCTAGTGGAGTTCTCATATAACAACATCTACCACACCAGCATCCAAGCCGCTCCGTTTGAGGCATTGTACGGACGCAAATGCCGATCACCTCTCTGTTGGGCAGAAGTTGGTGACAGCCAAATCACTGGCCCAGAACATGTGGTAGATACCACCGAGAAAATTGCTCAGATACGACAGCGAATGGCGGCAGCTCGTGACCGTTAGAAAAGCTATGCTGATAAGGGAAGAAAACCACTCGAACTCCAGGTTGGGGATCGAGTGCTACCCAAAGTCTCACCTTGGAAAGGTGTAGTCCGCTTTGGCAAACGAGGCAAACTCAATCCGCGTTATGTCGGACCATTCGAAGTCATTGAGAAAATTGGCAAAGTCGCCTACAGGTTGAATCTACCTGAAGAACTCAGCGGAGTTCACAACGTATTCCACATGTCGAATCTGAAGAAGTGTCTGTCAGATGAGACCCTCATAGTTCCTCTCAAGGAACTCACAATCGACGACCAGGTGCGATTCGTCGAGGAACCAGTAGAGATTACGGATCGAGATGTTAATATCCTCAAGCATACCAGGATACCTCTCGTTCGAGTTCGTTGGAATGCTCGTCGTGGCCCAGAGTATACCTGGGAACGCGAAGACCAAATGAAACTCAAGTACCCCAGCTGTTTAAGAAAAACGCAACCACTACTGAGGCTGAAGCTACGGCAGAATTTCGGGACGAAATTCCAAATCAACGGGGGGATGATGTGACACCCCAGGAAAATAAGGAAACAACGCAACTTAACTAGCTTCCTCAGTAACCACACGCTAAATTTCGGGACGAAATTCTCTTAACAGGTGGAGAATGTGACAACCCTCAAATTTACATGTATTCCGTACAATTTATTAATAATAATTAATGTTCTTGACGACTGTGCGGAATCACTTAACTGCTTTCTGATATCTGTGTTATGCTTACACGTCCTTGTTAATATACTAATAGTGTATAGAAAGGTCACTAAATAGTCCGTTATATTTTCCTAAGTGTTAGAAAGTAAAAACGTTACAAAATATATAAATAGGACGCTTTACGGATTAATTAAGCACTTTAACGGAACAACACCGAACCGAACAATCGGACTTTACTCGGAACACTAAAATAATGCTAGAAGCATTATTCCAACTTTTCTGAGCTAGTTAGGGTCCCCGAACACCCTAACACCCGCTACAATACATAACACTCTAGTAACTAGTTTAAACCCCTAACTATCTAAACTAAACACTAACTAGTTAGTTAAAATCAAACCATACCCCTTAACCCCCCAACCGATCGGTTTCCTCCATGGGGACACACCCTTACACTTTTGATTATTTTAATCAAGATTGTCCCATATCTAGTGAGCATATGATCTGATGGTTAATGGTGAGAAATGGACTATAAGAATACTCCATGGATAAGCTTTCATTCACCAAACACTTCAACAAAATTTTGCTCTCCTCCTCCCTCCTAGAAGCTCACGGCCACCACCCCCTTACCACACTACCACCGTCATCCACCATTGTTCAACCATTTATTACATACGCAAAGGTGAAAGGCGACATACAAGGAGACCCGGTGCTTACGGAATCTCAAGGACCTCTCTACATCGCTTTTATCCACTTCATTTTCGCTTTGATTCTTCCCTAGCCTCGAGCTAGTAGTAAGTGACTCTAAACATCTTCTTGATCTATTCTAAAGTGGTTAATAAGAGTTTCGTCGGTTAAAAATCACTAACATATAAAATCACCAACTAAAAGTCTACTAAAGTGATGAACAAGGTGGTTAAAGGATGAATGTTAGTATAAATCATGTAGATCTTGTGTGATTATGATGATTGGCTGATTATCTGATGTTGTGCTGAATAATATTAGTATGTGATGTTGTTGTGGTCACTAAACTTGTTAACGGAATCGATCGAACACGATTTAGAAGGTTAAACACTAAAAACAGCAATCTGTCTAACTTTTACAGCCCACTTCTGTTGGCTGTAAACAGGTCTTAACCTCAACGAAAAATCGATATTTTGAATCTAAAATATGTTATTATGAAATACGGTTCTAATGGCACCGGAATCGTAATTTTTGGACTCCGTTTACTATTTTTAAAGTGTTAATTTGTAACAGCTACTTAAGCTGAATTTTGACAGCAATAAATGGGTGTCGTACTTTCAGTCATAACCTGAGTTTTGTGATGAATCGGACCATGAAAATCTTACTGTAGATGATAACTGAAGTATTTGTAATTACCCCACTGGAATTTCGCAAATCGGACTTACGAAGAATTTTTAATAAATTGTTTCGTGGACTGTGGTCAGAAATACATAAATCTGAGTTCAGTCCCGAATATGAATTTTTATAAAATATTGGTGATGGACCGGACCCCGATATTTTTACACAATAAAATATGGAATGTTTGTGACATTCTATAAAAATTTGGGAATTTTTGGAATAATCTAACTATTTTATTTAAATGTCCGAAAACAGCCGGTTTTGAGTATTAATGCCGAATTGACATAAGTTGTGACTTGCGTGTCTAAATGTCGAGTATGCTATCTGTGAATGATTTAACATGTTATATATGTTATGTGCATTATCGTATGTTTGATTTTGAGTGGGGAATGGACGGGAAACTTAGATGGGCATAAACCGTTACAGTGATGCATGTTATGTGATAGATACGTGTAGGAACTTTGTGTTCTATTGGAAAGCCACTAAATGACTAACTGGTAAATCATACTAGGACGTGATTGACCGACCTTGACTGTTAGCTATATTGAGAATCTAACCGAGCAAACCGAGGTGAGTTCACACCCTTACTAAGGCATGGGATTCCCGGTGGTTGGGAATGGGATTGAATAACTACTCGTACTATCACTCTATTTATATTACCAACACTACTAGACTACCTACTACTGTCCTCGGATTGAGAAGGGCACGTACGTAAAACCTACGTACACTCACTACTGTCCTCAGATGAGAAGGGCACGTACGTAAAACCTACGTACACTCACACTCACTACTGTCCTCGGATGAGAAGGGCACGTACGTAAAACCTACGTACACTCATACTTAACACCGTCCTCGGATTGGGAAGGACTCTTATGGATACGCCTAGTCTAGTAACATACATAATGGGAAGCCCCCACTAAATATCGTAAAGGTTTGGGAATCAAGAATAATGGGTAATACTTGGTTATGAAACGAACTTCCGATTCCTGATACGAACTCATTAACTAAACAACCAAACGTGAACTCACTCAACTTTGTTGTTGACTAGTTGTTACATGCCTTACAGGTCGCTAAATGCTTGGAGCTTGCACGGGGAAGGAGTCGTTGTGGAACATGGCTCGTTATACCCCATACTTAATAATTGAACTTTATAATCCTATGGAACTTATGTTTGAGACTTTAAACTTATGAACTGTGAACTTATGTTTTGAACTCACGTTTATGCTTCCGCTGTTTAAACCAAACAAGGTTAACTAGCTTTGGTCACCAATCGTATTATGTTTGGTTTTATTTACTTAATTGAATTGTTCAATATGATTGGTGGCTCGATCCTGGTCATGTCACGCCTCCAAGCGGTGATACTCCGCATGGTGGATTTTGGGGGTGTGACAAAACTGATGTTTCTGCATGTTTTATGCCCAGAGTAGGCAGTCGCGTAGCGCGACTGGTAAAGCCTATAGGGCTCGCGCTACGCTAGCATGCACCAGTTTCAGAAAAGTTTCAAAATTGACAGTTTTGGTCCCTGTGGTGTTTTAAGGCCTTTTTCGATGCGTTTGAACCCCGTTAACCTCATTTTAAGGCTCTAAAATGAAGTTAAAGTATAGGGAACTCAAAACATGCTCAAAAATATCTCGGATGATGGTTCGTTTGGTCGTACGAACGCGATGTTCGCTTAATTACGACGGAATGCGCACAAGCGCGAAAAACGATCCAAATGACGAAACGAATGGATTTTTCTTATGGCGAACACTAAAATATAATATAGTCATGCTTACATAAATTTTTGGATGTCCGGATGTATTCAGAACGTAAGTTATGCGCGAAAATGCAAACTTGTGCACTTTTTGACACTTTTAGTCCCTGAGTGACCCAAAAGTTTATTTTAGCATACCGAACCCCTCAAAGCCTATTTCTAAGCTATGTGAAGGATATTTATGGTATGTTTAACTTATGGTCATGTTCCGGAATGTCTGTTACAGTTCAAATTGGCATACTTTCGCAGTTTGTCAAGTTTAGTCCCTGTAAGCGATATAACTTTGATTTCACCACATCAAACCTTCCAAAACTTATATCTAAGTTATGTAAAGGTTATTTAAGGTATGTTAAACCTATTTCACTATTCCGGAGTGTTTGTTGCATTAAACTGGTTATATTTACGCATTAGTGCGCGTATAACCTTCCAGAAAGCGATTTAGAGTTTGAAATCGAACAAGAGTTGATATGTGCAAAAGATGCACATACCAAAGTATGAAATACAATATTTCATTGGTTTGGAATTTGTTTGATGGTTGAAATGACACAGGTGTTACAATTGAAGTATTTGTAACATGTATTTCACCCCCGAAGTTATAAAACTGAAAACAGTTAAGAGAAAAGGGGGAGCATGAACTCACAACTTTGCGTTCCTGTGCGTCGTAAACTTCACCGTATTTGCTTAATTAACGTCGTAACCTATACGCGTTTTCTTAACGTTAGTCACTAGAATTGCGTCGCACAAGTACAGTCACTCTCTTTTGTATATATTCTTGTGTTAAAAATATTCTATATTTTTAACTACGTATCTTACTTATATTATTTTCTCAAAAATAATTATAAGCTTTTTGTATTTTGCACTTTGCACCCGAATTATGTATCTTGTATATTGTATGTGTATTTTTATGTTTATACTCCTCATGAGTATTTAGTGTATTTTTAAGTCTAATTACACTAGCACGTATAACACATACTTTATACACTTAGCACAAAAGTTGGTGATAAAATAATATATATTTTTCTCTCAAAAATATACATACTTATATCCATTTTATTCTTGAAGAAATCCTCATTTCTTATCATCAAAAATTAGGGAAACCTTGGTAATACTTTTAAACACATTTTTAGGGAATAAGTTTCTCAAAAACTTATATTTTTCTAAGTGTCAAAATTTATAAAAATTTTGGCAGAGTTTCCCCTAAAAATGGAGGTTTCCCATGTTTTTCAAAACATGTGTTTATTTTCTTTTAAATCGTCAACAATTTCCTCATTCAACAATAAACAATATGCAACTAGTTAAAATAGATATAATCGCAAAAATACATGAACTTGTGGTTTTTCCAAAATAGGTAGTATCTTTCCATTATTTTTAGTGGATCTTTGTATAGATCAACTTCGTTTCTTGAAAGTCTCGTTTTTAAAGAAGTTACATCTTTACAACTTCCTGTCAACATTTACAAAAATAGTTATTTTGTCGAAACTTTGTGTTACACAAGTGTTTACACACTCGTGTGTTTGCTAAAATCATTCTTTTTCATGTAAGATTCGGCTTTAGAAAATATGATTTCTTGGACACTTGGTCCTTTGAAAGTACCGCTTGTAGATCCGTAGATCTACTAGTTTTGAACACCATTTCATAAGTAAAATCGATTTTACACAAGTTCAAGTTTGATGTGTGGTAGAGTTTCATCACCTAACCCTTGTTACACTTAAACAAGCTTTATGTCATAATCCATGATCATGACCAATCCGGGTTAAACGATGATCCGAGCTACCACAACATAGATCGGGCCTAAATAACCACACAAATCAAATACTACATGATTTACACAACATTCAAGCTTTTAACCACCATTACTAGCATTTTTAGTGGACTTTTATGTATCAACTTGTATGTTTACGAGTTTTAGCCGTTATATAACATTTTAACCACTTCAAAATAGTTCGAGAGTGTGATTCAAGCAACTTACTACTAGCTCGAGGCTAGGGAAGAATCTAGACGCAAAATGAGTGGATAAAAGCAATAGAGTGAGGTCCTTCGCCTTCCGATTGCACCAAGCTTCCTTGTACGTGATCCTTAACGCTTGTATGAACTTGGAATGTGAAGATCAAAGTTCGAAAAATTGTTGGATGGGTAGGGGTGTTCGGCCGTGAGTAGTAGAGAGGGAGAGAGTGTGTGTGAGGTTGAGTTGTGAGATGGAAATGTTATGTTGTGTTAAGACTAGAACTTATAGACAATTTTCATGAGCATTAACCATTGGATTAAGTGTCTACTAGATATTAGACATAGAAGATTAAGTAAATCTAGCAAGTACAAAGGGGTGTGCCCTTGGGGACGGTTTTGGTTAGGGGGGGGGGGTCTTATGGTTCAAATCCAACCATCTAGTTAGTTAATAGTTAGGTTAATCTAGGTTAGTTAAGTGATTAACCCGGTTAATAGTGTGTTCTGCCTTATTGCGGGTGTTAGGGTATTCAGGGACCCTAACTGGCTCAGAAAAAGATAAACAATCTTATTGGCAATATTTTTATGTTCCGGGTAAAGTCCGGTTGTTCGGTTACATACCGATTCGTTAAAGTGCTAAATTGCACCTTTTAGTGTTTAATAAGTATCTTTTCATAATACTATCGATTCCCAACACTTAGGGAAATATTTTGGATTATAAAACGACAATTCTGCAAAATATTCATGTGTCTAAATGCTGAATTATATAAATTCTGCACTTAAAGTGCGTTTCGGGTGCTTTTTAGTGCTTAATTTTGCTTTCGCATTGCATGTGTATTAAACCCTTGTATGTACTCTTGGGTTTTAATGCATTCTTATTGTCGGACCTACACCTAGGCTCCAATTTTATTGTCTGCCTGCTTTCTGCAGTTCTGTTGACACAGTGTGTCTTACCGGTGAGTTTACTAGTATTTTTGACGCAACGCTCTCGTTTATGCATAAAGCAATATTTTGTAGTATACAACGTGCATGAATTCACTTGTTTAGTAGGTAATCAGACATTGCTGACAATTAAGCACATAATTGCAGTCATTAAATAATGATTAAAGTGTACGGAAATTACCGGTTTGGTGCCAGTTGTCACAGTCTCCCCCCGTTAAAAGAATTTCGTCCCGAAATTCAGGCTGAACTAACTCTCGCTGGAGTCTTCTTGAATAGGTGGGGATACTTTTTCTTGAACTGGTCTTCACGTTCCCATGTGTACTCGGGTCCGTGCTTAGAGCTCCAACGTACTTTGACAAGTTTTACGCTGCTCCTCCTGGTCTTGTTGACTTTCCAGTCGGTAACCTCAACGGGTTTTTCTGTAAATCGGAGGGCTTCATCAATATGCACTTCATCCATCGGGATGATCACGCTTTCTTGTGTTGGACTCTTCTTCAGGTTGGATACATGAAACGTATCATGTACTCCATTAAGTTCTTCCGGTAACTCCAACTTGTATGCCACGGTACCAATTCTCTTCAATATTCTGAATGGTCCGATATATCGTGGATTCAGCTTTCCACGCTTTCCAAATCTGACTACGCCCTTCCATGGTGAGACTTTTAACAACACCTTGTCTCCCACCTTGAATTCTACTGATTTCCTTTTCAGATCGGCGTAGCTCTTTTGTCGATCTCAAGCCGCCTTAATGCGCTCTCGGATCTGCGCAATCTTGTCGGTTGTCTCTTGTACAAGTTCAGGACCAACCATACGTTTATCTCCGGTATCTGCCCAACATAAGGGCGATCGGCATTTGCGGCCATACAGAGCTTCGAACGGCGCGGCTTTTATGCTCGTATGATAGCTGTTATTGTAGGAAAACTCAACTAAAGGTAGATGAGTATCCCAGCTGCCGCCTAGATCCATGACACATGCGCGAAGCATATCTTCTAACGTTTGTATAGTCCGTTCGCTCTGGCCGTCTGTTTGTGGATGGAACGCCGTGCTTAGATCTAATTGAGATCCAAAGGCTTCCTGAAATGATTGCCAGATTCTCGAGACAAAGCGTCCATCTCTGTCTGAAATGATTGAGATAGGCACTCCATCACGTGCCACAATTTCCCTTAAGTATATCTCTGCAAGCTTTCCAGTGCTATCCTTCTCTCGGATTGGTAGGAAATGCGCAGACTTCGTCAATCGATCAACTATTACCCATATCATATCGTGCCCTCTCGGGGTCCTGGGTAATTTCGTTATGAAGTCCATCGAGATTTGTTCCCACTTCCACTCGGGAATCTCTGGTTGTTGTAGTAGGCCGGACGGTTTCTGATATTCTGCCTTAACCTTAGCACAGGTTGGGCATTTTCCAACATAGACAACAACGTCGCTCTTGAGTCTCGGCCACCAATAGTATTCTTTCAAATCTTGATACATTTTATCTGATCCTGGATGGATCGAGTATCTCGATTTATGCACTTCATTAAGGATGACTTCTCGTATGCCACCATAGAGTGGAACCCAAATACGCTTCTTGAAGTATAAGGCTCCCTCTTCGTTTGGCACCATGTATTTCAGCATACCCCGTAGGTATTCAGCTTTACGGTTCTCCCCTTTAAGAGCTTCTTGTTGTGCATCACGAATGCGTGCAGTGAGGTTCGTTTGAATCGTCATTTCCAATGCTCGAACCCTTAGGGTCTTAACCCTTTCTTTTCGGCTCAACGCGTCCGCTACAACGTTTGCCTTTCTAGGATGGTACTTAATCTCACAGTCATAATCGTTCAGCAGCTCAACCCAACGTCGCTGGCGCATATTCAATTCCTTCTGATCAAATATGTGTTGTAAGCTTTTGTGATCTGTGAAGATTGTACATCGAGTACCATATAAATAATGTCACCAAATCTTCAAGGCGAATACCACTGCACCCAGCTCCAGGTCATGAGTGGTATAATTTCTCTCGTGGACCTTCAGTTGTCTTGAAGCATAAGCGATGACTTTTTGGCGTTGCATGAGCACGCAACCCAAGCCTTGTCGTGAGGCGTCGCAGTATACCACGAAGTCTTCAGTGCCCTCGGGTAACGATAGTATCGGTGCATCGCAGAGCTTGTTCTTAAGTAGCTAAAAGGCTTCTTCTTGTTTGTGACCCCAATCGTATTTCTTGTCTTTCTGTGTAAGGGTTGTTAGCGGTTGAGCTATCTTTGAGAAATTCTCGATGAATCGCCGATAATAGCCCGCTAAGCCCAAAAATTGTCGAACTTCAGTTGGGGTCTTAGGAGCTTCCCAATTCTTTATTGCTTCTATCTTGGACGGGTCTACATGAATGCCCTTCTCATTCACAACGTGACCCAGAAATTGTACTTCGCGAATCCAGAATTCGCATTTCGAGAACTTTGCATAAAGTTTCTCTTTCTTCAGTAGTTCCAAGATGGTTCTGAGATGTTGCTCATGCTCTTCTTTCGTTCGCGAGTAAATCAGGATATCATCGATAAATACAATCACGAATTTATCGAGATATGGTTTGCATACGCGGTTCATTAGGTCCATAAAGACCACTGGTGCATTCGTCAGCCCAAACGACATCACAAGAAATTCGTAGTGCCCATAGCGTGTTCTGAATGCAGTCTTTGGCACGCTTTCATCTTGGATTCTCAGCTGATGGTATCCAGATCGAAGGTCGATCTTGGAATAGTAGCTTGATCCTTGCAGTTGATCAAACAAGTCATCAATCCTCGGTAGCGGATACCGATTCTTGATTTTGAGCTTGTTCAGTTCCCTGTAATCGATGCACATCCGCAGTGATCCATCCTTCTTCTTCACGAATAATACTGGAGCTCCCCAGGGTGAGAAGCTTGGCCTAATGAATCCTTTATCCAACAACTCCTGAAGCTGTGTAGATAATTCTTGCATTTCGGATGGCGCAAGTCGATATGGAGCCTTGGCTATAGGAGAGGCTCCTGGAACCAAGTCTATGTGGAATTCGACTTGTCGTTGCGGAGGTAGTCCTGGCAGATCTTCAGGGAACACATCAGGAAATTCCTTCACCACAGGAAAGTCTTCGAGTTTTGGCTCCACAGCCTTCTTATCTACAACGTGTGCTAGGAAAGCAACACATCCTTTCCTTAAGCACTTCTGTGCCTTCATACAACTGATGATTCGTAGAGGCGCGTTTTGTCTTTCTCCATGTACTATGAGAGTTTCATCATTCGCCAGAGGGATGCGAATGATTTTCTCATGACAAATGACTTCAGCTTTGTTCTTGGACAACCAGTCCATTCCGACCACTACATCGAAGCTACCTAATTGAATAGGTAAGAGGTCGATGCTAAATCTTCGTTCACCAAGTTCTAGCGTGCAGCCTCTAACAACTTCGCCCGATTCAACAAGTTTACCATTGGCTAGTTCTATGGAATAAGGAATTTCTAATCTACTAGATTCTATTCCAAGTATGCGTTTAAATTCCACAGACATGAAGCTATAATCAGCGCCAGTGTCGAATAATATGGATGCAAAGTGATTGTTAATGAGGAACGTACCGTTGACCACATTAGGGTCCTCGCGTGCGTCTCTTGCTCCAATCACAAATGCTCGAGCCTGAGCCTTGTTTCCTTCTGGGCAATCCTTCATGAAATGATCTTTGCTTCCACATCTGAAGCATCCTTGGTTTCGCCCATTCCCGTTACCAGCACCATTTCCATTTCCACCATTGTTCCTGTCATCAGCCCCATTACGATTTCCATTCCCGTTCCTCTTACTCCAGCAGTCTTCAGTGCGGTGACCCAACTTTCCACACTTGTCACACTTTGAGATGCGACAAGCTCCCTCGTGGTGGCGTTTACACCGATGGCATTTGGGCAAGGTGCCCAGGTATCCCCTTGCTGGTGCGTCGTTCATGGCTGCAAGAGGTTTCGCCTCTTGAGGCGGGTTAGGGTCACGCTTCTTGTTGGAACCTTTGTTGTTACGAGTTGCTTGATTCAACTTTGCATATTTCCTTTTCTTGTCGCCAGACGACTCAGCATGCGTCTCGGTATTTTCTGTTGGGTTCAGTGATAGCGTCTTCATTCGAACACACTTTTCAGTAAGGCTGACAGCCAGAGTTACAGCCTCGGTGATTGTTTGTGGTTTGGCCGACGTCACCATGCCACGAAACTCTGAGGCCATGTAGGGAAGCACTCTGGACAGATCGTGGAACCTTCGAGTATAACCATTAATGTCAGCACCCTCCATGGTCAAGTGCCAGAACTCCGTCTCCAGCCTTTGGAGTTCAGCACGAGAGCAGTACTTCTCTCTCATTCTTTCCTTCAGTTCCTCCCAAGTTAAGCCATAAGCGGCATCATCGCCCAAGGTTTGGACTTGCAGGTTCCACCAAGTCAGAGCTTCATTGACAAACAACCCAGTAGCAAAGGTGACTTGTTGATCCGCGGTACACTTGCTCATGCGGATAGTAGCTTCAGTCTTCTCCGTCCAGCGCACAAATGCTACTGCACCTCCTGTGCCATCATAGTTCATCGGCTTGCAGTCGAGGAACTGCTTGAAATTGCAGCCTGGAATTAACCCAACCAATTCACTTATGAGCAATCGAAGAAATAATGAAACAAGGACCGTTCATAAATTTCTTCATGCTTAGTAAATTGTTTTAAGGTTACCTTGAGCTGCATTGCCTCCAGACGAATCTCCATTCCCATTACGCCTAGCGTTGCTTGGTCCTCCACTGTCTTGAGTTCGATTCGCCTCGTACTGGGCGATAGCAGCGGAGATCCTTTCCTCCAGCAGAGCGTTCAGCTCTTCAGCAGTTCTTGGCAGTGGGGGAGGAGGAGGTTGATCATCATTGCGAGCATTCACAGCTTTCCTGGGTGCCATGTTCTGACAGAACATAAAACAACAGGGTTAGACATTTGTTTGATATCGTCCTACTAGACAGTAGTAGTATATATATTCACAGGAATATACCACATAAGTGACATCAAACAATTATTACTCTAGCAGAGTACTTTAGTAGGCTTGCACTGAGGGAATCTATACGTGACAAGACTTGCTGTGATTTTTGTGAACTGAATTTCCATAATTATGTATGCATCCATAATTACGTAACTCCTTGCACAGTCCGCACAGTTCGTTTCATCCTCGTATTTCTTCCTTCAGATGGGCCATTTCTTTCAGGTAAAGTCACGTATACTTGTGACATTCTACTTCTAGTATATGCTAATTATCACACATAATTGCAAGTAGCTTCTCAATTAAAGACAAGTGCTACTCATGTGCACCCTAAGTCTCGTAGTGTCTTTTCTAGACTCTTGTAGACAGTTTCAGGTAGTGGATGTCGCGGGACGTTTTATGCAATGAAAACTCTTTGAAAATTGTTTTCGTGAAAGGATCCTAGAGATTGTAGACTAGACTCGAGAAGGAATCCTGGTTCACTACAATCGCAGCTCTGATACCAATCTGTCACACCCCTTTCTGCGGCGGAAGCACGAGGTGTGATCATGAAAGGTTCTCATTGCATACGAAAGGTAAACATACTACATGCTCATGAAAATAACTTCAAATACCATAGTTTGAAAACATAAGTTAGCGTTTACATCGCGAGTTAACATAAAACATTGTCTTAAAAGGGTTTACACTTTATTTAAAGACAAACATAAGCGACATCCACGAGCATGGGTAAGACCGCGCGTACATCCACTTCTAGTTACCAGAAATACATGTGAGTTTTGAAAAACGTCAACATAAAGTTGGTGTGAATTCATGCAATTTTCGTTTTTAACGCTTGTATACTTTGTATAAAAATCATGGTATGTATTTGTTAAATCACGTATTCAAGTATAAATCAAGTATTTCCATATGTATCAAGTGTTAATGGGTTGCAAAGCCATTAACATGTGACACGACATAGGAAGTCACCAAACCATAGGCATTTTTCTATAGTCGATTCACGACTGAGACACAAAAACACTACTTGGTTCTAGTTGTCACCAAGAGTGGGGCTGCCCTGAACCCATTAGATCTAACCTTTTGTTCTGCGGTCTAAGTATGTACACGATTAATGGTGCTTATGGTACCCTATTCGTGACACGATTTCTCGTATCAATTCTTGGCACTAGTTGTCGCCAAGAGCACTTCTCGTTTTAGTACATATCATACCATTTTGTAAATATTGAAGTATTTGTCACATGTATTTCACCCCCGAAGTTATAAAACTGAAAACAGTTAAGAGAAAAGGGGGAGCATGAACTCACAACTTTGCGTTCCTGTGCGTCGTAAACTTCACCGGATTTGCTTAATTAACGTCGTAACCTATACGCGTTTTCTTAACGTTAGTCACTAGACTTGCGTCGCACAAGTACAGTCACTCTCTTTTGTATATATTCTTGTGTTAAAAATATTCTATATTTTTAACTACGTATCTTACTTATATTATTTTCTCAAAAATAATTATAAGCTTTTTGTATTTTGCACTTTGCACCCGAATTATGTATCTTGTATATTGTATGTGTATTTTTATGTTTATACTCCTCATGAGTATTTAGTGTATTTTTAAGTCTAATTACACTAGCACGTATAACACATACTTTATACACTTAGCACAAAAGTTGGTGATAAAATAATATATATTTTTCTCTCAAAAATATACATACTTATATCCATTTTATTCTTGAAGAAATCCTCATTTCTTATCATCAAAAATTAGGGAAACCTTGGTAATACTTTTAAACACATTTTTAGGGAATAAGTTTCTCAAAAACTTATATTTTTCTAAGTGTCAAAATTTATAAAAATTTTGGCAGAGTTTCCCCTAAAAATGGAGGTTTCCCATGTTTTTCAAAACATGTGTTTATTTTCTTTTAAATCGTCAACAATTTCCTCATTCAACAATAAACAATATGCAACTAGTTAAAATAGATATAATCGCAAAAATACATGAACTTGTGGTTTTTCCAAAATAGGTAGTATCTTTCCATTATTTTTAGTGGATCTTTGTATAGATCAACTTCGTTTCTTGAAAGTCTCGTTTTTAAAGAAGTTACATCTTTACAACTTCCTGTCAACATTTACAAAAATAGTTATTTTGTCGAAACTTTGTGTTACACAAGTGTTTACACACTCGTGTGTTTCCTAAAATCATTCTTTTTCATGTAAGATTCGGCTTTAGAAAATATGATTTCTTGGACACTTGGTCCTTTGAAAGTACCGCTTGTAGATCCGTAGATCTACTAGTTTTGAACACCATTTCATAAGTAAAATCGATTTTACACAAGTTCAAGTTTGATGTGTGGTAGAGTTTCATCACCTAACCCTTGTTACACTTAAACAAGCTTTATGTCATAATCCATGATCATGACCAATCCGGGTTAAACGATGATCCGAGCTACCACAACATAGATCGGGCCTAAATAACCACACAAATCAAATACTACATGATTTACACAACATTCAAGCTTTTAACCACCATTACTAGCATTTTTAGTGGACTTTTATGTATCAACTTGTATGTTTACGAGTTTTAGCCGTTATATAACATTTTAACCACTTCAAAATAGTTCGAGAGTGTGATTCAAGCAACTTACTACTAGCTCGAGGCTAGGGAAGAATCTAGACGCAAAATGAGTGGATAAAAGCAATAGAGTGAGGTCCTTCGCCTTCCGATTGCACCAAGCTTCCTTGTACGTGATCCTTAACGCTTGTATGAACTTGGAATGTGAAGATCAAAGTTCGAAAAATTGTTGGATGGGTAGGGGTGTTCGGCCGTGAGTAGTAGAGAGGGAGAGAGTGTGTGTGAGGTTGAGTTGTGAGATGGAAATGTTATGTTGTGTTAAGACTAGAACTTATAGACAATTTTCATGAGCATTAACCATTGGATTAAGTGTCTACTAGATATTAGACATAGAAGATTAAGTAAATCTAGCAAGTACAAAGGGGTGTGCCCTTGGGGACGGTTTTGGTTAGGGGGGGGGGGGGTCTTATGGTTCAAATCCAACCATCTAGTTAGTTAATAGTTAGGTTAATCTAGGTTAGTTAAGTGATTAACCCGGTTAATAGTGTGTTCTGCCTTATTGCGGGTGTTAGGGTATTCAGGGACCCTAACTGGCTCAGAAAAAGATAAACAATCTTATTGGCAATATTTTTATGTTCCGGGTAAAGTCCGGTTGTTCGGTTACATACCGATTCGTTAAAGTGCTAAATTGCACCTTTTAGTGTTTAATAAGTATCTTTTCATAATACTATCGATTCCCAACACTTAGGGAAATATTTTGGATTATAAAACGACAATTCTGCAAAATATTCATGTGTCTAAATGCTGAATTATATAAATTCTGCACTTAAAGTGCGTTTCGGGTGCTTTTTAGTGCTTAATTTTGCTTTCGCATTGCATGTGTATTAAACCCTTGTATGTACTCTTGGGTTTTAATGCATTCTTATTGTCGGACCTACACCTAGGCTCCAATTTTATTGTCTGCCTGCTTTCTGCAGTTCTGTTGACACAGTGTGTCTTACCGGTGAGTTTACTAGTATTTTTGACGCAACGCTCTCGTTTATGCATAAAGCAATATTTTGTAGTATACAACGTGCATGAATTCACTTGTTTAGTAGGTAATCAGACATTGCTGACAATTAAGCACATAATTGCAGTCATTAAATAATGATTAAAGTGTACGGAAATTACCGGTTTGGTGCCAGTTGTCACAGTCTCCCCCCGTTAAAAGAATTTCGTCCCGAAATTCAGGCTGAACTAACTCTCGCTGGAGTCTTCTTGAATAGGTGGGGATACTTTTTCTTGAACTGGTCTTCACGTTCCCATGTGTACTCGGGTCCGTGCTTAGAGCTCCAACGTACTTTGACAAGTTTTACGCTGCTCCTCCTGGTCTTGTTGACTTTCCAGTCGGTAACCTCAACGGGTTTTTCTGTAAATCGGAGGGCTTCATCAATATGCACTTCATCCATCGGGATGATCACGCTTTCTTGTGTTGGACTCTTCTTCAGGTTGGATACATGAAACGTATCATGTACTCCATTAAGTTCTTCCGGTAACTCCAACTTGTATGCCACGGTACCAATTCTCTTCAATATTCTGAATGGTCCGATATATCGTGGATTCAGCTTTCCACGCTTTCCAAATCTGACTACGCCCTTCCATGGTGAGACTTTTAACAACACCTTGTCTCCCACCTTGAATTCTACTAATTTCCTTTTCAGATCGGCGTAGCTCTTTTGTCGATCTCAAGCCGCCTTAATGCGCTCTCGGATCTGCGCAATCTTGTCGGTTGTCTCTTGTACAAGTTCAGGACCAACCATACGTTTATCTCCGGTATCTGCCCAACATAAGGGCGATCGGCATTTGCGGCCATACAGAGCTTCGAACGGCGCGGCTTTTATGCTCGTATGATAGCTGTTATTGTAGGAAAACTCAACTAAAGGTAGATGAGTATCCCAGCTGCCGCCTAGATCCATGACACATGCGCGAAGCATATCTTCTAACGTTTGTATAGTCCGTTCGCTCTGGCCGTCTGTTTGTGGATGGAACGCCGTGCTTAGATCTAATTGAGATCCAAAGGCTTCCTGAAATGATTGCCAGATTCTCGAGACAAAGCGTCCATCTCTGTCTGAAATGATTGAGATAGGCACTCCATCACGTGCCACAATTTCCCTTAAGTATATCTCTGCAAGCTTTCCAGTGCTATCCTTCTCTCGGATTGGTAGGAAATGCGCAGACTTCGTCAATCGATCAACTATTACCCATATCATATCGTGCCCTCTCGGGGTCCTGGGTAATTTCGTTATGAAGTCCATCGAGATTTGTTCCCACTTCCACTCGGGAATCTCTGGTTGTTGTAGTAGGCCGGACGGTTTCTGATATTCTGCCTTAACCTTAGCACAGGTTGGGCATTTTCCAACATAGACAACAACGTCGCTCTTGAGTCTCGGCCACCAATAGTATTCTTTCAAATCTTGATACATTTTATCTGATCCTGGATGGATCGAGTATCTCGATTTATGCACTTCATTAAGGATGACTTCTCGTATGCCACCATAGAGTGGAACCCAAATACGCTTCTTGAAGTATAAGGCTCCCTCTTCGTTTGGCACCATGTATTTCAGCATACCCCGTAGGTATTCAGCTTTACGGTTCTCCCCTTTAAGAGCTTCTTGTTGTGCATCACGAATGCGTGCAGTGAGGTTCGTTTGAATCGTCATTTCCAATGCTCGAACCCTTAGGGTCTTAACCCTTTCTTTTCGGCTCAACGCGTCCGCTACAACGTTTGCCTTTCTAGGATGGTACTTAATCTCACAGTCATAATCGTTCAGCAGCTCAACCCAACGTCGCTGGCGCATATTCAATTCCTTCTGATCAAATATGTGTTGTAAGCTTTTGTGATCTGTGAAGATTGTACATCGAGTACCATATAAATAATGTCACCAAATCTTCAAGGCGAATACCACTGCACCCAGCTCCAGGTCATGAGTGGTATAATTTCTCTCGTGGACCTTCAGTTGTCTTGAAGCATAAGCGATGACTTTTTGGCGTTGCATGAGCACGCAACCCAAGCCTTGTCGTGAGGCGTCGCAGTATACCACGAAGTCTTCAGTGCCCTCGGGTAACGATAGTATCGGTGCATCGCAGAGCTTGTTCTTAAGTAGCTAAAAGGCTTCTTCTTGTTTGTGACCCCAATCGTATTTCTTGTCTTTCTGTGTAAGGGTTGTTAGCGGTTGAGCTATCTTTGAGAAATTCTCGATGAATCGCCGATAATAGCCCGCTAAGCCCAAAAATTGTCGAACTTCAGTTGGGGTCTTGGGAGCTTCCCAATTCTTTATTGCTTCTATCTTGGACGGGTCTACATGAATGCCCTTCTCATTCACAACGTGACCCAGAAATTGTACTTCGCGAATCCAGAATTCGCATTTCGAGAACTTTGCATAAAGTTTCTCTTTCTTCAGTAGTTCCAAGATGGTTCTGAGATGTTGCTCATGCTCTTCTTTCGTTCGCGAGTAAATCAGGATATCATCGATAAATACAATCACGAATTTATCGAGATATGGTTTGCATACGCGGTTCATTAGGTCCATAAAGACCGCTGGTGCATTCGTCAGCCCAAACGACATCACAAGAAATTCGTAGTGCCCATAGCGTGTTCTGAATGCAGTCTTTGGCACGCTTTCATCTTGGATTCTCAGCTGATGGTATCCAGATCGAAGGTCGATCTTGGAATAGTAGCTTGATCCTTGCAGTTGATCAAACAAGTCATCAATCCTCGGTAGCGGATACCGATTCTTGATTTTGAGCTTGTTCAGTTCCCTGTAATCGATGCACATCCGCAGTGATCCATCCTTCTTCTTCACGAATAATACTGGAGCTCCCCAGGGTGAGAAGCTTGGCCTAATGAATCCTTTATCCAACAACTCCTGAAGCTGTGTAGATAATTCTTGCATTTCGGATGGCGCAAGTCGATATGGAGCCTTGGCTATAGGAGAGGCTCCTGGAACCAAGTCTATGTGGAATTCGACTTGTCGTTGCGGAGGTAGTCCTGGCAGATCTTCAGGGAACACATCAGGAAATTCCTTCACCACAGGAAAGTCTTCGAGTTTTGGCTCCACAGCCTTCTTATCTACAACGTGTGCTAGGAAAGCAACACATCCTTTCCTTAAGCACTTCTGTGCCTTCATACAACTGATGATTCGTAGAGGCGCGTTTTGTCTTTCTCCATGTACTATGAGAGTTTCATCATTCGCCAGAGGGATGCGAATGATTTTCTCATGACAAATGACTTCAGCTTTGTTCTTGGACAACCAGTCCATTCCGACCACTACATCGAAGCTACCTAATTGAATAGGTAAGAGGTCGATGCTAAATCTTCGTTCACCAAGTTCTAGCGTGCAGCCTCTAACAACTTCGCCCGATTCAACAAGTTTACCATTGGCTAGTTCTATGGAATAAGGAATTTCTAATCTACTAGATTCTATTCCAAGTATGCGTTTAAATTCCACAGACATGAAGCTATAATCAGCGCCAGTGTCGAATAATATGGATGCAAAGTGATTGTTAATGAGGAACGTACCGTTGACCACATTAGGGTCCTCGCGTGCGTCTCTTGCTCCAATCACAAATGCTCGAGCCTGAGCCTTGTTTCCTTCTGGGCAATCCTTCATGAAATGATCTTTGCTTCCACATCTGAAGCATCCTTGGTTTCGCCCATTCCCGTTACCAGCACCATTTCCATTTCCACCATTGTTCCTGTCATCAGCCCCATTACGATTTCCATTCCCGTTCCTCTTACTCCAGCAGTCTTCAGTGCGGTGACCCAACTTTCCACACTTGTCACACTTTGAGATGCGACAAGCTCCCTCGTGGTGGCGTTTACACCGATGGCATTTGGGCAAGGTGCCCAGGTATCCCCTTGCTGGTGCGTCGTTCATGGCTGCAAGAGGTTTCGCCTCTTGAGGCGGGTTAGGGTCACGCTTCTTGTTGGAACCTTTGTTGTTACGAGTTGCTTGATTCAACTTTGCATATTTCCTTTTCTTGTCGCCAGACGACTCAGCATGCGTCTCGGTATTTTCTGTTGGGTTCAGTGATAGCGTCTTCATTCGAACACACTTTTCAGTAAGGCTGACAGCCAGAGTTACAGCCTCGGTGATTGTTTGTGGTTTGGCCGACGTCACCATGCCACGAAACTCTGAGGCCATGTAGGGAAGCACTCTGGACAGATCGTGGAACCTTCGAGTATAACCATTAATGTCAGCACCCTCCATGGTCAAGTGCCAGAACTCCGTCTCCAGCCTTTGGAGTTCAGCACGAGAGCAGTACTTCTCTCTCATTCTTTCCTTCAGTTCCTCCCAAGTTAAGCCATAAGCGGCATCATCGCCCAAGGTTTGGACTTGCAGGTTCCACCAAGTCAGAGCTTCATTGACAAACAACCCAGTAGCAAAGGTGACTTGTTGATCCGCGGTACACTTGCTCATGCGGATAGTAGCTTCAGTCTTCTCCGTCCAGCGCACAAATGCTACTGCACCTCCTGTGCCATCATAGTTCATCGGCTTGCAGTCGAGGAACTGCTTGAAATTGCAGCCTGGAATTAACCCAACCAATTCACTTATGAGCAATCGAAGAAATAATGAAACAAGGACCGTTCATAAATTTCTTCATGCTTAGTAAATTGTTTTAAGGTTACCTTGAGCTGCATTGCCTCCAGACGAATCTCCATTCCCATTACGCCTAGCGTTGCTTGGTCCTCCACTGTCTTGAGTTCGATTCGCCTCGTACTGGGCGATAGCAGCGGAGATCCTTTCCTCCAGCAGAGCGTTCAGCTCTTCAGCAGTTCTTGGCAGTGGGGGAGGAGGAGGTTGATCATCATTGCGAGCATTCACAGCTTTCCTGGGTGCCATGTTCTGACAGAACATAAAACAACAGGGTTAGACATTTGTTTGATATCGTCCTACTAGACAGTAGTAGTATATATATTCACAGGTATATACCACATAAGTGACATCAAACAATTATTACTCTAGCAGAGTACTTTAGTAGGCTTGCACTGAGGGAATCTATACGTGACAAGACTTGCTGTGATTTTTGTGAACTGAATTTCCATAATTATGTATGCATCCATAATTACGTAACTCCTTGCACAGTCCGCACAGTTCGTTTCATCCTCGTATTTCTTCCTTCAGATGGGCCATTTCTTTCAGGTAAAGTCACGTATACTTGTGACATTCTACTTCTAGTATATGCTAATTATCACACATAATTGCAAGTAGCTTCTCAATTAAAGACAAGTGCTACTCATGTGCACCCTAAGTCTCGTAGTGTCTTTTCTAGACTCTTGTAGACAGTTTCAGGTAGTGGATGTCGCGGGACGTTTTATGCAATGAAAACTCTTTGAAAATTGTTTTCGTGAAAGGATCCTAGAGATTGTAGACTAGACTCGAGAAGGAATCCTGGTTCACTACAATCGCAGCTCTGATACCAATCTGTCACACCCCTTTCTGCGGCGGAAGCACGAGGTGTGATCATGAAAGGTTCTCATTGCATACGAAAGGTAAACATACTACATGCTCATGAAAATAACTTCAAATACCATAGTTTGAAAACATAAGTTAGCGTTTACATCGCGAGTTAACATAAAACATTGTCTTAAAAGGGTTTACACTTTATTTAAAGACAAACATAAGCGACATCCACGAGCATGGGTAAGACCGCGCGTACATCCACTTCTAGTTACCAGAAATACATGTGAGTTTTGAAAAACGTCAACATGTGAGTACAAAGGGGTGTGCCCTTGGGGACGGTTTTGGTTTTTAGGGGGGGGGGGTCTTATGGTTCAAATCCAACCATCTAGTTAGTTAATAGTTAGGTTAATCTAGGTTAGTTAAGTGATTAACCCGGTTAATAGTGTGTTCTGCCTTATTGCGGGTGTTAGGGTATTCAGGGACCCTAACTGGCTCAGAAAAAGACAAACAATGTTATCGGCAACATTTTTATGTTCCGGGTAAAGTCCGGTTGTTCGGTTACATACCGATTCGTTAAAGTGCTAAATTGCACCTTTTAGTGTTTAATAAGTATCTTTTCATAATACTATCGATTCCCAACACTTAGGGAAATATTCTGGATAATAAAACGACAATTCTGCAAAATATTCATGTGTCTAAATGCTGAATTATTGCTGAATTATATAAATTCTGCACTTAAAGTGCGTTTCGGGTGCTTTTTAGTGCTTAATTTTGCTTTCGCATTGCAAACTCGACCTTAGCTCATGACGAGGACAGAATTCCTTCATCATAAGAGCCCTAAGCTCAGCCCAAGTCTGTGCTAATGCAACCTCAGCATCGCAGTCTCTCATAACCCCGTTCCACCACGTAAGAGCCCTCTTCTGAAACACACTCGAAGAAAACTCGACCTTGCGATTTTTAGGACACTGAACGTGACGGAAAGTATTCTCAATGCTCTCGAACCATTGAAGAAGCCCAGTTGCTCCCTCAGAACCACTAAACTTGAGCGGTTTAGCCGAGTTAAAATTCTTGAAATTGCATGGAGCATGGTTGTTGTTGATGGCTTGAATCATTTGAGCATAAAGATTTGGGAAGGCAACAGCCATTTGCTGCGCGATGATTTCCGCCAGTTCGGCATTCGCCATCTGATTGTCGCGTCGAGGAGGCATTCTAAAAGAGGAAACATGAAAGGAAAAGAGTGAGAGAATTAGACGAAAAGAATGAGATGAAACAAATCTGATGAAAGCAAGGATATTGGTCATTTGTTTGTTACTACAAAGCAACAAACGACCCCGGTGATTAATCAAAGTAAATAGGTCAAAAAATAATGTATCGCGAAGACATGCTCGCCTATAAGTGGACACTCACCCCAAGAGTTCCCAGGTAAGAGTGACTGGTCCGATTATGTGGATTTGTACGAACACTCTAGCCTTAGACAGAAAACTCAGGGTACAGGCGCCCACCCTTCCAGTTTGCATGTGTTCACATTATTTAGACCAACTTTGACGGGATTTTGAAAACTTAAAGGGTTCAAAACCATATAATAAATCATCCTAGAACAGATGATTAGTTTTCAAAGCGGGATAGAAATTTATGTTCTTATTGTGGTTGTCACCTAAGAATAGGTGACGGTATTGTTTAAAAGCTAAACACAAGAAAACTTATGTTAGGGTCCTAGGAAGGTTATAGTCTAGGTCAAAGCATTACTAATAACCCAATTCCCTATAACCATCGGCTATGATACCAACTTTTCTGTCACACCCCGACCACGTAGAACAACTAGACGTGGCGGAAACGTCGGGGAGTGTTGTAACAGAATCATTGTTTCATAACCATGGAATAAATAAATTCTGTTTTATTGAATAAATGAACTCATTGTTTTAATACAATCAAATAATTACAACTATGATCTTCCAAGTTTTAAAGTTGCTAAGGCACGAGTCCATCCTAAATGTAGCATGTATCAACAATCATTGCAAAGCAGTACCTAAAACATGTGTAAAAATAGGTACGTCAGCATAAAAATGCCTGTGAGATACATAGGTTTTGTGAAAATAGGATTCATGACTTGTAAGTTTAAGAAAATGTTTAATAAAGTTTAGTCATGAACCTTGTAAATTGATTTGTTTTGTAAATCGTTTGAAAAACAATAAGATCAGATGATATGTATAAATAAATGTAAGGTTAAATGAATAACCATGTAAAATGAGTTTGTATAAGATAAGTTGCTTGTAAAACAATATTTTGATAAAAAGGCTTATAGTATATTTGAAAATATACTTTGGATTTTAAGAGAATCGAATGAGTAATATATTAAAGTATATTTCAGTTCCAATATCGTTAACCCAAGTGTACTAAATAACGCCACGGTATGTAATGCAATGAAAACACTTATATATAAGAAGTACCAGCGGCGTATCTACCATGTTTTCATCACATTACACCCGTCCAGTTATCTAAACACCACCAAAACCCAATCGATAGATAGATAGTACATTAAATATACCTTCGTTGTTTAAAATAATAGTTTTAAGTAGTATATTACGAGTATACTTCGGATTTATAAATAACATATTAAACTATTAATCACTTTGTGGTTATGGCTGGCCAAGATGCTGAAAAATCTAATGTATTTGTGACAAAGATTAAGAACATTGATGGGAAACCATTTGAGCCTAGACAAACTTCACTTATGCCGGCTAGGGTTGCTGAATTACCGAATAAGAAAGTTTGTTTTATGATGCCCCTAAATGATTCTGAGCATGTTATTGGCAATTCTGATTCTCCTAATCAGATTTATGCAAAGGTGTGTGACAAAAGAAAGGTAGCATTTGTGCTACCGTTGAAGGATGTTAGTCCTCCTCGAGTTCAAGTTCAAGATCAGATACAAGATGCTAATGTTCATGTCCAATCTTATGCGGATGTGGTCCTAAATGAACAGTTCGACCAGGGGGATATTAAGCGTGGTAGTGAGTTTATTCAGAAACAGAATGATGATAAATGTGCTAGGAAGCCCAATGTTGCGGCTGAACAGGTTCCTAAAGTCAAGTTTCGTTCTCTAAACTCAGAGGTCTCAATGGATGGAGTGGATGTAGTGCTTCCGATTGATTCTGTTCGCCAGGTTGAAAACAAGTTAGCAAACACTCTTTATGGTTATTTTCTGGGGGATAGAATTGCGTATCCAGTAGTTGAACACTTTGTGAGAACAAATTGGAAGAAACATGGTCTTCAGAAAACTATGATGAATTCGAATGGGTTCTTTTTCTTCAAGTTTGAAGACAGAAAGGGTATGGATGTCGTTCTTGAAGGGGGTCCCTGGATGATTCGTAACAAACCTATGTTTCTCAACATTTGGTCCCCTACAAACACTCTTAAAAAATAAGAAGTTAAAAAGATTGCAGTATGGGTTAAATTGCATGATGTCCCCCTAGTGGCATATTCTGATGATGGTTTAAGCATGCTGGCTTCAAAAATTGGGAATCCTGTGAGGCTTGATTCGTATACTATTGATATGTGTAATGAGGCTTGGGGAAGGAGCAGCTATGCTAGGGCTCTCATTGAAATATCGGCTGATCAGGATTTGAAAGAGACTCTTACCATGGCTATTCCTGAATTGGATGGGAGTAAATATGTTACTGAGACTATTAGGGTGGAGTATGAATGGGAACCCCCGAGATGTGCCCATTGCTGTGTTTTTGGGCATGTTTATGAGGAGTGTCCTAAGGGCGTTCGATCGACAGTGAAACCTCCTACCAACAATCAGAAAGTAGATGAGGATGGTTATATGGAAGTCAAGACAAAGAAGAATGTAAAGAAGAGTGGTTTTCAAGTTAACAATCAAAAGCCCAAGTTTGAATATAGACCTGTGGATAAGAAGAAAGTGACTAGCTCGTCCAAGGTTCAAACACATAATTCTTTTAGTGCTCTTGGGTTTGTTGGGGGGGACGGGGGTTCTTTCCAAGGGAGATCTAAAGGGGATCGTGAGCTAAATGCGGAGTCTGACGATGATGAGGTAGAGAATGTATATGATGAAACGAAGGAGCTTATGACATCGGGTACACATCCTACATCTTCCAGTACAGGGGCAAGCACCTCTCACATAAAGGTGTCCAATGGATAGCTGGTTTCTGGCTCATGCTAAGGGGCTGCCGGTTGGTAGCTATTTCATTTTTGATGACGGTGGTTGACGTCGTTTGTTTGTTTTTAGTTTGTCTACTAGTTAGTCATTATCATGATTGTAGTAGGCTAGATTGAGTTGTTAACTTGTTTTGTTTGGTTTTTTGTTTACATATACGGGGCATGTCCTGTATATGAACTAGTGGGGAACTCATCCTCACTACTTGTTCTTATTTGGCGGTTGTCTATAATAGAATCACCGGGGTAACCCTTTACCCAAAAAAAAAAAAAAAAAAACTATGTTTTGGTTTTATAAATAACATATCAAAATATGTTTTGGATGATTAACAAAATATATGTTGGTTTTGTACAATATCACACATGGGAGCATATCAAACTATACTTTTGGGAGTATAACTAAATATACAAAAATAATGTGATTTAAGAATTCATTCAGACCTAGTGCATCAAAATACACCTTTGAGCCAATAGGGATACAACAAAGGAAAACCCTATTTGGATGGAGACACAAATTGGTTTCAGACGGCACCTAATATAGGTACTATGTACTCACTTGAGATTGCTCAGAAGTCCTAAGATAACCACCAAGCAATGCTAGAGATCACGGAATCAAACGGCACCTAATATAGGTACTATGTTAATAAACCGGACCTATATCGGAGGATCAGATAGAATGAGGGTTCGTAAACCAAATGAGTATGGGAACTTAGGTAGTATGGTTTAACAAGGCCTACATACTAAATGAAACCTAGCCTAAGTGCTTACGACCCGTTTAGGTAGCTTATACTACTTTAACGCGTCGTTCACGTGAAACGCGTCCGGAACACCTAACTAGCCCTATGATAAGTAAAATATGCCTTAACATGTCTAATATTGTTGCCAAATCAGTTTAGATACCAAAAGTTATGTTACAAATGCTTAAAATGAATTTTGGCGTCAAAAGGGCATTTTGGTAATTTACCTAAGGCATATAAACTACCTATCATACAACTACTTAAACGAAGCGACCATAAGGTATAACCTCGGAAGGTTATTCCCTATATACTATGGTCACCTAATGTGCTTGGTCGGATCCTAATGATCGACCAAACGGGTCGGGTTCGAAAGTATAAGCGATTGTTTAGATCGCTTACCTTACGACCCTATATAAGCACTAAACTAAAAGTGACGAGCTAAGCATGTTAAAACATGCTTACCTAAGTTTAGAAAACAGGTTTGGTATCAAAACAAACGGTTTTGACACCTATGAGTAGTTTGGTTACAAATTACGCAAGAATGCGCATTTTGGCCGAAACTACGACTCGTCACTGAGCCTAGATAATGTGGTAATCAGTAAGTATAGTCACTAGGGACTATAACCATCGTGATCACGCTCACGTTATGAAGTTCAAATGAACTTCGCATCGACCATAAACTGGTCAATGCAGAAAGTCAAACATAGGCCGAAACTGGTCAAGTCAAATATAGTTCGACCATAAACTGGTCAATGCAAAAGTTTATTTTAGCACACCGAACCCCTCAAAGCCTATTTCTAAGCTATGTAAAGGATATTTATGGTATGTTTAACTTATGGTCATGCTCCGGAATGTCTGTTACAGTTCAAATTGGCATACTTTCGCAGTTTGTCAAATTTAGTCCCTGTAGGCAAATTAACTTGTTTTTGCCATACCAAAGCCTTCAAAACTTATTTCTAAGTTATGTAAAGGTTATTTAAGGTATGTTAAGTATATTTCACTATTCCGTAGTGTTCTTTGCATTAAACTGGTTATATTTATGCATCAGTGCGCGTATAACCTTCCAGAAAGCGATTTAGAGCCCGAAATCGAACAAGAATTGATATGTGCAAATGATACACATATTTGTACAAATCCCAAGTATGAAATACAATATTTCATTGGTTTGGTATTTGTTTGATGGTTGAAGTGACAATTCAGACATAGTTCGACTTTCGGACTAGAAAAGCGATAAAAGAACGAACACTTACAAAGGGTCCCCCGTTAGTAAATCTTGATCGAATAGCTCAGGTATGAAGTGATTGCTTCAACTTAGAGCTCTTTTGATCAGATTTGTTAGGAATGAGTGAAGTTGAGGTGCGTATTTATAGTAAATGGACAACCGTTAGGATCGTTTCTCGAATAACGTGATCGAATCTCATCCGTACACTTGTTGAAATGTTGTGGTATGTCATTTGCCCCCACCATCAGTGATTAACACGTGGTATTGGCCCTTGGAGTGTTTAAAGGCTGTTAATCAGCGGGCAAAATGATTTTCTGCATCTGACCCATGCTTACGGACCGTAACACTAATAATGTTGAGGTTCGTAAGGACCTTGCAGGTCTGAAACTTTCAAAAATGGCAGAACGGGCCCCTGTGCGCGTATCGTCGTGTTTTGGCACTTCTAACACCCGTCAAACCCAATTTCAAGCTCCACAATGATGTTAAAGTATAGGGAACTTAAAATGTGCTCAAAAATATCTCGGATGTCGGTTCGTTTGGCCGTACGATTGCGTTGTTCGCTTAATTACGACGGAATGCACATAAGCGCGAAAAACGATCCAAATTGCGCGACGAATGGATTTTTCTCAAGCCAAACACTAAAATAAAATATTTTAGTGCTTACATAAATTTTTGGATGTCCGGGTGTATTCAGATCGTAAGTTATGCGCGAAAGTGCAAACTTATACACTTTTTGACACTTTTAGTCCCTGAATGAGCCAAAAGTTTATTTTAGCACACCGAACGCCTCAAAGCCTATTTCTAAGCTATGTAAAGGATATTTATGGTATGTTTAACTTATGGTCATGTTCCGGAATGTCTGTTACAGTTCAAATTGGCATACGTTCGCAGTTTGTCAAATTTAGTCCCTGTAGGCAAATTAACTTGTTTTTGCCATACCAAAGCCTTCAAAACTTATTTCTAAGTTATGTAAAGGTTATTTAAGGTATGTTAAGTATATTTCACTATTTCAGAGTGTTCGTTGCATTAAACTGGTTATATTTACGCATCAGTGCGCGTATAACCTTCCAGAAAGCGATTTAGAGCCCGAAATCGAACAAGAATTGATATGTGCAAATGATACACATATTTGTACAAATCCCAAATATGAAATACAATATTTCATTGGTTTGGTATTTGTTTGATGGTTGAAGTGACACAGGTGTCACAACCTGCACTATCATGAGTATAACCACTATTTTATTCAATAAATAACATGGGTTACGTTAAAATTTGAATTCGTTTCGATTTGGGATGGTTCGGGTAATGTTTGATGCAAAACTATGCGGTAAAACGGTCAAAAATCGCCTTTTCGGAGGATTTTTATATAACTGTTTTAGATCAGTAAGTAAACTGATATTTTTGCTATAAAAATAAGTATTTTAACTTATATTAAGTTTACTTGGTGTTTGGTTAGTCATACGTGACTTCCGGCGCCCAAAAATGTTACCAAATCACTAAAATCAGTGTTTTTCGACATACACTATAATGGGTTGTTCATGGATAAATTTTATGTGTTACAATGTGCTATGTGTTTTACAATATGTGTATGATGATGTGTTAGTGTTGACAAGATTATGTGTATTACGCTAACCCATATATATAAATACACCAAAATAATAAAAAATAATAACTTTTCGAGAAATCTCAAAGTTATGTGAAAATTCTATGTATCGGAGAAACTCATGTATTTTTGTGAGTTTTGGTTATTAAATCATTCTCATTTAATTTAGGACGAATAAACAATTTGGGGGATTGTGTTAACATATAAAAAAGCACCCAAAGGTGAGTACATAGATCCCCTCTTTTACTGTTTTTGCTTGTTTTGGGGTGATTCATATGTATCAAAATGATTTCGATGTTTTAACGAAGGTTTCAAACCGAGTAAGATGGTTTATACTAAACTAATAATGATTTCGATAATGCGAACGAGCTTGTTGATTGTAGTTACAAAACGAATGACATTCATTAATTTTGGCCGAACCGACCAGTATTAGGTTATGGTACCATAGGATCCGACAAATCATTTTATCAGACTGCACCCATGGTTATCTGTGGGTTATGTGGGTAACGACTGAACCTGATGATTGTTAACTTACCCTTTGGTGGTTTGTTAATACGAGTTGAACGAGTTGAACGATGAACGAGTCACGAAGGTTTAAATGTTATTAGCGAGACAACCAAAAGTAGTTTTCACAATTAAAACGAGAACAATTTGGAACGAGAACGATATTAGTGTCACACCCTGGCTTTGCGGAAGCGTGGTTAATTTGGTGTGACTTCTTAATACCATAGCTTAATCATAACAAAGCTATATGAAATAAAAAGCATGCAAGATCATCCATTGAATTTAGTTTTGAAACATAAGTAACACAATCATTGTCTTAAGGCGTTAACTCATGCGATAGACACTACAACCTGATAACTTAAAGAGAAAAGTTGTTTGAAAAGACACAACACCAACATGAAATAAACGCAGTTTAAGGACTGTGACTCGTCCAGGAAAAAGCCACATCTCCTAAACTTGGATGACCTCATAACCCTTATGCAGCGGGAAAACGTAGCATACCATGCCAGATCCTTAATTACCAGAAATACATGTAAGTTGGAAAAATCAACAAAAATTGTTGAGCAAGTTCATGTGTAGTGAGCAAGTAAAACCTTTATAAGTATAAAATCCTGGTATGTAGCAAATAAGGAAAAAGAGATCACCAATGGTTTGCAAAGCCATTGATATGTGTGAAGTGCAAGTAGGAAGACTCAAACCTAGCAGATTTTGTGTTGGGTACAAAGTCACCCCGAGGTCCGTTTCTAGTTTGGCCTGGGGCTGGGCTCGCTACACCCAGATAGATCTACCGCTCCTGTCCCTCGGTCCTACCATGAGGACTAATGGCCTCATATTGCTCCTACCCACACACATGATCTAAGTAGTAAACCTCCTTACGCTAACCATACCATGTATAAAGTACTTGTAATCAAATTAACATGTATTTCACCCCCGTAGTTTAGAAAACTGAAAACAGTTAAGAGAAAAGGGGGACATGAACTCACCGTGGTGCGTCTCTACCAAGTATATCTCCTGATCAAGCAGCTGTGCGACGACCTACACGTGCTAAGTCTATTAGACGGACGGCCGTGCCTTGGCTTAAGGTTTAAGTTTTTGGGAAATAGTTAGACAACTATTTCGTGTTTATATTTTTGTAAATACTTGGTAATTATTCTCCTTCCCAAGGATGGGGGATTTAATACATGTGCGTTCGTATACTTCGAAATATATTATTAAGTCTCACTTAATATATTTTATTTCTTACTTCAAAATATAAATACTATTCTTGTAACAATTGTGCTTGTAATCACTATGAACAGTTCTGTTATCAATAAAACAATGTTATTTGATCCCAATGTTTGTTTTGTTATGTTATACATTTTTCATGTTTTGACTTTTGTTCAATTCCAAACTCTACATCACTTTCTGGAGAGTTATACGCAAACTAGTGCGTAAACGTACTCAGTTTAATGCGAGAAATACTCCGGAACATCAACATATACTCAACATACCTTAAATAACCTTTACATAACTTAGAAATAAGTTTTGAAGGCTTTGGTATGGCAAAAACAAGTTATTTCGCTTACAGGGACTAAATATGACAAACTGCGAAAGTATGTCAATTTGAACTGTAACGAACATTCCGGAACATGACCATAAGTTAAACACACCTTAAATATCCTTTACATAGCTTAGAAATAGGCTTTGAGGGGTTTGGTGTGCTAAAATAAACTTTTGGGACATTCAGGGACTAAAAGTGTCACAAAGTGCACAAGTTTGCATTTTCGCGCATAACTTACGTTCTGAATACATCTGGACATCCAAAAATTTATGTAAGCATGACTACATTATATTTTAGTGTTCGCCTTAAGAAAAATCCATTCGTTGCGTCATTTGGATCGTTTTTCGCGCTTATGCGCATTCCGTCGTAATTAAGCGAACATCGCGTTCGTACCCTATACTTTAACTACATTTTAGAGCCTTGAAATGAGGTTAACGGGGTTCAAACGCATCGAAAAAGGCCTTAAACACGTGCAGGGACCATTGCTGCCAATTTTCAAACTTTCTGATTCAGGGGAGGTGCTCGCGTAGCGCGACGCCTATGGGGCTACCTGTCGCGCTACGCGACTGACTATCTGGGCAGATTCAATGTTTCTAAACACAAGTTGCAACCAATTGATCCTTAACCACATGTTTTAAGTTGCTTAATCACTAAGATAAGGAGCATATGTGGTTCCATAACATTCCGACAAGTGTACGCACGAGATTCGATCACGTTATTCAAGAAACGATCCTAACGGTTACCCGAATACTATATATACCCCATGCCTTTCATTGTTTTAAGGCACTAGAATCTTATTAGTTGTGTTCTAAGTTGAAACCTTGTTTCATACCTGAACTATACTGATCTAGATTAGCATTCGGGGACCCTTCGTAAGTATTCTTTCGTTCTTTTCCTTATTTTTACTGCTTTTCGAGTCAGAAAGTCAAACTTTGTTTGACTTTCAGCGTTGACCAGTAATGGTCAATGCGAAGTTCGTTAGAACTTCGCAACGTGATTGTAATCACGATGGTCATAGTCCCTTGGGACTATGCCTACTGATTACCACGTTGTCTAGGGTCGTAGGGTAAGCGATCTAATAAATCGCTTATACTTCGAACCCGACCCAGTTTGGTCGATCATTAGGATCCGACCAAATACATTAGGTGACCATAGTATAGGGAATAACCTTCCGAGGTTATACCTTATGGTCACGACGTTTAAGTAGTTGTATGATAGGTAGTTTATATGCCTTAGGTAAATTACCAGAATACCCCTTTTCATACATAATTGGTAATTTAGCATATGTAACCTAAACTTTTGTCACGTAACTGATTATGTAACATGTTTAGGCATATAATACTTGTCATAGGACTAGTTAGGCGGTCCGAACGCGTTTCACGCGCACGATGCGTTTAAGTAGCATAAGCTACCTAAACGGATCATAATGGGTCAATAAGACTTAGGTTAAGTTTCATTTAGTATGTAGGCTTTGTTAAACCAAATTACACGAGTCTCTACACTCATTTGGTTTACGAAACCTCATTCTATCCAATCATCCGATTAAGGTCCGGTTTATTAACATAGTTACCTATATTAGGTGCCGTTTGATTCCGAGATCTCTAGCATTACTTGGTGACTATCTTTAGACATCTGAGCAATCTCAAGTGAGTACATAGACCCCTCTTTTACTGTTTTTCCAAACTGTTTTGGGGTGGAACACATGTGCCTACTTGTTACTTTCATGCTTTCCTGTTTTCACATCATATACCTGCTATGTTCGTTAGTACATTATAGTACATGATTTCATTTCATCTTATGCTAGGTGTGCCCATTGTGTGCATTACTTAGTACATTGTTTTACATGACATTTCCTGCTAGGTGTGCCCATTGTGTGCATTACTTAGTACATTGTTTTACATGACATTTCCTGCTAGGTGTGCCCATTGTGTGCATTACTTAGTACATCGTTTTACATGACATTTCACGCTATGTATGTTCATTTGATTACATACTTAGTGCATTGTTTTCAAATGTTTACATTTTGGTATGACATTTGGTTTGTTTACATGGGACAATACATTCATTAACATTAGCTACGCCGTTCGTTAGTAGGTAGTGGTACCATAGGAATTGACAACTCCCGTTCCGGACATCCCAGGGAAAGGGGACAGAAAGGAATGACCGAATTCGATGTTATAAAGACAGATAGACCTTTAATTTGTTTAAAGGGTTTATCACCACAGTCACAAGGCTTGGATGTATGCATTTTCACAATACCGCATAAATGTTCATATTGAATACTTGCATGCATTTACACAAAACATAGCTTTGATTTAAACCAAGTTTTACTTCGATACTTTGTTTTTGTGCATATGGTTTAGTTGAGACATTTCACTTACCATACATGACATTTTGACATAGACATTTGACATGGATATTTGACATAGACATTTGACATGAATATTTGACATAGACATTTGACATGGATATTTGACATAGACATTTGACATGGATATTCGACATAGACATTTGACATGGATATTTGACATAGACATTTTGACATGATTTACATTTGACACAAACACTTTTGACATTGGTTTTACATACTACATGATTTACATCTTGACATGAACACTTTGACATGTTATTCAATACATTTTGACAATTGGTTTAAACATAGACTTCTTACATTGGTTGGTTTGGTTGATTAAGTGATTAAGTAACGATGCGTGTGTAATATGATACAAGCATGGTGGATACGCCGCTGGTACTTCCTATATATAAGTGTTTGTATGGTATTACATGTCGTAACGTTATTTGAATCATTTCAATATTGAGACCTAGAACATTTTATACAAATAACATACTTTTCACAAGACATTTATTTACAAACAACTTATCTTATACAAACATATTTTTACATGGTTATTTATTTAACCTGACATTTACTTATACATATCATCTGATCTTATTGCTTTCAAATGATTTACAAGACAAAGCAAATTACAAGGTTCATGACTAAACATTTTTCTTAAACATAAGTCATGAATCCTATTTTCACAAACCTATGTATCTCACAGGCATTTTTATGCTGACGTACCTATTTTCACATGTGTTTTCAGGTGCTTTTCCATAGGATGTTGATCATGATACTAGGGCGGACCTGTGCCTTAGAGACTTTAAAAGAAGATAGACTATGTTTAATTATGTTCTGAACTCTTTAAATTCCTGTTTGAAACAATGTAACACCTTTGTTTATAAATAAAATACAACTTTGTATGCCATGGTTATGAAACAATTAATTCTGTCGCAACACGCCCCGATGTTTCCGCCGCGGTTTGTTGTTTTACGCGGTCGGGGTGTGACAGAAGAGTTGGTATCAGAGCCAATGGTTATAGGGAATTAGGTTATTAGTAATGCTTTGACCTAGACTATAACTTTTCTAGGAACCTAACACAAGTTATCTTGTGTTTAGATCTTAAAACATGTACATCACCTATCCTTAGGTGATTAACAAAACAAGGAACCAAAATTTTTCCGAAACGATTTTTGAAAAACAATCATCTGTTTTTGAATAATTTATTACAAGGTTTTGAACCCTCTGTTATATGGTTTTGAACCCTTTTCAGTATTGGTTTTTGGCCTTGTGCCTTCAAATTTTCAAAATCCCGTCAAACGTTGTGGGTTTTAAATAATGTGAACATGTGCAAACTGGAAGGGTGAATGCCTGTATTCTGGGTTTTCTGTCTAGGCAAGCACTTCGTATACATCTCAACCAGACGCGAGACCAGTTGTGCTTACCTGGGAATTCTTGGAGTGAGTGTTCACTTATAGGCGAGCATGTCTTCGCTAATACATTATTTTTGACCCATTTACTTTGATTAGTCACTGTGTGTCATTTGTTTGCTTTGTGATACGAACGAATGACCACCATCCATGCTGTTTGCAATTCTTGTTTTTATCATCTCATTCTTTTCATTCAATCATCTCATTCGTTTCTTTTCATGTCTTCCTCTTTTAGAATGCCTCCTCGACGCGAGAACCAGATAGCTACTGCTAAACTGGCAGAAATTATTGCGCAGCAGATGGCTGCTCAATTCCCAAATCACTTTGCTCAATGGCAACAAGCCAACAACAACAACAATGGTCCGTGCAAATACAAGGATTTTAATCAGGCTAAACCACTCAAGTTTAGTGGTTCTGAAGGAGCGACTGGGCTTCTTCAGTGGTTTGAGAGCATAGAGAATACTTTTCGCCACGTGCAGTGTCTCGAAAATCGCAAAGTCGAGTTTGCTTCGAGCGTATTTCAGAAGAGGGCTTTGACATGGTGGAACGGGGTTATGAGGGACCAAGGTGCAGAAGTTGCTCTCGCACAGACATGGGCTGAACTTAGAGCCCTTATGATGAGGGAATTCTGTCCTCGTCATGAGCAGCGAGCGTTGGAGAAGGAGTTTGATGTTTTGAAGCAAGATAGTGGTGAGCACAGGGCTTATACTGATCGGTTTGAAGAGTTGAGTTTGCTTTGCCCGACTATGGTTACCCCACTTGACAAGGCTATCGAAAGATACATCGACGGCCTACCTGACTCGGTACAAGACATTCTTACTGGTAGTGAACCTGCCACACTCCGTCATGCGATCGAGTTATCAGCGACGCTGACTGAGTCGCAGATTAGAAAGGGAAAGCTACACAGGAATGGTGACAAGGGCAAGAAGCAGTCGGCTGACAAGGAAGATAGCAAGAAAGGTCAAAACTTGAATGGAAAGAACTCTGGTTCTTCGAAGAGGTCAAAGAAGCGTAAGGCTTCCCAAAATTTTGCTATCACTGCTCAAGCTAACCAGGTAGCTCACAACCAACCTGCACAGCATCCAGCAAAGAAACCCTATTCAGGGAATGCACCTTTGTGCAATAAATGCAACAGTCACCACCAGCCACAACTTCCATGCCGTTTCTGTACTAACTGTGGGAAATCAGGCCATCTCACCAATGTTTGTCGATCTGCTCAGAATCCCGCGGTTCAGAACCCGGCTCAACAAGTTGCTCAGCCTCCTGCTCAGCAACAGGGTCAAGCTGCAAGACCACAATACCCACCAGGTGCTTGTTACAATTATGGGGATCTGACCCACTACAGGAATCGGTGCCCAAGACTGGCGAACCAGAACCAGAACCAGAATCCGGCTCCGGCTCGAGGCCGAGTTTTTAACATGAATGCCCAAGAGGCACAGGCTGACGATAATGTGGTGAACGGTACGTTCTTTATTAATAATCAGCGTGCATCTGTTCTTTTCGATTCTGGTGCCGATAAGAGTTTCGTGTCTTTGTCTTTTGAGCAAATGCTTCGCGTGTCTAGAACGAAACTAGGCAAATCTTTGACAGTAGAGGTTGCTAGTGGTGAACCCATTATTCTTGATTCTGTTCTTCACAACTGCCAGTTGAATCTTAACGACCATCTTTTTCCTATTGACCTCGCGCCTATGCAACTTGGAAGCTTCGACGTTATTGTGGGAATGGATTGGTCACGCAGAGATAGTTTGTTATGAGAAGATAGTTCGTATGCCGCTTTCAACAGGCGAGATCCTGCAGGTTCAAGGTGAGAAGCCTACCGGTGGTCTCAAACTCATGTCTTGTTTTAAAGCTCGGAAGTATCTGCGGAAGAACTATGTGGCTTTCTTAGCACATGTTACAGAAGATAAAGGCAAGGGTAAGTCTGTTTCAGATATTCCTGTCGTTCGGGATTATTCTGAAGTGTTCCCTGAAGATTTACCTGGTCTACCTCCAGCACGCCAAGTCGAGTTTCGCATTGATCTCGTACCTGGTGCAAATCCCGTTGCCAGAGCTCCATATCGTCTTGCACCGTCTGAGATGCAAGAGTTGTCCAAACAGCTTCAGGAGCTCTCTGACAAAGGTTTTATACGTCCTAGTTTTTCACCTTGGGGTGCTCCCGTTCTTTTTGTAAAGAAGAAGGATGGATCCTTTAGGATGTGTATCGATTATCGTGAGCTTAACAAGCTTACCATCAAGAATCGATATCCCTTACCTCGCATAGACGACCTCTTTGATCAGTTACAAGGCGCTTCTTATTTTTTCGAAGATTGATCTACGTTCCGGGTATCATCAACTTCGCGTGCAAGAAGAAGACATTCCGAAGACAGCATTCCGTACTCGTTATGGACATTACGAGTTCACAGTCATGCCATTCGGTTTGACTAATGCTCCTGCTGTTTTCATGGACTTAATGAATAGGGTCTGCAAACCTTATTTGGATCAATTCGTCATTGTTTTTATTGACGACATCTTGATTTACTCTAAGACGCGAGCTGATCACGAGCAGCATCTTCGTCTTACTCTGGAACTCCTGAAGAAAGAGCAACTTTTCGCCAAATTCTCCAAGTGCGAATTTTGGCTTAAAGAAGTTCAATTTTTGGGACACATTATCAACGAACGAGGTATTCATGTAGATCCCTCCAAGATCAGTGCGATTAAGGATTGGGATACACCTTCTACTCCTACTGAAGTTCGTTCTTTTCTTGGTCTAGCGGGTTATTACCGCCGCTTCATAGAAAACTTCTCGAAGATTGCAGTTCCTCTAACTGCTCTAACTCAGAAGAAAATGCCCTTTTATTGGGGAAACAAACAAGAGGAAGCTTTTCAACACCTGAAGCAGAAGCTATGCGATGCGCCTGTTCTATCATTGCCTGAGGGTGATGATGATTTTGTTGTGTATTGTGATGCATCGAAATTGGGTCTTGGCTGTGTTCTTATGCAAAGGAACAAAGTCATAGCTTATGCATCGAGGCAGTTGAAGATACATGAGAAGAACTACACCACTCATGATCTTGAGTTGGGTGTAGTTGTCTTTGCTCTCAAAATCTGGAGACACTATTTGTACGGTACAAAATGTGTGGTTTTCACTGACCACAAAAGTCTTCAGCATATCTTCAACCAGAAAGAACTCAACATGAGACAGCGACGTTGGGTTGAGCTTTTAAACGACTACGACTGTGAAATTCGCTACCAACCTGGTAAGGCGAATGTCGTGGCCGATGCATTGAGTCGTAAGGAACGTACTAAGCTTCATTGTGTACGTGTTCAATCTGTTATTCAAGCTCGATCTGATATTCAAGCCCGCATTTCTCAGGCTCAACAATCTTGTGTTTCACAAGGTTTAATGGATAAGGAATTTCCCTATCACATAACACCTGCTCTTGAACTGAAGGACAATGGGTCATATTACTTCATGGACCGTTTGTGGGTCCCAAGCCAGGATGATATTCGTACTTTGCTTATGGATGAAGCCCATAAGTCTCGTTATTCCATTCATCCGGGCTCGGATAAGATGTATAAGGATCTTCGTATTCACTATTGGTGGCCTGGTATGAAGAAAGACATTGCCTTATACGTGTCAAAATGCCTTACTTGTCTAAAGGTTAAGGCTGAACATCAGCGTCCTTCTGGTTTATTGGAGCAACCAGAGATCCCAGTTTGGAAATGGGAAAACATTACTATGGATCTTGTTACCAAACTCCCGCGCACAAAGAAAGGTCATGATGCCATCTGGGTAGTCGTTGATCGTCTTACAAAGTCAGCACATTTCTTGCCAATCCGCGAGGATTTTCCTACTGACAGACTTGCTCAAATCTATGTAGATGAAATTGTGGCTCGACATGGTGTTCCTTTGAACATCATTTCTGACAGAGATGCTCGTTTCACTTCTCATTTTTGGAGAACCATGCAATCTGCCATGGGGACCCAACTTAATCTGAGCACAGCTTATCATCCGCAAACGGATGGTCAATCTGAGAGAACAATCCAGACTCTGGAGGATATGCTAAGAGCTTGTGTGATCGATTTTGGTGGTAGCTGGGATTCACATCTTAAATTGATTGAATTCTCCTACAACAACAGTTATCACACTAGCATCAAAATGGCTCCTTTCGAAGCTCTCTATGGTCGAAAATGTCGTTCACCAGTCTGCTGGAATGAGATTGGCGAGGCTCAACTTACTGGACCTGCCCTCATTTTAGAGATAACTGACAAGGTCAAGAAAGTTCGTGATAACCTTCAGGCAGCTAGAAGCCGTCAGAAGATTTACGCGGACCCAAAACGCAAAGCCTTTGAATTTCAAGTCGGTGATCGAGTATTACTTAGGGTCTCACCTTGGAAAGGTGTGATCAGATTTGGAAAGAAAGGAAAACTTGCACCTAGATACGTTGGACCATTCAAGATCGTCGAAAGAATCGGAAAGGTAGCCTACAGACTTGAGTTACCTCCTGAACTTGGAAATGTTCATCCAACTTTTCACATATCAAATCTCAAGAAGTGTACAGCTGATGAGAACTACTCCATACCGCTTGACGAAATTCGTGTTGGCAAAACACTGAAATTTGTTGAGAAACCAGTGGAAATCATGGAACGTGAAGTCAAGTGGCATAAACGCAAGCGCATTCCTTTGGTCAAAGTTCGCTGGGAAGCTAAGCGTGGACCTGAGTTTACTTGGGAACGAAAAGATCAAATGAAGGCGAAATATCCACATCTTTTCTCACGAGTTTCCTCTAAATAAATTTCGGGACGAAATTTCCACAAGTAGGGGAGACTGTAACAACTGTGCTTGTAATCACTATGAACAGTTCTGTTATCAATAAAACAATGTTATTTGATCCCAATGTTTGTTTTGTTATGTTATACATTTTTCATGTTTTGACTTTTGTTCAATTCCAAACTCTACATCACTTTCTGGAGAGTTATACGCAAACTAGTGCGTAAACGTACTCAGTTTAATGCGAGAAATACTCCGGAACATCAACATATACTCAACATACCTTAAATAACCTTTACATCACTTAGAAATAAGTTTTGAAGGCTTTAGTATGGCAAAAACAAGTTATTTCGCTTACAGGGACTAAATATGACAAACTGCGAAAGTATGTCAATTTGAACTGTAACGAACATTCCGGAACATGACCATAAGTTAAACACACCTTAAATATCCTTTACATAGCTTAGAAATAGGCTTTGAGGGGTTTGGTGTGCTAAAATAAACTTTTGGGACATTCAGGGACTAAAAGTGTCACAAAGTGCACAAGTTTGCATTTTCGCGCATAACTTACGTTCTGAATACATCTGGACATCCAAAAATTTATGTAAGCATGACTACATTATATTTTAGTGTTCGCCTTAAGAAAAATCCATTCGTTGCGTCATTTGGATCGTTTTTCGCGCTTATGCGCATTCCGTCGTAATTAAGCGAACATCGCGTTCGTACGACCAAACGAACCAACCTCCGGCATATTTTTGAGCATGTTTTGAGTTCCCTATACTTTAACTACATTTTAGAGCCTTGAAATGAGGTTAACGGGGTTCAAACGCATCGAAAAAGGCCTTAAACACGTGCAGGGACCATTGCTGCCAATTTTCAAACTTTCTGATTCAGGGGAGGTGCTCGCGTAGCGCGACGCCTATGGGGCTACCTGTCGCGCTACGCGACTGACTATCTGGGCAGATTCAATGTTTCTAAACACAAGTTGCAACCAATTGATCCTTAACCACATGTTTTAAGTTGCTTAATCACTAAGATAAGGAGCATATGTGGTTCCATAACATTCCGACAAGTGTACGCACGAGATTCGATCACGTTATTCAAGAAACGATCCTAACGGTTACCCGAATACTATATATACCCCATGCCTTTCATCGTTTTAAGGCACTAGAATCTTATTAGTTGTGTTCTAAGTTGAAACCTTGTTTCATACCTGAACTATACTGATCTAGATTAGCATTCGGGGACCCTTCGTAAGTATTCTTTCGTTCTTTTCCTTATTTTTACTGCTTTTCGAGTCAGAAAGTCAAACTTTGTTTGACTTTCAGCGTTGACCAGTAATGGTCAATGCGAAGTTCGTTAGAACTTCGCAACGTGATTGTAATCACGATGGTCATAGTCCCTTGGGACTATGCCTACTGATTACCACGTTGTCTAGGGTCGTAGGGTAAGCGATCTAATAAATCGCTTATACTTCGAACCCGACCCAGTTTGGTCGATCATTAGGATCCGACCAAATACATTAGGTGACCATAGTATAGGGAATAACCTTCCGAGGTTATACCTTATGGTCACGACGTTTAAGTAGTTGTATGATAGGTAGTTTATATGCCTTAGGTAAATTACCAGAATACCCCTTTTCATACATAATTGGTAATTTAGCATATGTAACCTAAACTTTTGTCACGTAACTGATTATGTAACATGTTTAGGCATATAATACTTGTCATAGGACTAGTTAGGCGGTCCGAACGCGTTTCACGCGCACGATGCGTTTAAGTAGCATAAGCTACCTAAACGGATCATAATGGGTCAATAAGACTTAGGTTAAGTTTCATTTAGTATGTAGGCTTTGTTAAACCAAATTACACGAGTCTCTACACTCGTTTGGTTTACGAAACCTCATTCTATCCAATCATCCGATTAAGGTCCGGTTTATTAACATAGTTACCTATATTAGGTGTCGTTTGATTCCGAGATCTCTAGCATTACTTGGTGACTATCTTTAGACATCTGAGCAATCTCAAGTGAGTACATAGACCCCTCTTTTACTGTTTTTCCAAACTGTTTTGGGGTGGAACACATGTGCCTACTTGTTACTTTCATGCTTTCCTGTTTTCACATCATATACCTGCTATGTTCGTTAGTACATTATAGTACATGATTTCATTTCATCTTATGCTAGGTGTGCCCATTGTGTGCATTACTTAGTACATTGTTTTACATGACATTTCCTGCTAGGTGTGCCCATTGTGTGCATTACTTAGTACATTGTTTTACATGACATTTCCTGCTAGGTGTGCCCATTGTGTGCATTACTTAGTACATTGTTTTACATGACATTTCCTGCTAGGTGTGCCCATTGTGTGCATTACTTAGTACATCGTTTTACATGACATTTCACGCTATGTATGTTCATTTTATTACATACTTAGTGCATTGTTTTCACATGTTTACATTTTGGTATGACATTTGGTTTGTTTACATGGGACAACACATTCATTAACATTAGCTACGCCGTTCGTTAGTAGGTAGTGGTACCATAGGAATTGACAACTCCCGTTCCGGACATCCCAGGGAAAGGGGACAGAAAGGAATGACCGAATTCGATGTTATAAAGACAGATAGACCTTTAATTTGTTTAAAGGGTTTATCACCACAGTCACAAGGCTTGGATGTATGCATTTTCACAATACCGCATAAATGTTCATATTGAATAGTTGCATGCATTTACACAAAACATAGCTTTGATTTAAACCAAGTTTTACTTCGATACTTTGTTTTTGTGCATATGGTTTAGTTGAGACATTTCACTTACCATACATGACATTTTGACATAGACATTTGACATGGATATTTGACATAGACATTTGACATGAATATTTGACATAGACATTTGACATGGATATTTGACATAGACATTTGACATGGATATTCGACATAGACATTTGACATAGATATTTGACATAGACATTTTGACATGATTTACATTTGACACAAACACTTTTGACATTGGTTTTACATACTACATGATTTACATCTTGACATGAACACTTTGACATGTTATTCAATACATTTTGACAATTGGTTTAAACATAGACTTCTTACATTGGTTGGTTTGGTTGATTAAGTGATTAAGTAACGATGCGTGTGTAATATGATACAAGCATGGTGGATACGCCGCTGGTACTTCCTATATATAAGTGTTTGTATGGTATTACATGTCGTAACGTTATTTGAATCATTTCAATATTGAGACCTAGAACATTTTATACAAATAACATACTTTTCACAAGACATTTATTTACAAACAACTTATCTTATACAAACATATTTTTACATGGTTATTTATTTAACCTGACATTTACTTATACATATCATCTGATCTTATTGCTTTCAAATGATTTACAAGACAAAGCAAATTACAAGGTTCATGACTAAACATTTTTCTTAAAAATAAGTCATGAATCCTATTTTCACAAACCTATGTATCTCACAGGCATTTTTATGCTGACGTACCTATTTTCACATGTGTTTTCAGGTGCTTTTCCATAGGATGTTGATCATGATACTAGGGCGGACCTGTGCCTTAGAGACTTTAAAAGAAGATAGACTATGTTTAATTATGTTCTAAACTCTTTAAATTCCTGTTTGAAACAATGTAACACCTTTGTTTATAAATAAAATACAACTTTGTATGCCATGGTTATGAAACAATTAATTCTGTCGCAACACGCCCCGATGTTTCCGCCGCGGTTTGTTGTTTTACGCGGTCGGGGTGTGACAATTCTCAAAAATTTTATATTTTCTATTACATAAATTTTCCCAAAATAATACCTTGACAAAAATACACGTTAAGTCATATTTTCTTAAAATGCGTAAGTTACGTTTTAATGATCGAGTGGTAATAATAATTACCGGTGTAACTTATATATTTATCATAGAGACGTTCGTATTATTTTGGATCCATTAACATTCGATAGTATTATTTTTACCCTAAAAATAATACTAGTATTTTCACAAAATAATCATAAACACATATCAAGTGACTTTATGAAAAATATATACTAAATATATATTTACCAAGTTTTATTTTGTGAAATCCCACCTCCAATGTTTTGTAATAAAGTCGTGGTGAAATCTATAATTCGAAAACACGTTAAAAATGTATTTCTAACACTTGTAGTGAAAATATTTCTAAGTGTTAGGTTTTTGGAAAAATTTCGCCAGAGTTTCCTCTGTAACTGGAGGTGGCCACGCTTTCAAGCGTATCATTTTCTTTTATAAATCAAACCAACATTCTTTTCATTCAATCAAAACAATGTCCAAAACAACAAACTAGTAAATAAATATGTATATCGCATAAATTACATGAACTTGCGTTTTATCCAAGAATATAAAGTAAATTCCATTATTTTTAGTGGATCTTTATATAAATCAATCCGGTTTCGTAAAAACCCCGTTTTTAAAGAAATTCCATCTTTACAACTTCTTATCAATTTTTACAAAGATAGTTATTTTGTCGAAACTTAGTGCTACACAAGTGTTTACACACTTGTGTGTTCTAAAAGTCATTCTTGCTCATGTAAAATCCATTTTTAGAAAAATATGGTTTCTTCGACACTCGGTCCTTTGAAAATACCGCTTGTAGATCCATAGATCTACTAGTTTTAAACACTATTTCGTAAGTAAAATCATTTTTACACAAGTTCAAGTTTGATGTGTGGTAGAGTTTCATCCTTTAACCCTTGTTACTTCCAAAACAACCTTATGTCATGATCCATGATCATGACCAACCCGGGTTAAATGATGATTCGAGCTACCACAACACAGATCGGGTCCAAATAATCACACAAATCAATTACTACAAGATTTACACAACATATGAGCTTTTAACCATCATTACTAGCATTTTTAGTAAACTTTTGTGTGTCATTTTGTAAGATTACGAGTTTTAACCGTTACAAATCTTATTAACCACTTCAAAATAGTTCGAGAGGGTGATTATAGCAACTTACTACTAGCTCGAGGCTAGGGAGAATCTAAGCGCAAAATGAGAGGATAAAAGCAATAGAGTGAGGTCCTTCGCCTTCCGAATGCACCAAGCTTCCTTGTAGGTGATCCCTAACACTTGTATGGACTTGGAATGTGAAGATCAAAATCGAGAGATGGATGGATGGTAGAGGGGTGTTCGGCCGAGAGTTGATAGAGAGGAGAGGGAGAGTGTTTAGTTGATTTGTGGAATGTGAATGATTAGTGTGTAATCTCTAGTTCTTATAGGCAAAAGTTTAGGTTAATATCCAATGGTTTCCATGTCCACTAGATATGGGATAAATTAGAATTGTTTAATCAAAATGGTACATGTGTGGGTCACATTGTGACCGAAATCGGCCAAGGGGGGGGGGGGGGGTAGCTAGTTCATTTCTAACCAATTAGTTAGATAATAGTTAGGTTAATCTAGGTTAGTTAAGTGATTAACTCGGTTAGTAGTGTGTTGTGCTTTACAGCGGGTGTTAGGGTATTCAGGGACCCTAACTGGCTCAGAAAAAGATAAGTAATGTTATTAACAATATTTTCATGTTCCGGGTATAGTTCGGTTGTTCGGTTGGATAGTAATCCGTTAAAGCGTTAAACAAGCTTTAAAGTGTCGTTAATACCATTTTTAGTGACAACTTATTCCTCCAAAGTGTCGGGAATATTTTCCTCATGTCTTGGCACTTTATTAGTTAGCCAAATGCTGAATTTTTTTGTTAAAGTGCTGAATTTTGTATTTAGAGTACGTTTTAGACACATCCGGTCACTGTAATTTATTCCTAGTGACGCAGTTCTACAACCCTTATATCCCTACACTTTCTATTAGTGTAGTAAACTATCTCCGGCTCTTACAGGCCTTAGAGGCAGTGCCTGCCTGGTGCTAGTTATGACAGCACGTTTAATAGGTTATTCGTTCATTGTGCTACTGTGCGTTTGGTGCATCAAGGTTGTCACAAAGGTGCTGTAAGCAAATCATGGAGTGTCAGCAAGCAAAGTATGATGCAAGTAAGTACATGTATCAGCATTCAAGTAGCAGTTTATCCCCAATTTCAAGTAAGCATAGTAATTAAGCAGTAATTAATTATTAATTAAGTCGTACGGATACCTGGTTTAGTGAGGGTTGTCACAATTAGACGATTGTACGATTTTGAACGATTGAACGATTATGAACGATTTAAACAAATGAACGATGATCTATAACGAGAACGAGTTAAACGATGTCACACAACGATGTTTACGAAACTATATAAACCATACGAGTTTTATTATGAGAACAATTTATTATTTGGTTTACATAAACAAATGTTTTGGGTTAAGATTCATGGCATCGAGGTTTATAAATTATAACCAATCTATTTTGACTTGGTTATTCATTTTACAATACAAATGGTTTACAAAACAAGGTTTCTAATATCGATTAACGAAGATTGTACGAGATATTTCAATATGTAAACGAGCCATGAATCTGACACTCACAAAAAAACTATGTGCTCGCCAACATTTCTTTGCTGACTTTGTTTTTACATATGTTTCAGGTGATGTTGCTTAATGTTGATTGCGAATAGGATGCATGCTCACTTAGGACTGGACGAGGCCTTAGTGATTTAATAACGATGATAGACTATGTTTGACTTGCTTGTTTAACTTTTAGACAATGTTAATGAATAAATAAAACGAGACTCTTTTGTATCCATGGTTCCGAAACAATAATTCAGTTACAACACTCCCCGACGTTTCTGCCACGGTTTGTTGTTTTACGTGGTTGGGGTGTGACAGTTCTAGTGTAATTTGAATTTTAATAAGTAAATTCTGATGTTGTAGATGTGAAAATTGATATGAACATGTTAATTGATGTTAAAATCGGCTAAATAACAAACCATGAAAATGATAATAAAGTGTATAAAATTCTGCCTTTGAAGTGTTTGTAAAAATGCCTAAAAGATGGCTTTAAAACTGAAAAATTGGGTTTAAATGCGTATTTGTAAATTTCGGCAAGCTATGCGTTACATGTTATGAAAAGAGTTCTAAACGGGTTGCGATTGAACTCTATAGGAAAAGATACCGCGGCGTCAAGTGGACAAGCCAGAGGCGACTTGCGTTTGAAGGGCGTGCTTTAAAGGTATGTAACTTGTTATGTTACAATATGTAAACTGCGACAACTGTGTTCTGTAATCGATGTACAATGTAAAACAATTTTAATTATCAATAAAACAATGTGGTTTTGGTGTTATTATGTGTGTATTTGTGTTTGATGGTTTTACGATTTGATTCGATTCCGATTTCAAGCTTTAAATCGCTTTCTGGAAAGTTATACGCAAACTGGTGCGTAAACGCAGTCAGTTTAATGTGACAAACACTCCGGAATAGTGACATAGGCTTAACATACCTTAAATAACCTTCACATAACTTAGAAATAAGTTTTGGATGGTTTGGTGTGTCAAAAATAAGTTTGTTCGATCGCAGGGACTATTTGTGTCAAACTGCGAAACTATACCGATTTGTATGGTAACGAACATTCCGAAACTTGATCATAAGTTAAACATACCTTAAATATCCTTTACATAGCTTAGAAATAGGCTTTGAGGGGTTCGGTATGCTAAAATAAACTTATTTGATCAATAGGGACTAAAAGCGTCAAAAAGTGCATAAGTTTGCATTTTCGCGCATATCTTATGTTCTGAATATATCCGGACATCCAAAAATTTATGTAATCATTAAAATATTTTATTTTAGTGATTGGCATGATAAAATTCCATTCGTCGCTTAATTTGGATCGTTTTTGTGTTCGTTACGATTTCCATCGTAAGTAACCGAATAACGCGAGCGTACGACCAAACGAACCGACATCCGAGATGTTTTTGAGCATATTTTAAGTTCCCTATACTTTAACTTCATTTTAGAGCCTTGAGATGAGGTTAACGGGGCTTAAACGTGTCAAATATGCATCAAAACACAAGTTTTTCAAGTTCAGGGACCAAATGTGACAATCTGCCAAACTTGCTTAGGCGGCCCGTGTAAGATATTGTCTGGGTCTACGCGGCCCGTGACAGACTATCAGATCAGGAACATTGAATCTGGAATTGGGGCTTGATTTTGATGGTTTTAACAGCTGATTTGGGATACCATTTGCTGAATTTTGATGATTTAATATGTCCCCATGGTATTGAAAACCATTAGCCCACATGGATGGCCAAGATTGTTCCCTCTTTAGCAAGGAATGATCTTAACGGTTTACCGAAAACTATATATAGCCATGGCTTCACTCCATTTTCTGCACCCTTGATCATTTTAATGCTCTAAGTTGAAGCCTTTGCTTCATACCTGAGTGTTATAGATCAAGTTCTCCCAAGCTTGGAGTCTTTGTAAGCTTCTTTCGTTCTTTTATTGCTTTTCGAGCGTAAAAGTCAAACATTGTTTGACTTTCTGCTTTGACCAGTCTTTGGTCAACACAAAGTTCGTTTGAACTTTGCAACGTGAGCGTAATCACGATGCTTATAGTCCCTTTTGACTATACCTACTGATTACCACGTTGACTAGGCGTAGTGACGAGTCGTAGTTTCGGTCAAAATGCGCATTTATGCGTATTTTGCAACCAAACTACTCTTGGGTATCAAAACACTTTGTTTTGATATCAAAACCTGTTTTCTAACTTAGGTAAGCATGTTTTAACATGTTTAGCTCGTCACTTTTAGTTTAGTGCTTGTTTAGAGTCGTAAGTCAAGCGGTCTAAACCACCGCTTAGACTTTCGAACTCGACCCGTTTGGTCGATCATTAGGATCCGACCAAGCATGTTTAGTGACCATAGTTATATAGGGAATAACCTTCCGAGGTTATACCTTATGGTCACATATTTTAAGTAGTTGTATGATAGGTAGTTTATATGCCTTAGGAAAATGACCAAAATGCCCCTTTCATGCATAATTGGATTTTAAGCATATGTAACTTAAACTTTTCTCACTTAACTGATTATGCAACTTATTTTAACATGTTTAGGCATATAATACTTGTCATAGGACTAGTTAGACGTCTCGAACGCGCGTTTACGCGAACGACGCGTTAAAGTAGCGTAAGCTACCTTAATGGGTCGTAACGGGTCAAAAGCACTTAGATTAGGTTCCGAACTAGAATGTAGGCTTTGTTAAACCATATCACATGAGTTCCAATACTCATTTGATTTACGAGACCTCATTCTATCCGATCTTCCGATTTAGGTGTCGATTATTTGACTAGTGATCCGATTACTAGGTGCTACTTGAATTTCCTTGGTTTGCCTGAGCTTGTTGAGTTCTTTAGATCAAGGATATTTTCACTTCAATGTGAGTACATAGATCCCCTATTTTACTGTTTTCGATTCTTTTGGGGTGATTCATATGTATTAAAACGATTTCGATATTTTAAAGATGATTTTCAAAAATGATTAATATGGTTTATATTAAACTAATAACGATTTCGATAATGTGAACAAACTTGTTGGACTTAGTTACATAACGAATATAATTCATTAATTTTGGCCGAACCGACCAGTATTAGATTATGGTACCATAGGATCTGACAAATCCCGTTATCAGACTACACCCATGGTTATGTGTGGGGGTTATGTAGGTAACGACCAAATCTGTGATTGTTAACTTACCCTTTGGTGGTTTGTTAATGCGAGTTTCAAGATAGTCGAGTCACGAAGGTTTGGATGTTATTAGCGAGACGATCAAAAGTAGTTTCACAATTAAAACGATTTAAACGATTTGATACGAGTTAAACGATTTGAAACGATTTAAACGAGATAAACGATTTGAACAAACGATTGGTTTTGGGTTGTGATTAGGTAATGGGACAGGTGTAGCATGATAAAAGCATGGTAGATACGCCGCTGGTACATCTTATATATAAGTGCTTTTATCATATTATATTCCGTGTCATTATTTAGTTCACTTGGGAAACGATTCTGAAACGATGTCACACAACGATGTTTTCGAAATGATATAAACCATACGAGTTTTGTAACGAGAAAAATTCACGATTTGGTTTACTTAAACAAATGTTTTGGGTTAAGAATCATGGCTGCGAGATTTTACAAACTATAACCAACTTGATTTAAGTTGGTTAATTATGTTGCAATACACTTTTCAAAACGAGGTTTGTACTTTTGACTCTTGTAGTCTAATGAGGTACTGCAACATATAAACAAGCCATGAATCTGACACTCTCATAAAAACTATGTGCTCGCCAGCATTTCTTTGCTGACTTTGTTTTTACATATGTTTCTGGTGGTGTTGCATGATGTTGATTGCTAGGATGCATGATTCACATAGGATCTGGACGAGGCCTTAGTGACCTAATAATAATGATAGACGGTATGTAACTTGTTTGTTTGGTTCAAAGACAATGTAAATTATCTAATAATTAAATAAAACAAAACTTTTGTATCCATGGTTGTGAAACGATGATTCTGTTGCAACACTCCCCGACGTTTCCGCCGCGATTTCGTTGTTTTGACGCGGTCGGGGTGTGACAGAAGAGTTGGTATCAGAGCCAATGGTTACAGGGAATTAGGTTATTAGTAATGCTTTGACCTAGACTATAACTTTCTAGGACCCCAACGCGAGTACACTTGCGTTTAGATTTTAAAACAATACCGTCAATTTGAACTGTAACGAACATTCCGGAACATGACCATAAGTTAAACATACCATAAATATCCTTTACATAGCTTATAAATAGGCTTTGAGGGGTTCGGTATGCTAAAATAAACTTTTGGGGTCATTCAGGGACTAAAAAGCGTCAAAAAGTGCACAAGTTTGCATTTTCGCGCATAACTTACGTTCTGAATACATCCGGACATCCAAAAATTTATGTAAGCACTAAAATATTTTATTTTAGTGTTTGGCATAAGAAAAATCCATTCTTCACGCCATTTGGATCATTTTTCGCGCTTATGCGCATTCCGTCGTAATTAACCGAACAACGTAACCGTACGGCTAAACGAACCGACACCCGAGATATTTTTGAACACATTTTAAGTTCCCTATACTTTAACTTCATTTTAGAGCTTTGAAATGGGGTTAACGGGGCTTAAAAGTGTCAAAAAAACGCATCGAAAACCAAGTTTTGAGGTTGCAGGGACTGAAACTGTAAATCTGCCAAACTAGGTCCTTAAGTAGGGGCCAGATGCAGCAAAACGTTTTTTCAGCTTTTAACAGCCCTTAACACTCTCCAAAGGCCAAGTGCCAAGTGTCAAACTCTTATGGTGGATGGCAAATGAGTTACCACAACTTTCCAACAAGTGTACGACTTAGATCGTGCCCCCTTTTCCAAGAAATGATCCTAACGGTGAACCAAAACTATAAATACCCACCTCCACCCTTCAGTTTTCCTCACAAGAATCTGATCTTATGTGCTCTAAGTTGAAACCTTTGTTTCATACCTGAGCTATTTTGATCTAGATTAGCATTCGGGGACCCTTTGTAAGTGTTCCTTCGTTCTTTTATTGCTTTTCGAGTCCGAAAGTCAAACTTTGTTTGACTTTCTGCATTAACCAGTTTATGGTCAATGCGAAGTTTGTTTGAACTTCGCAACGTGATTGTAATCACGATGGTTATAGTCCTTTGTGACTATGCCTACTGATTACCACGTTGTCTAGGGTCGTAAGGGTAAGCGATCTAACAAATCGCTTATACCTTCGAACCCGACCCATTTGGTCGATCATTAGGATCCGACCAAACACATTAGGTGACCATAGCATATAGGGAGTAACCTTCCGAGGTTATACCTTATCGTCGCTTCGTTTAAGTAGTTGTATGATAGGTAGTTTATATGCCTTAGGTAAATTACCAAAATACCCCTTTGATGCCAAAATTCGTTTTAAACATATGTAACATAAATTTTGACATCTAAACTGATTTGACAACCATATTAGACATGTTAAGGCATATTTTACTTGTCATAGGACTAGTTAGGCGTTCTGAACGCGTTTCATGCGAACGACGCGTTAAAGTAGCATAAGCTACCTAAACGGGTCGTAATGGGTCACAAACACTTAGGTTAAGTTTCGTTTTAGTATGTTGGCTTTGTTAAACCATATTACACGAGTCTCCATACTCGTTTGGTTTACGAACCCTCATTCTATCCGATCTTCCGATCTAGGTCCGGTTTATTAACATAGTTACCTATATTAGGTGTCGTTTGATATCCGTGATCTCTAGCATTGCTTGGTGGGTATCTTAGGACTTCTGAGCAATCTCAAGTGAGTACATAGTCCCCTCTTTTACTGTTTTCCAAACTGTTTTGGGGTGGAACACATGTGCCTACTTGTTACTTTCGTGCTTTCCATGTTTTCACATCATATACCTGCTATGTTCGTTAGTACATTATAGTACATGTTTTACATTACATTTCATGCTATGTATGCCCATTGTGTGCGTACTTAGTACATTGCTTTAAATTACATTTCATGCTATGTATGCCCATTGTGTGCGTACTTTTACATTACATTTCATGCTATGTATGTCCATTGTGTGCATACTTAGTACATTGTTTTACATTACATTTCATGCTATGTATGTCCATTGTGTGCATACTTAGTACATTGTTTTACATTACATTTCATCCTATGTATGCCCATTATGTGCGTACTTAGTACAGTTGTTTTCATCACATGCTTACATTTTGTTATGACATTTGGGTTGTTTACAATGGAACAATACATTCATTAACATTAGCTACGCCGTTCGTTAGTAGGTAGTGGTACCATAGGAATTGACAACTCCCGTTCCTGAAATCCTGGGTTTGTTTGGATTGGAAGGAATGACCGAATTCGATATACATAACTTAGATAAACCTTTAATTTGTTTAAGGGTTTATCGCCATAGTCTCAAGGCTTGGATGTATGCATTTTCACAATACCGCATAAATGTTTGTATCAGTAAAGCATGCATTTGTTCCACAAAACATAACTTTGATTTAAACCATGTTTTACTTCAATACCTTGTTTTTGTGCATTTTACATATGGTTTAGTTGATATATTTCACGTACCATAAATGACATTTTTGGATACACATTACATGATTTACATTAGACATAAACATTTTGACATTGATATACACAATTCATGATTTACATTAAACACAGACTTTTGATATGGTTTACACAATAACAGTTTGACATTGATTATACATAAACAATTTACATTGGTGGTTTGGTTTGAGTAAGTGATTTAAGTAACGAGGCGTGTGTAATATGATACAAGCATGGTGGATACGCCGCTGGTACTTCCTATATATAAGTGATTGTATGGTATTACATATCGTAGCGTTATTTGAATCATTTCAATTTGGACATATAACATTTTATACAAATAACATACTTTTCACAAGGCATTAATTTACAAACAACTTATCTTATACAAACTCATTTTACATGGTTATTCATTTAACCATACATTATTCTCTTATTTATACATATCATCTGATCTTATCGTTTTTCATATGATTTACAAGACAAAGCATATTACAAGGTTCATGACTAAACATTTTCTCAAATATAAGTCATGAATTATGTTTTCACAAAACCTATGTATCTCACAGGTATTTTTATGCTGACGTACCTATTTTCACATGTGTTTTCAGGAGATGATGCATAGGACTTATCAAGACATACTTAGGCGGACCTGTGCCTTAGTGACTTAAAACGAGACAAGAACTAGTTAATTTATGTTATGTACTCTTTGGTTCTTGTTTAAAACAATGTAAACTTTCATGTTTGATTAATAAAACGAAACTTCGATTTCCATGGTTGTGAAACATTAATTCTGTTACAACACTCCCCGACGTTTCCGCCACGTTTTGTATGTTCTACGTGGTCGAGGTGTGACAGAAAAGATAGTATCAGAGCCAATGGTTATAGGGAATTAGGTTATTAGTAATGCTTTGACCTAGTCTATAACCTTTCTAGGACCCTAACGCGAGTTTACTTGCGTTTAGTCATAAAACAATATCGTCACCTATCCTTAGGCGACGACCACAACAAGAACATAAATTTCAAAACCACTTTGAAAACTAATCATCTGTTCTAGGATGATTGATTACTAGGTTTTGAACCCTCTATTGTAAGGTTTTGAACCCTCTGTTATATGGTTTTGAACCCCTTTGAGTTTTCAAAATCTCGTCAAGGTTTTGGGTTTTAAATAATGTGAACACGTGCAAACTGGAAGGGTGAATGCCTGTATTCTGGGTTTTCTGTCTAGGCAAGCACTTCGTATATATCTCATCAGACGCGAGACCAGTTGTGCTTACCTGGGAATTCTTGGGATGAGTGTCCACTTATAGGCGAGCATGTCTTCGCGATACATTATTTTTGACCTATTTAGTTTGATTAATCACCGGGGTCGTTTGTTGCTTTGTAGTAACAAACAAATGACCACTATCCTTGCTTTCATCAGATTTGTTTCATCTCATTCTTTTTGTCTAATTCTCTCACTCGTTTCCTTTCATGTTTCCTCTTTTAGAATGCCTCCTCGACGCGAAAACCAGATAGCGACTGCCGAACTGGCAGAAATTATTGCACAGCAAATGGCTGCTCAATTCCCAAACCTCTTTGCTCAATGGAACCAAGCCAACAACAACAACAATGGTCCATGCAATTTCAAGAGTTTTAACTCGGCTAAACCACACAAGTTTAGTGGTTCTGAGGGAGCGACTGGGCTTCTTCAATGGTTCGAGAGCATTGAGAATACTTTCCGCCACGTGCAGTGTCCTGACAATCGCAAGGTCGAGTTTTCTTCGAGTGTGTTCCAGAAGAGGGCCCTTACGTGGTGGAACGGGGTTATGAAAGATCGTGGGGCAGAAGTTGCTCTAGCACAGACATGGGCTGAACTTAGAGCTCTTATGATGAGGGAGTTTTGTCCTTGTCATGAACTGCGAGCATTGGAAAGAGAGTTTGATGGTTTGAAGCAAGATAGCGGTGAGCATCGATCCTACACGGACCGTTATGAGGAGTTAAGTCTGTTATGCCCAAACATGGTCACGCCGTTGGATAAAGCAATTGAAAAGTACATTGATGGCCTCCCTGAATCAGTTCAGGACATTGTTACTGGTAGTAACCCCACTACGGTTAGGCAGGCCATTGAGCTATCTGCAACCTTGACTGAATCTCAGATCAGGAAACGTAAACTTTTTCGAAAGGGTGACAAGAAGCCAATCGAGGAATCAAAGACCATGGATGAACAGACTGGATCCCCTAAGCAGTCAAAGAAGCGAAAGGCTTCTCAGAACTTCGCCATGGTTACTCACAATGATCAAGCCGTCCCCAACCAACCAGCTCAACCCCTTGCTAGGAATCCATATAATGGAACTTCACCATTGTGTAACCAATGTAAACTTCATCATCATGTTAATGTGAAGTGCCGCGAATGCCAAATTTGTGGACGTAAAGGTCATACAGCAAAAGTTTGCCGAGCTGAAGTTGCACCAAATCAAGCTGACAACAATCCTGCTCAAGCTCGCTTTCCACCAGGTTCTTGCTACAATTGTGGCGAGATGGGTCATTTCTGAAGAAATTGCCCAAAGCTTGCTAATGCTAATCCAGCGCAGGGATGAGCATCTGACCGACTAGAAGACAACACCCTTAGAAATAATCATGTTTTATGTATTATTTTCTTTTGTTGTCAAGGTCCATGAAACAGTTGTTATCATTGTTTATAAATAAATATTTTATTTACATTTCAATGTATTTTTGAGGTTGTATGTATAAACAACATATCCCTTACAATACCGACAATCAAGGAATCGTATTCCTTGAAAAGCAAACTACCCCCAAATAATTTTTTTTCTATTTTATGATCTCTTGCGTTTTCCACGAAAATCCTAAGTACCCGTTTCTTCCAAGGAAACGAAGTACAAGGCGCAAGTTACAACACTGGACGAATACCCAAAGTACCACTATAAATCCTTAATAGGGTACCTAAGGGTATTTCCGTAAATCCTAAAATTGTTATGTTCCTTAATTCGAATATTACGTTTCTTTGAGAACAAAAATCGAATATTTGGGAGATCTTCCTATCTTTTCAGATAGATCCCAGAGGACATTGTAGCCCATCAACTGGTTTCCATATCCATTCTCAATCGATAACAAATTAATAACCAAGATAAACAACTATGTGATTATGTGCTTATGTGTTCCTTTTTATGTTTTTGTGTGATCCAAGTTTTGCTATCCAAATCCTCGTAGAACCTTTCGTATCTTCATATGAGAGATTCGTTGTAGGATACCCAAATGTACTACATAAAATCCTTAATGGACTACTACGTTGTAGTAAGTCCCATGGATTATAAAGTACTACTCCATAATTAGACCCCTTGAGTGGTCTAGTTAAACAGATTGATCCAAAAATCTTGTTAGGAACATCATGTGATGATATTGCTGAAAGGACTCCTTGGTGGCCTAATTAATAAGATCATCTGTCGATCTAATTAAAAGGACCCCATGGTAGTCCAGTCACACTCATCACAGGTTTGATTTTCCTCCCCTAAACATTACAAGACAAACTGTGCGGACTATGCAAGGAATTACGTAATTATGGATGCATACATAATTATGGAATTCAGTGCACAGAAACCACATCGAGTTTTGTCATGTGTCTAGAGTTGATTCGTTCATTTTTGTTTGTGAAGAAATTGTGGAAAATGACTCATTCCGTTCATTTTCGTTTCTGAAGAAATTGTGGAAAATGACTCATTCCGTTCATTTTCGTTCCTGAAGAAATCATGGAAAATGACTCATTCCGTTCATTTTCGTTTCTGAAGAAATTGTGGAAAATGACTCATTCCGTTCATTTTCGTTCCTGAAGAAATCATGTAAAATGACTCATTCCGTTCATTTTCGTTTCTGAAGAAATTGTGGAAAATGACTCATTCTGTTCATTTTCGTTTCTGAAGAAATTGTGGAAAATGACTCATTCCGTTCATTTTCGTTCCTGAAGAAATCATGGAAAATGACTCATTCCATTCATTTTCGTTTCTGAAGAAATTGTGGAAAATGACTCATTCCGTTCATTTTCATTCCTGAAGAAATCGTGGAAAATGACTCATTCCGTTCATTTTCATTCCTGAAGAAATCGTGGAAAATGACTCATTCCGTTCATTTTCATTCCTGAAGAAATTGTGGAAAATGACTCATTCCGTTCATTTTCGTTTCTGGAGGAATTGTGGAAAATGACTCGTTCTGTTCATTTTCGTTTCTGAAGGATACCCATTAAGGAAAATAACTCATCCCGTGTATTTTTCGTTTCTGAAAATTTTCCATATAAGGAAATGAATATCCCTGATTCTTCCTTCATTTCCATTTATGAAAATGTTCATTAAAGAGGAATATCAGGATATGCCTTATCCTTGATGGTTATTTAACACAAAGTCACAGACATGCTCCTACAAATAAATTTCGGGACGAAATTTCCTAAAGTAGGGGAGACTGTGACACCTGTGTCACTTCAACCATCAAACAAATACCAATCCAATGAAATATTGTATTTCATACTTGGGATCTGTATAAATATGTGTATCTTTTGCACATATCGACCCTTGTTCGATTTCAAGCTCTAAATCGCTTTCTGGAAGGTTATACGCGCACTGATGCTTAAATATAACGAGTTTAATGCAACGAACACTCCGGAATAGTCAAATATACTTAACATACCTTAAATAACCTTTACATAACTTAGAAATAAGTTTTGAAGGCTTTGGTATGGCAAAAACAAGTTAATTCGCTTACAGGGACTAAACTTGACAAACTGCGAAAGTATGCCAATTTGAACTGTAACGAACATTCCGGAACATGACCATAAGTTAAACATACCATAAATATCCTTTACGTAGCTTAGAAATAGGCTTTGAGGGGTTCGGTATGCTAAAATAAACTTTTGGGGTCATTCAGGGACGAAAAGCGTCAAAAAGTGCACAAGTTTCCATTTTCGCGCATAACTTACGTTCTGAATACATCCGGACATCCAAAAATTTATGTAAGCACTAAAATATTTTATTTTAGTGTTTGGCATAAGAAAAATCCATTCGTCACGCCATTTGGATCATTTTTCGCGCTTATGCGCATTCCGTCGTAATTAACCGAACAACGTAACCGTACGGCTAAACGAACCGACACCCGAGATATTTTTTAACACATTTTAAGTTCCCTATACTTTAACTTCATTTTAGAGCTTTGAAATGGGGTTAACGGGGCTTAAACGTGTCAAAAAAACGCATCGAAAACCAAGTTTTGAGGTTGCAGGGACTGAAACTGTAAATCTGCCAAACTAGATCCTTAAGTAGGGGCCAGATGCAGCAAAACGTTTTTTTTCAGCTTTTAACAGCCCTTGACACTCTCCAAAGGCCAAGTGCCAAGTGTCAAACTCTTATGGTGGATGGCAAATGAGTTACCACAACTTTCAAACAAGTGTACGGCTTAGATCGTGCCCCCTTTTCCAAGAAATGATCCTAACGGTGAACCAAAACTATAAATACCCACCTCCACCCTTCACTTTTCCTCACAAAAATCTGATCTTATGTGCTCTAAGTTGAAACCATTGTTTCATACCTGAGCTATTTTGATCTAGATTAACATTCGGGGACCCTTTGTAAGTGTTCCTTCGTTCTTTTATTGCTTTTTGTAACAACTGTGCTTGTAATCACTATGAACAGTTATGTTATCAATAAAACAATGTTATTTTATCACAATGTTTGTTTTGTTATGTTTTACATTTTTCATGTTTTGACTTTTGTTCAATTTCAAACTCTACATCGCTTTCTGGAGAGTTATACGCAAACTAGTGCGTAAATGTACTCAGTTTAATGCGAGAAATACTCCGGAACATCAACATATACTCAACATACCTTAAATAACCTTTACATAACTTAGAAATAAGTTTTAAAGGCTTTGGTATGGCAAAAACAAGTTAATTCGCTTACAGGGACTAAAAATGACAAACTGCGAAAGTATGTCAATTTGAACTGTAACGAACATTCCGGAACCTAACCATAAGTTAAACACACCTTAAATATCCTTTACATAGCTTAGAAATAGGCTTTGAGGGGTTCGGTGTGCTAAAATAAACTTTTGGGTCATTCAGGGACTAAAAGTGTCAAAAAGTGCACAAGTTTGCATTTTCGCGCATAACATACGTTCTGAATACATCCGGACATCCAAAAATTTATGTAAGCACCAAAATATTTTATTTTAGTTTTTGGCATAAGAAAAATCCATTCGTCGCGCAATTTGGATCGTTTTTCGCGCTTATGCGCATTCCGTCGTAATTAACCGAACATCGCGATCGTACGACCAAACGAACGTTGGTGACCGACCGGATAATATTTAAATCCCACAAATATTCTGTTATGATTAAAATCTTATTTTAATCAGGTCCGTGTTGAAAATTAAATTAAAACGCCTAAAAACGTTATTTTTCAAAGTTTAAGCGCGTACCGTGTGTTTCTGCGCAACACAGTGCTTCTACTGCAAAACGCAGACAACGCAGCCAGTCCTGGCAACTGAAATTTATTTCAGTAATAACTTGGCGAGTTTATTTTTATAGAGTAATAAAAATAATTTAGAACGCCATAAACCGGGATTTAAACGCTAGATAAAATACCCGGTACCCAGTTAAATACCCGTCTTAGCCATATACTAGGAATATGCTTGGCATATGCTTGGAATATGCTAAGGTATATGCTTGGAATATGCTAAGGTATATGCTTGGAATATGCTAAGGTATATGCTAGGAATATGCTTGGAATATGCTAGGAATATTCTAGGAATATTCTATATGGAAAAACTATAAATACCCACCATATGTTTCATTCATAATCACTAGAAATTTGATTTGAGAAACTCTAAGTTGAAACACTAGTTTCATACCTGAGATTTTCGAATCGAGTTTAGCATTCGGGGACCCTTCGTAAGTATTCTTTCGTTCTTTTCCTTATTTTTACTGCTTTTCGAGTCAGAAAGTCAAACTTTGTTTGACTTTCAGAGTTGACCAGTAATGGTCAATGCGAAGTTCGGTTGAACTTCGCAACGTGATTGTAATCACGATGGTCATAGTCCCTTGGGACTATGCCTACTGATTACCACGTTGTCTAGGGTCGTAGGGTAGGCGATCTAATAAATCGCCTATACCTTCGAACCCGACCCATTTGGTCGATCATTAGGATCCGACCAAATACATTAGGTGACCATAGTAGGTAGGGAATAACCTTCCGAGGTTATACCCTATGGTCACATCGTTTAAGTAGTTGTATGATAGGTAGTTTATATGCCTTAGGTAAATTACCAGAATACCCTTTTTCATGTATAATTGGTAATTAAGCATATGTAACCTAAACCTTTGTCACGTAGCTGATTATGTAACATGTTTAGGCATATAACACTTGTCATAGGACTAGTTAGGCGGTCCGAACGCGTTTCACGCGCACGACACGTTAAAGTAGCATAAGCTTCCTAAACGGGTCGTAATGGGTCGTAAACAATTATGATAAGTTTCATTTAGCATGTAGGCTTTGTTAAACCAAATGACACGAGTCTCTACACTCGTTTGGTTTACGAAACCTCATTCTATCCAATCATCCGATTAAGGTCCGGTTATTAACATAGTTACCTATATTAGGTGCCGTTTGATTCCGAGATCTATAGCATTACTTGGTGGTTATCTTTAGACAACTGAGCAATCTCAAGTGAGTACATAGACCCCTCTTTTACTGTTTTCCAAACTGTTTTGGGGTGGAACACATGTGCCTACTTGTTACTTTCATGCTTTCCTGTTTTCACATCATATACCGGTTATGTTTGTTAGTACATTATAGTACATGATTTCATTTCATTTTATGCTAGGTGTGCCCATTGTGTGCATTACTTAGTACATCGTTTTACATGACATTTCATGCTAGGTGTGCCCATTGTGTGCATTACTTAGTACATCGTTTTACATGACATTTCACGCTATGTATGTTCATTTGATTACATACTTAGTGCATTGTTTTCACATGCTTACATTTTGGTATGACATTTGGTTTGTTTACATGGGACAATACATTCATTAACATTAGCTACGCCGTTCGTTAGTAGGTAGTGGTACCATAGGAATTGACAACTCCCGTTCCGGACATCCCAGGGAAAGGGGACAGAAAGGGATGACCGAATTCGTTGATATAAGACAGATAGACCTTTAATTTGTTTAAAGGGTTTATCACCACAGTCGCCAGGCTTGGATGTATGCATTTTCACAATACCGCATAAATGTTCATATTAAATAGTTGCATGCATTTACACAAAACATAACTTTGATTTAAACCAAGTTTTACTTCAATACTTTGTTTTTGTGCATATGGTTTAGTTGAGACATTTCACTTGCCATACATGACATTTTGACATAGACATTTTACACAAAGACATTTGACATGGATATTTGACATAGACATTTGACATGGATATTTGACATAGACATTTGACATGGATAATTGACATAGACATTTGACATGATTTACACTTGACATATTATTCAATACATTTGACAATTTGTTTAAACATAGACTTCTTACATTGGTTGGTTTTGTTTGATTAAGTGATTAAGTAACGATGCGTGTGTAATATGATACAAGCATGGTGGATACGCCGCTGGTACTTCCTATATATAAGTGTTTGTATGGTATTACATGTCGTAACGTTATTTGAATCATTTCAATATTGAGACAGAACATTTTATACAAATAACATACTTTTCACAAGACATTGATTTATAAACAACTTATCTTATACAAACACATTTTTACATGGTTATTTATTTAACCTGACATTTATTTATACATATCATCTGATCTTATTGTTATTCAAAGGATTTACAAGACAAAGCAAATTACAAGGTTCATGACTAAACATTTTCTCAAATACAAGTCATGAATCCTATTTTCACAAACCTATGTATCTCACAGGCATTTTTATGCTGACGTACCTATTTTCACATGTGTTTTCAGGTGCTTTTCCATAGGATGTTGATCATGATACTAGGGCGGACCTGTGCCTTAGAGACTTTAAAATAAGATAGACTATGTTTAATTATGTTCTGAACTCTTTAATTTCCTGTTTAAAACATTGTAACACCTTTGTTTATAAATAAAAGACAACTTTGTATGCCATGGTTATGAAACAATTAATTCTGTCGCAACACGCCCCGATGTTTCCGCCACGATTTGTTGTTTTACGCGGTCGGGGTGTGACAGAAGAGTTGGTATCAGAGCCAATGGTTATAGGGAATTAGGTTATTAGTAATGCTTTGACCTAGACTATAACTTTTCTAGGAACCTAACACAAGTTATCTTGTGTTTAGATCTTAAAACATGTACATCACCTATCCTTAGGTGATTAACAAAACAAGGAACCAAAATTTTTCCGAAACGATTTTTGAAAAACAATCATCTGTTTTTGAATAAATTTTTACAAGGTTTTGAACCCTCAATTGTAAGGTTTTGAACCCTCTGTTATATGGTTTTGAACCCTTTTCAGTATTAGTTTTTGGCCTTGTGCCTTCAAATTTTCAAAATCCCGTCAAACGTTTTGGGTTTTAAATAATGTGAACATGTGCAAACTGGAAGGGTGAATGCCTGTATTCTGAGTTTTCTGTCTAGGCAAGCACTTCGTATACATCTCAACCAGACGCGAGACCAGTTGTGCTTACCTGGGAATTCTTGGAGTGAGTGTTCACTTATAGGCGAGCATGTCTTCGATAATACATTATTTTTGACCCATTTACTTTGATTAGTCACTGTGTGTTGTTTGTTTGCTCTGTGATACGAACGAATGACCACCATCCATGCTGTTTGCAATTCTTGTTTTTATCATCTCATTCTTTTCATCCAATCATCTCATTCGTTTCTTTTCATGTCTTCCTCTTTTAGAATGCCTCCTCGACGCGAGAACCAGATAGCTACTGCTGAACTGGCAGAAATTATTGCGCAGCAGATGGCTGCTCAATTCCCAAATCTCTTTGCTCAATGGCAACAAGCCAACAACAACAACAATGGTCCGTGCAAATACAAGGATTTTAATCAGGCTAAACCACTCAAGTTTAGTGGTTCTGAAGGAGCGACTGGGCTTCTTTAGTGGTTTGAGAGCATAGAGAATACTTTTCGCCACGTGCAGTGTCTCGAAAATCGCAAAGTCGAGTTTGCTTCGAGCGTATTTCAGAAGAGGGCTTTGACATGGTGGAACGGGGTTATGAGGGACCAAGGTGAAGAAGTTGCTCTCGCACAGACATGGGCTGAACTTAGAGCCCTTATGATGAGGGAATTCTGTCCTCGTCATGAGCAGCGAGCGTTGGAGAAGGAGTTTGATGTTTTGAAGCAAGATAGTGGTGAGCACAGGGCTTATACTGATCGGTTTGAAGAATTGAGTCTGCTTTGCCCAACAATGGTCACCCCACTCGACAAGGCTATCGAGAGATACATCGATGGTCTACCTGACTCGGTACAAGACATTCTTACTGGTAGTGAACCTGCCACACTCCGTCAGGCGATCGAATTATCAGCGACATTGACTGAGTCGCAGATCCGGAAGAACAAGTTACACCGGAAGGGTGACAAGGGCAAGGAACAATCAGCTGACAAGGTGGATAGCAAGAAAGGTCAAAACGGGAATGGAAAGAACTCTGGTTCTTCAAAGAGGGCAAAGAAGTATAAGGCTTCCCAAAACTATGCTGTCACTGCCCAAGCTAATCAAGCAGCTCCCAACCAACCCGCACAGCCGCCAGCAAAGAAACCCTATACAGGGAATGCACCTTTGTGCAATAGATGCAACAGTCACCACCAGCCGCAACTTCCATGCCGTTTCTGTACTAACTGTGGGAAGTCAGGCCATCTTGCCAATGTTTGTCGGTCTGCTCAGAATCCCGCGGTTCAGAACCCGGCTCAACAAGCTGCTCCGCAACAGGGTCAAGCTGCACGACCACAATACCCACCAGGTGCTTGTTACAATTGTGGGGATCTGACCCATTATAGGAATCGGTGCCCAAGACTGGCGAACCAGAACCAGAACCAGAATCAGGCTCAGGCTCCGGCTCGAGGCCGAGTTTTTAACATGAATGCCCAAGAGGCACAGGTTGACGATAATGTGGTGAACGGTACGTTCTTTATTAATAATCAGCCTGCATCTGTTCTTTTCGATTCTGGTGCCGATAAGAGTTTCGTGTCTTTGTCCTTTGAGCAAATGCTTCGCGTGTCTAGAACGAAACTAGGTAAATCTTTGACAGTAGAGGTTGCTAGTGGTGAACCCATTATTCTTGATTATGTTCTTCGCAACTGTCAGTTGAACCTTAACGACCATCTTTTTCCTATTGACCTCGCGCCTATGCAACTTGGAAGCTTCGACGTTATTGTGGGAATGGATTGGTTATCCAAGCATCACGCAGAGATAGTTTGTTCTGAGAAGATTGTTCGTGTGCCGCTTTCGACAGACGAGATTCTGCAGGTTCAAGGTGAGAAGCCTATCGGTGGTCTCAAACTCATGTCTTGTTTTAAAGCTCGGAAGTATCTGCAGAAGAACTATGTGGCTTTCTTAGCACATGTTACAGAAGATAAAGGCAAGGGTAAGTCTATTTCAGATATTCCTGTCGTTCGGGATTATTCTGAAGTATTCCCTGAAGATTTACCTGGTCTACCTCCAGCACGCCAAGTCGAGTTCCGCATTGATCTCGTACCTGGTGCAAATCCCATTACTAGAGCTCCATATCGTCTTGCACCATCCGAGATGCAAGAGTTGTCTAAACAGCTTCAGGAGCTCTCTGACAAAGGTTTTATACGTCCTAGTTTTTCACCTTGGGGTGCTCCCGTTCTTTTTGTAAAGAAGAAGGATGGATCCTTTAGGATGTGTATCGATTATCGTGAGCTTAACAAACTTACCATCAAGAATCGATATCCTTTACCTCGCATTGATGATCTCTTTGATCAGTTACAAGGCGCTTCTTATTTTTCGAAGATTGATCTGCGATCTGGATATCATCAACTTCGGGTGCAAGAAGAAGACATTCCGAAGACAGCGTTCCGTACTCGTTATGGGCATTATGAATTCACAGTCATGCCATTCGGTTTGACTAATGCTCCTGCTGTTTTCATGGACTTAATGAATAGGGTCTGTAAACCTTATTTGGATCAGTTCGTCATTGTTTTTATTGACGACATCTTGATTTATTCTAAGACGCAAGCTGATCACGAGCAACATCTTCGTCTTACCCTTGAACTCCTAAAGAAAGAGCAACTTTTCGCCAAATTCTCCAAGTGCGAATTTTGGCTTAAAGAAGTTCAATTTTTGGGGCATGTTATCAACGAACGGGGTATTCATGTAGATCCCTCCAAGATCAGTACGATTAAGGATTGGGATACACCTACTACTCCTACTGAAGTTCGTTCTTTTCTTGGTCTAGCGGGTTATTATCGCCGCTTCATAGAAAACTTCTCGAAGATTGCAGTTCCTCTAACTGCTCTAACTCAGAAGAAAATGCCCTTTTATTGGGGAAACAAACAAGAGGAAGCTTTTCAACACCTGAAGCAGAAGCTTTGCGATGCGCCTGTTCTATCATTGCCTGAGGGTGATGATGATTTTGTTGTGTATTGTGATGCATCAAAATTGGGTCTTGGCTGTGTTCTTATGCAAAGGAACAAAGTCATAGCCTATGCATCGAGGCAGTTGAAGATACATGAGAAAAACTACACTACTCATGATCTTGAGTTGGGTGCAGTTGTCTTTGCTCTCAAGATCTGGAGACACTATTTGTACGGTACAAAATGTGTGGTTTTCACTGACCACAAAAGTCTTCAGCATATCTTCAACCAAAAAGAACTCAACATGAGACAACGACGTTGGGTTGAGCTTTTAAACGACTATGACTGCGAAATTCGCTACCATCCTGGTAAGGCGAATGTCGTAGCTGATGCATTAAGTCGTAAGGAACGTACTAAGCTTCATTGTGTACGTGTTCAATCTGTTATTCAAGCTCGATCCGATATCCAAGCACGCATTTCTCAGTCTCAACAATCTTGTGTTTCACAAGGATTGATGGATAAGGAATTTCCTTATCACATAACACCTGCACTGGAACTGAAGGACAATGGATCATATTACTTCATGGACCGTTTGTGGGTCCCAAGCCAGGATGATCTTCGTACCTTGCTTATGGATGAAGCCCATAAGTCTCGTTATTCTATTCATCCAGGCTCAGATAAAATGTATAAGGATCTTCGTATTCACTATTGGTGGCCTGGTATGAAGAAACACATTGCCTTATACGTGTCAAAATGCCTTACTTGTCTTAAGGTAAAGGCTGAACATCAGCGTCCATCTGGTTTATTGGTGCAACCAGAGATCCCAGTTTGGAAATGGGAAAACATTACTATGGATCTTGTTACCAAACTCCCGCGCACAAAGAAAGGTCATGATGCCATCTGGGTAGTCGTTGATCGTCTTACAAAGTCAGCACATTTCTTGCCAATCCGTGAGGATTTTCCTACTGACAGACTTGCTCAAATCTATGTAGATGAAATTGTAGCTCGACATGGTGTTCCTTTGAACATCATTTCTGACAGAGATGCTCGTTTCACTTCTCATTTTTGGAGAACCATGCAATCTGCTATGGGAACCCAACTTAATCTGAGCACAGCTTATCATCCGCAAACGGATGGTCAATCTGAGAGAACAATCCAGACTCTGGAGGATATGCTTAGAGCTTGTGTGATCGATTTTGGTGGTAGCTGGGATTCACATCTTAAATTGATTGAATTCTCCTACAACAACAGTTATCACACTAGCATCAAAATGGCTCCTTTCGAAGCTCTTTATGGTCGAAAATGTCGTTCACCAGTCTGCTGGAATGAGATTGGCGAGGCTCAAATTACTGGACCTGCCCTTATTTTAGAGACAACTGACAAGGTCAAGAAAGTTCGTGATAACCTTCAGGCAGCTAGAAACCATCAGAAGATTTACGCGGACCCAAAACGCAAAGCCTTGGAATTTCAAGTCGGTGATCGAGTATTACTTAAGGTCTCACCTTGGAAAGGTGTGATCAGATTTGGAAAGAAAGGAAAATTTGCACCTAGATACGTTGGACCATTCAAGATCGTCGAAAGAATCGGAAAGGTAGCCTACAGACTTGAGTTACCTCCTGAACTGGGAAATGTTCATCCAACTTTTCACGTGTCCAATCTCAAGAAGTGTACAGCTGATGAGAATTTCTCCATACCGCTTGACGAAATTCGTGTTGGCAAAACACTGAAATTTGTTGAGAAGCCAGTGGAAATCATGGAACGTGAAGTCAAGTGGCTTAAACGCAAGCGCATTCCTTTGGTCAAAGTTCGCTGGGAAGCTAAACGTGGACCCGAGTTTACTTGGGAACGCGAAGATCAAATGAAAGCTAAATATCCGCATCTTTTTCCACGAGTTTCCTCTAAATAAATTTCGGGACGAAATTTCCACAAGTAGGGGAGACTGAAACAACTGTGCTTGTAATCACTATGAACAGTTATGTTATCAATAAAACAATGTTATTTGATCACAATGTTTGTTTTGTTATGTTTTACATTTTTCATGTTTTGACTTTTGTTCAATTTCAAACTCTACATCGCTTTCTGGAGAGTTATACGCAAACTAGTGCGTAAACGTACTCAGTTTAATGCGAGAAATACTCCGGAACATCAACATATACTCAACATACCTTAAATAACCTTTACATAACTTAGAAATAAGTTTTAAAGGCTTTGGTATGGCAAAAACAAGTTAATTCGCTTACAGGGACTAAAAATGACAAACTGCGAAAGTATGTCAATTTGAACTGTAACGAACATTCCGGAACCTAACCATAAGTTAAACACACCTTAAATATCCTTTACATAGCTTAGAAATAGGCTTTGAGGGGTTCGGTGTGCTAAAATAAACTTTTGGGTCATTCAGGGACTAAAAGTGTCAAAAAGTGCACAAGTTTGCATTTTCGCGCATAACATACGTTCTGAATACATCCAGACATCCAAAAATTTATGTAAGCACCAAAATATTTTATTTTAGTGTTTGGCATAAGAAAAATCCATTCGTCGCGCAATTTGGATCGTTTTTCGCGCTTATGCGCATTCCGTCGTAATTAACCGAACATCGCGATCGTACGACCAAACGAACGTTGGTGACCGACCGGATAATATTTAAATCCCACAAATATTCTGTTATGATTAAAATCTTATTTTAATCAGGTCCGTGTTGAAAAATAAATTAAAACGCCTAAAAACGTTATTTTTCAAAGTTTAAGCGCGTACCGTGTGTTTCTGCGCAACACAGTGCTTCTACTGCAAAACGCAGACAACGCAGCCAGTCCTGGCAACTGAAATTTATTTCAGTAATAACTTGGCGAGTTTATTTTTATAGAGTAATAAAAATAATTTAGAACGCCATAAACCGGGATTTAAACGCTAGATAAAATACCCGGTACCCAGTTAAATACCCGTCTTAGCCATATACTAGGAATATGCTTGGCATATGCTTGGAATATGCTAAGGTATATGCTTGGAATATGCTAAGGTATATGCTTGGAATATGCTAAGGTATATGCTAGGAATATGCTTGGAATATGCTAGGAATATTCTAGGAATATTCTAGGAATATTCTATATGGAAAAACTATAAATACCCACCATATGTTTCATTCATAATCACTAGAAATTTGATTTGAGAAACTCTAAGTTGAAACACTAGTTTCATACCTGAGATTTTCGAATCGAGTTTAGCATTCGGGGACCCTTCGTAAGTATTCTTTCGTTCTTTTCCTTATTTTTACTGCTTTTCGAGTCAGAAAGTCAAACTTTGTTTGACTTTCAGCGTTGGCCAGTAATGGTCAATGCGAAGTTCGGTTGAACTTCGCAACGTGATTGTAATCACGATGGTCATAGTCCCTTGGGACTATGCCTACTGATTACCACGTTGTCTAGGGTCGTAGGGTAGGCGATCTAATAAATCGCCTATACCTTCGAACCCGACCCATTTGGTCGATCATTAGGATCCGACCAAATACATTAGGTGACCATAGTAGGTAGGGAATAACCTTCCGAGGTTATACCCTATGGTCACATCGTTTAAGTAGTTGTATGATAGGTAGCCTTAGGTAAATTACCAGAATACCCTTTTTCATGTATAATTGGTAATTAAGCATATGTAACCTAAACCTTTGTCACGTAGCTGATTATGTAACATGTTTAGGCATATAACACTTGTCATAGGACTAGTTAGGCGGTCCGAACGCGTTTCACGCGCACGACACGTTAAAGTAGCATAAGCTTCCTAAACGGGTCGTAATGGGTCGTAAACAATTATGATAAGTTTCATTTAGCATGTAGGCTTTGTTAAACCAAATGACACGAGTCTCTACACTCGTTTGGTTTACGAAACCTCATTCTATCAAATCATCCGATTAAGGTCCGGTTATTAACATAGTTACCTATATTAGGTGCCGTTTGATTCCGAGATCTATAGCATTACTTGGTGGTTATCTTTAGACAACTGAGCAATCTCAAGTGAGTACATAGACCCCTCTTTTTCTGTTTTCCAAACTGTTTTGGGGTGGAACACATGTGCCTACTTGTTACTTTCATGCTTTCCTGTTTTCACATCATATACCAGTTATGTTTGTTAGTACATTATAGTACATGATTTCATTTCATTTTATGCTAGGTGTGCCCATTGTGTGCATTACTTAGTACATCGTTTTACATGACATTTCATGCTAGGTGTGCCCATTGTGTGCATTACTTATTACATCGTTTTACATGACATTTCACGCTATGTATGTTCATTTGATTACATACTTAGTGCATTGTTTTCACATGCTTACATTTTGGTATGACATTTGGTATGTTTACATGGGACAATACATTCATTAACATTAGCTACGCCGTTCGTTAGTAGGTAGTGGTACCATAGGAATTGACAACTCCCGTTCCGGACATCCCAGGGAAAGGGGACAGAAAGGAATGACCGAATTCGTTGATATAAGACAGATAGACCTTTAATTTGTTTAAAGGGTTTATCACCACAGTCGCCAGGCTTGGATGTATGCATTTTCACAATACCGCATAAATGTTCATATTAAATAGTTGCATGCATTTACACAAAACATAACTTTGATTTAAACCAAGTTTTACTTCAATACTTTGTTTTTGTGCATATGGTTTAGTTGAGACATTTCACTTGCCATACATGACATTTTGACATAGACATTTTACACAAAGACATTTGACATGGATATTTGACATAGACATTTGACATGGATATTTGACATAGACATTTGACATGGATATTTGACATAGACATTTGACATGGATAATTGACATAGACATTTGACATGATTTACACTTGACATATTATTCAATACATTTGACAATTTGTTTAAACATAGACTTCTTACATTGGTTGGTTTTGTTTGATTAAGTGATTAAGTAACGATGCGTGTGTAATATGATACAAGCATGGTGGATACGCCGCTGGTACTTCCTATATATAAGTGTTTGTATGGTATTACATGTCGTAACGTTATTTGAATCATTTCAATATTGAGACAGAACATTTTATACAAATAACATACTTTTCACAAGACATTGATTTATAAACAACTTATCTTATACAAACACATTTTTACATGGTTATTTATTTAACCTGACATTTATTTATACATATCATCTGATCTTATTGTTATTCAAAGGATTTACAAGACAAAGCAAATTACAAGGTTCATGACTAAACATTTTCTCAAATACAAGTCATGAATCCTATTTTCACAAACCTATGTATCTCACAGGCATTTTTATGCTGACGTACCTATTTTCACATGTGTTTTCAGGTGCTTTTCCATAGGATGTTGATCATGATACTAGGGCGGACCTGTGCCTTAGAGACTTTAAAATAAGATAGACTATGTTTAATTATGTTCTGAACTCTTTAATTTCCTGTTTAAAACAATGTAACACCTTTGTTTATAAATAAAAGACAACTTTATATGCCATGGTTATGAAACAATTAATTCTGTCGCAACACGCCCCGATGTTTCCGCCGCGATTTGTTGTTTTACGCGGTCGGGGTGTGACACTTTTCGAGTCCGAAAGTCAAACTTTGTTTGACTTTCGGCATTGACCAGTTTATGGTCAATGCGAAGTTCGTTTTAACTTCGCAACATGATTGTAATCACGATGGTTATAGTCCTTTGTGACTATGCCTACTGATTACAACGTTGTCTAGGGTCGTAAGGGTAAGTGATCTAACAAATCGCTTATACCTTCGAACCCGACCCATTTGGTCGATCATTAGGATCCGACCAAACACATTAGGTGACCATAGCATATAGGGAATAACCTTTCGAGGTTATACCTTATGGTCGCTTCGTTTAAGTAGTTGTATGATAGGTAGTTTATATGCCTTAGGTAAATTACCAAAATACCCCTTTGATGTCAAAATTCGTTTTAAACATATGTAACATAACTTTTGACATCTAAACTGATTTGACAACCATATTCGACATGTTAAGGCATATTTTACTTGTCATAGGACTAGTTAGGCGTTCCGAACGCTTTTCATGCGAACGACGCGTTAAAGTAGCATAAGCTACCTAAACGGGTCGTAATGGGTCACAAACACTTAGGTTAAGTTTCGTTTTAGTATGTGGGCTTTGTTAAACCATATTACACGAGTCTCCATACTCGTTTGGTTTACGAACCCTCATTCTATCCGATCTTCCGATCTAGGTCCGGTTTATTAACATAGTTGCCTATATTAGGTGCCGTTTGATATCCGTGATCTCTAGCATTGCTTGGTGGTTATCTTAGGACTTCTGAGAAATCTCAAGTGAGTACATAGACCCCTCTTTTACTGTTTTCCAAACTGTTTTGGGGTGGAACACATGTGCCTACTTGTTACTTTCGTGCTTTCCATGTTTTCACATCATATACCTGCTATGTTCGTTAGTACATTATAGTACATGTTTTACATTACATTTCATGCTATGTATGCCCATTGTGTGAGTACTTAGTACATTGCTTTACATTACATTTCATGCTATGTATGCCCATTGTGTGCGTACTTAGTGCATTGCTTTACATTACATTTCATGCTATGTATGCCCATTGTGTGCATATTTAGTACATTGTTTTACATTACATTTCATGCTATGTATGTCCATTGTGTGCATACTTAGTACATTGTTTTACATTACATTTCATGCTATGTATGTCCATTGTGTGCATACTTAGTACATTGTTTTACATTACATTTCATGCTATGTATGCCCATTGTGTGCGTACTTAGTACAGTTGGTTTCATCACATGCTTACATTTTGTTATGACATTTGGGTTGTTTACAATGGAACAATACATTCATTAACATTAGCTACGCCGTTCGTTAGTAGGTAGTGGTACCATAGGAATTGACAACTCCCGTTCCTGAAATCCTGGGTTTGTTTGGATTGGAAGGAAAGACCGAATTCGATATACATAACTTAGATAAACCTTTAATTTGTTTAAGGGTTTATCGCCACAGTCTCAAGGCTTGGATGTATGCATTTTCACAATACCGCATAAATGTTTGTATCAGTAAAGCATGCATTTGTTCCACAAAACATAACTTTGATTTAAACCATGTTTTACTTCAATACCTTGTTTTTGTGCATTTTACATATGGTTTAGTTGATATATTTCACGTACCATACATGACATTTTTGGATACACATTACATGATTTACATTAGACACAAACATTTTGACATTGATATACACAATTCATGATTTACATTAAACACAGACTTTTGATATGGTTTACACAATAACAGTTTGACATTGATTATACATAAACAATTTACATTGGTGGTTTGGTTTGAGTAAGTGATTTAAGTAACGAGGCGTGTGTAATATGATACAAGCATGGTGGATACGCCGCTGGTACTTCCTATATATAAGTGATTGTATGGTATTACATATCGTAGCGTTATTTGAATCATTTCAATTTGGACATATAACATTTTATACAAATAACATACTTTTCACAAGACATTAATTTACAAACAACTTATCTTATACAAACTCATTTTACATGGTTATTCATTTAACCGTACATTATTCTCTTATTTATACATATCATCTGATCTTATCGTTTTTCATATGATTTACAAGACAAAGCAAATTACAAGGTTCATGACTAAACATTTTCTCAAATATAAGTCATGAATTATGTTTTCACAAAACCTATGTATCTCACAGGCATTTTTATGCTGACGTACCTATTTTCACATGTGTTTTCAGGAGATGATGCATAGGACTTATCAAGACATACTTAGGCGAACCTGTGCCTTAGTGACTTAAAACGAGACAAGAACTAGTTAATTTATGTTATGTACTCTTTGGTTCTTGTTTAAAACAATGTGAACTTTCATGTTTGATTAATAAAACGAAACTTCGATTTCCATGGTTGTGAAACATTAATTCTGTTACAACACTCCCCGACGTTTCCGCCACGTTTTGTATGTTCTACGTGGTCGGGGTGTGACACGTTTGGTCGATCATTAGGATCCGACCAAGCATGTTTAGTGACCATAGTTGTATAGGGAATAACCTTCCGAGGTTATACCTTATGGTCACATATTTTAAGTAGTTGTATGATAGGTAGTTTATATGCCTTAGGAAAATGACCAAAATGCCCCTTTCATGCATAATTGGATTTTAAGCATATGTAACTTAAACTTTTCTCACTTAACTGATTATGAAACTTATTTTAACATGTTTAGGCATATAATACTTGTCATAGGACTAGTTAGACGTCTCGAACGCGCGTTTACACGAACGACGCGTTAAAGTAGCGTAAGCTACCTTAATGGGTCGTAACGGGTCAAAAGCACTTAGATTAGGTTCCGAACTAGAATGTAGGCTTTGTTAAACCATATCACATGAGTTCCAATACTCATTTGGTTTACGAGACCTCATTCTATCCGATCTTCCGATTTAGGTGTCGATTATTTGACTAGTGATCCGATTACTAGGTGCTACTTGAATTTCCTTGGTTTGCCTGAGCTTGTTGAGTTCTTTAGATCAAGGATATTTTCATTTCAATGTGAGTACATAGATCCCCTATTTTACTGTTTTTGATTCTTTTGGGGTGATTCATATGTATTAAAACGATTTCGATATTTTAAAGATGATTTTCAAAAATGATTAATATGGTTTATATTAAACTAATAACGATTTCGATAATGTGAACAAACTTGTTGGACTTAGTTACATAACGAATAACATTCATTAATTTTGGCCGAACCGACCAGTATTAGGTTATGGTACCATAGGATCTGACAAATCCCGTTATCAGACTACACCCATGGTTATGTGTGGGGGTTATGTAGGTAATGACCAAATCTGTGATTGTTAACTTACCCTTTGGTGGTTTGTTAATGCGAGTTTCAAGATAGTCGAGTCACGAAGGTTTGGATGTTATTAGCGAGACGATCAAAAGTAGTTTCACAATTAAAACGATTTAAACGATTTGATACGAGTTAAACGATTTGAAACGATTTAAACGAGATAAACGATTTGAACAAACGATTGGTTTTGGGTTGTGATTAGGTAATGGGACAGGTGTAGCATGATAAAAGCATGGTAGATACGCCGCTGGTACATCTTATATATAAGTGCTTTTATCATATTATATTCCGTGTCATTATTTAGTTCACTTGGGAAACGATTCTGAAACGATGTCACACAACGATGTTTTCGAAATGATATAAACCATACGAGTTTTGTAACGAGAAAAATTCACGATTTCGTTTACTTAAACAAATGTTTTGGGTTAAGAATCATGGCTGCGAGATTTTACAAACTATAACCAACTTGATTTAAGTTGGTTAATTATGTTGCAATACACTTTTCAAAACGAGGTTTGTACTTTTGACTCTTGTAGTCTAATGCGGTACTGCAACATATAAACAAGCCATGAATCTGACACTCTCATAAAAACTATGTGCTCGCCAGCGTTTCTTTGCTGACTTTGTTTTTACATATGTTTCTGGTGGTGTTGCATGATGTTGATTGCTAGGATGCATGATTCACATAGGATCTGGACGAGGCCTTAGTGACCTAATAATAATGATAGACGGTATGTAACTTGTTTGTTTGGTGCAATACACTCCCCGACATTTCCGCCGCGATTTCGTTGTTTTGACGCGGTCGGGGTGTGACAGAAGAGTTGTTATCAGAGCCAATGGTTACAGGGAATTAGGTTATTAGTAATGCTTTGACCTAGACTATAACTTTCTAGGACCCCAACGCGAGTACACTTGCGTTTAGATTTTAAAACAATACCGTCACCTATCCTTAGGTGATAACCACAATGAGGACACAATAACAAATCCGCTTCGAAAATTAATCATCTATTCTTGGATGATTGATTATAAGGTTTTGAACCCTTTGAGTTTTCAAAATCTCGTCAAAGTTTGGGTCTTATAATGTGAACACGTGCAAACTGGAAGGGTGAATGCCCGTACCCTGAGTTTTCTGTCTAAGGCTAGAGTGTTTGTACAAATCCGCAGTATCGGACCAGTCACTTTTACCTGGGAACTCTTGGGGTGAGTGTTCACTTATAGGCGAGCATGTCTTCGGTGATACATTATTGTGACCCATTTACTTTGATTAGTCACTGCGTGTCGTTTGTTTGTTCGAGGTAATGAATGAATGATCGCCTTCCTTGTGTTTTGTTGATGTTTTCAATACCTCTTTTGTTTTTCCAAATTGTCACCTCACTCGTTTCTCATGTTTCCTTGTTCTTTTTAGACAATGCGTCCTCGACGTGATGCATAACCTTTAAGCAACGAAGAAGTCGCAGCCCTTGTCGCTCAGCAAATGGCTGCAGTGCTTCTGAACATAATAACCCAGATCCATCAATTATACAACAACAATAATAACAATAATGCTTAGTGTAGTTTCAAGAACTTCAATTCGGCTAAACCGTTGAAGTTTTCTGGGTCTCAAGGAGCAACCGCGCTCCTGCAATGGTTCGAAAGCTTTGAAAGCACATTCAGACATGTGCAATGTCTGAATGAGCGTAAGGTTGAGTTTGCATCCAGTGTGTTCGAGAAGCGTGCTCTTACATGGTGGAACCGTGTGATGCGTGATAGGGGTGCCGATGTGGCTATGGCACAAACATGGGAAGAGCTCCGAGCTCTCATGATGAGAGAGTTCTGTCCCCGTCACGAGATTCATGCTTTGGAACGAGAATTCAATGATTTGAAACAAGATGGGGGAGAACACCGTGCGTATATGGATCGTTATGAGGAGCTCAGTTTGTTGTGTCCTACTATGGTTACCCCGTTGGAGAAGGCAATAGAGAGGTATATCGATGGTTTACCTGATTCTGTGCAAGACATAGTGACTGGCAGTAATCCTACTATTGTTCATCAAGCGATCGAATTGGCTGCTACTCTGACCGAGTCTTAGGTCAGAAAAGGGAAACTGACCCGTAAGGGTGATAAGAAGAAGTCAGCCGATTCTGCACAAGAAAAGGGTAAAGGTAAGGGTAAGAAGCAGGGTGAGTCTTCTAAAAAGTCGAGGAAGCGAAAGGCTTCCCAGAACTTTGAAGTTACTGCACAGAACCCCCAGAACCCACCAGCCTAACCTCCCGCGAAGAAGCAATATGCTGGTACCGCACCTCACTGTTTCGATGCAACGGTCATCATGTTGCCCAACAGGCCTGTAAACAGTGCACTACGTGTGGTAAACTTGGGCATCTGGACAACATTTGTCGTATGGGCCAGAATCAAGCTGCTCAGGTTCCTGCACAAGCTCAAGGGAATGCTGCAAGATTCCCACCTGGTTTGTGTTATAATTGCGGAGAAATGGGTCATTTCCGCAACAACTGCCCGAGGCTGGTAAACGCGAATGTGAATCCCGCTCATGGACGAGCATTCAATTTGAATGCAAACGAGGCTCGAGCTGACAACGAGGTTGTTAACGGTACGTTTCTAGTTAACAATCAACTTGCATCTGTTCTTTTCGATTCTGGTGCCAATAGGAGTTTTGTTTCGTTATATTTTGAGCCTTTACTTGCGATACCTAGAACTAAACTGAGGAAACCCTTATCTATCGAAGTTGCTACTGGTAAACCTCTTGTACTCGATTCTGTTCTTCGTGGTTGTCAATTGAACCTCGATAACCATCTTTTTCCTATTGACCTCACGCCGATGCAATTTGGGAGTTTTGATATTATCATGGGGATGGATTGGTTAACCAAGTTTCATGCTGAGGTGATTTGTTTCGACAAGATCGTTCGTATTCCTCTTTCGTCTGGTGATGTCCTAGAGGTTTGTGGCGAGAAACCTTCAGTTGGTTTGAAACTCATGTCGTGTACGAAAGCCCGAAGTTATTTACGAAAAAGATATGTTGCTTTTATGGCACATGTCACCGAGGAGAAAGGAAAGAACATGAGTATTCAGGATATTCTGATTGTTCGGGTGGTTTGCCTCCAATTCATCAAGTCGAGTTTCATATTGTCCTTGTACCCAATGCCAACCCGATTGCGAAAGCACCTTATCGTCTTGCACCGTCAGAGATGCAAGAATTATCGAAACATCTTCAAGAGTTATCTGATAAAGGATTCATCCGACCGAGTTATTCACCTTGGGGTGCTCCTGTCCTCTTTGTGAAAAAGAAAGATGGATCTTTTCGAATGTGTATCGATTATCGTGAGCTTAACAAGCTTACCATCAAGAATCGATATCCCCTACCTTGAATCGATGATCTCTTTGATCAACTGCATGGTGCTACATGTTTTTCCAAGATCGATCTGCGTTCTGGGTATCATCAGCTTCGTGTACTCGAAGAAGATATTCCCAAAACTGCTTTCTGCACGAGATATGGGCACTACAAGTTCACTGTCATGCCTTTTGGTTTGACGAATGCCCCAGCTATCTTCATGGACTTAATGAATAGGGTCTATATTTAGACAAGTTCATCATTGATTTCATCGAAGATATTCTTGTTTATTCGATGTCTCGAGCCGATCACGAGCAACACTTCGTTTGACTCTAGAACTCCTGAAGAAGGAACAACTTTTTGCTAAATTCTCCAAGTGTGAATTCTGGCTTAAAGAAGTTCAGTTTTTGGGTCATATAGTCAACAAGCAGGGTATTCATGTGGATCCATCCAAAATTGTTGCAATTAAGGATTGGAATACATCGACGACACCCATAGAGATTCGTACTTTTCTTCGTCTTGCTGGGTATTATCGTCATTTCATTTCGAATTTCTCTAAGATTGCGGTTCCACTCACTGCTTTGACTCAGAAGAATAAGCCTTTTTGAGTGGGGACCCAAGCAAGAAGAAGCATTCCAAACGCTGAAACAGAAGCTGTGTGATGCTCCTGTTCTATCCTTGCCTGATGGAAACGATGATTTCGTTGTCTATTGTGATGCGCCCAACTTAGGTCTTAGTTGTGTTCTCATGCAACGAGGTAAAGTTATAGCATATGCATCTCGACAATTGAAAGTTCACGAGAAGAACTACACCACTCATGATCTTGAGCTAGGTGCTATGGTTTTGGCACTCAAAATATGGAGACACTATCTTTATGGCACGAAGTGTGTGGTTTTCACAGACCACAAAAGTCTCCAGCACATTCTTAATCAGAAGGAGCTGAACATGAGGCAACGACGTTGGGTTGAACTCCTAAACGATTATGATTGCGAGATTCTCTACCATCATGGTAAGGCGAATGTCGTAGCCGATGCGCTTTGTCGAAAGGAGCGAGTCAAGCTTCATTCTGTTCGAACTCTATCTGATATTTAAACTTGTGTTCTTCAAGCTCAACAATTTTGTGTTTCACAAAATTTAATGGGTAAGGAATTAGCACATCAACTTGAGCTTAGACTCGAAGTGAAGGACGATGGATTACTCTATTTCAAGGAACGTTTGTGGATTCCGAAACAAAACGATCTTCGCACTTTAGTGATGGACGAATCTCATAAGTCTCGATATTCTATCCATCCTGGTGCTGATAAAATGTACAAGGATCTTCGTACTCAGTACTGGTGGCCTGGTATGAAGAGGGATATTGCCTTGTGTGTATCGAAATGCCTAACTTGTCTCAAAGTCAAGGTTGAACATCAACGACCATCTGGTTTGCTTGTACAACCAGAGATACCGGTTTGGAAGTGGGAGAATATTGCGATGGATCTCATCACTAAATTACCACGTACATCTAAAGGTCACGATGCTATATGGGTTGTTATCGATCGATTAACGAAGTCAGCTCATTTTATTCCGATTCGCGAGGATCTATCTGCTGATAAACTTGCAAAGATTTATGTTGATGAGATTGTATCTCGACATGGTGTCCCTTTGGATATCATATCTGATCATGATGCTCGATTTTCATCTCATTTTTGGAAGACCATGCAATTTGCTATGGGAACCCAACTAAATCTAAGCACTGCTTATCATCCCCAAACAGATGGACAATCTGAGAGGACGATTCAAACTTTGGAGGATATGCTTAGAGCATGCATGATAGACTTTGGTGGTAATTGAGATTCTCATCTGCCATTGATCGAGTTCTCTTACAACAATAGTTATCATGCTAGCATCAATATGGCACCATTCGAAGCTCTCTACAGTCGAAAATTTCGTTCACCTGTCTGTTGGAATGAGATCGGTGAAGCTCAGCTTACTGGACCTGAGCTCATTCTGGAAACAACAGACAAAATCAAGAAAATTCACGATAATCTTGTGACAGGTAGAAGCCGTCAAAAGAGTTATGCGAATATGCGACGCAAGCCCTTAGAATTTCAAGTCGGAGACCATGTCCTACTCAAGGTGTCACCTTGGAAGGGAGTGGTGAGATTTGGAAAGAAAGGAAAACTTGCACCTCGATATGTTGGACCATTTAAGATTGTTGAAAGAATTGGAAAGGTTGCCTATCCATTAGAGCTACCTCCAGAGCATGGAAATATTCATCCGACTTTTCACGTGTCCAATTTGTGAAAGTGTTTAGCTGACGCTAATCTTCACATTCCTCTCGACGAAATTCAAGTTGATGAAACGATGCACTTTGTCGAGAAACCAGTGGAGATAATGGACCGTGCAGTCAAACAGTTGAAGAAAAACGGATTCATTGGTCAAGGTTTGCTGGGAATCCAAACGTGGCCCAGAGTTTACTTGGGAACGTGAGGACCAAATGAAGGCGAAATATCCGCAATTGTTCTCACAAGTTTCCTCTAGTTAAAATTTCGGGATGAAATTTCCTAAAGTAGGGTTGATTGTGACAACTGTGCTCTGTAATCGACGTACAATGTAAAACAATGTTAATTATCAATAAAATAATGTGGTTTTGGTGTTATTATGTGTGTATTTGTGTTTGATGATTTTACGATTTGATTCGATTCCAATTTCAAGCTTTAAATCGCTTTCTGGAAAGTTATACGCAAACTGGTGCGTAAATGCAGTCAGTTTAACGTGACAAACACTCCGGAATAGTGACATAGGCTTAATATACCTTAAATAACCTTCACATAACTTAGAAATAAGTTTTGGATGGTTTGGTGTGTCAAAGACAAGTTTGTTCGATCGCAAGGACTATTTGTGTCAAACTGCGAAACTATACAGATTTGTATGGTAACGAACATTCTGGAACTTGATCATAAGTTAGACATACCTTAAATATCCTTTACATAGCTTAGAAATAGGCTTTGAGGGGTTCGGTATGCTAAAATAAACTTATTTGATCAATAGGGACTAAAAGCGTCAAAAAGTGCATAAGTTTGCATTTTCGCGCATATCATACGTTCTGAATATATCCGGACATCCAAAAATTTATGTAATCATTAAAATATTTTATTTTAGTGATTGGCATGATAAAATTCCATTCATCGCTTAATTTGGATCGTTTTTGCGTTCGTTACGATTTCCATCGTAAGTAACCGAATAACGCGATCGTACGACCAAACGAACCGACATCCGAGATGTTTTTGAGCATATTTTAAGTTTCCTATACTTTAACTTCATTTTAGAGCGTTGAGATGTGGTTAACGGGGCTTAAACGTGTCAAATATGCATCAAAACACAAGTTTTTCAAGTTCAGGGACCAAATGTGACAATCTGCCAAACTTGCTTAGGCGGCCCAAGTAAGATATTGTCTGGGTCTACGCGGCCCGCGACAGACTGTCAGATCAGAAACATTGAATCTGGAATTGGGGCTTGATTTTGATCGTTTTAACAGCTGATTTGGGATACCATCTGCTGAATTTTGATGGTTTAACATGTCCCCATGGTATTGAAAACCATTAGCCCACATGGATGGCCAAGATTGTTCCCTCTTTAGCAAGGAATGATCTTAACGGTTTACCGAAAACTATATATAGCCATGGCTTCACTCCATTTTCTGGACCCTTGATCATTTTAATGCTCTAAGTTGAAGCCTTTGCTTCATACCTGAGTGTTATAGATCAAGTTCTCCCTAGCTTGGACCCTTTGTAAGCTTCTTTCGTTCTTTTATTGCTTTTCGAGCGTGAAAGTCAAACAGTGTTTAACTTTCTGCTTTGACCAGTCTTTGGTCAACACAAAGGTCGTTTGAACTTTGCAATGTGAGCGTAATCACGATGGTTATATTCCCTTGTGACTATATCTACTGATTACCACGTTGACTAGGCGTAGTGACGAGTCGTAGTTTCGGTCAAAATCCGCATTTATGCGTATTTTGCAACCAAACTACTCTTGGGTATCAAAACACTTTGTTTTGATATCAAAACCTGTTTTCTAACTTAGTTAAGCATGTTTTATCATGTTTAGCTCGTCACTTTTAGTTTAGTGCTTGTTTAGAGTCGTAAGTCAAGCGGTCTAAACCACCGCTTAGACTTTCGAACTCGACCCGTTTGGTCGATCATTAGGATCCGACCAAGCATGTTTAGTGACCATATTTGTATAGGGAATAACCTTTCGAGGTTATACCTTATGGTCACATAGTTTAAGTAGTTGTATGATAGGTAGTTTATATGCCTTAGGAAATGACCAAAATGCCCTTTTCATGCATAATTGGATTTTAAGCATATGTAACTTAAACTTTTGTTCGCTATTGATTTAATGAGTCGTAAATAGACTAGAATGCGTTTGGTAGTCATGCGAAATGGAGGATTCCGTAAATGAGCCAAACGGGTCAAATAATTGGTTAGTAGTAATAAAACTTTGTTTTTGATTGACATTTGGCGAAGCCGGATCACAAGAACGTGAAGCCACAGGTGTGGTAATGAAACGCCAGTGGTCGTAAGCCTCGGAAGTTGGGGTAAATACGCCATGTCGTCTAAAGTTGTTACTAGTTAAATTAGTACAAAAACTATATGGGTCAAACGAATATATTGTGCATTTACTGGTCCCCAACCATACATTCCATTTTTGACTGAACGATTAAGATAGGTGTGTCGGTAATTTTATTACGGACGCGTAGGAAAAAGAATCGGCTAAATCGGAAGCTCGAGTCAAAAGTTATGTTAGTTTAAAGTTTGTAAATGAAAAATTGTGATGCTGGGCTGATATGCAGCTCCAGTTAACGACCCTAATATCAAAACACGTGCTCGCGCCACTCCACGGCAAAACGATCTCACCGTCGCGTGACGCGACGGTCATGGCGGGCCGCGACAGCTGATGCCATCTCGGTCGCGGGGCGCGACCGCCCCAATCCATTGCAATTCTTGTTTGTTTCTCATTGTTAACCATGGAACTTGTTTATACTTGATTTTAAGGTGTCAAAACTAATCTTTTACGTGGTTTTCACCATAGGTGATGATGGACTTAATCCGGACGGTGATCAAGCACGATTACAAGAACCGAACACGATCTTTTGAAGCTTCCGCGATTACTTAAATATGTTTAAACAATGTCTATGTAGTTAACACTTAAATACTTGTTTTGAGGTTGTTAAACTAGTAGTACTTATCTAAAATGTTAACTTGGTGAAAATTTCCTTATGCATATGTAAATCAAAGTTTTGGTTTACAAATGCTTTGTGTATGTTAAAATTATTATAAAAACGAGTGGAGTGTTACAAGTTGGTATCAGAGCTTAAGGTTGTCAACAAAGTGTTCGGTTCAAGCTTGATCGATCGTCCGGTAAGGATTAATTGTTTATTTTAGTAGATCTTATCTTATGTATTTAAAAGAAATGATAATTTAAGTGCACGGGAAGGGTGTGTAAACACACTCAAACCTGGAAGGTGCACTAAATAAGAACGGTCAAAGCAAGTTACGAACTTGGTTAAACCAAAGTGAATAAAGCTATGTTATAAATGAAATGTTTAATAATTGAAGTAAACATTTCAGTTTCGAGATGACGGAAAGGAATGACGATGATCCGGTGCCGACAAGCACCGAACAAATGAAAGAAATAATTACCGAAGAAGTGGGAAAGGCAATTGAGGGTAGCCTATCCAGGTTCATAGACAAAATTCAAAACACGGTGTTATCATTAGTCGAGGAACGAGTCAAAAGGTTGGAAGATAGTGTCAACCTTATGAAAGAGAAATCGGGAGAACGTAAAGGTTGTTCGTATAAAGAGTTTATGGCTTGTAAACCGCCAATCTACAACCGGGAGGTTGACCCGATAATTTGCCAAAGATGGCTAATTGACGTCGAAGGGGTGTTTGAAAGGACCCACTGTGACGTGAGTGATTTTGTTGCTTACGGAACGGGTCAGTTGAGGGGTCAAGCCAAAGATTGGTGGGATAACAAAAAGAAGGAGATAGGAGCCGAAGCGGCAAGGGTCATGACATGGGATGAGTTTAAGGTGCCATTCCTTAAACATCATAGTCCCAAGGCAGTCATCAACAGGATTAAGGAAGAGTTCATCTAGTTAAGACAAAAGGGCGAAACAATTGATAAAATCACGGGCATCTTTATGGATAAGCTGAGATTCTATGACGAGTTAGTCACCACTGAAGAGCAGAAGATATATTACTATTACAACATGATGAGTGCTGAATACCGGGAGTTCATGACTCCCTCAAAGTATGAAACCCTCACGGAAATTATCAACACCGCTCGGGAGCAGGAAATTGAGTTGAAGAAACAAATCGAGAGGGGTGAGCAAAGGGCACAGGATGTGAATCCAAGCCCTACAAAGAAGGCTCGAATGGTTGAATCGGCAAAGAAAATGGATGCAAAGGGTGGGTCGCTAAGTTGCAAAGTTTGTGGAAAAGGGCACACGGGCGAGTGCCGTTTCAAGGACAAACCATGTCCTATATGCGGGAAAACGGGGCATACGGCATCTCTATGTCTGGGAAAAGTCTCAGTTTGTTACAAATGCTATCAGCCTGGCCACAAAAAGTCTGAATGTCCAGACTTAGTTGGAAAGAGAGATACTAAAGAATCTCCATCAGAAGCTCCAAAGGCAAAGGCCAGGTCCTTTCAACTAAAAGCGGCTGAAGTAAAAATAAAACCGATGTGGTCTCAGGTATATTCGCAATAAACTCGATCCCTACACGTGTATTATTTGATACGGGTGCGAATAAGTCCTTTATTTCATATGGACTTATTCGACATCCTTCATTTGTTTTGAAAAAATTATCTATGCCTTTAGAGGTTGAGATAGGAGATAACAGAAGTTTCATAGTGTGTGATATTTGCCAAGATTGTAAATTGGGTATTGATGACGAGGCGTACTCAATAGATTTAATCCCGATGTCGATGGGAGAATTTCAAGTGGTGGTCGGGATGGATTGGTTATCTCGGCACTGCACCAAAGTCGTGTGTTTCCGTAAAGAAATAAAGCTAACATATCCGAGCGGAAAACACGTCACTATCTTTGGCGAAAAGGGAGGCAATCCTATAATATACTTGATGTTGAAAGCTCACAAACTCATGAAGCATGGATGTAGGGCGTTTATGATATACGCTAATGAAGTCGAGAAAGAATTACTGAAGATTGGAGACATACCGGTAGTACGTGATTTTGAAGATGTGTTTCCAGAAGATTTACCGGGGATACCGCCCGAACGGGAGGTAGAGTTCGGAATCGAATTGGTTCCGGGCGCGAAACCCGTAGCAAAAGCGTCGTACCGACTCGTGCCGTCGGAATTACAAGAATTGATGTAGCAAATTCAAGACTTGCTCGACAAAGGATTTATAAGGCCGAGCTTGTCTCCTTGGGGCGCGCCGGTACTATTTGTGAAAAAGAAAGACGGGAGCATGTGAATGTGTATCGATTACCGGGAGTTAAACAAACTCACGGTAAAGAATCGATACCCGCTTCCGAGAATAGACGATCTATTCGACCAATTACAAGGTGCGAATTGGTTTTCGAAAATCGACCTTAGATCGGGATATCACCAATTAAAAGTCAAGGAAGAGGATGTACCGAAGACGGTTTTCCGCACGCGATACTGACATTACGAGTTCCTCGTAATGTCATTCGGGCTGACGAATGCACCCACAGCTTTCATGGACCTCATGAACCGGGTTTGCAAACCAATGTTAGATAAGTCGGTAATTGTGTTTATCGATGACATTCTGGTATACTCGAAAAGTGAAGTAGATCATGCACGTCATCTACAAGAGGTGTTAGAGACACTCAGGTGAGAAAAGTTATATGCAAAATTCTTAAAGTGCGCCTTCTGGTTACGAGAGGTGCAATTCCTCGGCCACATCATAAGTGCCGATGGAATATTGGTGGATCCGTCAAAGATAGAGGCCGTGTCGAAATGGAGCCCTCCGAAGAATCCTCGGAAATTAGAAGCTTCTTAAGGCTTGTAGGATACTACAGGAGATTCATTTAAGATTTCTCCAAGATTGCGTCGCCGCTAACTAAGTTAACTCGGAAAGAGGAGAAATTTATTTGGGGTGTCGAACAAGAAAGAGCGTTTCAAACGCTAAAAGAGAAGTTAACCCAAGCTCCGGTATTAACGTTGCCGGACGGAGTCGAAGACTTGGTGGTTTATTCTGATGCCTCACTTTTGGGGCTCGGATGTGTTCTAATGCAAAGGGGAAAGGTTATAGCCTATGCCTCGAGTCAATTAAAAATGTATGAAAAGAAATATCCCACGCACGATCTCGAATTGGCGGCGGTGGTGTTTGCCTTAAAAATATGGAGGCATTATTTATATGGGGTAAAGTGCACCATATTTACCGACCACAAGAGTTTAAAATACTTCTTCGATCAGAAGGAGTTAAATATGCGACAAAGGCGGTGGTTAGAAACAGTAAAGGATTACGATTGTGAAATACATTACCACCCCGGAAGGGCAAATGTTGTGGCGGATGCTCTGAGCAGGAAATCGGATTATGTCCCAATACGAGTGAGGTCGATGCAGCTTGTAGTAACCTCGGGTTTACTTGAACGAATCCGAGAAGCACAAGCCGAGGCGGTGAAAGAAGAAAACCTGAAAAAGGAAAGGATAGTTGGTCAGGTGAAGGATTTGGCGGATGGTAGCAATGGGTTGAAGACTCGATTCGGAAGAATATGGATCCCAAATTCCTGTGGGGTCAAGATGCTTCTACTCGATGAAGCTCATAAATCCCGTTATTCTATTCATCCGGGTGCAACCAAGATGTACAATGATCTGAAGCAAAACTATTGGTGGCCCGGAATGAAGAGAGATGTAGTAAAGTATGTGGAGAAGTGCTTAACTTGCTTGCAAGTCAAGGCGGAACACCAGAAACCATATGGAAAACTGCAACCATTGGAAATCCCGGTTTGGAAATGGGAACATATCACTATGGACCTGTTGACCAAACTGCCTAGAACGAGTCGAGGATTCGATGCTATATGGGTGGTCGTGGATAGATTAACGAAGAGTGCTCACTTTATTCCCATACGTGAGACTTATACTTCGGAAAAGATGTCGGAAGTATACACAAATGAGATAGTGGCACGTCATGGGGTACCGGTATCTATTGCGTCGGACAAAGATACCCGGTTTATTTCAAACTTCTGGAGAGATTTTCAAGAACAGATGGGAACAAAACTATTTATCTGCACCGCATACCATCCTCAGATGGATGGGCAGAGTGAAAGAACAATACAAACCCTGGAGGAAATGCTAAGAGCGTGTATTATCGATTTTGGGGGCAGTTGGGATGTGTATCTACCATTAGCAGAATTCTCTTATAACAACAGTTACCATGCCAGCATCGGCATGGCCCCATATGAGATGTTGTATGGTAGGAAATGTAGAACACCGGTGTGTTGGGGTGAAGTGGGTCCACGTGAACTAGCCCACAAAGAAGTAGTCCAAGCCACTAACGAGAAAATCGATGTGGTGCGAGCTCATTTGAAAGCGGCCCAAGATAGGCAAAAGTCTTATGCCGATAAAAGACGAAAACCGATTGAATTTCAGGAAGGCGACATGGTTATGTTAAAGGTTTCCCCATGGAAAGGCGTGATCCGATTCAGGAAGAGGGGAAAACTAAGCCCGAGATTTATCAGGCCATTTAAAATTATTGAACGAATCGGTAAGGTGGCGTATCGCCTTGAGTTACCGGAAGAATTGAGTGGAATACATGGCACGTTTCATGTGTCACAACTGCGAAAATGTCTAGCGGAGGAAACGGTTTATATCCATTACGATGATATCGAGGTGGATAATAGCTTTAATTATGCAGTAAAGCCATTAGAGATTCTAGATCGAAAGGTTAAAGATTTGCGAAATAAGAGAATTGATCAAGTTAAGATCAAATGGGAGCAAAGGAAGGGTTCGGACACTACATGGGAGTCCGAAGAGGAGATGCAGCGTCTCTACCTGGCATTATTTGGTACGTATTTCCGGTTTCGAGGACGAAACCCTTTTAAGGGGGGTGGACTTGTAACATCTTGAAAATTTTAAATCAATTATTTAAAATATAATGCCGGTAAATAAACAAGTGAACTAACTAGGATTAAAAATAACCTAGTTAAATGAAAGTCTTGTAGTAACTTAAAAGTGGGTTAACACACTAAAAATAAGAACTAAATGATAATCGAGGGGCCAAAAGCGTTTAAAACGAAACTAATTAAAATAAAACATAAAATTAAAACTCAAACAGACACTTGTGTGTGTTGAGATAGACAGAAACACAAGGGGGCGACCTAGAGCTCCCCTTTAAACCCTAACTTCTCACAAATCTCTCAAATTGAAGGTCCAAATCAAGTCTAAATCGAAATCCAAGTACGAATTAGTGATCTCCACTGAAAAAGGAGTCACGAGGTATGTAAATTTCATGAGAAATCTCTAGTTAAATTTATGAGCAAACCTAGAGAATTCGAATTAGATGGTTGCATGTTCGTTATATGATGAAATAGGAACATTGTAGTGTCTAGGAGTAAACCCTAGACAAGCATATGATGAAATTAGGTCTAATTCTTATGAATTCATGATCACCTTTGAACGTGATAAGTGGGTTTTTGTATGAACATGCTAAACACTAGAAATTGATAGTTGTTCTAGTGTAATTTGAATTTTAATAAGTAAATTCTGATGTTGTAGATGCGAAAATTGATATGAAAATGTTGATTGATGTTAAAATCGGCTAAATAACAAGCCATGAAAATGATAATAAAGTGTATAAAATTCTGCCTTTGAAGTGTTTGTAAAAATGCCTAAAAGAAGGCTTTAAAACTGAAAAATTGGGTTAAAATGCGTATTTGTAAATTTCGGCAAGTTATGCGTTACATGTTATGAAAAGAGTTCTAAACGGGTTGTTTCTGCAAGTTATGCGTTACATGTTATGAAACGCGTATTAGGAAAAGATACCGGGGCGTCAAATGGACAAGCTGGAGGCGACTTGCGTTTGAAGGGCGTGCTTTAAAGGTATGTAACTTGTTATGTTACAATATGTAAACTAGATATGTTAATTGTTCTTAATCGTGTTTTGGTATAAAGGTTGATATTAGTGAAGCGATATTGTTCGCTATTGATTTAATGAGTCGTAAATAGACTAGAATGCGTTTGGTAGTCATGCGAAACGGAGGATTCCGTAAATGAGCCAAACGGGTCAAATAATTGGTTAGTAGTAATAAAACTTTGTTTTTGATTGACATTTGGTGAAGACAGATCACAAGAGCATGAAGCCACAAGTGTGGTAATGAAACTCCAGTGGTCGTAAGCCTCAGAAGTTGGGGTAAATACGCCTTGTCGTCTAAAGTTGTTACTAGTTAAATTAGTAAAAAAACTATATGGGTCAAACGAATATATTGTGCATTTACTGGTCCCCAACCATACATTCCATTTTTCACTGAACGGTTAAGATAGGTGCGTCAGTAATTTTATTACGGACGCGTAGGAAAAAGAATCGGCTAAATCGGACGCTTGAGTCAAAAGTTATGTTAGTTTAAAGTTTGTAAATGAAAAATAGTGATGCTGGGCTGATATGCTGTCACAACCCGACCACGTAAAACAACAAAACGTCACGGAAACGTCGGGGAGTGTTGTAACAGAATTAATTGTTTCACAACCATGGAAATTAAAGTTACGTTTTATATATAAATCAAGAGTGATACATTGTCTTAAACAAGAAACAAAGAGTACATAACATAATTTAACTAGTTCTTGCTTCGTTTTAAGTCACTAAGGCACAGGTCCGCATAAGTGTGTCTCGATCATCTTATGCAACAGCTCCTGAAAACACATGTGAAAATAGGTACGGCAGCATAAAAATGCCTGTGGGATACATAGGTTTTGTGAAAATAGGATTCATGACTTGCGTTTAAAGAAACTGTTTAATAAAAGTAGCCATGAATCTTGTTGAGTGGTTCCTTTTGTCACACCCCCAAAATCCACCATGCGGAGTACCACCGCTTGGAGGCGTGACATGACCAGGATCGAGCCACCAATCATACTGAACAACGTATTTAAGTAAATAAAGCCAACCACAATACGATTGGTGACCAAAGTTAGTTAACCAAGTTTTAATTTAGACAGCGGAAGCATAAACGTAAAGTTCAAAACATAAGTTCGCAGTTCATAAGTTTAAAGTCCAACACTTAGGTTTAATAAGTTCATAATGCTTTAAATGTTACACACTTGGACTTAACCGTCCGTACACCACAACGACTTCTTCCTCGTGCAAGCTCCAAGCATTTAGCGACCTGTAAGGCATGTAACAACTAGTCAACAACAAAGTTGAGTGAGTTCACGTTTGGTTGTTTAGTTTTAAGTTGTTTCTGAAAAACGTGGTTTGACTTTCGTTGGCTTATTTCCGTGGGGGTTACCCCGTAGTTGAAAGTATGTTTAACCATTTCCCTTTTTCTTTACCCAATCCATAACCATGATCAGTGGGGGTTTTCCCCGTTTGAACTACTAGACGGTATGATATCGACTGCTACGCAAATAAGTTGTGCCCTATATCAGTGTCTATCATCACTGACAATCTGCCATAGTCCATTAGATAGTGTGTGAACTCACCTCGGTTTGCTCGGTTAGATTCTCAATATAGCTAACAGTCAAGGTCGGTCAATCACGTCCTAGTATGATTTACCAGTTAGTCATTTAGTGGCTTTCAAATAGAACACAAAGTTCCTATACGTATCTATCACACAACATGCATCACTGTAACGGTTTATGCCCATCTAGGTTTCCCATCCATTCCCCACTCAAAATCAAACATACGATAATGCACATAACATATATAACATGTTAAATCATTCACAGATAGCATACTCGACATTTAGACACGCAAATCACAACTTATGTCAATTCAGCAATAATACTCAAAACCGGCTGTTTTCGGACATTTAAATAAAATAGTTAGATTACTCCAAAAATTCCCAACTTTTTATATAATGTCATAAACAATCCATATTTTATTGTATAAAAATATCGGGGTCCGGTTCATTACCAATATTTTATAAAAATTCATATTCGGGACTGAACTCAGATTTATGTATTTCTGACCACAGTCCACGAAACAATTTATTAAAAATTCATCGTAAGTCTGATTTGCGAAATTCCAGTGGGGTAATTACAAATACTTCAGTTGTCATATACAGTAAAATTTTCATGGTCCGATTGATCACAAAACTCAGGTTATGACTGAAAGTATGACACCCATTTATTGCTGTAAAAATTCAGCTTAAGCTGTTGTTACAAATCGACACATTAAAAATAGTAAACGAAGTCCAAAAATTACGATTCCGGTGCCATTAGAACCGTATTTCATAAAAAAATATTTTAGATTCAAAATATCGGTTTTTCGTTGAGTTTAAGACCTGTTTACAGCCAACTGAAGTTGGCTGTAAAAGTTGGACAGATTCTGATTTTCAGTGTTTAACCTTCTAAATCGTGTTCGATCGATTCCGTTAACAAGTTTAGTAACAACAACAACATGACACATTAATATTAATAAGTAAAACATCAGATAATCAACCAATAATCATAATCACACAAGATCTACATGATTTACACTAATATTCATCCATTAACCACCTTGTTCATCACTTTAGTAGACTTTTAGTTGGTGATCTTATATGTTAGTGATTTCCAACCGACGAAACTCTTATTAACCACTTTAGAATAGATCAAGAAGATGTTTAGAGTCACTTACTACTAGCTCGAGGCTAGGGAAGAAACTAGGCGAAAAACGAGTGGTTAAAAGCAATGTAGCGAGGTCCTTCGCGTTCCGAATGCACCAAGCTCCTTTGTATGAGATCCTTAATCCTTGTATAAGCTTGGAATGGCAAGATCAAGATCGAAAGGTGGTGGTGGGAGTGCTTGTGTCTTCGGCCGAGAGTGAAAGAGAGGGAGAGAGAGTTGGTTTGTTGAGTTGTGATGAATGATATGATGGATTAAGGTTGCAACTTATAGATAATTTCCTTCAAGTTTAACCAATGGTTCTAATGCTAGCTAGATATTAGACAACCTTGATTTAAATAATCAAGTAAAGTACATGGGGTGGTCACATAGTGACCGAACTCGGTTGGGGGGGGGGGGTCTCCTAGTTAGGTTCCAACTAATAGTTAAGTATTAGTTAGTTAAGATGGAGGTTAACCATTTACTAGTATGTTATGCGTTGTGACGGGTGTTAGGGTATTCGGGGACCCTAACCGGCTCAGAAAAAGAAAACAATGTCATAGACAATATTTTTAGGTTCCGGGTAAAGTCCGGTTGTTCGGTTCGGTGTTGTTCCGTTAAAGTGCTTAATTAATCCGTAAAGCGTCCTATTTATATATTTTGTAACGTTTTTACTTTCTAACACTTAGGAAAATATAACGGACTATTTAGTGACCTTTCTGTACACTATTAGTATATTAACAAGTACGTGTAAGCATAACACAGATATCAGAAAGCAGTTAAGTGATTCCGCACAGTCGTCAAGAACATTAATTATTATTAATAAATTGTACGGTATACATGGAATTTTGAGGGTTGTCACATTCTCCCCCTGTTAAGAAAATTTCGTCCCGAAATTTAGCGCGTGGTTACTGAGGAAGCTAGTTAAGTTGCGTTGTTTTCCAGATTTTCCTGGGGTGTCACATCATTCCCCCGTTGATTTGGAATTTCGTCCCGAAATTCTGCAGTAGCTTCAGCCTCAGTAGTGGTTGCATTTTTCTTAAACAGTTGGGGATATTTGAGTTTCATTTGGTCTTCTCGTTCCCAGGTATACTCTGGGCCACGACGAGCATTCCAACGAACTCGAACGAGAGGTATCCTGGTATGCTTGAGGATCTTAACATCTCGATCCGTAATCTCTACTGGTTCCTCGACGAATCGCAGCTGGTCGTCGATTGTGAGTTCCTTAAGAGGAACTATGAGGGTCTCATCTGACAGACACTTCTTCAGATTCGATACATGGAAAACATTGTGAACTCCGCTGAGTTCTTCAGGTAGATTCAACCTGTAGGCGACTTTGCCAATTTTCTCGGTGACTTCGAATGGTCCGACATAACGCGGATTGAGTTTTCCTCGTTTGCCAAAGCGGACTACACCTTTCCAAGGTGAGACTTTGAGTAGCACTCGATCCCCAACCTGGAGCTCGAGTGGTTTTCTTCCCTTGTCAGCATAGCTTTTCTGACGGTCACGAGCTGCCGTCATTCGCTGTCGTATCTGAGCAATTCTCTCGGTGGTGTCTACCACATGTTCTGGGCCAGTGATTTGAGCAATTCTCTCTGGGCCACGACGTATCACCAACTTCTGCCCAACAGAGAGGTGATCGGCATTTGCGTCCGTATAATGCCTCAAACGGAGCGGCTTGGATGCTGGTGTGGTAGCTGTTGTTGTACGAAAACTCCACTAGCGGGAGGTGCCTTTCCCAGCCATTACCAAAATCGATTACACATGCCCTAAGCATGTCTTCAAGGGTTTGGATGGTGCGTTCAGATTGCTACCACATGTTCTGGGCCAGTCGTATCGGAGCAATTCTCTCTGGGCCACGGCCTATCACCAACTTCTGCCCAACAGAGAGGTGATCGGCATTTGCGTCCGTATAATGCCTCAAACGGAGCGGCTTGGATGCTGGTGTGGTAGCTGTTGTTGTACGAAAACTCCACTAGCGGGAGGTGCCTTTCCCAGCCATTACCAAAATCGATTACACATGCCCTAAGCATGTCTTCAAGGGTTTGGATGGTGCGTTCAGATTGCCCATCCGTCTGCGGGTGATAAGCGGTGCTCATATCTAAACGTGAGCCAAAGGACTTGTGCATTGCTTGCCACAGTTCAGAAGTAAAACGTGTGTCACGATCAGATATAATAGAGATTGGCACTCCGTGCCTTGATACCACTTCCTTTAGGTAAATGTCTGCAAGAGTAGAAAACTTATCCGTTTCTTTGATAGCCAGAAAATGTGCAGACTTGGTTAGTCGATCTACGATCACCCATATGGTATCGTTTCCGCGTTGAGATCTGGGCAGGCCGGTAACGAAATCCATGGAAATTTGCTCCCATTTCCATTTCGGGATCTCCGGTTGTTGAAGTAGGCCTGATGGTTTCTGATATTCAGACTTAACTCTCGCACAAGTCAAGCACTTGCTGACGTAGGTTGCTATGTGGGCTCTCATGCCAGGCCACCAGTATGTGGTCTTTAAGTCGTGGTACATCTTATCCGAACCAGGATGTACTGAATAACGAGACTTATGTGCTTCATCCATCACAAGCTCGCGTAAGTTGCCATAGAGTGGAACCCAAATACGCCCCATTACATAGTAGGCGCCGTCTTCCTTTTGTTCTAGCCGTTGCCTCGATCCTCGTAGGGACTCAGCCCTGATGTTCTCTGCTTTCAATGCTTCGACCTGGGCATCTCGAATTTGAGCGGGAAGGTTGGATTGGATGGTAAGCTGTAAAGCACGTACACGCCTAGGTATGGTATCCTTTCGACTGAGGGCGTCGGCCACAACATTGGCTTTACCCGGATGATACTTGATTGCACATTCATAGTCGTTCAAGAGCTCAACCCATCGGCGTTGACGCATGTTTAACTCCTTTTTCTTGAAGATATGCTCGAGACTCATGTGATCGGTGTAAATGGTGCACTTGGTACCGTACAGGTAATGTCTCCATATCTTAAGCGCGAATACAACTGCTCCCAGCTCCAGATCGTGAGTAGTGTAGTTTCTTTCGTGAACTTTAAGTTGGCGCGATGCGTAGGCAATGACCTTGTCACGTTGCATTAATACGCAACCCGGTCCTTGGATGGAAGCGTCGCAATAAACCACGAAATCATCGGTGCCTTCGGGCAATGATAGGATAGGCGCGCTACAAAGTCTATCCTTTAGGTGTTGAAATGCAGACTCCTATGCATCACCCCAACGATAGATGACACCCTTCTGAGTCAGTGAAGTGAGGGGTTGCGCAATCTTGGAGAAATCTTTTATAAACCTTCTGTAATATCCGGCCAAACCCAAGAATTGGCGGATTTCTGTTGGTGTGCGGGGTGCAGGCCAGTTCTTGATCGATTCAACCTTAGATGGATCCACATGAATTCCATTATTGTTTACCACATGGCCTAGAAAGTGGACTTCGCGAAGCCAGAAGTCACATTTTGAAAACTTGGCATACAACTGCTCTTTTCGAAGAAGTTCCAGCATAAGTCGTAAATGCTGCTCGTGTTCCTCCTGACTCTTAGAATAGATCAGGATATCGTCGATGAACACAATAACGAACTTATCCAGGTAAGGCTTGCACACTCGGTTCATGAGATCCATGAAGACCGCTGGTGCATTCGTCAGCCCGAATGGCATAACCAGAAACTCGTAATGGCCGTAACGAGTTCTGAATGCTGTTTTGGAGACGTCCTCATCTCGGACTCTCAGCTGATGGTATCCCGATCTTAAATCAATCTTGGAGTAATAGCTCGACCCTTGCAGTTGGTCGAATAGGTCGTCAATACGTGGAAGAGGATAACGATTCTTCACCGTCACCTCGTTAAGTTCGCGATAGTCAATACACATCCTGAAGGTACCGTCTTTCTTCTTCACGAACAAGACTGGAGCTCCCCAGGGCGAAGAGCTAGGACGTATGAAACCTTTTTCCAAGAGTTCTTGTAGTTGCGTGGATAGTTCTTCGAGTTCTGATGGAGCTAGACGATATGGTGCTCGAGCTACTGGCGCTGCTCCAGGAGCTAGCTCGATTTGAAATTCAACTTGGCGGTGAGGCGGAAGACCAGGTAATTCCACAGGAAATACCTCAGGAAAGTCGCGCACTATAGGAATGTCTTCAATTCTCTTCTCTTCCGTGGATGTGTCAGTAATGAGTGCCAGAGTGGCAGTGTGGCCCTTTCGCAAACACTTCTGGGCCTTAAGGAAGGAGATGATGCCTTCGACAGCGCCACTCTTGTCGCCACGAATCACGAGGGGTTCTTTATCAGAACGAGGAATGCGGACGATTTTCTCCTTGCAAACAATCTCCGCTTGGTGATGAGATAGCCAATCCATCCCAATAACGACGTCGAAACTACCAAGTGTGATAGGAACAAGATCGATAGGGAAAGTCTGACCAGCTAAGACGAGGTTACAACCTTTAACTACGTGTGTAGCTTCAAGACTTTTACCATTTGCTAGCTCTACCGCGTGTTTGGTGTTCAAAAGTGTTGGAGTGCGCTTAAGCATTTGGCTAACTTTTAAGGACACATAACTAGTATCGGCACCCGAATCGAATAAAACAGTAACAAAGAAGTCGTCCAGAAGAAACTTACCCATCACAACGTTGGGATCGTTCCTTGCATCACCCTGACCAATCACGAAAGCATGACCTCTTGCCCCATTGCCATTGTTGTTTCCCCCATTGCCGCCTCCATTGTTGCCTCCATTGTTATTCCCATTGTGGTTCCCATTTCCTTGGTTATTGTTCTGGTTTTGGTTCAGCTGGGGGCAGTTTCTCTTAAAGTGGCCTTCGGCGCCACACTGAAAGCATCCTTTATTTCTCTGTTGATGCTGCTGCTGGTGGTTCTGTGGAGCTTGTTGCTGTTGGCGATTCTGATTTGCAGGACGCGGGCTCCTGCAATCCTTAGCTTCATGACCCAGCTTTTGACATCTCTGACAGCGACCTTTGTTGACTGCCCGCTGTGATGTTTGTTGCACCGGTTGCACTTGGGGTGGTTCCCTCGGTATCCACCCTGCCCTTGGTTACCAGAAGATTGCTGACCAGGACTCTGGTAGTCATTAGTCTTTCGCTGCTGAGACTGAACTGAAGTAGAACCCTTTCCGGAGTTCCCATCCCATTTTCGCTTGTTGTCGGTAGGTGCATCAGAAGTAGCTGTGGCACTGATACGTTTGGGTAGCCTGTTTTGCTCCACCGCCTGGTCGGTGAGATGATGAGCCAACTTGATGATTTGCTGTATGGTACCCAGGTTGGCTGAAGTCACGTGACTTTGGATCTCTGGTACAAGGCCCTTGAGATACAACTCAATTCGTTTGATGGGAGGGTCCACCATGGTAGGGCACAGGATGGCCAGCTCGTTTGACCTTTTAGTATACGCCTCAATCTCAGACCCCGTCATCTTCAGGTTGTAAAATTCCACTTCTAGCTTGTGGATGTCATCCCGACTGCAGTACTCCTCCTTGGTCAGCTCTTTAAAACCATTCCAGGGTGTGGCATTAGCAACTGCCAGTCCTAGTAGTTGAACCTGCGCCTTCCACCAGGTTAACGCAGCTCCTTCAAGTGTTCCGGTAGCGTATTTCACCCTACGGTCTTCGGGGCATTCGCACATCTCGAAAACAGTCTCAAGCTTTTCAAACCAGTGAAGAAGGCCTACTGCTCCTTCGGTGCCACTGAAAGTGGTAGGTCGGCAGTCCATGAACGTCTTGAACATGCACACAGGAGGTTGAGCATGTTGACCTGTTGCGCGAGAATAAAAGGCAAGGTTAAGCACGAGGGCTGGTTTGTGAAGGTAGGATCTAAACGTCCTAGGGTGGGTTGATATAGCAGGCTATACCTCCTGCAGGATTAGCTGTGAGTGCCTCAACGACTCGTTCGTTGATCAAAGCTGTCAACTGGGCTTGAGTGAGGTTGATACGTCCTCCGCGTCCGCTCATGATCTTCATAATGAAGCATCGTAAGTGAGAAACGTGTCGCGAAAGTGCGTAAGTGTGGGACGACGTTAGAGAGTAAGCACACAAGGTTCAATTAGCAATTATCACATTATCTAATGCACAGTGAGAACTATCTAACCGACAATATAACATAAATCATACCACTTATGGTGTCGAGTCTTGCACATGGAGCGAAGCGTCGTTGTGGACCGTTGAGCACTGTACTGGTTATAGTCTGGTTTTATCAAAAACTTTTCCCTTTTAAAAACCAAGTTCACTATAACCAATGGCTCTGATACCAATCTGTCACACCCCCAAAATCCACCATGCGGAGTACCACCGCTTGGAGGCGTGACGTGACCAGGATCGAGCCACCAATCATACTGAACAACGTATTTAAGTAAATAAAGCCAACCACAATACGATTGGTGACCAAAGTTAGTTAACCAAGTTTTAATTTAGACAGCGGAAGCATAAACGTAAAGTTCAAAACATAAGTTCGCAGTTCATAAGTTTAAAGTCCAACACTTAGGTTTAATAAGTTCATAATGCTTTAAATGTTAAACACTTGGACTTAACCGTCCGTACACCACAACGACTTCTTCCTCGTGCAAGCTCCAAGCATTTAGCGACCTGTAAGGCATGTAACAACTAGTCAACAACAAAGTTGAGTGAGTTCACGTTTGGTCGTTTAGTTTTAAGTTGTTTCTGAAAAACGTGGTTTGACTTTCGTTGGCTTATTTCCGTGGGGGTTACCCCGTAGTTGAAAGTATGTTTAACCATTTCCCTTTTTCTTTACCCAATCCATAACCATGATCAGTGGGGGTTTTCCCCGTTTGAACTACTAGACGGTATGATATCGACTGCTACGCAAATAAGTTGTGCCCTGTATCAGTGTCTATCATCACTAAAAATCTGCCATATTCCATTAGTACACGCCCGTCCGAACGGCACGGTGTGAGGTTTGTTAAACCTAATAGCGCTATTAACTAATGACCCGCTCGCCATTGGCCTCGGCGATTAAGTCGATATAAATTGAGGGACTTCGTGATAGAGTTTTGTCTAGCTAGTTTTAAGGTTGTTGTCCTACCCAAGGAGGACGAACATACGTATTCTGCACCAGGAGAATTCGTAGGATTAATAATGGCATCCAATCTATGGAGGATGGCCGTACATATCCTACCCAAGGAGGATATGTAGATTTAGTTTTTAATTCTTTAACCCATTCCCAAACTACCAGGAATCCCATGCCTTAGAAAGTGTGTGAACTCACCTCGGTTTGCTCGGTTAGATTCTCAACATAGCTAACAGTCAAGGTCGGTCAATCACGTTCTAGTATGATTTACCAGTTAGTCATTTAGTGGCTTTCAAATAGAACACAAAGTTCCTATACGTATCTATCACACAACATGCATCACTGTAACGGTTTATGCCCATCTAAGTTTCCCATCCATTCCCCACTCAAAATCAAACATACGATAATGCACATAACATATATAACATGTTAAATCATTCACAGATAGCATACTCGACATTTAGACACGCAAATCACAACTTATGTCAATTCAGCATTAATACTCAAAACCGGCTGTTTTCGGACATTTAAATAAAATAGTTAGATTATTCCAAAAATTCCCAAATTTTTATAGAATGTCATAAACATTCCATATTTTATTGTGTAAAAATATCGGGGTCCGGTTCATTACCAATATTTTATAAAAATTCATATTCGGGACTGAACTCAGATTTATGTATTTCTGACCACAGTCCACGAAACAATTTATTAAAAATTCATCGTAAGTCCGATTTATGAAATTCCAGTGGGGTAATTACAAATACTTCAGTTGTCATCTACAGTAAAATTTTCATGGTCCGATTGATCACAAAACTCAGGTTATGACTGAAAGTATGACACCCATTTATTGCTGTAAAAATTCAGCTTAAGCTGTTGTTACAAATCGACTCATTAAAAATAGTAAACGAAGTCCAAAAATTACGATTCTGGTGCCATTAGAACCGTATTTCATAACAAAATATTTTAGATTCAAAATATCGGTTTTTCGTTGAGTTTAAGACCTGTTTACAGCCAACTGAAGTTGGCTGTAAAAGTTGGACAGATTCTGATTTTCAGTGTTTAACCTTCTAAATCGTGTTCGGTCGATTCCGTTAACAAGTTTAGTGACCACAACAACATGACACATTAATATTAATCAGTAAAACATCAGATAATCAACCAATAATCATAATCACACAAGATCTACATGATTTACACTAATATTCATCCATTAACCACCTTGTTCATCACTTTAGTAGACTTTTAGTTGGTGATCTTATATGTTAGTGATTTCCAACCGACAAAACTCTTATTAACCACTTTAGAATAGATCAAGAAGATGTTTAGAGTCACTTACTACTAGCTCGAGGCTAGGGAAGAAACTAGGCGAAAAACGAGTGGTTAAAAGCAATGTAGCGAGGTCCTTCGCGTTCCGAATGCACCGAGCTCCTTTGTATGAGATCCTTAATCCTTGTATAAGCTTGGAATGGCAAGATCAAGATCGAAAGGTGGCGGTGGGGGTGCTTGTGTCTTCGGCCGAGAGTGAAAGAGAGGGAGAGAGAGTTGGTTTGTTGAGTTGTGATGAATGATATGATGGATTAAGGTTGCAACTTATAGATAATTTCCTTCAAGTTTAACCAATGGTTCTAATGCTAGCTAGATATTAGACAACCTTGATTTAAATAATCAAGTAAAGTACATGGGGTGGTCACATAGTGACCGAACTCGGTTGGGGGGGGGGGGGTCTCCTAGTTAGGTTCCAACTAATAATTAAGTATTAGTTAGTTAAGTTGGAGGTTAACCATTTACTAGTATGTTATGCGTTGTGACGGGTGTTAGGGTATTCGGGGACCCTAACCGACTCATAAAAAGAAAACAATGTCATAGACAATATTTTTAGGTTCCGGGTAAAGTCTGGTTGTTCGGTTCAGTGTTGTTCCGTTAAAGTGCTTAATTAATCCGTAAAGCGTCCTATTTATATATTTTGTAACGTTTTTACTTTCTAACACTTAGGAAAATATAACGGACTATTTAGTGACCTTTCTGTACACTATTAGTATATTAACAAGTACGTGTAAGCATAACACAGATATCAGAAAGCAGTTAAGTGATTCCGCACAGTCGTCAAGAACATTAATTATTATTAATAAATTGTACGGTATACATGGAATTTTGAGGGTTGTCACACCTTTCATTAATCATTTGAAAAGTGATAAATAAACCAAATGATATATATGTATAAAAGAATAATATATGGTTAAGTGAATAACCATGTAAAATGAGTTTGTATAAGTTAAGTTATTTGTAAAACGATGTTTATGTGAAGATTGTATTGTAGATGTAAATGTCTAAACTGAAATGGTTTAAATAACGCTACGATATGTAATACCATAAAAGCACTTATATATAGGAAGTACCAGCGGCGTATCCACCATGTTTTTATCGTATTACACGTCGCCTCGTTACTTAAATCACTTACCCAAATAGGCACCAAGATGAAATGTTTAACAATTGTAAAAATGTTTATGTATGGTCAAATACGGTTCACACGGTTCAACAGTTACAAACGGTTCACATAATCAAATGGTTACAACGGTTCACAAAGTCAAATAGTTACAACGGTTCACATAGTTAAATAGTTACAACGGTTCACATAGTCAAATAGTTACAAACGGTTCAAAATGTAATATAATGTGTTCATATGCTGGATGAGCATATGCAACATAATGCAATGTAAAACAATGTGTCCATATGTTGAGTAAACATATGCAACAGAGATGTAATGTAAATCAATGTGCTAGCATGGTCAGTCAACACACATAGCAGAAATGTAAGGTAACACAATGTACTAAGTATGCTAAGTAAACATACATAGCAAAACAATGTAATGTAAATCCTGTACTATAAGTGTACTAATGAACATAGCAAGTATATGATGTGAAAAACAGGAAAGCACGAATGTAACAAGTAGGCACATGTGTTTCACCCCAAAACATTTGAAAAACAGTAAAAGAGGGGTCTATGTACTCACTTGAGATTGCCTAGGAGTCCTTGAGTAACAACCAAACAATGCTAGAGATCACGGAATCAAACGACACCTAATATATGTAACTATGTTAATAAACCGGACCTAAATTGGAGGATCGGATAGAATGAGGGTTCGTAAACCAAATGAGCATGGGAACTCGTGTAATATGGTTTAACAAAGCCTACATACCACAATGAAACCTAACCTAAGTGCTTACGACCCATTACAACCCGTTTAGGTAGCTTATGCTACTTTAACGCGTTGTTCGCGTAAAACGCGTTTGGACCGCCTAACTAGTCCTATGACAAGTAAAATATGCCTTATTATGTCTAATATTGTTGCCAAAACAGTTTAGATGTCAAAAGTTATGTTACATATGCTTAAGATGAATGTTGGCGTAAAAGGGCATTTTGGTAATTTACCTAAGGCATACATACTACCTATCATACAACTAACTAAACGTTGTGACCATAAGGTATAACCTCGGAAGGTTATTCCCTATACAACTATGGTCACCTAATGTGTTTGGTTGGATCCTAATGATCGACCAAGTGGGTCGGGCTCGAAAGTATAAGCAATTGATTAGATCGCTTACCTTTACGACCCTAGACAAGCACAAAACTAAAAGTGACGAGCTAAACATGTTAGAACATGTTTAACAAGGTTTGAAAACAGGTTTGGTATCAAAACAAACGGTTTTGATACCCACAAGTAGTTTGGTTACAAAATACGCAAGAATACGTATTTTGGCCAAAACTACGACTCGTCACTGAGCCAAGATAACGTGGTAATCAGTAGGTATAGTCACTAGGGACTATAATGTGACAACCCTCACCAAACCAGGTATCCGTACGAATTAATTAATATTTAATTAATGCTTAATTACTGTGCTTGCTTACAATTGTGGTTAAACTACTTCTTGATTTCTGATACATACATATTCATGCATCACATTTTATACTGTCACTCTATTATTTACACACAAACATCAGTGACAACCTTGATGCACAAAAGCACAGTTAGCACACTAAACGGATAACCCAGTAAATATGCTGACATTGCCAGCACTAGACATATATTGTCTATGAGGCCAGTATGAGCCGGGAATAGATTACTACACTAGTAGGGGGTGTAGGGAGGTGAGGATTATAAAACTGCGTCACTAGGAGATAGTTATAGTGACCGGATGTGCCTAAAACATGCTTTAATTACAAAATTCTGCACTTTATACAAAAGTTCAGCATTTAACATAACTAGTAAAGTGCAAAATATTTGGTAAATGATGTTAGACACTTTCCAAAGTGACGGGGAATTATTGTGTCACTAAAAACACTATAAAAGAGACTTTGAAGCTTTATTTGACACTTTAACGGATCAATATCCAACCGAACAACCGGACTTTACCCGGAACATAAAAATATTGTCAATGACATTGTTTACACTTTTCTGAGCTAGTTACGATCCCCAAATACCCTAACACCCGTTATATTACATAACACACTATTACACTAATTTAGATACCTAACTAAACTAACTAGTTACTAACTAAATGGTTGAAATCAAACCATAACCCCCCCCCCCCCAACCGATCGGTTTCCCCATGTGGGACACCCTCCACCAATTTTTGATTATTAAAATAAGGCTTGTCTAATATCTTGATGACACCTTACCTATTGGTTAAACATATAACATGGGCTATAAGTATACTTAGAGGTTAACCATCATTCACTTCAAAACACCAACACAAAATTGCTCTCTCTCTCTCTTCTCTCCTTTGGATCGGCCGAAACCATCATCCATCCTCCACCCATCATTCAAGTTTGATCGTGCTATTCCACTTACATCCCAAGGTGCAAGAGATCATACAAGGAGACCCGGTGCTTTCGGAATCTCAAGAACCTCACTACGTTGCTTTTATCCACCTAGTTTTCGCTTTGATTCTTCCCTAGCCACGAGCTAGTTGTAAGTGCTTCTAAACACTCTCTTGTTCATGTTTGAGGTGGTTAATAAGAGATTTAACATTTAAAACTCGAGAACACACAAAGACAAAACTAAAAGACTTGAAAGTATGATAAACTAGTTGGTTAGAGAGAAACAAATGGTGTAAATCTTGTGAAACTTGTTTAGTTGTGATTATTTTATGTTGTTTGATGCTAGTAGTGGGATAGATCATCATCTAACCATGCTAGATCATGTTCATGGAACATGAACTAGTAGTTTGTTAAGTGTGAAAGTTACAAGATGATGAACTCTTCCACTAACAGAACATGAACTTGTGTAAAAGTGATTTTTCTTGTAAAATAGAGTTCTAAACTAGTAGATCTAAAGATCTACAAGTGGTTTTTCGGAAAAACCAAGTAAAATATACAAGTCTTGTTTAAAACCCGGATCTTGCATAAACTACAAGCTTTTTAGTGAAAAAGCAAGTATGCGAACACTTGTGTAACAAAAGATTTAACAAAGAAATATTTTCGTAAATATCGGTTTGAAGTTGTAAGACTACATATTCTTTAAGAATAATGTTTTCAAGAAACAAATTTTATTTTTAAAAGATGACGAGATCCACTAAATATGTTAAAAGGTTGCTAAATATTTTTACACAACTTACAAGTTCATGAGTTTGCGATTTATACTTACTTTGACTAGTTTGATGCTTGAATATTGTATATTGATGATTTGAAAATTGATTGACTGATTTTGAAAAGAAAATGATACGCTAGTAAGCGTGGCCACCTCCAGTTACAGAGGAAACTCGGGCGGAATTTTTCCAGAAAATAACACTTAGAAATATTTTTGTGACAAGCGGTTATAAATATATTTTTGAGTTGTTTTTCCAAATAAAGTTCGCCATGATTTTATTATAAAATAACCAAGTATTCGGGGGTGGATTTTCATAAATAAAACTTGACAAATATATATTTAGAATATATATTTCATAATAAAACGCTTATGTGATTTTATGATTATTTTGTGAACTAGAGATATATTATTTTTAGGGTAAAAATAATATTACTTGAAATATCATGAAAATACGACTCCAAAACAATACCAACGCCCTCACGAATAAACATTTAAGTTACACCGGTACTGTTATTACCACACGAACTTCAAAATGTAACTTATGTATTTTCGGAAAATACTCTTAAATATGTATTTCGATAAAGTATTATTGTGGAAATTGTATGAAGTAAAATATAATATTTTTGGGAAAAATATGTATATTTTGGAGGTAGAATATTTTTTGACAAGTGATTTAAAATATATTTTCCAAGTGAGACTTAAAAATATATTTGGAAATTATAACATATACATGTATTAGAACCCCCATCCTTGGGAAGGAATATATTTATTAAATAATTAAGAAGTGTAAACACGAAATAGTTGTCTAACTATTTCCCAAAAACGTTAAACCTTAAGCCAAGGCACGGCCGTCCGTCTAATAGAAGTTAGTAAGTGTACGTCGTCACGCAGCAGGTTGATTTGGGATTGACTATTTCGAGACGCACTTCAGTGAGTTCATGTCCCCCTTTTCTCTTAACTGTTTCCAGTTTTTATACTTCGGCGGTGGAATACATGTTACAATTATTACGGACTTTTATATACATGGTATGGTTAGCTTAAGGAGGGTTTACTACTTAGATCATGTGAGTGGGTAGGCTGCAACTAGAGGCCATTAATCCTCATTGTGGGACCGAGGGTCATGAGTGATAGATCTATTTGGGTGTAGCGAGCCCCACTCCTAAGTCCGCTTAGTGGGCCAGGCGGTGACTATGTATCCGACGTAAAAATCCGCTAGGTTTGAGTCTTCCTGCACCACTTCACACATATCATTGGCCTTGCAACCCAATGGTGATCTCTTTTTCCTTAATTGCTACATACCAGGGATTTTCATACATACGAACATACTACAAAGGTTTATACATACTCACTTACACATGAACTCGCTCAACTTTATGTTGATTTTTCAAACTACATGTATTTCAGGAAACTAATGGATCTGGCACGGTATGCATATTTTTCAAGCTGCGTTTGAATAAAGAAGTTATCCAGAGTTGTAGGGTTTAGAAGGTGTAACCTCTTCCTGGACGGGTTACATATCTCTAAACCTAGTATTGTTTAAAGTCTTTTGCTAAGTTTTTATGAACACAGTTAAATCAAGCCGAGGTTGTAACTTATTTTGTGAATGTTGTTTTAAGACAAGTATAACATGGTATTTTTCTAAACTTATTTAATGGATGAATATCTCATGTTTTTATCATATAGCATTGTTATGGTTGTTGCAATGATATTAAGAAGTCACACCAAATAAACCCACTCTTCCGCAAAGCCAGGGTGTGACAGCTTGGTATCAAAGCTTCGGTCGTAGCAAACTAGGATTCTTTCTTGAGTCTAGACTACTATCATTAGGGCTCTCACGAAAATGTTTTCACAACATGTTTTCATTGCATACACTAAACGTCCAGATCCAGGGAACAAACATTTTTACAAACAAAAAGGGCACAAATACACTTTTCAAAATTTATAGCTCAGTCGGGGAGACTGAGGGAGTCCAGTCTGAGAGACTGGGGAAAATTTTTAGTCTGAGAGACCAGGAATTCAATCTGAGAGATTGGGAGATTGTAGTCTGAGAGACTAAGAAATTCAATCTGAGAGATTGGGAGATTGTAGTCTGAGAGACTGAGAAATTCAATCTGAGAGATTGGGAGATTGTAGTCTGAGAGACTGAGAAATTCAATCTGAGAGATTGGGAGATTGTAGTCTGAGAGACTGAGAAATTCAATCTGAGAGATTGGGAGATTATAGTCGGAGAGACTGGGTAGGATAGTCTGGGGAAGACTAGGATGAATACATGCTTACATTGTTATTACTTACACGCATAATTGCTGATTTTTTATATACGTGCATATGAATATATGCATACACTAATTGCTAATAATTACTATGGGTATACACGCTATGACTATTATGAACCGGCACACACGACACATTATTTAGAAGGCGAGCTATCGGACATTGATAACCCTACGGCCGCTGTCACAAATGATGAGACTGCATCTGCGCCAGAGACATTTACGTCAGGCCATGAGAGTGGTCCAGAAATGCTGATCAAGGACGAGGACGATTTCCAACAGACCGCGCCACCAGATTTTGGTGATACTTTACCATTGCGGGTGGTTTCTCTGACAAGAATCCTTCTGTCACTCTTATTTCAGTCCATGACCCCTTCATCACTGGACATCCCGATGATGAGCACACCATGGCTCCGATCCTCGACGATGCGCCTCTTGTGGACATTCCTTCCGAAGGTTGATCACTCGGCGAACAATTGATAAGGATATCGATGTGATATTGATGATCCTTCCGATAACGCCCACGATGATGGAAAATTAACGAGAACGTCGTTACAAATTTCACTTTTGAGACCCTTGTTAACAAGCTATCTTCCGATTCTAATATACACTCGGTTTCAGACTCCTTTGAGTCTGTGACATTTGCAGCCCTACAGACGACCGGATTACATCTTTCTACTTCTGACACAAGACGACGATGACATGGCTGCTGCTCTATCACCTGCTCGAGACACCACACCATTACACAACCAGAGCCCGCTCTTGAGCTAGCTTCTACACCTTTTGGGTCAGCTTGATGTTGTGCCTGCTGAACCTACACCTTTACGTGATCACGATCCTGTTTCTTTTGGTTTACCAGTCATTGCACCCCCTATACATGACCCAGTATCTACTACTGACGATCTCCTTATTGGTTGAAATGTTTGTTTTTGCACCCGCAACCGATGATGTTGCTCATTTCCCCTATAAAGACCGACGTCCATTGCGCCAACGTGCCTAACGCTTTCTTTCAAGACATACCTGCATCCCGGAAAGGTGCTCCAGGTCAGTACCCGCGTAACGATCCTCTTGTTACAGCAGCATTTTCTACGACGTTACAGGCCGCACCGTTTACTAGTTTCACCTCTACATCGCTAGACGAGCCGATTTGATGGTTCCTATAATACACTATACTTTAGACCCTTGCCATCCCTCACATTATGGAGGCCACACACGAGATGAGTTGCTCCGGTAACATCAACTACAGTTTGAGGATATGAATCGCAGAACGTTGGAGCTCGAGCTGACACCACAATTGGCAACTTCAAATGCAAAACATTACATAACCGAAAACATGATTTGAACGTCTACATCACAAGACAGCATATTGTCTGAAAAGTTTATGTAAAACACCACGTCCTCCACCCTGTCTATTGCCAGCATACTTTGATTCGCCACATACATCAAGGTTCCTTTTGCGCTCTCGACCGTTGCTATTACACCGTTCCCAGGATTCTGATACTTATTTCTTTACTATCGGGTGGCAGATTAGTTAACTACTTCGATATATATATATATATATATATATATATATATATATATATATATATATATATATATATATATATATATATATATATACGAGCTCGAGGAGGAGTTTATGCATGCTAGCAGTCACTTTTCTTTCCTCCTCCACCTCAGTCACCAGTATAGTTGGTTTATGGATTATGCGGATTGCATTACACTTGGGTAAAGACACTAATGATAAGCCGGGATTGCGGAGACTTTTGAGGACCACTTCTGATTACGAAATTTTGATGCACTAATATACTTGTTGGACAAGGGTAGGGTGACCCTACGTCCCTTTCGATGTGATACCTTTTGTTAGACATAGTGATTGTGGCCGGAGGATAATGAAAGCCCAATCATCTCTAAACACGCGACAATATTTGTGACTAATAACTAATGAAAAACTTAGTCGCTATGTCCTCACTAAGCACGCTGTTAATCTACATATTTGTGCTACAACTATAATGCTACATGCTTACTTGCTACATTCCTATTTACAAATTGTGCAATAATTGTGATAATACGTGATTGAACGTTATAACGACTGCGTATATACGTATATGTAATACACTTCTGAGGTCTTATTCTTTGAATAGAGACTTGTGTGCTCGCGTCCTTCATAAGACCTGACCTAACCAATCTTCTTTTCAGAAGATGTCGATGCGAGGGAACGTCGATACCAACAACCCTCCGCCCACATCGACGGCACGGCTACCAGAACGCATCTCGCAAGTCATCGCACAACTCGAGGCCCTTCACTCCGAACACAGCAAGGGCTGCACCTACAAGCAGTTCTTGGACCACAAACCTCGAGAATTCGACGGCACTGGGGGTGCCTTAGCCTTCGTGCGCTGGGTTGTAAAGACGGATTTTGTTTTACGATTGAGCAAATGCGACCCCGAACATCAGGTCGCGTATATAGCTGGACTATTGGTGGACGAGGCCCTGTCATGGTGGAACCATCAAGTTCGGACAATGGGCGAGACCGCTGCGAATGCTTTGACGTGGGATGATCTGAAAGATCTGATGCGTAAGAGATATTGCTCGAAGGCAGAAGTCCAGAAGTTGGAAACAGAACTGTGGAACTTGAAGATGGAAGGACCAAAGATAGCTGAGTATGTGCGGAAATTTAACGATTTATCACAAGTTGCTACGCTCCTGGTGGGACCAGAGTTTAGGAGAATTGAACGTTTCATAGGGGGATTGGCACCTCAGATTCTGAGCCTGGTAACAGCGTCTAAACCTTCAACGATCACCGAGGCTATCGATACAAGCGTGGCGCTCACGGAAGAAGCGATTAGAAAAGGAAAATTTTCCACTTCAGAAGAGAAAAAGGAGACTCATGTAGAGCCATCTGGAGATAACAAGAGAAAGCTTGTGAATTTTAAGAAGGTTACTCGGGCAAATAACAAAAAGAAGGCCAAAAAGGGAAAGGATTACAAGGGTATCCTACCAAAATGCGACAATTGTTTACGTTATCATGTCGGGCGATGCAAATATGGAAAATGTGATAACTGTGGTAAGAGGGGGCATCCCAAAGAAACTTGTGTCACACCCCGACCACGTAGAACATACAAAACGTGGCGGAAACATCAGGGAGTGTTGTAACAGAGTTAATCGTTTCAAATCCATGGCAATTGAAGTTTCGTTTTATTGATTAAAAGTGTTACAATGTCTTAACAAACAAAGACATACAACATAATTAACTAGTCTTGCATCTTTTATTGTCACTAAAGCCCAAGTCTGCCTATGCGTATCTTGATCATCTTATGCAACAGCTCCTGAAAAACACATGTGAAAATAGGTACGTCAGCATAAAAATGCCTGTGAGATACATAGGTTTTGTAAAAATAGGTTTCATGACTTATGTTTGAGAAAATGTTTAGTCATGAACCTTGTAATTTGCTTTGTCTTGTAAATCATTTGAAAAACAATGAGTTCAGATGATATCTATAAATAAGTGAATAATGTATGGTTAAATGAATAACCATGTAAAAATGTGTTTGTATAAGATAAGTTGTTTGTAAATCAATGTCTTGTGAAAAGTATGATATTTGTATTAAATGTTATATATATCTCAAACTGAAATGATTCAAATAACGCTACGATATGTAATACCATACAAACACTTATATATAGGAAGTACCAGCGGCGTATCCACCATGCTTGTATCATATTACACACGCATCGTTACTTAACCACTTAATCAAACCAAACTACCAAAGTAAAATGTTCATGTCTAATGTAAATCATGTAATATGTATCCAAAATGTAAGCATGTGATGAATAACAAATGTACTAAGTATGCAACAAATAGACATACGTAGCATGTGACCTGTACTAAGTATGCAACAATAGACATACGTAGCATGTGACCTGTACTAAGTATGCAACAATAGACATACGTAGCATGTGACCTGTACTAAGTATGCAACAATAGACATACGTAGCATGTGACCTGTACTAAGTATGCAACAATAGACATACGTAGCATGTGACCTGTACTAAGTATGCAACAATAAACATACGTAGCATGTGACATGTACTAAGTATGCAACAATAGACATACGTAGCATGTGACCTGTACTAAGTATGCAACAATAGACATACGTAGCATGAAATGTAATGTAAAACATGTACTATAAATGTACTATTGAACATAGCATGTATATGATGTGAAAACAGGAAAGCATGAAAGTAACAAGTAGGCACATGTGTTCCACCCCAAAACAGTTTGGAAAACAGTAAAAGAGGGGTCTATGTACTCACTTGAGATTGCTTAGTAGTCCTTGAGTAACAACCAAACAATGCTAGAGATCACGGATATCAAACGGCACCTAATATAGGTAACTATGTTAATAAACCGGACCTAAATCGAAGGATTTAGATAGAATGAGGATTTGTAAACCAAACGAGTATAGAGACTCGTGCCATATGGTTTATCAAAGCCTACATGCTAAATGAAACCTAACCTAATAGCTTACGACCCATTACGACCCGTTTAGGTAGCTTATGCTACTTTAACGCATCGTTCGCGTGAAACGCGTTCGGACCGCCTAACTAGTCCTATGACAAGTGTTATATGCCTAAACATGTTACATAATCAGTTATGTGACAAAAGTTTAGGTTACATATGCTTAATTACCAATTATACATGAAAAGGGTATTCTGGTAATTTACCTAAGGCATATATATTACCTATCATACAACTACTTGAACGTCGTGACCATAAGGTATAACCTCGGAAGGTTATTCCCTATATACTATGGTCACCTAATGTATTTGGTCGGATCCTAATGATCGACTAAACTGGGTCGGGTTCGAAGGTATAAGCGATTTATCAGATCGCTTACCCTTACGACCCTAGACAACGTGGTAATCAGTAGGCATAGTCCCAAGGGACTATAACCAACGTGATTACACTCACGTTGCGAAGTTCAAACGAACTTCGCATTGACCATAAACTGGTCAACGCAGAAAGTCAAACAAAGTTTGACTTTCAGACTCTAAAAGACTCGAAAAGCAATAAAAGAACGAAAGAATACTTACGAAGGGTCCCCGAATGCTAATCTAGATCACAATAACTCAGGTATGAAACAATGGTTCCAACTTAGAGTCACTTAGATCAGATTCTAGTGGTTTTGGCTATGGAATGGGTTGGGTATTTATAGGAATACCCGAACCGTTAGGATCGTTTCATGTAAACCGTGCTCGAATCCTACCCGTACATGTGTTGCAAAGTTGTGGTGGCTAAAAATGGGTCTAAATGAGCTGAATGTGCAGTTGTGAGTGTATGGTTGTGGTTAAAACAGCTGGAATATGCTGACTGTTCGATCTAATCTGTTCTGGGAGGCTGAGGCGGCCCACTTCAGGATCAGACAAATCTAATGCGGTCCGCATGGCCCTTCTGATCAGCATATAACTTTCAAAAATGACAGTTTCAGCCCCTGCACGTGTTTAAGGCCATTCCTGACACTTCTAAGGCCCGTAAAGCCAACTTTAAGGCCCTAAAATGATGCCTAAACATTGTGGACATGAAACATGCTCAAAAATATGTCGTATGTCAGTTCGTTTGGTCGTACGAACGCGATGTTCGCTTAATTACGACGGAATGCGCATAAGCGCGAAAAACGACCCAAATGGCGAAACGAATGGATTTTTCTTATGCCAAACACTAAAATAAAATGTTTTAGTGCTTACATAAATTTTTGGATGTCCGGATGTATTCAGAACGTAAGTTATGCGCGAAAATGCAAACTTGTGCACTTTTTGACGCTTTTAGTCCCTGAATGACACAAAAGTTTATTTTAGCACACCGAATCCCTCAAAGCCTATTTCTAAGCTATGTAAAGGATATTTAAGGTGTGTTTAACTTATGGCCATGTTCCGGAAAGTCTGTTACAGTTCAAATTGGCATACTTTCGCAGTTTGTCAACTTTAGTCCCTGTAAGCGATATAACTTGATTTCGGCATACCAAACCTTCCAAAACTTATTTCTAAGTTATGTAGAGGTTATTTAAGGTATGTTAAACCTATTTCACTATTCTGGAGTGTTTGTTGCATTAAACTGGTTATATTTACGCATTAGTGCGCGTATAACCTTCCAGAAAGCGATTTAGAGTTTGAAATCGAACAAGAGTTGATATGTGCAAAAGCTACACATATTAATACAAGTCCAAAGTATGAAATACAATATTTCATTGGTTTGGCATTTGTTTGATGGTTGAAGTGACACAGGTGTCACAGTCTCCCCTACTTTAGGAAATTTCGTCCCGAAATTCATTCGTAGGAGTCTATTTGTGACTTTGTGTTAAATAACCATCAAAGATAAGCAAGGAATAATCCTGTTATTTCTCTTCAACGGAAATTTTTCAAAAATGAAAAATGAACGGAGTTATTTTCAACAGGCATTCTTTAGAAATGAAAATGAACGAAATTCGTCATTTTCCACCACTTCTTCAGAACCGAAAATGAACGAAATGAGTCATTTTCCACCACTTCTTCAGAACCGAAAATGAACGAAATGAGTCATTTTCCACCACTTCTTCAGAACCGTAAATGAACGAAATGAGTCATTTTCCACCACTTCTTCAGAACCGAAAATGAACAAAATGAGTCATTTTCCACCACTTCTTCAGAACCGAAAATGAACGAACTGAGTCATTTTCCACAACTTCTTCTGAACCGAAAATGAACGAAATGAGTCATTTTCCACCATTTCTTCAGAACCGAAAATGAACAAAATGAGTCATTTTCCACCACTTCTTCAGAACCGAAAATGAACGAAATGAGTCATTTTCCACCACTTCTTCAGAACCGAAAATGAACGAAATGAGTCATTTTCCACCATTTCTTCAGATAGAAACGAAAATGAACGGAACGAACTCTAGACACATGACAAAACTCGCTGTGGTTTCCGTGCACTGAATTTCATAATTATGTATGCATCCATAATTACGCAATTCCTTGCATAGTCTGCACAATTTGTTTGTAATGTGAAGGGGAGGAAAAATCAAACTTGTGATGAGTGTGACTAGACTACCATAGGGTCCTTTTAATTAGATCGACAAAGGATCCTTTTAATTAGGCCACCAAGGAGTCCTTTCAGCTATATCATCACATGATATTCCTAACCAGATTTTTGGATCAATCTGTTTACCTAGACCACTCAGGGGTCTAATTATGGAATGGTACAATATAATCCAAGGGTCTTTACTATTACGTACAAGCCCATTGAGGATTTAATATAGCACCTTTGGATATCCTACTATGAATCCCTTATACGAAGATATGGAAGATTCTACGAGGATTTGGATAACAAAAACTTGGATTACACAAAAACATAAAAGGAAACACATAAGCACAAAATCACATAGTTGTTTAACTTGGTTATTAATTCGTTATCTTTGGACGCAGATACTTAAAGCACACCAGGAATCCAATTCGTGGATTTCATTTGGCACTTTAATCATTTCAAGAATCCATCCATGAAGATAGGATGATCTACCAAAAATTCGATTTTCGTTTTCAGGAAAACGCAATGTTCGAATTAAGGTACACAATAATTTAGGACATACGGAAATACCCTTAGGTACCCTATTAAGAATTTATAGTGGTACTTGGGGTATTCGTACAGAGTTATAACTTGCACCTTGTACTTCGTTTCTTTGCAAGAGACGGGTACTTAGGATCTTTGTGGAAAACGCAAGAGATTGTAAAATGGAAGAATTTTGGGGGTAGTTTGCTTTTCAAGGAATACGATTCCTTGATTGTCGGTATTGTAGGGGATATGTTGTTTATGCATACAACCACATAAATACATTGTAATGTAAATAAAAGATTTATTTATAAACAATGTTAACAACTGTTTCATGGACCTTGACAACAAAAGAAAATAATACATAAGATGTGATTATTTCTAAAGAGTGTTGTCTTCTAGTCGGTCAGATGCTCATCTCTGTGCTGGATTATCATTAGCACGCTTTGGGCAATTTCTTCGGAAATGTCCCATCTCGCCACACTTGTAGCAAGAACCTGGTGGAAAGCGAGCTCGAGCAGGTTTGTTGTCAGCTTGATTTGGTGCAACTGCTGCTACGCAAACTTTTGCTGTATGACCTTTACGTCCACAAATTTGGCATTCGCGGCACTTCACATTAACATGATGATAAAGGTTACATCGGTTGCACAAAGGTGAAGTTCCATTGTATGGCTTTCTAGCACGGGGTTGAGCTGGTTGTTTGGGGACGGCTTGACCACTGTGAGCGACCATGGCGAAGTTCTGAGAAGCCTTTCGCTTCTTTGACTTCTTAGGAGATCCAGTCGGTTCATCCATGGTCTTTGATTCCTCGATTTGTTTCGATTCCTCGACCGGTTTCTTGTCACCCTTTCGGAAAAGCTTACGTTTCCTGATCTGAGATTCAGTCAAGGTTGCAGATAGCTCAATGGCCTGCCTAACCGTAGTGGGGTTACTACCAGTAACAATGTCCTGAACTGAGTCGGGGAGACCATCAATGTATTTTTCGATCGCCTTATCCAAGGGCGTAACCATGGTAGGACACAACAGGCTCAGCTCCTCATATCGATCAGTGTATGCTCGATGTTCGCCGCTGTCTTGCTTAAGATCGTCGAATTCCCTTTCCAATGCCCTGATCTCGTGACGAGGACAGAATTCCTTCATCATCAGTGCTCGAAGTTCTTCCCAAGTTTGGGCCAGTGCCACTTCGGCACCCCTATCTCTCACCACACCGTTCCACCACGTCAAAGCTCGTTTCTCAAAGACACTAGATGCGAAATCTACCTTTCGCTCGTTTGGACATTGAACATGCCTGAAGGTGCTCTCTAGACTCTCGAACCATTGCAGAAGTGCAGTCGCTCCTTGAGACCCAGAAAACTTTGATGGCTTGGCCGAGTTGAACGTCTTGAAGCTGCAGAGGGCATTATTGTTGTTGATAGCTTGGTAACATTGAGCAACGACGTTCGGGATTGCAGCAGTCATTTGTTGTGTAATGACAGCTGCCAGATCGTCAATAGATACCGGATTTTCGCGTCGTGGAGGCATTCTAAAAGAGGAAACAAGAGAGAAAACAAATGAAATGGCAGTGGGTCAGAATAGGATGTTACAATTACCGACCAAAATCACGGGTGATGGTCATTTGTTTGAACCATGAAGCAAACAAACGACACACAAAGGCTGAATCAAAGCAAAGAGGTCCTCATAATGTATCGCGAAGACATGCTCGCCTATAAGTGAACACTCATCCCAAGAATTCCCAGGTAAGCACAACTGGTCTCGCGTCTGATGAGATGTATACGAAGTGCTTGCCTAGACAGAAAACCTAGAATACATGCATTCACCCTTCTAGTTTGCACGTGTTCACATTATTAAAAACCCAAAACCTTGACGAGATTTTGAAAACTCAAAGGGGTTCAAAACCATATAACAGAGGGTTCACAACCTAGTAATCAATCATCCTAGAACAGATGATTAGTTTTCAAAGCGGTTTTGAAATTTATGTTCTTGTTGTGGTCGTCGCCTAAGGATAGGTGACGGTATTGTTTTATGACTAAACGCAAGTAAACTCGCGTTAGGGTCCTAAGAAGGTTATAGACTAGGTCAAAGCATTACTAATAACCTAATTCCCTATAACCATTGGCTCTGATACCATCTTTTCTGTCACACCCCGACCACGTAGAACATACAAAACGTGGCGGAAACATCGGGGAGTGTTGTAACAGAATTAATCGTTTCAAATCCATGGCAATTGAAGTTTCGTTTTATTGATTAAAAGTGTTACAATGTCTTAACAAACAAAGAAATACAACATAATTAACTAGTCTTGCATCTTTTATTGTCACTAAAGCCCAAGTCTGCCTATGTGTATCTTGATCATCTATGCAACAGCTCTTGAAAAACACATGTGAAAATAGGGACGTCAGCATAAAAATGCCTGTGAGATACATAGGTTTTGTAAAAATAGGTTTCATGACTTATGTTTGAGAAAATGTTTAGTCATGAACCTTGTAATTTGCTTTGTCTTGTAAAGCATTTGAAAAACAATGAGTTCAGATGATATCTATAAATAAGTGAATAATGTATGGTTAAATGAATAACCATGTAAAAATGTGTTTGTATAAGATAAGTTGTTTGTAAATCAATGTCTTGTGAAAAGTATGATATTTGTAATAAATGTTATATATATCTCAAACTGAAATGATTCAAATAACGCTACGATATGTAATACCATACAAAAACTTATATATAGGAAGTACCAGCGGCGTATCCACCATGTTTGTATCATATTACACACGCATCGTTACTTAACCACTTAATCAAACCAAACTACCAAAGTAAAATGTTCATGTCTAATGTAAATCATGTAATATGTATCCAAAATGTAAGCATGTGATGAATAACAAATGTACTAAGTATGCAACAAATAGACATACGTAGCATGTGACCTGTACTAAGTATGCAACAATAGACATACGTAGCATGTGACCTGTACTAAGTATGCAACAATAGACATACGTAGCATGTGACCTGTACTAAGTATGCAACAATAGACATACGTAGCATGTGACCTGTACTAAGTATGCAACAATAGACATACGTAGCATGTGACCTGTACTAAGTATGCAACAATAAACATACGTAGCATGTGACATGTACTAAGTATGCAACAATAGACATACGTAGCATGTGACCTGTACTAAGTATGCAACAATAGACATACGTAGCATGAAATGTAATGTAAAACATGTACTATAAATGTACTATTGAACATAGCATGTATATGATGTGAAAACAGGAAAGCATGAAAGTAACAAGTAGGCACATGTGTTCCACCCCAAAACAGTTTGGAAAACAGTAAAAGAGGGGTCTATGTACTCACTTGAGATTGCTTAGTAGTCCTTGAGTAACAACCAAACAATGCTAGAGATCACAGATATCAAACGGCACCTAATATAGGTAACTATGTTAATAAACCGGACCTAAATCGAAGGATTTAGATAGAATGAGGGTTTGTAAACCAAACGAGTATAGAGACTCGTGTCATATGGTTTATCAAAGCCTACATGCTAAATGAAACCTAACCTAATAACTTACGACCCATTACGACCCGTTTAGGTAGCTTATGCTACTTTAACGCGTCGTTCGCGTGAAACGCGTTCGGACCGCCTAACTAGTCCTATGACAAGTGTTATATGCCTAAACATGTTACATAATCAGTTATGTGACAAAAGTTTAGGTTACATATGCTTAATTACCAATTATACATGAAAAGGGTATTCTGGTAATTTACCTAAGGCATATATACTACCTATCATACAACTACTTGAACGTCGTGACCATAAGGTATAACCTCGGAAGCTTATTCCCTATATACTATGGTCACCTAATGTATTTGGTCGGATCCTAATGATCGACCAAACTGGGTCGGGTTCGAAGGTATAAGTGATTTATCAGATCGCTTACCCTTACGACCCTAGACAACGTGGTAATCAGTAGGCATAGTCCCAAGGGACTATAACCAACGTGATTACACTCACGTTGCGAAGTTCAAACGAACTTTGCATTGACCATAAACTGGTCAACGCAGAAAGTCAAACAAAGTTTGACTTTCAGACTCTAAAAGACTCGAAAAGCAATAAAAGAACGAAAGAATACTTACGAAGGGTCCCCGAATGCTAATCTAGATCACAATAACTCAGGTATGAAACAATGGTTCCAACTTAGAGTCACTTAGATCAGATTCTAGTGGTTTTGGCTATGGAATGGGTTGGGTATTTATAGGAATACCCGAACCGTTAGGATCGTTTCATGTAAACCGTGCTCGAATCCTACCCGTACATGTGTTGCAAAGTTGTGGTGGCTAAAAATGGGTCTAAATGAGCTGAATGTGCAGTTGTGAGTGTGTGGTTGTGGTTAAAACAGCTGGAATATGCTGACTGTTCGATCTAATCTGTTCTGGGAGGCTGAGGCGGCCCGCTTCAGGATCAGATAAATCTAATGCGGGCCGCATGGCCCTTCTAATCAGCATATAACTTTAAAAAATGACAGTTTCAGCCCCTGCACGTGTTTAAGGCCATTCCCGACACTTCTAAGGCCCGTAAAGCCAACTTTAAGGCCCTAAAATGATGCCTAAACATTGTGGACGTGAAACATGCTCAAAAATATGTCGTATGTCAGTTCGTTTGGTCGTACGAACGCGATGTTCGCTTAATTACGACGGAATGCGCATAAGCGCGAAAAACGATCCAAATGGCGAAACGAATTGATTTTTCTTATGCTAAACACTAAAATAAAATGTTTTAGTGCTTATATAAATTTTTGGATGTCCGGATGTATTCAGAACGTAAGTTATGCGCGAAAATGCAAACTTGTGCACTTTTTAACGCTTTTAGTCCCTGAATGACACAAAAGTTTATTTTAGCACACCGAATCCCTTAAAGCCTATTTCTAAGCTATGTAAAGGATATTTAAGGTGGTTTAACTTATGGCCATGTTCTGGAAAGTCTGTTACAGTTCAAATTGGCATACTTTCGCAGTTTGTCAACTTTAGTCCCTGTAAGCAATATAACTTGATTTCGGCATACCAAACCTTCCAAAACTGATTTCTAAGTTATGTAGAGGTTATTTAAGGTATGTTAAACCTATTTCACTATTCCGGAGTGTTTGTTGCATTAAACTGGTTATATTTACGCATTAGTGCGCGTATAACCTTCCAGAAAGCGATTTAGAGTTTGAAATCGAACAAGAGTTGATATGTGCAAAAGCTACACATATTTATACAAGTCCAAAGTATGAAATACAATATTTCATTGGTTTGGCATTTGTTTGATGGTTGACATGACACAGGTGTCACAACTTGTTGGCAAAATACTGAACATAGTAATGGAGGCCAAGATGTTAGTGAGAATCACGAAGGAAACAACGACAATGACAATTACCAAGGCAGAATGAGTGATAAACAAAAACGTGCTCGAGGTTGTTTAAACTGTGGAAGCAAAAAGCATTTCAGAAGATATTGCCCTAAAAACAATCAGGCACAAGGATGAAAGCTCCCCACCGGAGCTAGGGAGACACGCCAGAGATTCAAGCATGGATATCGGTACATCCCGAATTACTCAATGTTATGCTTCTGTATTGCCAAACATTGTTGCAAATTTTACGATTCGCACCGCTAGAGTTCAAGAGTATAATTGGTTTAAGTAGCGAGTAAGTAGATGTTCTAGTACCCATTAGTATTAGCTAATGGAAAGCTAGTGGGAGCCAACGAAGCAATTGGAATAGGCCGGATAGAACCCGGAAAGCGTAAATTTACGCTTGATCTACTGCCAGTGAATTGAGAGACTTCAACAAGAGAGTTGGAGGGATTGGTTGACAAACGATCAATAGGAGGTTGATATCCGCACCTCGATAACGAATGAAGGAACGATCGTGACTCACGAAGCAGGATACGCCACCACAGATCACGAATTGTGTGACAACCCTCGAAAATTACATGTAATCCGTACAATTTATTAAATGATAATTAAAGTGCTTGATGACTGTGCTGAATCATTTAACTGCTCTCTGATTTCTGTGTTATACTTACATGTGCGTGTTAGCATACTAATAGTATACAGAAAAGTTACTAAAAAGTCCGGTATGTTTTCCTATGTGTTAGGAATTAATTGTGTTACAAAAATATATGTATAAGACGCCTTACGGAACAATTTAACAACTTAACGGAACAGTATCCAATCGAACAACCGGACATTACCCGGGACACCAAATATTTGCCAAATACATTGTGTTATTATTTTTTTGGCTAGTCATGATCCCCGTCTATCATAACACCCGTTATAAATCAAATAACCAACATATATTATTAAGTTACTTACATTATAACTTACAATTCCATTTAGTTGAAGATTTTTGCAACAAGCCCCCCCCCCAACGATTTTAGTCCCCAAGGGACCCCACATATCATCCATCCATACTTGTTGGTGCACTACATCTGTCGACTTCGTCTTGTATCGAGTCTTAGTTTTAGATTGTTAGATCAGGGCATGTTTTACGAGAAAATAGGATGGCATATAGGTCTAAACTGTCAGGTCCGCTTATATGGACATAGGAGGTCCGCTTATGTGTCAGGTCCGCTTATATGGACATAGGAGGTCCGCTTATGTGTCAGGTCCGCTTATATGTCACTAGGAGGTCCGCTTATGTGTCAGGTCTGCTTATTCGTACATGTCCGTATAAGCGAACCTACCAACACTATAAATACCCCATAAGCGGATCTCATTTGTAACTTTGTCGAATTCCATACCGAAGTGCTGCCGGTGTGAAGATCGAGCTGTAATCATTGTCAAATCAATAAATCAGTAGATTAAGTGAATTGCAAGCTGTCTCTACCTTCGTTTCTTGTTATTCCGCACCTGAAACGTAGTTGAACGCCTCTGAACGACTCAATCGGGTCGAAACACGATCCTACAATACTCCATATATTTGTATAGATTTTAATCAATTATTTTATTTGATTTTGCTTGCATATATGGACATAATATTGTGAATGATCTATAAGAATTATGGCACTTGGATTACAAATCATTTCCTCAAGATATACACTCCACCTTACTTCATCTCTCTCTCTCTCATTCGGTTCCTCCATAACCGAAATCCATCACCACCACTTCCAATCATCTATCTCTTCCATTAACAAGTCCATTCAAAGCTTAGTGTTCATCCATGGAAGGTGCAACTTGAAGGGGATTCAAAGGAGCATTGTTCTTGCTTAGTTTTTCACCTTTTCTCATCACATTTCTTCACTAGAGTTCATCCCTAGCTAGAGGCTAGTAGTAAGTCTCATTTTGCCTTGGTTCATCTTGTTCAAATTTATGATTTGTAGTATGATGTGTTGTTGTTTAAATCACTAAATTACAAGAATATTAGAAAATGTGAAACATGAGTTATGAACATAAAAGCTACATAAAAGTTTACTTATGTCTGAATCATGAAGTGGAATCTTGTTGGTTTGAGGGTTGGTTAAATCATACTTGATGTTTGATTGTTGGTTTCTTGTTAAATCCATTGTTCGGACACTCGTTGATGCGATTTAGTAATGCTTAAACCACGAAACAGCATTCTGATGTACTTTTTCAGCCGCATTCAACAGGCCGTAAACAGACTTTAACAAATCGAAAAACGGAATTTCTGAAGCGTAAATCGGGTCTTTTCGAAAAACGAAGAAAATGGCACTGGAATCGTATTTTTTTGAGGTCGTTTACTATTTTAAAAGTCTGTTTTCGTGACAGCAGCTAAGGCTGATTTTTACTGCAGTAAAATGGGCTGTACGTTTTCGGCCGTAATTTGAAACCTGAATTGAACCAGCCCCTAAAATTCATACCATAGATAGTCACTGATGTATTTGTGACCCTCGAACTGGAATTTTGTCAAACGGACTTCCGAGGAATTTTAGACGAATTATCCCGTGAACTGCAATCAGAATGTAGTAAATCTGATTGCAGTCCGGTAAACGAATTTCTATAAATTACTGATAATGAACCGGACCCCGATATTTTTACACAATAATTTTTGGTTCATGTAAGACGTCCTGTAAAAATTTGGGAATATTTGGAATAATTTAACTATTTTATTTAAAGGTCCGAAAAACAGCCAGTTTTGAATATTAATGCTGAATTGACATAAGTTGTGACTTGCGTGTCTAAATGTCGAGTATGCTATCAGTGAATGATTTAACATGTATTATGTGTTACGTGCAATATCGTATGTCTGTTTATGAGTGGGGAATGGATGGGAAGTTTATATGGGCATAAATCGTTAAAGTGTGTACCTGTTATGTGGACGAAGTAATGTGCAAATAAACCATACGTAGGATACGTGTTATGCATGAGAAACTGATTGTTATCCGTACCTTATTAGGACGTGATTGACCGACCTTGACTGTTAACTATATTTGAGAACCTAACCGAGCAAACCGAGGTGAGTTCACACTCTTTCTAAGGCATGGGATTCCCAGGGATTGGGAATGGGATTGAATAACTACTTGTACTATCATTACTATTAAACTACTTTTTACTGTCCTCGGATTGAAGGCGCAAGTTCAACTACTAGGGTGAAAAGCTTGAGTCAGTTTTCGAGATGTGCGAATGCCCCGAAGACCGTAGGGTGAAATATGCTACCGGAACACTTGAAGGAGCTGCGTTAACCTGGTGGAAGGCGCAAGTTCAACTACTAGGACTGGCAGTTGCTAATGCCACACCCTGGAATGGTTTCAAAGAGCTGATCAAGGAGGAGTACTGTAGTCGGGATGACATCCACAAGCTAGAAGTGGAATTTTACAATCTGAAAATGACGGGGTCTGAGATTGAAGCGTATACTAAGAGGTCAAACGAGCTGGCCATCCTGTGTCCAACTATGGTGGACCCTCCCATCAAACGTATAGTACTGTACCTCAAGGGCCTAGTACCAGAGATTCAAAGTCACGTGACTTCAGCCAATCTGGGTACCATACAGCAAATCATCAAGTTGGCCCATCGACTCACTGACCAGGCGGTGGAGCAAAACAGGCTGCCCAAACGAATCAGTGCCACAGCTACTTCTGATGCACTTACCGACAACAAGCGAAAATGGGATGGAAACTCTAGTAAGGGTTCTGCTTCGGGTCAGTCTCAGCAACGAAGGACTGATGACTACCAGAGTCCGGGTCAGCAATCCTCCGGTAATCAAGGACAGGGTGGGTATCGAGGAAACCACCCGAAGTGCAACAAATGTAACAGACACCATAGTGGTCAATGCAACAAAGGGCGTTGTCAGAGGTGTCTCAAGATGGGTCATGAAGCCAAGGATTGCAGGAGCTCACGGCCTGCAAATCAAAATCGCCAGCAGCAATAGCAAGCACCGCAGAATCAGCAACAGCAACAGGGCAACAGGGGATGCTTTCAGTGTGGCGCTGAAGGCCACTTTAAGAAGAACTGTCCCCAGCTTAACCAGAATCAGAACAACAACAACAACCAGGGAAACGGGAACAACAATGGAGGCAACAACGTGGGTAACAACAATGGTAATGGAGCAAGAGGTCGTGCTTTCGTGATTGGTCAGGGTGATGCAAGGAACGATCCCAACGTTGTGATGGGTAAGTTTCTTCTGGATGACTTCTTTGTTACTGTCTTATTTGATTCGGGTGCCGACACTAGTTATGTGTCTATAAAAGTTAGTTAAATGCTTAAACGTACCCCAACACTTTTGAACATCAAACACGCGGTAGAGCTAGCAAATGGTAAAAGACTTGAAGCCACACATGTAGTTAAAGGTTGTAGCCTCGTCTTAGCTGGTCAGACTTTCCCTATCGATCTTGTTCCTATCACACTTGGTAGTTTCGACGTCGTTATTGGGATGGATTGGCTATCCCATCATCAAGCGGAGATTGTTTGAAAGGAGAAAATCGTCCGCATTCCTCGTTCTGGTGAAAAACCCCTCATGATTCGTGGCGACAAGAGTGGTGCTGTCGAAGGCATCATCTCTTTCCTTAAGGCCCAGAAGTGTTTGCGAAAGGGCCACACTGCCATTCTGGCACTCGTTATTGACACGTCAACGAAAGAGAAGAGAATTGAAGACATTCCTATTGTGCGCGATTTTCCTGAGGTATTCCCCGAGGAATTACCTGGTCTTCCGCCTCACCGCCAAGTTGAATTTCAAATCGAACTAGCTCCTTGAGCAGCGCCAGTAGCTCGAGCACCATATCATCTAGCTCCATCAGAACTCGAAGAACTGTCCACACAACTACAAGAACTCTTGGAAAAGGGTTTTATACGTCCTAGCTCTTCGCCCAGGGGAGCTCCAGTCTTGTTCGTGAAGAAGAAGGACGGTACTTTCAGGATGTGTATTGACTATCGCGAACTTAACAAGGTGACTGTGAAGAATCGTTATCCTCTTCCACGTATTGACGACTTGTTCGACCAGTTGCAAGGGTCGAGCTATTACTCCAATATTGACTTGAGATCGGGATACCATCAGCTGAGGGTCCGAGATGAGGACGTCTCCAAAACAGTATTCAGAACTCGTTACGGCCATTACGAGTTTCTGGTTATGCCATTCGGACTGACGAATGCACCAGCGGTCTTCATGGATCTCATGAACCGAGTATGTAAGCCTTACCTGGATAAGTTTGTTATTGTGTTCATTGACGATATCCTGATCTATTCTAAGAGTCAGGAGGAACACGAGCAACATTTACATCTTATGTTGGAACTTCTTCGAAAAGAACAGTTGTATGCCAAGTTTTCGAAATGTGACTTCTTGCTTCGCGAAGTCCACTTTCTAGGCCATGTGGTAAACAAGGATGGAATTCATGTGGATCCATCTAAGGTTGAATCGATCAAGAACTGGCCTGCACCCCGTACACCAACAGAAATCCGCCAATTTTTGGGTTTGGCAGGATATTACAGAAGGTTTATCAAAGACTTCTCCAAGATTGCGCAACCTCTCACTTCACTGACTCAGAAGGGTGTCATCTATCGTTAGGGTGATGCACAAGATTCCGCATTTCAAAATCTAAAGGATAGACTTTGTAGCGCGCCTATCCTCTCATTGCCCGAAGGCACCGATGATTTCGTGGTTTATTGCGACGCTTCCATCCAAGGACTTGGTTGCGTATTGATGCAACGTGACAAGGTCATTGCCTACGCATCGCGCCAACTTAAAGTTCACGAAAGAAACTACACTACTCACGATCTGGAGCTGGGAGCAGTTGTATTCGCGCTTAAGATATGGAGACATTACCTGTACGGTACCAAGTGCACCATTTACACCGATCACAGGAGTCTCGAGCATATCTTCAAGCAAAAGGAGTTAAACATGCGTCAACGCCGATGGGTTGAGCTCTTGAACGATTATGAATGCGCAATCAAGTATCATCCGGGCAAAGCCAATGTTGTGGCCGACGCCCTCAGTCGAAAGGATACCATACCTAGGCATGTACGTGCTTTACAGCTTACCATCCAATCCAACCTTCCCGCTCAAATTCGAGATGCCCAGGTCGAAGCATTGAAAGCAGAAAACATCAGGGCTGAATCCTTACGAGGATCGAGGCAATGGCTAGAACAAAAGGAAGACGGCGCCTACTATGTAACTGATGGGATTTTAACATGTTCATCAAAGTAATTTCATCCATATGAAATAAAAACGCAGCGGAAAATAAGTTTAAAACATGTTACTTTTATAAGATATAAGACCATTTATATGCAAAATCCCAAAACCCGGATCCATATATGAAGATGCATACTATCAAACACAACCATAGGGTGTTTAGAAAAATACCTTCTTGGAGTAATGATAATGAAACGGATGATGCTTCAAGAATGGTTGTCCTCAAGAGTAGAAGACCTCAAGCTTGTATACCCCAAGCTTCCAACAAACACCACAAGTTTAGCTATGATTTAACACTTGAAGATCAAAAATTGAACACTTGAAAGAACCCTCTTATGGCCGAAATTTAGAGAGTAAAAATTCAGCTCTCTTTTCATTTTGTCATCCATAAAGTTTATATATAATTTGAGAGAAATGTCCACCTCCTTTTTCACCCAATGGAATCATCTCTAACTCATGCAAAAGCATGTACATGCATTGTACCAAAGTCTTTGGATAGACCACCCAATCTAAATCCATGCATATGCATGAAATGTGATTGGAACAAGACTTTGGATAGAGACAAAGGGGGGGGGGGGGGGCGGCCCCATGTGGGTTTTATAAAAAAAAATTTCTTTTATAAAATTAAGTCTTGGTACATATATATATATATTTATAACTTTTATAAATATAACACTATATTTGCAAGACTTTATATAATCTTTTATAATGTTATTTAACCTATTAAATAACAAAATAAAATATTCTCTCAAAATAAATTATCCACATAATTTATTGGTATCTCAAGTGTAATTATTTAGAAAACCAATTTCTAAATATTGTAAGTGTTAATATTTATTTGTTTGATCATATCACAAATAAATAATATAAGTGTTTGTCTAGCTTGTTATTGGGTATGACTCGACTTGGATCATAACGTACTAGCCACATCAATTTATTATGTGTCTTGGGCATACAGAGTCCAACAATCTCCCACTTGCACAAGATACATAAAAGATTGATGCAAGTAGTAAATGTGACAACTCGAGTTTCCGAGATTTCCATCTTCGCATTTAGTGCACGTTAATTTTTTTTTGTTCATGTGTTTGTTTACACGACTCGTTGTTTCACAACGCTTACCTTTGTAATACGTTATATCGTATTTCGATTGATATTTTATACTTGGGATCCATAATATATTTTTATATGTGATTGTATGTTAAATAAAGTGTTGTATTAATTAACATATGTTAAATAAAGATGAACTCTTACTGAAAACAACACCCATGAAAACACCCAAGTGATGAAAACACTTTAGTGTTTTCGTCCAGAATGTTTGGCGAAATCAGAGATGGGCTTTAGGCCCAGTGAGATATTAGATATTACATATTTATTTAATCACAATCTTCTCCGAGACGTTACCCATTTTACCAAACCTTATCACTTTGTTCTTTCTCTCTCTACATCTGAAACCCACAAACAGAATCCCTCATCTTGAAGCAAAACCTCTGTTTAATCCTTGGTTAGTAATTTCATGATTCAGTTGTTTAAGTTGCATATCGTATGATTTTTGGATGTTTAATCATGATGTATGTATACATTTATATATGAGATTATGTGATTGATCATTGTGGGATTGTTAGATAATTATTATCTATGAACTGTATGAATATTGGATGTTTTGGATCAACAGTGGGTATAAGTTATGAATGATAAACTGATGGAATTATGTTCTAGATCTCACAAAGTTTTGGTAGAGTATTTGTTTCATATCAATGGTTGATTAATGACTTGTAAATGGTTGAATCTGTAACTGTTAATCGATTATTAGTTGCTGGGTTTTTGTTACTGTAAGTGTTGGAGAAGATGATAACTGGACGAAATCACCCACAACACTTTAAAGTGGACGAAATCACATAAGTGATTTCGGCCCACATATGTGTTTTCGGCCCAGATAAGATTCGGCCCAAGTTGGATTTCGAATATAAAGGGTTTTCGGCCCACATGGGTTTTCGACTAAAAAGGGTTTTCGAATATAAAGTGTTTTCGGCACTTATTGGATTTCGGCATAAGTTTTAATCTTTTAAACATGTTGGACGAAATCACAAGAGTGATTTCGGCCCAATGATGGATTTCGGCCAAGGTGTTTAAGGCCCAAGTGATTTCGGCCCAAAGGGGATTTCGGCCTATAAGTGATTTCGGCTAAAGTGGATTTCGGCCTAAGTGATTTCGGCTCATGTGTTCTGTGTGGTTATTAACCTGTTTGTTTATTAACCCAGTTTGTTAATTCTGGTTAGTTTATTAACACTGTCAAACTAAGTAACTATGTTAAATCATAAACTCAGTTAGTGTATGTATGTTCTGTTAGTTGTTAATTAAGTTAATTAGGTTAACTCTTTGGATATATAACTTTGTTATTTATTAACTCTGTTAAACTTATGTTAGTTAAGTAAAGCATGTGATACAGTTAGTTACTAGTTCTGAGGGATGTTAGCTCTGTTAGTTGATTTACATGATTAACTACTATTCCTGTCAAGCATGCTAACGAATAACAATATTATATCAACTGTGGAACACACGTATGTGAAGCATGAATGTTATGAATGTGACTGCCTGTTTATGTGTTGCATGATATGAACTGTCAAACACACCATATGATATTACTGTGACACTAGTTCCATGTGAAACTTTACAAACAATGTGAACTGATTGAGTATACGTGCACTATAGGACTTGACTGATTTATTGTGAGCACTTAACTTAGCATACCGAGCAAACTAAGGTGAGTTCACACTCTTACCAAGGCATGGGATTCCCGGGGTTGGGAATGGGATTGAAGGAATGGATTTGTACTTACAATGTTACTAGACTATCTACCATCGTCCTCGGATGCGCAGGACACATACGTAAAACCTACGTATACTTGTACACATCACTGTCCTCGGTTGTGAAGGGCACTTACGTAAAACCTACGTAAACTAATACTCATTACTGCCTCGGGTTGTGTCAGGCACTTACGTAAAACCTACGTAAACCCCCGCGTACCCCTGTCCTCGGTTGTGAAGGACACTTACGTAAAACCTACGTAAACTTTGTACGTACTACTGTTCTCGGTAAGAAGAACACTTATGGTTGCGAATAGTCTAGTGTATATGCAAACATGGGAAGCCCCCACTAATAGAACATACTATCGGCCCAGTATAGCTGCACGTTACGAAACGAACTTGCATTTACGAACTTACTTACTGTGAACTCGCTCAACTAGTTGTTGACTCTCTGTTACATGCCTTGCAGGACCTTAGGTACTTTTGGAGCTTGCACGGGAGGCACAGTCGTTGTGGACATGGATCGTGAATGTGTTGTTAAACATTATGACATTTTGTACTTAAACTTATGTTGGGTTTTACTTTATTGCTTCCGCTACACACTTGTTTATATTTGGTTTTGGTAACACCTATCGTATTGATGAATGACTTTTACTATATACTTATGTTCAATATGATTGGTGGCTCGATCCTGGTCATGTCACGCCTCCAAGCGGTGGTACTCCGCGTGTGGATTTTGGGGGTGTGACAGTAAATGACGCCTAACTACGGTTTACTACCCCCAATACGTATGACTATATTTGCCATTCAATAACATCATCCCTATCAAGTCCCTTACTTGAACATGATTTAGGTGAATCTATCATTTATCCTTTCGTAACAGATGTCATGTTAAATCCAGAGACACAGAGTGATCACTCTCTGTTGATTTAACTTTAGCTGGCCTTAGACATCTTACTCTCAATGAATAAGAGGAACAAATCCCATCTTGACTACATACGTCTCTCACAATCACCTTGTACCACACCTGAGCTCAGCCTTATGTACTGTCATATTACTGACAGCCAAGAAATAAGTCAAGGCATAATATTTGGTGAATATCAAGACCCAATATGTATCTCAGGTCAGAGGATACTATGATATTCGCCTTAACTCAAATTTACTTATGATCAATCACAGATGATTCCATGCAGTAATATTTGAGAGCGAGTCAGTCCAATATTTGTATCCCACAAATATCTATGAACCTTGGCAGCAACGCCTTGCTCTATATTCATACTTCATGAATATCTACCAATCCAAGTTCATAATAGTCTTACATTCATATTTGTTCCCACAAGTATGATCGACTACGGACATTTAGAATAAGTAACTTATTCACGGATTTAAACATGCTAATATGAAACATAACTCAAAATACCATAAAAGAGTTACATTAACATTGTTTCAATATCCAAATACAAAATTAGATCAAATCCAATCACTAGAATATCGAAGTCCTAAGGAACATGTATGACCCTCATGTTTTTTTTGCCCTGTCAAGGAGCTTCGTGAGTGGATCCGCAATGTTTTAATCTGTGTGAACTTGGCGGATACATATCTTTCCCTTTTCAACTTCATCCCTTATGTAGTTGAATCTCCGCTCGATATGTCTAGTCTTTTGGTGCGCATGAGGTTCCTTGATTTGAGCAATCGCACCCTCGTTATCACAAAAGATCTCTAGGGGGTCTTGAATGGTAGGGACCACCCCTACGCCGGCTATAAATTTCTTCAGCCATGCAGCTTCCTGGGCTGCCAATGAAGCGGCGATGTATTCTGATTCTGTAGTGGACAATGCTACCACGTCTTGTTTAGAGCTCTTCCAAGAGACTGCTCCTCCATTTAAAATGAAGACATACCCCGATTGCGATCGAGAATCATTTCGATCGGTTTGGAAACTCGCGTCCGTGTAACCCTTTACAACGAGTTCCTCCTCACCAGATCCATATATTAAGAACATATCCTTAGTCCTCCTAAGATATTTCAATATACTTTTAACAGCCATCCAATGACTGTTACCTGGATTCTGCTGGTATCTACTCGTCATGCTCAAGGCGCATGAAACGTCCGGTCTGGTGCATATCATTGCATACATGATGGATCCTATAGCTGACGCATATGGGATTCTTTCCATTTTCTCTTGCTCATCCTTTGAGCTAGGACATTGAGATGTATTCAATATTGTCCCCTTTTGAATAGGTACAAAACCTCTCTTAGAGTTCTCCATTTGGAACCTATTCAAGACTTTGTCAATGTATGCACTTTGGTTTAAACCTATCAAGCGCCTTGATCTATCCCTATAGACCTTTATTCCCAGAATGTAGGCGACTTCACCAAGATCCTTAATGGAAAAACAACTTCCAAGCCAAGCTTTTACACCTTCCATGGTTGGAATGTCATTCCCAAATAGTAGAATGTCATCGACATACAGTACTAAGAAAGTGATGGTGCTCCCACTAGCTTTCTTATACACACAAGCTTCATCACCGTTCTTGATGAATCCAAAATTCTTAATTTCTTCATCAAAACGATGATTCCAACTTCTAGATGCTTGTTTCAATCCATAGATTGATTTCTTTAACTTGCATACTTTGTCAGGATGTTTTGGATTGACAAAACCTTCAGGCTGAACCATATAGACATCTTTATCAAGATATCCATTAAGAAAAGCCATTTTGATATCCAATTGCCAGATCTCATAGTCATAATATGCAGCTATGGCAAATAATATCCTGATTGACTTTAGCATCGCCACAGGCGAGAAAGTCTCATCATAATCAATCCCTTGAGTTTGAGTGAAACCTTTTGCTACAAGTCTTGCTTTGTAAGTATCCAAGTTACCATGCATATCTGTTTTCTTCTTGAAGACCCACTTACTTCCAACTACTTTGGAGTTGAGTGGTGGCACAACCAATTCCCAAACTTGGTTGTCATACATGGATTGCATCTCTATGTTCATGGCTTCAAGCCATTTGTCACAATCGGATTTTGACATTGCATCATGGTATGTGGTTGGTTCATCTGAATCTACCACGTAGCATCCATCCATAAAAAATCCATATCTTTCAGGTGGATTACTAATTCTACCAAATCTGCGAACATTTTGTGTGTTCTGATCAACCTCTTGATCGTTTTCAACAGCCTCTTGTTGAGTGCTAGTATCAACCAAACGTGTATCGTCTTGTGGTTCTTGATCCTCTTCAAGTTCCACGGTTCTACTACTAGTTCCTTCCATAAGGAATTTAGCTTCTAAGAACTTACCCTTTCGAGCAACAAATACCTTTTGCTCGGTTGGATCGTAGAAATAATATCCTATATCATCTTTAGGATATCCTACAAAGATACACTTAGTAGATCGAACTGCCAATTTATTTGGAGTGTATTGATTAACATAAGCTTCACAACCCCAAACCCTTAAGAATGATAATGATGGAGGGTTTCCATGCCATATTTCAAAAGGTGTCTTTTCCACTTTCTTGGTTGGGGCCATATTTAGTATACGGACTGCAGAGAGCAAAGCGTAACCCCAAAATGATAGAGGTAATGTGCTTCTAGCCATCATAGATCGAACCATATCTAATAGAGTTCGATTTCTCCTTTCGGACACACCATTGTGTTGTGGTGTTCCAGGTGGAGTAAGTTGTGAAATGATTCCACAACTTCTAAGATGATCTTGAAAAGCACCACTTAGGTATTCACCACCTCTATCGGTACGAAGGACTTTAATTGTTTTCTTGAGTTGATTTTCTACTTCACTTTTGAAGTCTTTGAACATTTCAAATGCTTCATCCTTGTGTCTTAGTAAGTACACATATCCATAACGACTATAGTCGTCGGTAAAGGTAATGAAGTATCTTTCACCATTCCTAGTCATCGGCTTAAAAGGACCACATACATCTGAATGTATGATACCTAGTAAGTCTTTTGCCCTTTCAAAAGTTCCACTAAAGGGTGTCTTGGTCATTTTGCCTTGTAAACAAGATTCGCATACATCAAATGAATTATCTTCATTTGTATTCAGAAGACCATTTTTCTGAAGTGTATGCATGCGATTCTTGCTTATATGTCCAAGGCGACAATGCCAAAGATAGGAATCACTCAAATCCATTTTGAGTTTCTTGTTGGTTACTTGGTACATTGAGCTATCGTATGATGCGTTATCATGATCTAATTCATAAATACCATTAAAAGATATAGCTTTAAAATAAAACACATCATTCTTAGAAACATAAATATCATAGTTAACAAATTCGAAATTGAAACCAGATTGTTTTAAAAGGGAAACAAAAATTATGTTCCTAGTCAAACTAGGAGCATATAAAACATTCTTCAAAATCACTTCCAAACCACTTGGAAGCTTTAAAACGTAGTCTCCTTGAGCTTCGACTTCAACTTTTGCTCCATTGCCCATAAAAAGACTAGTGTCTCCCTTCTTGTAATGTCTACTTCTTCTGAACCCCTGCAACGAATTGCAAATATGAGTGTGACAACTGCCACTTTCGGGTAATTTAAGTACATTTAAAGCAATGATTTACATTATACAAGTATGTGTTTTGAATATTCGAACTGCATGATTACATGATATACATCTTAGAGCACTCAAGGCATATTCATTTATGATGCACATTATTCATTTTTATTGGTTACATTTGAAATAGTGTAAACAATGCATCGAAACAACTAGAGTAGTACCTAGTAAACTAGTGTGCTGACGAGAACTCAGGATCCGCATAAATCATCTAAATTACATCTTTAGGACTCGGACGATAGTCCAACATCAATTATATATTAAACCCTATACGAGAATACAAGAGTTTGGTTAATATTTTACCAATGTCCGGTAGCACTAAAAATTGTCCGAAAAGCGCTAAAAGTGACCATTTCATTATTTTTCCGCAAAATTCAGCAAAGCCGGTACCGGAACCGTCTCAAAAATAATAAAAGTTTTAGTCCAAAAAGTTGGATTAAATATTTGGATAATAAAACAAGTACAAAAATAATTTTTGTTATGTTTTTATCTAAATAAAACACGGTGTCAGTATTTAACCCGGTACAGGACCTGAACCGACTTTTTCACCCGAATTACACACTAAAAATTTCGGTGAACTAGTTTTACTTAGTGTCACACTACTTTAAAATATGAAGGCTTAAAACCTTGTAGATATTTTTATATAAAATGTCAAAGTTCTTAAAATACTTAAACATTTACTACATTTTACCATGAAATGAACACTTAACACATGAAACAAATTCAAGACCCTTTTCCCCCCTCATGTTCACGTTTGTTTTAGTGGGTCCAACACCCCTTAATTACTTGCTAAATATCTTGATATTTTTAGTTAAGTTACAAGTGGATAAAATGGGTAAATTATTAGAATACTTACACATTAAGTTACTAACCATTTTATCATCACTTTATATTTTTTTTTAAAACACAAACTTTCTCATCATCTTCATCATCCACCAAGAACACCATAAACCCATTTTATTTTATCACCTCTTTTATGATCAATATAATTTTCTATGGAATATAAGAAGATCTAAATCACTTACAAGTTAAAGCAAGGGTTTTCATCCATTCAAGATCATTCTACCATCAAGATCTTCATCTTTTTATCTCTTAATCATCCTCTAAGATCATCCCTAGCCAAGTGCTAGAAGTAAGCTTCAAGATCTATTTTTTTTTCATACTTATACTATGTTTATGATTGTTATTATAACTAATAAATAACTAAATAATCATACATAATAAACATGAAAAATACAAAGAAGCAAACATAATAATCATGATATATTTATGTTGGTTATTATTGTGATCTAAGACTTGTTATATGCATATTTGATCTTGTTATGATGATTATGATATAAATAAATTGTTAGAGGATGTTTTAAAAATATGATCTAACAATTATACATGTTTATGTTAAAGGGTTTTTAACATAAAGGTCTAAAGGGATGATCATAACCTTTGATCTTGTGAAAGTATTTAAGGTTTTTGTTTAAAAACAAGACTTTTACAAGCTTATAAAAAGTAACATACAACATGAGATTTTTATAAAAGTTGTTAAAACTAGAAGTAAACTTGGTTTTTGAACTAGTTAGCACATGTTATGATCATGTCCAAAACCCTACATGATTTGGAGATCATTTTGATAAGTTTATGTTATAAAAATCTCATATGTTTTTAGTTAAGATGATTGGGTAAATTGATGGTGATTTGGAAAAGAAAATGATATGTTTATGAAACATGGCCAAATGATTAATACAAAGGTTATATGGCCATTTTTTTTAAGAACATTATGTTAACAAAACTATCATTTTTCTAAACAAAGTCTTTACAAGATTAGAAAGTTGGTCTTTCTAAACATAAAAATTGATATAAATATATATATTTTGGTAAAATATATATTTAGTGAACATATCAAGTATGTGCTATGTGCTTATTATTTGTATTAGTTATATATACAAGTTAGAGACTTGATAACAATGACACAAATAAATACAAGACATACTTACAACTAAAGACTTACAAGAATACATATAGACACACTTGAAAACAACTTACGGACATTCCGAAGGAACGGACATTCCGAAGGATCGGACACAACTTATGGTCAAATCGGACGACGGACGAATACATAAACAAATCGCCAATCCGAGGAATTACTACGACGTTTAGACGATATTTCGACACGAAATATAAATGTGCTATCGATAACAAATTTCGGATGTGTATAAACTTATAAAAACTAGTATGTTTTATTTACTAACAAGTGTACTTAGTAAATTTTTATAAAAAGGTTTTTATAAAAATAAATGGGCTTATTATACTAGTGGGCTATTTTTATTACAAATGGGCTTAATATACTTAATAGACTATTTTAATTACAAATGGGCTACTTACACTTAATGGGCTTAGTTTTCTTAATGGGCTTAACTTTATTATGGGCTTAACATAAATTCATGGGCTAAGCCCAAACACCAAACATATGGGCCAAAGCCCAACACTATTCAAGCCCAACACTATTCAAGCCCAACACTATTCAGGCCCAACACTATTTGAGGCCCAACACTATTTGAGGCCCAGCACTATTTAAGCCCAATAACTTGAAAACATGGGCTTGGCCCAATAATACTATTATTGGAAACACAACTATACAAGTGATACATACAAGACACAAGATTCAGCAGACGAGATCCGACTATACAACTCATTCATCGAATACACAGTTAACGAACATTTGAACAACTCATTCATCGAATACACAGTTAACGAACATTTGAACAACTCATACATCGAATACACAGTTAACGAACAGTAAAGACATACAAGTCTTACACATACTCAAGACAAAAGACTTGTACTCAAGTTATTTACAAAGACCGAAGTGTCTAACAAAAATAAGAACATTTGTAGGTCTCAACGCTATTCAGGACGACCGCACGTGAGATCTTATTTACATCTATTCACAGGACGCGATACTGTGAGTTCATGTCCCCTATTCATTTAAATGTTTTACAACTTTACAACTATCGGGGAAAATACATGTTCAATCGTATGTTAAAGTTAGGGAATGAAACACCTTAGATCATGTGCGAATTAGGGCCATACAATAAGCACCATTAATCCAGTTTGGACCAAGGAACAAAGGACTAGATCTAATGGGTTTTGGCGAGCCCCACTCTTGGTCGTGGACCCATACAGAAGAGTGCTTTTGTGTCCCAGTCGATAAGAATCGACATAAAATCGTCTAGGGTTGGATTGCTTCCTTTTTCGTCACACATATTAATGTCCTTGCAAAACATTAATGATCAACGATTTCATTGACGCTTTACATACTACATCTTTACATACAGATACATTTTATACAACTCACATTTTACGGATACATCTTATATCCAGTTTGGATACAATTACAATTGAGACAAATACATATTACATACTGGTTTGATACAAATACATCTTATACAGCTAAACTGCATGAACTCGCTCAACTTTTGTTGATGTTTTCAAACTTACATGTATTTCAGGGAATTAGTGGACCAATGCAAAGATTTCAGTTCAAGGAAAACAAGTATCAATACTCCATGCCAACAATTGAAGGGTTTGCCTGTTATATACCGCCTCTTTGCGGTGATATAGTGGTCAAAGCCTTTACATTTTTAGACTTACATTTGATGTGTAAAACAATGACAACTTATTTTCATTTGATGGTTTGTAAACAATGTACTTAAATTATGTTGCGATCTTTTGAACAATTATGACAATGGCATTGGAGCATGTTTTATTCATTTAGTATGTTCACCTATATTGTTATGCAATGAGAACCGATCAGATCACACCTCGATCTTCCGCTACGAGCGGGTGTGACAGATTGGTATCAGAGCATCGATTGTAGTGAACCAGGATTCTTTCTCGAGTCTAAGTCTACAATCACTAGGGATCTCTCACGAAAACCTCTTGTTCATGTTGAACAGATTATAAATAAAATTGGACAAGTCAAAAGGTTTTCATTGCATAAACATTTTTCAAGGTCCACTACAGCAAAAATTCATTTCACATAAATCAAGCGAGGACATTTCCATGGGTGAAGTCTATGAGAAACAGACACAATACATTAATAGACTATGTGCCTACAATACATTACATTATCAGTTTATGCATTATAAACAGTTTACAAGTTCAGCTTATACAAGATAGAAATCCTTGATTGATAGGATTTTACATGATTATATATATATAGGTGGTTCATATATATGTTGCATGAAATATTTTGCCAAGAACAAAATACCTTCGACTTCAAACTCTATTATTATTATTCTTTACTCACACGATGAAAATGTCGACCTCATGTCTATTGCGGAGCTTATGACAAACATGATTCCTAAGTGAAATCTTAAACTTAATTCCGTAAAATATGGTTGCTTTCTCGCGAATGCTGAGATACCTGACCATGATAATGACGGCGAGGCGAAGGTGGTAACCTTGGACAACAACTCCATTAATGGGACGAGATCCATGTGACTCATACTAACCAAGGTGGATATACTCTTGTACCTACAAGGAAGATGAAGTACTCATCTTGAAGGTGCCCCTTCAATTGTTATTGTTACAGATTCTTTCCATTTCTATTTCATCTAACGTCGTACCGTCCTGCGAGTAACAACAACGGACGTTGACACGTGAACTATCACGAAGTTTCCTTCTATGTTGAAGGTATATAAACAATAGTGTCCTCTCTCTGACTGATCGTCTGCTCTGAACGAGAGAATGCTAGGGTGACCATGCAAGACAATTTATTATTACGGGGGCCCACGTAATAACAACTTGTAGTGCATGGAAATTCTGGTGGACTCTGCGGGTCAAGCTAATGATCACTATTCATTCAAAATTCTTAAGTTATTACTTGAGATTCAATTCTTCCTATCTAGTAGAACACAAACTGGGGGTGGTTAGTATAACACCCTACAATACAATACAATACAATACAATACAATACAATACAATACAATACAATACAATACAATACAATACAATACAATACAATACAATACAATACAATACAATACAATACAATACAATACAATACAATACAATACAATACAATACAATACAATACAATACAATACAATACAATACAATACAATACAATACAATACAATACAATACAATACAATACAATACAATACAATACAATACAATACAATACAATACAATACAATACAATACAATACAATACAATACAATACAATACAATACAATACAATACAATACAATACAATACAATACAATACAATACAATACGGGAAGACGACACATATTTGTTCACACCTAACATTCGATCTATATCACGATTCAGTTGAGACTAGTCATTTAAACAAACAAAACGTGTTAGCTACTCATGGAGGATTTTCCTCAACATTCTTGAAGTTCTTGAACATGGGTTGGTTCCATGGTGTCTATGACACTTTACCCTACTTTACCTTACCTTACCTTACCTTATCATATTCCATCTTATCATATTTATTGGAAGTGATACAATAAATTCCGTCGTTTGACATTTGTTTTTTTTTTCCTAGGGATGGTATGGTATGAACCATGCTGCAACTCCCTCATTACATTCTATTCGACCTCTTTAGAGATTCTAATAATTTTGCTAGAGCTCGTGAAACTCAAGCACTATTACCATATTTATCACATGGACAAATAAGACAAAGGATTTTCCTTACTTTGGATGACCGAGGTCCATATAGTATGGAATACATATTATAGGGACGGAGGCCATGGGTTGGCTTTCCCTCCTCAACGAATTATTTCTTTGCCACTTAAACATATAACCAATACACGCAAGAGGCACTACGCATTTTGATTGCGGTTATTCACATTATCATTTTTTTTTCGGTTATCCATATTATCATATATTCAAACATATATGAATAATGCGATCTTGAGGTTTCCATGACCGATTGCATTCTTCATTCTTGGGCGCATGATAGACTATATCTATCCAAATATATGTCTAGATTTTTTTAATAGTGTGTATTAAAAATATCATGGCACCAAAAGAAACAAATGTTTAAGTCAAAAGTTATGTGTTAAAAACCATTGCTTTTACACAAGACATGGTTTATACATGACATTGTTACGCAAGACATTGGTATACATGACATTTGACGTTGGTTTACACAACACATTTTTGGTAGTTATTGATAAGTGATGAGACGTGTGTAATATGATAAAAGCATGGTGGATACGCCGCTGGTACTTCCTATATATAAGTGCTTATATTATATTGCATATCGTGGTGTTACTCAAACCTCTTCGACAAAGACAAGACATGACATTTTTGCACAAGACATGGTATCCTCTACACAAGACATAATATTCTATTTCAAGACATGATATATTTATACACTACATTTCTATTGGTTATTTATTTAACCATACATCATTCTTTTATATCATCTGATCCTCATATCTATTTTCATAAGATTTTATAAAAGAACTCGATCATAACTAGAGCCAATGTTGATGGTTACATTTGATGCTTTCACGGTCTCTCAAGGGTTGTTCCATACATGGTAACACCCGAATTCAAACACACGGAGTGTTACATTTTAGGTTTAGCCTCGGAGATCCGAAGCATGACAGCATCATCCCTCCCTACCTCAATCACTCAAACAATAACTCTTGCCATGAGAGAAATGAAGGCAACTGCTGCCATAAACGATTTTGGTACCAGGATGTATGCTGGTAACTTGTCGAAATCCTAAATGTGAATAAGTGTGTGTGTGGTTAGAACTATGAATACTCCACAAAATCCCAATGAAGTCATGAGTATGTACACTCTACGATCATCATGCGTCAATTCTTTTAATACCAACACCGAGCTTAGCTATTGCTTTTAAATGTTAAGCATATACTAGAATTAGAGTCATGTTGGACACACATTACTATATCAAGTTAGCTAATGGGTAATTAGCTGAGACATATCAAATCATTAAGGGCCACCGGTATGTATCCTATTCGTCAACATTTCACATCCATGTTATTTTATACAATTGGCAATTTTAGCTTCATCTCAACATTTCACATACATGAGTTTCATGGCTAGGGACGGGGTTGTCCTAGCTACAATTAGGGATTGGGTTATCCTACATCTAAACATATGGTTAGGATATCCAACATCTAAACATATGGATCGGGTTATCCTACATCTAAACATATGGATTGGGTTATCCTACAATTAAACATAGGGTTCCTAAGACTATACAGTGAATTCCTCGCCACACAGAATTTAAAATGTACTTGGCCTAGAGTCAAGTAAGCTAGACGTCTCCTCATTCTATAGAATTGGCAAAACGTAAACTAGTCGAGTCTAGAGCTGAAATTCAATATCGATCTCTTCCCCATTCAGTGGAGTATTTTCGAAGTAGTGGTTGACATGGATTGGTTATCCGATAACCTAGCCAAAGTCTTATGTCACAAGAAAATCATTCGCCTACCACTACTGAACGAAGAGACACTTGTGATACATGGAGAGAAGCGCGACACCCCATTGCGGATCATCAATGGCATGAAAGCACATAAGTGCTTACGGAAAGGTTGTATTGCCTATCTAGCACTTGTTGTAGACAAAAAGGCCGTTGGGCCACAGCTGACAGATATTCTTTTGATAAAATAATTTCCTGAAGAAATTCCTGAAGTCTTGCCAGGACTACCACCATATCAACAAGTCGAGTTTCACATCGAATTGGTACCGGGAGCCGCACCCATAGCCAAATCTCCATGTCGATTAGCACCTTCTGAACCTTGTATGTCACACCCCCAAAATCCACCATGCGGAGTATCACCGCTTGGAGGCGTGACATGACCAGGATCGAGCCACCAATCATATTGAACAATTCAATTAAGTAAATAAAACCAAACATAATACGATTGGTGACCAAAGCTAGTTAACCTTGTTTGGTTTAAACAGCGGAAGCATAAACGTGAGTTCAAAACATAAGTTCACAGTTCATAAGTTTAAAGTCTCAAACATAAGTTCCATAGGTTTATAAAGTTCAATTATTAAGTATGGGATATAACAACCCATGTTCCACAACGACTCCTTCCCCGTGCAAGCTCCAAGCATTTAGCGACCTGTAAGGCATGTAACAACTAGTCAACAACAAAGTTGAGTGAGTTCACGTTTGGTTGTTTAGTTAATGAGTTCGTATCAGGAATCGGAAGTTCGTTTCATAACCAAGTATTACCCATTATTCTTGATTCCCAAACCTTTACGATATTTAGTGGGGGCTTCCCATTATGTATGTTACTAGACTAGGCGTATCCATAAGAGTCCTTCCCAATCCGAGGACGGTGTTAAGTATGAGTGTACGTAGGTTTTACGTACGTGCCCTTCTCATCCGAGGACAGTAGTGAGTGTGAGTGTACGTAGGTTTTACGTACGTGCCCTTCTCATCTGAGGACAGTAGTGAGTGTACGTAGGTTTTACGTACGTGCCCTTCTCAATCCGAGGACAGTAGTAGGTAGTCTAGTAGTGTTGGTAATATAAATAGAGTGATAGTACGAGTAGTTATTCAATCCCATTCCCAACCACCGGGAATCCCATGCCTTAGTAAGGGTGTGAACTCACCTCGGTTTGCTCGGTTAGATTCTCAATATAGCTAACAGTCAAGGTCGGTCAATCACGTCCTAGTATGATTTACCAGTTAGTCATTTAGTGGCTTTCCAATAGAACACAAAGTTCCTACACGTATCTATCACATAACATGCATCACTGTAACGGTTTATGCCCATCTAAGTTTCCCGTCCATTCCCCACTCAAAATCAAACATACGATAATGCACATAACATATATAACATGTCAAATCATTCACAGATAGCATACTCGACATTTAGACATGCAAGTCACAACTTATGTCAATTCAGCATTAATACTCAAAACCGGCTGTTTTCGGACATTTAAATAAAATAGTTAGATTATTCCAAAAATTCCCAAATTTTTATAGAATGTCATAAACATTCCATATTTTATTGTGTAAAAATATCGGGGTCCGGTTCATTACCCACATTTTATAAAAATTCATATTCGGGACTGAACTCAGATTTATGTATTTCTGACCACAGTCCACGAAACAATTTATTAAAAATTCATCGTAAGTCCGATTTGCAAAATTCCAGTGGGGTAATTACAAATACTTCAGTTGTCATCTACAGTAAAATTTTCATGGTCCGATTGATCACAAAACTCAGGTTATGACTGAAAGTACGACACCCATTTATTGCTGTCAAAATTCAGCTTAAGTTGCTGTTACAAATTAACACTTTAAAAATAGTAAACGGAGTCCAAAAATTACGATTCCGGTGCCATTAGAACCGTATTTCATAATAACATATTTTAGATTCAAAACATCGGTTTTTCGTTGAGTTTAAGACCTGTTTACAGCCAACAGAAGTGGGCTGTAAAAGTTGGACAGATTCTGATTCTTTGTGTTTAACTTTCTAAATCGTGTTCGATCGATTCCTTTAACAAGTTTAGTGACCACAACAACATCATATACTAATATCATTCAGTAAAGCATCAGATAATCACCCAATCATCATAATCACACAAGATCTACATGATTTACACACATATTCATCCATTAACCACCTTGTTCATCACTTTAGTAAACTTTTAGACTTTGATCTTATATGTTCATAATTTTTAACCGACGAAACTCTTATTAACCACTCTAGACAAGATCAAGAAGGCGTTTAGAGTCACTTACTACTAGCTCGAGGCTAGGGGAGAAACTAGTCGAAAAACGAGTGGTTAATAGCAACGTAGTGAGGTCCTTGGCAATCCGTAAGCACCGGGCTTCCTTGTGCGTGATCCTTCACCCTTGTATGTGCTTGGAATAGCAAGATCGAAATCGAAAAGTGGTGGTGGTGGTGCCTATGGTTTCAGCCGAGATATCTTGAGAAGGAGAGAGAGAGGAGTGAAATTTGTTCAAGTGTTGTGAATGTCTAAAATGTTTATCCCTTGTTCCATTTTATGGACCATACACCACCCTTAACCAATGGTTCATGTGCTAGGAAGATATTAGGCATGGGAATAAAATAATCAACTTTGTAAGAGGATGTCCCCTATGGGGAGCCGAACTCGGTTAGAGAGAGGGGGTTCATGGTTGATTTTCAACTAGTTAGTTATGGTTTAGTTTGTTAATTAGAAGGTTAAACCTTTTACTAGTGTGTGGTGTTTTGTAATGGGTGTTAGGGTATTCGGGGACCCTAACTGGCTCATAAAAAAGATAAACGATGTTAATGGCAATATTTTTATGTTCCGGGTAAAGTCCGGTTGTTCGGTTCGATACTGTTTCGTTTAACTGCTTAATTAATTCGTAACGTGTCCTATGTATATATTTTTGTAACGTTTTTAATTTCTAACACTTAGGAAATCATAACGGACTATTTAATGACTTTTCTGTACATTACTAGTGTGTTAACAGGCGCATGTAAATATAACACAGATATCAGAAAGCAGTTAAGTAATTCCACACAGTCGTCAAGCACTTTAATTGTCAAAAATAAATTGTACGGACTACATAGGATTTTGAGGGTTGTCACATTCTCCCCCTGTTAAGAGAATTTCGTCCCGAAATTTAGCGCGTGGTTACTGAGGAAGCTAGTTAAGTTGCGTTGTTTTCCAATTTTCCTGGGGTGTCACATCATCCCCCCGTTGATTTGGAATTTCGTCCCGAAATTCTGCAGTAGCTTCAGCCTCAGTAGTGTTTGCGTTTTTCTTAAACAGCTGGGGATACTTGAGTTTTATTTGGTCTTCTCATTCCTAGGTATACTCTGGGCCACGACGAGCATTCCAACGAACTCGGACCAGAGGTATCCTGGTATGCTTGAGGATCTTAACATCTCGATCCGTAATCTCTACTGGTTCCTCGACGAATCGCAGCTGGTCGTCGATAGTGAGTTCCTTCAGGGGAACTATGAGGGTCTCATCTGACCGACACTTCTTCAGATTCGACACATGGAAAACATTGTGAACTCCGCTGAGTTCTTCAGGTAGATCCGACCTGTAGGCGACTTGGCCAATTTTCTCAATGACTTTGAATGGTCCGACATAACGCGGATTGAGTTTGCCTCGTTTGCCAAAGCGGACTACACCTTTCCAAGGTGAGACTTTGAGTAGCACTCGATCCCCAACCTGGAGTTCGAGTGGTTTTCTTCCCTTATCAGCATAGCTTTTCTGACGGTCACGAGCTGCCGCCATTCGCTGTCGTATCTGAGCAATTTTCTCGGTGGTATCTACCACAAGTTCTGGGCCAGTGATTTGGCTGTCACCAACTTCTGCCCAACAGAGAGGCGATCGGCATTTGCGTCCGTACAATGCCTCAAACGGAGCGGCTTGGATGCTGGTGTGGTAGCTGTTGTTATATGAGAACTCCACTAGCGGGAGGTGCTTTTCCCAGCCGTTACCAAAATCGATTACACATGCCCTAAGCATGTCTTCAAGGGTTTGGATGGTGCGTTCAGATTGCCCATCCGTCTGCGGGTGATAAGCGGTGCTCATATCTAAACGTGAGCCAAAGGACTTGTGCATTGCTTGCCACAGTTCAGAAGTAAAACGTGCGTCACGATCAGATATAATAGAGATGGGCACTCCGTGCCTTGATACCACTTCCTTTAGGTAAATGTCTGCAAGAGTAGAAAACTTATCCGTTTCCTTGATGGCCAGAAAATGTGCAGACTTGGTTAATCGATCTACGATCACCCAAATGGTATCGTTTCTGCGTTGAGATCTGGGCAGGCCGGTAACGAAATCCATGGAAATTTGCTCCCATTTCCATTTCGGGATCTCCGGTTGTTGAAGTAGGCCTGATGGTTTCTGATATTCAGACTTGACTCTCTCACAAGTCAAGCACTTACTGACGTAGGTTGCTATGTGGGCTTTCATGCCAGGCCACCAATACGTAGTCTTGAGGTCGTGGTACATCTTGTCTGAACCAGGGTGTACAGAATAACGAGACTTATGTGCTTCATCCATCACAAGCTCGCGTAAGTTGCCATAAAATGGAACCCAGATGCGTCCGTTAACATAGTAGGCACCGTCTTCCTTTTGTTCTAGCCATTGCCTCGATCCTCGTAGGGACTCAGCCCTGATGTTCTCTGCTTTCAATGCTTCGACCTGGGCATCTCGAATTTGAGCGGGAAGGTTGGATTGGATGGTAAGCTGTAAAGCACGTACACGCTTAGGTAAAGTATCCTTTCGACTGAGGGCGTCAGCCACAACATTGGCTTTGCCCGGATGATACTTGATAGCGCATTCGTAATCATTCAAGAGTTCGACCCATCGGCGTTGTCGCATGTTTAACTCTTTTTGCTTGAAGATATGCTCGAGACTCCTGTGGTCGGTGTAAATGGTGCACTTTGTACCGTACAGGTAATGTCTCCATATCTTTAGTGCAAAAACAACTGCTCCCAGTTCCAGATCGTGAGTAGTGTAATTCCTTTCGTGAATTTTAAGTTGGCGCGATGCGTAGGCAATGACCTTGTCACGTTGCATCAATACGCAACCAAGTCCTTGGATGGAAGCGTCGCAATAAACCACAAAATCATCGGTGCCTTCGGGCAATGAGAGGATAGGCGCGCTACAAAGTCTATCCTTTAGGTGTTGAAATGCGGACTCCTGTGCATCACCCCAACGATAGATGACACCCTTCTGAGTCAGCGAAGTGAGAGGTTGCGCAATCTTGGAGAAATCTTTTATAAACCTTCTGTAATATCCGGCCAAACCCAAGAATTGGCGGATCTCTGTTGGTGTTCGGGGTGCAGGCCAGTTCTTGATCGATTCAACCTTAGATGGATCCACATGAATTCCATCCTTGTTTACCACGTGGCCTAGAAAGTGGACTTCGCGAAGCCAGAAGTCACATTTCGATAACTTGGCATACAACTGCTCTTTTCGAAGAAGTTCCAGCATAAGTCGTAGATGCTGCTCGTGTTCCTCCTGAATCTTAGAATAGATCAGGATATCGTCGAAGAACACAATAACGAACTTATCCAGGTAAGGCTTGCACACTCGGTTCATGAGATCCATGAAGATTGCTGGTGCATTCGTCAGCCCGAATGGCATAACCAGAAACTCGTAATGGCCGTAACGAGTTCTGAATGCTGTTTTGGAGACGTCCTCATCTCGGACTCTCAGCTGATGGTATCCCGATCTCAAATCAATCTTGGAGTAATAGCTCGACCCTTGCAACTGGTCAAACAAGTCGTCAATACGTGGAAGAGGATAACGATTCTTCACAGTCACCTTGTTAAGTTCGCGATAGTCAATACACATCCTGAAGGTACCGTCTTTCTTTTTCACGAACAAGACTGGAGCTCCCCAGGGTGAAGAGCTCGGACGTATAAAACCCTTTTCCAAGAGTTCTTGTAGCTGTGTGGACAGTTCTTCGAGTTCTGATGGGGCTAGACGATATGGTGCTCGAGCTACTGGCGCTGCTCCAGGAGCTAGCTCGATTTGAAACTCAACTTGGCGATGAGGAGGAAGACCAGGTAATTCCTCTGGAAATACCTCGGGAAAATCGCTCACAATAGGGATGTCTTCAATTCTCTTCTCTTCCGTTGATGTGTCAGTAACGAGTGCTAAAATGGCAGTGTGGCCCTTTCGCAAACACTTCTGGGCCTTAAGGAAAGAGATGATGCCTTCGACAGCACCACTCTTGTCGCCACAAATCATGAGAGGTTCTTCACCAGAACGAGGAATGCGGACAATCTTTTCGTTGCAAAGAATTTCCGCTTGCTGATGAGATGACCAATCCATCCTAATCGCAACGTCGTTCACTGATAGGAGTGTTACATCGATATGGTTGGCACAACCAGAACTAGCTGAAGGAGGATGACCGTCGTACAAGTTTGTAGTGTTAAGGTTCACTGAAATTCCATCAAAGTTGTCGGGCTCCCCACATGCGAAGGGGAAATAATTCACCTTGATCAATGAACTTAGATGAGTTTGCAGTTTATCGAATCGGTAAGCAACCAAATTTAGAGGAGTTTCCTTAGGTCGTGCGAATGAATCCAAAATACGTCTGCGTAGTCATAAGGTTCCAAAGATAAGACTCGAAAACGTGTTCAATAGATTATGATCGTATCAACAATACATCACCATTCTCAAGGTTTCGAGGAGGGGTCACCAATGATCGGGAGTCGAGCCTTCCAACTTAAACCAGAGGGTGTTCGTTTCGGTGCCTCAGGATGGAGAAGCGAGGACGTAATGTTACTGTGGTAAGAGAGTGATGGTTTGGTCTAAGCCAATGGTAGAAACTGGACATATCATTAATCAACAGTCATGTGTCGGTGCAAAAGCTAGCGCAAGGATTCTGCCTATTAAAGAAGAATATCATGGAATTTAAAATACGACTCTTATATTGTAGGAGGGGTAGGGTAGACATATAGGTCATCGTGTTCACCTGTAGGTTATGTGATCCGTAACTCCGTCCTCGAATGTCCTGAAGGCAATCCCATCAGTAAAGGCATCCATTCGTTAAGTGGGGTATACGAGGGAGCTAATTAAGTAGAATAAGAATAAACCATTCAACAGGGTAATAAGGTAGTCTTGTGATTGGTGAAAATCGTGGTATGGTTGTTGGTGTTTCATTAAATCGGTTGTCAATCGAAGAGATAGGGAATTAATGAGGTTCATGCGAAGAATCGAGTGAAGACAGGGGTCCAACAATGACCGAAGGATTTGACCAGCTAATCTGTTGTCTAGAAGTAACCTCTAGTAGTGGTGCGGGGCAGCATGGCACAAAAGGGAAGTTCGTTGCATCGCGGTCGCGCGAGTGTATCACTCGTCCAAAACAGGGCAAGGTTTCGTGTTGCATAACGACAAACGCGTGTAACTGTGACTGCTTCACTTCTGGCGACGATGACAGGTGAAGGTGATAAAGTTCGTCAACCGGGATGCGTGGGTTTTGTTCTCCTAAGCCCGTGTTCGTGCAAGCCAAGTCTGGTCTTCGCGGATGTTGACGTACGAACCGGCTGTACGGAGGGTCAGATGGCGACGTCATGTCGAGGTAAACGTGCGAGTAGATAGAATGCATAAACAGTCGTTGTAGCGGGGTGACAAGAAATCAAGAAAGAATTTGACCACCGTTTGTCAAATTTCAAGTAAACAATTGTGTGTCATAAAGAACACAATAGGGCTAATAGACAACATGTTGCTTTCCTAATTAAGCATACTATCACATCACACTATGCAAAAGTAATCTAGCAAGTAGATAATATAAACTCAAATCATACCACCTAGTGTGTTGAGCCTTGCACGTGGAGCGAAGCGTCGTTGTGGATCGTTGATCACTGTACTGGTTATAGTCTGGTTTTATCAAAAACTTTTCCCTTTTAAAACCAAGTTCACTATAACCAATGGCTCTGATACCAATCTGTCACACCCCCAAAATCCACCATGCGGAGTATCACCGCTTGGAGGCGTGACATGACCAGGATCGAGCCACCAATCATATTGAACAATTCAATTAAGTAAATAAAACCAAACATAATACGATTGGTGACCAAAGCTAGTTAACCTTGTTTGGTTTAAACAGCGGAAGCATAAACGTGAGTTCAAAACATAAGTTCACAGTTCATAAGTTTAAAGTCTCAAACATAAGTTCCATAGGTTTATAAAGTTCAATTATTAAGTATGGGATATAACAACCCATGTTCCACAACGACTCCTTCCCCGTGCAAGCTCCAAGCATTTAGCGACCTGTAAGGCATGTAACAACTAGTCAACAACAAAGTTGAGTGAGTTCACGTTTGGTTGTTTAGTTAATGAGTTCGTATCAGGAATCGGAAGTTCGTTTCATAACCAAGTATTACCCATTATTCTTGATTCCCAAACCTTTACGATATTTAGTGGGGGCTTCCCATTATGTATGTTACTAGACTAGGCGTATCCATAAGAGTCCTTCCCAATCCGAGGACGGTGTTAAGTATGAGTGTACGTAGGTTTTACGTACGTGCCCTTCTCATCCGAGGACAGTAGTGAGTGTGAGTGTACGTAGGTTTTACGTACGTGCCCTTCTCATCTGAGGACAGTAGTGAGTGTACGTAGGTTTTACGTACGTGCCCTTCTCAATCCGAGGACAGTAGTAGGTAGTCTAGTAGTGTTGGTAATATAAATAGAGTGATAGTACGAGTAGTTATTCAATCCCATTCCCAACCACCGGGAATCCCATGCCTTAGTAAGGGTGTGAACTCACCTCGGTTTGCTCGGTTAGATTCTCAATATAGCTAACAGTCAAGGTCGGTCAATCACGTCCTAGTATGATTTACCAGTTAGTCATTTAGTGGCTTTCCAATAGAACACAAAGTTCCTACACGTATCTATCACATAACATGCATCACTGTAACGGTTTATGCCCATCTAAGTTTCCCGTCCATTCCCCACTCAAAATCAAACATACGATAATGCACATAACATATATAACATGTCAAATCATTCACAGATAGCATACTCGACATTTAGACATGCAAGTCACAACTTATGTCAATTCAGCATTAATACTCAAAACCGGCTGTTTTCGGACATTTAAATAAAATAGTTAGATTATTCCAAAAATTCCCAAATTTTTATAGAATGTCATAAACATTCCATATTTTATTGTGTAAAAATATCGGGGTCCGGTTCATTACCCACATTTTATAAAAAATCATATTCGGGACTGAACTCAGATTTATGTATTTCTGACCACAGTCCACGAAACAATTTATTAAAAATTCATCGTAAGTCCGATTTGCAAAATTCCAGTGGGGTAATTACAAATACTTCAGTTGTCATCTACAGTAAAATTTTCATGGTCCGATTGATCACAAAACTCAGGTTATGACTGAAAGTACGACACCCATTTATTGCTGTCAAAATTCAGCTTAAGTTGCTGTTACAAATTAACACTTTAAAAATAGTAAACGGAGTCCAAAAATTACGATTCCGGTGCCATTAGAACCGTATTTCATAATAATATATTTTAGATTCAAAACATCGGTTTTTCGTTGAGTTTAAGACCTGTTTACAGCCAACAGAAGTGGGCTGTAAAAGTTGGACAGATTCTGATTCTTTGTGTTTAACCTTCTAAATCGTGTTCGATCGATTCCTTTAACAAGTTTAGTGACCACAACAACATCATATACTAATATCATTCAGTAAAGCATCAGATAATCACCCAATCATCATAATCACACAAGATCTACATGATTTACACACATATTCATCCATTAACCACCTTGTTCATCACTTTAGTAAACTTTTAGACTTTGATCTTATATGTTCATAATTTTTAACCGACGAAACTCTTATTAACCACTCTAGACAAGATCAAGAAGGCGTTTAGAGTCACTTACTACTAGCTCGAGGCTAGGGGAGAAACTAGTCGAAAAACGAGTGGTTAATAGCAACGTAGTGAGGTCCTTGGCAATCCGTAAGCACCGGGCTTCCTTGTGCGTGATCCTTCACCCTTGTATGTGCTTGAAATAGCAAGATCGAAATCGAAAAGTGGTGGTGGTGGTGCCTATGGTTTCAGCCGAGATATCTTGAGAAGGAGAGAGAGAGGAGTGAAATTTGTTCAAGTGTTGTGAATGTCTAAAATGTTTATCCCTTGTTCCATTTTATGGACCATACACCACCCTTAACCAATGGTTCATGTGCTAGGAAGATATTAGGCATGGGAATAAAATAATCAACTTTGTAAGAGGATGTCCCCTATGGGGAGCCGAACTCGGTTAGAGAGAGGGGGTTCATGGTTGATTTTCAACTAGTTAGTTATGGTTTAGTTTGTTAATTAGAAGGTTAAACCTTTTACTAGTGTGTGGTGTTTTGTAATGGGTGTTAGGGTATTCGGGGACCCTAACTGGCTCATAAAAAAGATAAACGATGTTAATGGCAATATTTTTATGTTCCGGGTAAAGTCCGGTTGTTCGGTTCGATACTGTTTCGTTTAACTGCTTAATTAATTCGTAACGTGTCCTATGTATATATTTTTGTAACGTTTTTAATTTCTAACACTTAGGAAATCATAACGGACTATTTAATGACTTTTCTGTACATTACTAGTGTGTTAACAGGCGCATGTAAATATAACACAGATATCAGAAAGCAGTTAAGTAATTCCACACAGTCGTCAAGCACTTTAATTGTCAAAAATAAATTGTACGGACTACATAGGATTTTGAGGGTTGTCACATTGTAGTTGACCGAATGAGGATGTTGTGATTTCATAACCCCTACTCTTTACCACTATACATCTTTATAAAGGTTTTGGGGGTGGAAAGACATGCAAGTTTTGCAAAAATGCACAACATTTCGATGAACGAAAATTCATATTTCTAAACCATGTTACAAATGAATTTCCAACTAACTCAAATGGTTTATGAAAGGTTCTAGCTTCTACTCTAAGATAGACTTACGATCGGAGTATCATCAATTACAAATTCAAGAGGAAAGCATACCGAAAACGGATTTTAAGACTCGTTACGGTCATTACGAGTTTCTCGTTATGCCTTTTGGTTTAACAAATGCACCAGCGGTCTTCATGGATTTAATGAATCGTGTGTGCAAGCCGTATCTCGACAAATTCGTCATAGTGTTTATTGACGACAGTTTGATATACTCTCGATCGACTGATGAACATGAGCAACATTTGAGAACCATTTTAGAGTTGTTAAAGACAATAAATTCGCCCCAAATCGAAAAACAAGATATAGCCTTACAACTTATTCTTAAGATTGGTGCATAGCATTTTACAATCTTATCATTATCCGACGATACCGATGACTCTGTTGTAGACTATGATGCTTCGCATCAAGGATTGGGTTGCGTACTCGTGCAACGTGAAAAAGTTATTGTGTACACGTCGCGCACATTTAAAAAGTTCACGAGAAGAACTATACCACTCTCGACCTTGAGTTAGGCGTGGTGGTATTCGCTTTAAAAAAAAATTATGGCGACATTATTTATATGGTACTCAATGCATTATTTTCACGGATCATAAAAGTCTTCAACACTTATTCAACCAAAAAGAATTAAATATACGTCAACGATGTTTGTTGAATTGTTGAACGACTATGATTGTGAAATAAAGTACCATCCGGGCAAGGCAAACGTTGTAGCAGATGCCTTGAGCCGCAAGGAGCGAGTTAGAACACTAAGAGTTCAAACATTAGAGAAGATGATTCACAAGCGCTCAAGGAAGAGCATATTCAAGCAGAAACACTTCGAGGCATGAAGGAACAATTAGTGTAAAGAAGATGGAACTTTATACATTATGAGTCGAAATTGGGTTCTATTCTTTGGCGGCCTTCGAGATGATATTTTGAGGAAGCACATAGGCCTAAGTAGCGAAAGAATACTACTGGTGGCCTAACCTCAAAAGTGATATCGCGACTTATATCGGAGAATGCTTGACTTGCGCGAAAGTCAAAGTCGAGTAGCAAAATCCCTCGGACTTGTTACAACAACCCTAGATTCCCGTTTGGTAATGGGAACAAATATCGATGTACTTCATTACGAAGTTACTCAGGACCTCAAGAGGTCACTACATGATATGTGTAATCATCGATAGACTAACAAAGTCCACGCACTTCTTACCGATTTGGTAGAAGGATAATACTGAGAAACTAGCGGAACTCTATCTCAAAGAAATAGGGGCTCATCCTGGAGTGCCTATTTCAATCATTTCTGACCAAGACGGTCGTTTTATTTCTAGAATTTGGAAATCATTTCAACAGGCCTTTGGATCTCATTTGAATCCAAGTACGGCCTTTCATCCATAAACTGATGGCCAGAGCGAACGGACAATCCAAACACTCGAATATATGTTTCGCGCATTTGTTATGGATTTAGGCGGCAATTGGGATACTCATCCACCTTTAGTTGAGTTTTCCTACAATAACAGCTACAATACTACTATACAAAGTTGCACCGTTTGAAGCTTTTATGGTCGAAAGTGTCGCTCTCCGCTATGTTGGGCGGAAACAGGCGATAGTTAATTAATTGATCCGAAACTAGTCCAAGAGACTACGGATAAAATTTTTCAGACCCGAGACCATATCAAGACGGCTCGCGATCGACAAAAGTGCTACGCAGATAAAAGAGAAAAACCATTATCTTTCGAGGTTAGAGACAAAGTCTTGTTGAAAGTCTCGCCTTGGAAAGGCGTAGCGAGGTTCGGTAAACGTGGAAAGCTTAACCCACGTTACATTGGACCATTTGAAATCTTAGAAAAGATTGGCACTATTGCCTACAACTTGAAGTTACCAGACGAACTAAGCAGTGTACACGACACGTTTCATGTGTCGAATCTTTAAAAGAGTCCAACACAAGAAACGGTTATCATCCCTGCGGATGAGATTCATGTTGACGACAAACTTCAATTCACCAAAGAACCTGTTGAGGTCATGGACTGGAAGGTCCAGAAAACACGGAGAAGTCGAATCAAATTAGTAAATGTACGTTGGAACTCTCGACACGGACCCGGGTATACTTGGGAACGTGAAAAATCAAATCAAAGCCAAATACTCTCACCTGTTTGAGAACAATCCTGCAAAGGATGACTCAGCTTGAATTTCGGGACGAAATTCTCAATAACAGGGGGAGAATGTGACAACTGCCACTTTCGGGTAATTTACGTACATTTAAAGCAATGATTTACATTATACAAGTATGTGTTTTGAATATTCGAACTGCATGATTACATGATATACATCTTAGAGCACTCAAGGAATATTCATTTATGATGCACATTATTCATTTTTATTGGTTACATTTGAAATAGTGTAAACAATGCATCGAAACAACTAGAGTAGTACCTAGTAAACTAGTGTGCTGACGAGAACTCAGGATCCGCATAAATCATCTAAATTACATCTTTAGGACTCGGACGATAGTCCAACATCAATTATATATTAAACCCTATACGGGAATACAAGAGTTTGGTTAATATTTTACCAATGTCCGGTAGCACTAAAAATTGTCCGAAAAGCGCTAAAAGTGACCATTTCATTATTTTTCCGCAAAATTCAGCAAAGCCGGTACCGGAACCGTGTCAAAAATAATAAAAGTTTTAGTCCAAAAAGTTGGATTAAATATTTGGATAATAAAACAAGTACAAAAATAATTTTTGTTATGTTTTTATCTAAATAAAACACGGTGTCAGTATTTAACCCGGTACAGGACCTGAACCGACTTTTTCACCCGAATTACACACTAAAAATTTCGGTGAACTAGTTTTACTTAGTGTCACACTACTTTAAAATATGAAGGCTTAAAACCTTGTAGATATTTTTATATAAAATGTCAAAGTTCTTAAAATACTTAAACATTTACTACATTTTACCATGAAATGAATGTGACAACCCGCCCTAAACCAGGTATCCGTACAACTTAATTAATGATTAATTACTGCTTAATTACTGTGCTTGTTTGAAACTAGCTGATAAACTGCTACCTGCATACTGATACATGCACTTACTTGCATCATACTTTATATGCTGTCACTACATTATTTACATACGGCACCTTAGTGACAAACATGATGCACAAAAAGCACAGTAGCACTAAACGGATACACGGCGAACATGCTGATATGACCAGCATCAGGCAGACACTGCCTCTAAGGCCTGTTAAGAGCCTCAAATAATTTGGCTACACTGGTAGTGAGTGTAGGATATAAGGATTGTGGTACCGCGTCTCTAGGGATAAGATACACTGATTCGGATGTGCCTAAAACGTACTCTAAGTACAAAACTCAGCACTTTACAAAATAATTCAGTATTTATCTAAACTAGTAAAGTGCAAAAAGTTGGAAAAATATTACTAGACACTTTCTAAAGTGTCAGGAAAACAAGTTGTGTCACTAAAAATAATAATAACGACACTTTATATACTTATTTAGCGCTTTAACGGAGTAATATCCAACCGTACAACCGGACTTAACCCGGGACATAAAAATATTGTCAAGTACATTGTTTATATTTTTCTGAGCTAGTTAGGGTCCCCGACCACCCTAACACCCTATATAAATAACATCACACCTTAATACACTAACTTGACACTTGAGTTCTAATTAATCTTGTAACTTTCCATCAAAACCCAACCATAACACCCCCCCTACCCCTACTCACGGTTATGGTGTGGGTACACCCACACCCACTTTCTTGACTATTTAATTGGCAGATGTCCCATATCTTGAAGACATAAGGCATAATGGGTAATAAGGAAAAAAATGGTTTATAAGTGAATCCTTAGGACTTGAACAATTCATTTCACCAACACAAAAAAAAAAAAAAATCGCACAACTTCTCTCTTCCCACCTCACTCACTCACGGCTCCACCACCATCCACCATTTTGCCACCACCCAACCTCCATACAACCATTCCTTACATACTCAAGGGTGTAAGGAGCTATACAAACAAGCTCGGTGCTTTCGGAAGTGCAAGGACCGCTCTCGTTTTCTTTTATCCACCACTTTTACGCCTTTGATCTTCCCTAGCCTCGAGCTAGTAGTAAGTGACTCTAAACACCCTATTGATCTTGTCTAAAGTGGTTAAAAGGATTCTTATCGGTTAAAACTCGGAATCTTGCATTTTGAAACATTAAAGTCTACTTAAAACACTAAAAATGGTGGTTAATAGCACATAAGTTGTGTAAATGATGTGGTATTCGAAATATATGATTATTTAGGCCCGATCTATGATGTGGTAGCTCGGATCTCCGTTTAACCCGACTTTGTAAAATCATGTATCTTCACATAAGCTCGTTTTTGACTAAATACAAGGGTTAAAGGTGAAACTCTACCACACAAGATACATGAACTTGTGTAGAAATATTTTACTTGTGTAAAAGTGATTTAACCGGTACAATGATGTTTAAAACTAGCGGATCTACGTATCTGCAAGTGGTATTTTTGAAGAACCACACTTTAAAGAAAACATGGATTACAAAGAAGGATCTTACACTAACAAATACGATATTATTTTTAAACCACAAGTGTGTAGACACTTGTGAAACAAAAAGATCCGACAAATAACTATTTTTGGGAAAAATGACTAGAAGTTGTAAAGACGGATTTCGCTAGTCACAAGGTTTTTACAAGATTAAAGTTACTTTATATAAAGATCTACATATATAAAGGGGAGTTACATTGAAGATGCGGAAAAACTACAAGTTCATGCAATTATGCAAATTTACATACTTGTCGACTAGTTTGATGTGTCAGAAATTGTTTGATTGAATAAAGAAGATTGTTGAATTGATTTGATAAAAGAAAATGATACGCTTGAAAGCGTGGCCACCTCCAGTTACAGAGGAAACTCTGGCGAAATTTTCTAAAAACCTAACACTTAGACTTTTTACACAACAAGTGTTAGAACTATCTTTGGACATATATTCAAAACATAAATTTCGCCAGCACTATATTTTACTAAATATTCGGAGGTGGGATTTTCACAAAGATTAACGTGATAAATATATTTGTCACAGCACTGTTTATGATTATTTGTGAAAATACATAAATATTATTTTAGAGTAAAAATAATATTTACAAGCGTTAATGATCCCAAAACTTTACGAACGCTTTCACAAACATATAAGTTACACCGGTAATTACATTACCACACGATTGATAAAACGTAACTTACGCACATGTATTGTATCCCCCATCCTTGGGAAAAAGTATAACTACCAAGTGTATACGGAACATAAACACGAAATAGTTGTCTAACTATTTCCCAAAGACATAAACTGTAAAGCTAAGGCACGACCGTCCGTCTAATAGAATTAGCACTTGTAGGTCGTTGCACAGCTTACTGTATTGGAGACACTTGGTAGAGACGCGCATTCACTGTGAGTTCATGTCCCCCTTTTCTCTAACTGTTTTCAGTTTACTTAACCGCGGGGGTGAAATACATGTTACTATGATTTACGAGTACTTTACAACGGTATGTTTAACGTAAGGAGGTGTTATACGATCATGTGAGTGGATAGGAACAACATGGGGCCATTAGTCCTCATGAAGGGACCGAGGGACAGGAGCGGTAGATCTATCTGGGTGTAGCGAGCCCAGCCCCCGGCCAAACTAGAAACGGACCGTGGGGTGACTTTGTCCACATACTTTGCCGTGGCGAAATCTGCTAGGTTTGAGTCTCCCTATTTGCACTTCACATACGTCAGTGGCCTTGCAAACCATTGGTGATCACAAGTCCTCTTACAACTGCTACATACCACAACTATTTTATACTCACAAGTGTTTTACTTACTCACTTACACATGAACTCGCTCAACATTATTGTTGATTTTTCAACTCACATGTATTTCAGGAAATTAACGAGATCTGGCACGGTATGGAACGTTTTCCGCTGCACTTGTCATGAAGTCATCAGGGTTTAGGGGATGTGTCTCTTTCCTGGACAAGACACAGTCCTTAAACCACGTTTATGTTATGTTAAAAGTTGCAATGTTGTTGAACAAGGTTATGGTTGTTGGTTAAAACAATGGTACTGTATTTTGATTTGCAAAACTTAATAGATGACTTGCATGGTTTTTAAATTTATATAGCTTGTTATGGTTAAGCTATGGCATTAAGAAGTCACACCAACAATTAACCACGCTTCCGCAAAGCCAGGGTGTGACAGCTTGGTATCAGAGCTCTGATCATAGCGAACTAGGATTCTTTCTCGAGTCTAGACTATGATCACTAGGGCTCTCACGAAAACATTTTCTGCATACCACTTAAGTCCAGATCCACAACTTTTCACAAACAAATGTTGAGCACATTTTATTAATTATAAGTTCAGCTTGGAGGGCTGAGGATCGATCTGGAGGATCGAGATGATTAAGGTAGTCGAGCACGTTGGTTTGTTATAGGATCGATCTGGAGGATCGAGGTGAACAAGATAGTTGAGCACGTTGGTTTGTTATAGGATCGATCTGGAGGATCGAGGTTTGGTTTAAGTAAAGGATAGAGCAGTCTGGTAGACTGGATGGTATTGGCTAGTAAGACTAGGAGGATTGTGTGATGCCTTACTTGATGACTTATGTGATTAACTGATTATATGATTGATTATATTATACGTATATGTGCTTGTGTTACAAACGTTATGCTTTCATCAAGTACTAGAAAGATGGGCACTACGAACCCCATGACCATAGTATCAGACGACATAGTTCAACAAGGCACGAGGTGTACATTTCTGATACTACCGGCACAGACAATGACGACTTTCAGCCCTTTGTGCATTGCCTGAAGTCATAGTAGAGCCTACTGATGGCCATCTTGTTGGGATTTTACCACTGGCGGTGATCCCTGCTCCTGTGCCCCTTGCCGCTTATCCTGTTGATGATACGCCCTCCCAACGAGGCCTCTGAAGACGATGACGATCTACTGGAGGAGGACCCATTCGAGGGCAGGGCCTTATTACTGCTGGTATTAGACTACTACATGCGGACGCTCCTATAGGGGAAACTTATGACCATTCCCCTATCCCAGACTCATTTGAGTTTCTGACACCCGCATCTTCGCACATACAGGGAATGCAGCACTACTTACACGACGCCGACCCTGATACGGCATCACTAGCTGCACCGGATCCCGCACACAGTTTTGAGTTTGATCGTGATTATGAGGACAATTCTGTTTTTTTTTTTCCGCCTGGTGTTGATCCAGACCATGACATTGAGTTCATGCACTTAGACAAGCCCTTGGGGGATCCTGTAACCCCTGTGATTGTTGATCCAGCTGATTTTGAGATGGAGTTTTTGATTCAAAGCTAGCCGTGGCCCCTGAGCCAGGCATTGCTCCTGACCCCGCATTGGAGTATGACCCTGTTCATGCCAATGCACCGGCTGTTGCTCCTTGATTGACCATCTGCTTGGATGAGAGAAAATTTGGGGTAACTGTGCAAGACAATTTATTATTACGGGGGCCCACGTAATAACGATTTGTAGTGCACAGGAATCCTGGTGGACGCTGCAGGCCAAGCTAATAATAACCAAGGCAGCAGGAAATAACTTAAACACAAATGACCTAGGCGATGTAGCCTCGAGTTCATTCTATTACAAGCAACAAGCCAAAGTGACAAGCCTATGTGAAGGCTCAAGAATTTATTTCCCCACTTATACGGTGAGTATATTTGCGTGAGAAATGGGGTGATTACATGATGGCTTACGTTGCTATATATATACCCCATAGACAATTGAAACATTGTCCAACCCGCTTCACGCTATTTCGACAAAAAGGGAATGTCACCCAGGCGTGACACAAACACCAGCACATTGCCAAGGGTAGAAGCCGACCTGCAAGAACGCACCTCACAGATAAATGCACGACATGAAGCCCTCCACTCTAAGTTCAACGATGGCGTTACTGGAGATAACCCTCCAACTGGCTGCACCTATAAACAGTTCCTGAACTGCAAGCCTTTGAACTTTGTCAGAACCGGAGGCACCGTTGCATTTGTTCGTTGGTCCAAAAGATCAACTCCATTCTAAGAATGAGTAACTGTTCGCCCCAACAGAGTGTTACCTACATCTCAGGGATATTTCTAGATGGCACACTCTCTTAATGGAACCTCCAGGTTCAGACCCTTGGCACAGACGCTGCTTATACACTGAGCTGGGACGAGCTCAAGGAAACGATTGAGAAGGAATGTTGTTTTAGGACAGAAATTCAGAAACTTGACGTGGAGTCCTGAAATTTGAGAAAGGACGAACCAGAGACTCCTGAACATGACCAGCGATCGCACGACTTGTCTAGGGTCGTCCCCTACTAAGTCATTGAGGTAGTATGATATAGTGATGTACTTGTGAGCTTTACATTGTGGTCTCGAATTGCGGCAATACAATCGCAGTATTCTCATCACATGCGATGTTCAATCAATTGTTTATGTCCTATAGCATAAGAGGTTAGGCGATTGACTTGTTGATAACATGAGATGTTATGTGTTGGTATTTTTGAATTCATACGTACACTCCACTTGCTATGACCTAACCTATGTGAAACATCTTTTAGAAGATGCCGCCAAGACGCGAACCAAACATGCCAACAAACGAGGCAGAACTCCAGCAGATTATTGCTGCTGCCATAGCACAGTACGCAGCATCTCAGCCAGGAGCGAGCGGAAGTGTTAACCAAGGCAATAACAATCCACCACACGGATGCACCTACAAGCAGTTCTTAGACTGCAAACCAGTTAACTTCGATGGCACAGGAGGTGCAGTTGCCTTTACCCGCTGGGCTGAGAAAACCGATTCTGTGTTACGCATGAGCAAGTGTGCAGAGGATCAGCAAGTCACGTACATTTCAGGGCTGTTTTTAGATGGAGCCCTATCATGGTGGAACCTACAAGTGCAAACACTAGGCGAAGCTGCCGCCTACGCCCTGACTTGGGCCGAATTGAAAGAACTGATGCGCAAAAAGTACTGTTCACGCGCAGAAATTCAAAGGTTGGAGACTGAATTTTGGCACTTAAAGATGGATGGACCAAAAATTGCGGAATACGTCCAGAGGTTTCACGACTTATCTCAAGTGGTTCCTTACATGGTTACGCCAGAGTACAAGCGAATCGAGCGCTTCATTTGGGGTTTGGCTCCCCAAATAATAAGCATGGTAACCTCCTCCAAACCAGCAACTATCACTGAAGCCATCGATTTAAGCGTGGCTCTCACCGAGGAGGCGATCCGTTTAAACAAGTTTGATGAAGTCAAAGCAAAGAAGACAGAGACTCACGTTGAGTCCTCAAGGGATAACAAAAGGAAGTTTTCAAACTTCAAACAAGGCGTCAGTATGGCAGTAAAGAAGGGAAAATCAGCTGGCAGTACCAAGAGAGGAAAAGGGTACCAGGGCACCCAGCCCAGATGCAACAACTGCCAACGCCACCACACTGGCCCTTGTAACATAAGAGTTTGTGAATCTTGTGGAAAACCGGGCCACTCAAGGGAATCATGTTGGGCTAGTACAGGCCGCGGAGGCCAGGGAGGATATGGAAATAGGAATGATAACCGTGGTGGAAATGGAAGCCGCCTACAAGGAAATTTTGGAGGGAACAGAAACCGAGGCAACAACGCCAACCAGAACAACACCCCAGCTGGAAACGGGGATGGAAACGGGCAGAGGCTCGGATGTTATAACTGCGGGGAAATCGGGCATTTTAAGAAGAATTGCCCAACACTGAATCAAGCCCGTGGTAGAGTCTTCCAGCTAGAAGCTAGGGAAGCACGCCAAGATCCAAATGTTGTTACGGGTACGTTCCCTATCAATCAACGCTATGCATCTGTTCTGTTTGATACTGGTGCCGACTATAGCTTCGTATCACTAGAATTTAAGAATATACTTGGGCTAGCCGCTAATAAGTTAGACATTCCCTACGCAATCGAATTGGCTAATGGCAAGTTGGTAGAAGCCAATGATGTAATCAGAGGTTGTGTGATAGAATTGGGAGAACGCGAGTTTACTCTGGATCTACTACCAGTCCAACTGGGAAGCTTCGACGTGGTGGTAGGAATGGATTGGTTATCCAGAAACAAGGCTGAGATAGTATGTCACGAGAAAGTTGTTCGTATCCCAACTGATGATGGTGAGACAATTGTGGTTCACGGAGAGAAGCGTGACACGCCGCTAAGATTTATCAGCTGCTTGAAAGCAAGGAAGTGTTTACAGAAAGGATATGTTGCTTTCCTGGCACACATCGTAGACAAGAAGGCTGCTGAGCCAACAATCGAGGACATCCCTGTCGTAAGGGAGTATCCAGAAGTCTTCCCAGAAGACTTACCCGGACTGCCACCTCAGAGGCAAGTGGAGTTTCACATTGACTTAGTTCCAGGCACAGCGCCTGTAGCTAAGGCGCCGTACAGACTTGCGCCGTCTGAGATGCAGGAATTGTCGACACAACTTCAAGAGTTGTTAGACAAGGGTTTTATCCGACCAAGCTTCTCGCCTTGGGGAGCTCCGGTCTTGTTTGTCAAGAAGAAGGACGGAAGTTTCCGCATGTGTATTGACTACAGAGAATTGAACAAGCTGACGATCAAGAACAGGTATCCTCTGCCAAGAATCGATGATCTGTTCGACCAACTTCAAGGTTCAAGCTGTTACTCTAAGATCGATCTTCGATCTGGATACCATCAACTAAGGATACAGGAGGAAAGTATCCCGAAAACAGCCTTCCGAACTCGTTATGGACACTACGAGTTCCTCGTGATGCCATTTGGTTTGACAAACGCACCTGCGGTATCCATGGATCTAATGAATAGAGTTTGCAAGCCATACTTAGACAAGTTCGTGATTGTATTCATCGACGACATCCTGATTTACTCAAAGACGAAGGCTGAACACGAACAACATCTTAGAACCATACTGGAGCTACTAAAGAAGGAACAGTTGTACGCCAAATTCTCCAAGTGCGAGTTTTGGCTACGCGAAGTCCAGTTTCTTGGACATGTGGTTAATGGGGATGGAATTCATGTTGATCCCACAAAGATCGAGGCGATCAAGGATTGGGAAACGCCAAGGACGCCAACCGAAATTCGGCAATTCTTGGGTTTGGCTGGCTACTATCGGAGGTTCATCGAGGATTTTTCAAAGATCGCTCAACCATTGACACTCCTCACGCAGAAGGAAAGGACGTTTGATTGGGGAATCAAACAGGATGAAGCGTTTCAGATATTGAAGGATAAGCTTTGTAACGCGCCAATCTTAGCTCTACCAGAAGGCACTGATGACTTTGTGGTATACTGCGACGCATCGCGTCAAGGATTGGGTTGTGTGTTGATGCAACGCCAAAAGGTCATTGCTTACGCATCACGCCAACTGAAAGTGCACGAAAAGAACTATACCACACACGATTTAGAGCTTGGCGCAGTGGTTTTTGCTTTAAAGATCTGGAGACACTACCTGTATGGTACAAAGTGCACAATCTTCACAGATCACAAAAGCCTACAGCATATATTCAACCAGAAGGAGTTGAATATGAGGCAAAGACGATGGGTTGAATTGTTAAACGACTACGACTGCGAGATAAAATATCACCCAGGGAAGGCGAATGTAGTCGCCGATGCCCTAAGTCGTAAAGAAAGAATCAAGCCCATAAGGGTTAGGGCTTTGGAAATGATCATACGAACCGATTTTTCCTTGCGCATTCGTGCTACACAAAAGGAAGCTCTCAAGGAGGGAAACCTTGAGGAAGAATATCTCCGTGGAATGGAGAAGCTTTTGGTACCAAACGAGGAAGGGATGTTATGTTTTGAGAAAAGGATTTGGGTTCCTCTGTTTGGTGGATTAAGGGAAGTTATTTTCGACGAAGCGCACAAGTCACGGTACTCTATCCACCCTGGATCGGATAAGATGTACCAGGATCTCAGAGATTACTATTGGTGGCCTAGGATGAAAGGCGACGTTGCTGTTTACGTGAGCAAATGTTTAACGTGCGCTAAGGTCAAGGCGGAATACCAGAAGCCTTCGGGACTTCTGCAACAACCTGAGATTCCCAAGTGGAAATGGGAACAAATCTCAATGGATTTTGTTACAAAATTACCAAGAACGCCAAGAGGCCCTGATATGATTTGGGTGATTGTTGACCGCCTAACAAAATCCGCACACTTTCTGCCAATCAAGGAGAAAGACAGTACTAGTAAACTTGCGGAAATTTACATGAGAGAGATCGTAGCACATCATGGAGTACCACTCTCGATCATCTCTGATAGAGACGGAAGATTTGTGTCAAGAATATGGCAATCTTTCCAAGAATCTTTTGGCTCACAATTGAATCTGAGCACTGCGTTCCATCCGCAAACTGACGGCCAGAGCGAGCGAACGATACAAACCTTGGAAGACATGCTGAGGGCATGTGTTATGGATTTAGGCGGTAGCTGGGATAAACACTTACCTTTGGTCGAATTTTCATACAACAACAGCTACCACACCAGTATTGGTGTCGCGCCATTTGAGGCCCTATACGGACGCAAGTGCCGATCACCACTATGTTGGTCTGACGCGGGTGATAGGCAGCTTGCTGGTCCCGAAATCGTCCAAGAGACGACAGACAAGATCGCGCAAATTCTTAAACGCATCGAAGCCGCTCGCCACAGACAAAAGGCCTATGCGGATCCAAACCGAAAACATGTGGATTTTCAAGTTGGGGAAATGGTGTTATTGAAAGTTTCACCCTGGAAAGGGGTGGCACGCTTTGGAAAGCATGGAAAGTTAAATCCACGCTACATTGGTCCTTTCAGAATTCTGGAAAGAATTGGGACAGTAGCATACAAGTTGGACCTACCTGCTGAACTAAATGGTGTTCACGATACATTTCATGTATCCAATCTGAAGAAAAGTCCAACTCAAATTGACGTTGCCATTCCCATCGACGAGATTCATATTGACGACACGCTCCACTTTGTTGAAGAACCTGTTGAGGTCACGGATTGGAAAGTTAACAAGACCCGCCGGAGCAGTGTCAAACTCGTCAAGGTTCGTTGGAATGCCAGACATGGTCCTGAATTCACATGGGAACGTGAGGACCGGATGAAAGAGAAATACCCCCACTTATTTCCTAAGAACTCTGCATCTACAAGCAGAACTTAAATTTCGGGACGAAATTTGTTTAACGGGGGGAGAATGTGACAACCCGCCCTAAACCAGGTATCCGTACAACTTAATTAATGATTAATTACTGCTTAATTACTGTGCTTGTTTGAAACTAGCTGATAAACTGCTACCTGCATACTGATACATGCACTTACTTGCATCATACTTTATATGTTGTCACTACATTATTTACATACGGCACCTTAGTGACAAACATGATGCACAAAAAGCACAGTAGCACTAAACGGATACACGGCGAACATGCTGATATGACCAGCATCAGGCAGACACTGCCTCTAAGGCCTGTTAAGAGCCTCAAATATTTTGGCTACACTGGTAGTGAGTGTAGGATATAAGGATTGTGGTACCGCGTCTCTAGGGATAAGATACACTGATTCGGATGTGCCTAAAACGTACTCTAAGTACAAAACTCAGCACTTTACAAAATAATTCAGTATTTATCTAAACTAGTAAAGTGCAAAAAGTTGGAAAAATATTACTAGACACTTTCTAAAGTGTCAGGAAAACAAGTTGTGTCACTAAAAATAATAATAACGACACTTTATATACTTATTTAGCGCTTTAACGGAGTAATATCCAACCGTACAACCGGACTTAACCCGGGACATAAAAATATTGTCAAGTACATTGTTTATATTTTTCTGAGCTAGTTAGGGTCCCTGAACACCCTAACACCCTATATAAATAACATCACACCTTAATACACTAACTTGACACTTGAGTTCTAATTAATCTTGTAACTTTCCATCAAAACCCAACCATAACACCCCCCCTACCCCTACTCACGGTTATGGTGTGGGTACACCCACACCCACTTTCTTGACTATTTAATTGGCACATGTCCCATATCTTGAAGACATAAGGCATAATGGGTAATAAGGAAAAAAATGGTTTATAAGTGAATCCTTAGGACTTGAACAATTCATTTCACCAACACAAAAAAAAAAAAAATCGCACAACTTCTCTCTTCCCACCTCACTCACTCACGGCTCCACCACCATCCACCATTTTGCCACCACCCAACCTCCATACAACCATTCCTTACATACTCAAGGGTGTAAGGAGCTATACAAACAAGCTCGGTGCTTTCGGAAGTGCAAGGACCGCTCTCGTTTTCTTTTATCCACCACTTTTACGCCTTTGATCTTCCCTAGCCTCGAGCTAGTAGTAAGTGACTCTAAACACCCTATTGATCTTGTCTAAAGTGGTTAAAAGGATTCTTATCGGTTAAAACTCGGAATCTTGCATTTTGAAACATTAAAGTCTACTTAAAACACTAAAAATGGTGGTTAATAGCACATAAGTTGTGTAAATGATGTGGTATTCGAAATATATGATTATTTAGGCCCGATCTATGATGTGGTAGCTCGGATCTCCGTTTAACCCGACTTTGTAAAATCATGTATCTTCACATAAGCTCGTTTTTGACTAAATACAAGGGTTAAAGGTGAAACTCTACCACACAAGATACATGAACTTGTGTAGAAATATTTTACTTGTGTAAAAGTGATTTAACCGGTACAATGATGTTTAAAACTAGCGGATCTACGTATCTGCAAGTGGTATTTTTGAAGAACCACACTTTAAAGAAAACATGGATTACAAAGAAGGATCTTACACTAACAAATACGATATTATTTTTAAACCACAAGTGTGTAGACACTTGTGAAACAAAAAGATCCGACAAATAACTATTTTTGGGAAAAATGACTAGAAGTTGTAAAGACGGATTTCGCTAGTCACAAGGTTTTTACAAGATTAAAGTTACTTTATATAAAGATCTACATATATAAAGGGGAGTTACATTGAAGATGCGGAAAAACTACAAGTTCATGCAATTATGCAAATTTACATACTTGTCGACTAGTTTGATGTGTCAGAAATTGTTTGATTGAATAAAGAAGATTGTTGAATTGATTTGATAAAAGAAAATGATACGCTTGAAAGCGTGGCCACCTCCAGTTACAGAGGAAACTCTGGCGAAATTTTCTAAAAACCTAACACTTAGACTTTTTACACAACAAGTGTTAGAACTATCTTTGGACATATATTCAAAACATAAATTTCGCCAGCACTATATTTTACTAAATATTCGGAGGTGGGATTTTCACAAAGATTAACGTGATAAATATATTTGTCACAGCACTGTTTATGATTATTTGTGAAAATACATAAATATTATTTTAGAGTAAAAATAATATTTACAAGCGTTAATGATCCCAAAACTTTACGAACGCTTTCACAAACATATAAGTTACACCGGTAATTACATTACCACACGATTGATAAAACGTAACTTACGCACATGTATTGTATCCCCCATCCTTGGGAAAAAGTATAACTACCAAGTGTATACGGAACATAAACACGAAATAGTTGTCTAACTATTTCCCAAAGACATAAACTGTAAAGCTAAGGCACGGCCGTCCGTCTAATAGAATTAGCACTTGTAGGTCGTTGCACAGCTTACTGTATTGGAGACACTTGGTAGAGACGCGCATTCACTGTGAGTTCATGTCCCCCTTTTCTCTAACTGTTTTCAGTTTACTTAACCGCGGGGGTGAAATACATGTTACTATGATTTACGAGTACTTTACAACGGTATGTTTAACGTAAGGAGGTGTTATACGATCATGTGAGTGGATAGGAACAACATGGGGCCATTAGTCCTCATGAAGGGACCGAGGGACAGGAGCGGTAGATCTATCTGGGTGTAGCGAGCCCAGCCCCCGGCCAAACTAGAAACGGACCGTGGGGTGACTTTGTCCACATACTTTGCCGTGGCGAAATCTGCTAGGTTTGAGTCTCCCTATTTGCACTTCACATACGTCAGTGGCCTTGCAAACCATTGGTGATCACAAGTCCTCTTACAACTGCTACATACCACAACTATTTTATACTCACAAGTGTTTTACTTACTCACTTACACATGAACTCGCTCAACATTATTGTTGATTTTTCAACTCACATGTATTTCAGGAAATTAACGAGATCTGGCATGGTATGGAACGTTTTCCGCTGCACTTGTCATGAAGTCATCAGGGTTTAGGGGATGTGTCTCTTTCCTGGACAAGACACAGTCCTTAAACCACGTTTATGTTATGTTAAAAGTTGCAATGTTGTTGAACAAGGTTATGGTTGTTGGTTAAAACAATGGTACTGTATTTTGATTTGCAAAACTTAATAGATGACTTGCATGGTTTTTAAATTCATATAGCTTGTTATGGTTAAGCTATGGCATTAAGAAGTCACACCAACAATTAACCACGCTTCCGCAAAGCCAGGGTGTGACAATGAACACTTAACACATGAAACAAATTCAAGACCCTTTTCCCCCCTCATGTTCACGTTTGTTTTAGTGGGTCCAACACCCCTTAATTACTTGCTAAATATCTTGATATTTTTAGTTAAGTTACAAGTGGATAAAATGGGTAAATTATTAGAATACTTACACATTAAGTTACTAACCATTTTATCATCACTTTATATTTTTTTTTTTTAAAACACAAACTCTCTCATCATCTTCATCATCCACCAAGAACACCATAAACCCATTTTATTTTATCACCTCTTTTATGATCAATATAATTTTCTATGGAACATAAGAAGATCTAAATCACTTACAAGTTAAAGCAAGGGTTTTCATCCATTCAAGATCATTCTACCATCAAGATCTTCATCTTTTTATCTCTTAATCATCCTCTAAGATCATCCCTAGCCAAGTGCTAGAAGTAAGCTTCAAGATCTATTTTTTTTTCATACTTATATTATGTTTATGATTGTTATTATAACTAATAAATAACTAAATAATCATACATAATAAACATGAAAAATACAAAGAAGCAAACATAATAATCATGATATATTTATGTTGGTTATTATTGTGATCTAAGACTTGTTATATGCATATTTGATCTTGTTATGATGATTATGATATAAATAAATTGTTAGAGGATGTTTTAAAAATATGATCTAACAATTATACATGTTTATGTTAAAGGGTTTTTAACATAAAGGTCTAAAGGGATGATCATAACCTTTGATCTTGTGAAAGTATTTAAGGTTTTTGTTTAAAAACAAGACTTTTACAAGCTTATAAAAAGTAACATACAACATGAGATTTTTATAAAAGTTGTTAAAACTAGAAGTAAACTTGGTTTTTGAACTAGTTAGCACATGTTATGATCATGTCCAAAACCCTACATGATTTGGAGATCATTTTGATAAGTTTATGTTATAAAAATCTCATATGTTTTTAGTTAAGATGATTGGGTAAATTGATGCTGATTTGGAAAAGAAAATGATATGTTTATGAAACATGGCCAAATGATTAATACAAAGGTTATATGGCCATTTTTTTTAAGAACATTATGTTAACAAAACTATCATTTTTCTAAACAAAGTCTTTACAAGATTAGAAAGTTGGTCTTTCTAAACATAAAAATTGATATAAATATATATTTTGGTAAAATATATATTTAGTGAACATATCAAGTATGTGCTATGTGCTTATTATTTGTATTAGTTATATATACAAGTTAGAGACTTGATAACAATGACACAAATAAATACAAGACATACTTACAACTAAAGACTTACAAGAATACATATAGACACACTTGAAAACAACTTACGGACATTCCGAAGGAACGGACATTCCGAAGGATCGGACACAACTTATGGTCAAATCGGACGACGGACGAATACATAAACAAATCGCCAATCCGAGGAATTACTACGACGTTTAGACGATATTTCGACACGAAATATAAATGTGCTATCGATAACAAATTTCGGATGTGTATAAACTTATAAAAACTAGTATGTTTTATTTACTAACAAGTGTACTTAGTAAATTTTTATAAAAAGGTTTTTATAAAAATAAATGGGCTTATTATACTAGTGGGCTATTTTTATTACAAATGGGCTTAATATACTTAATAGACTATTTTTATTACAAATGGGGTACTTACACTTAATGGGCTTAGTTTTCTTAATGGGCTTAACTTTATTATGGGCTTAACATAAATTCATGGGCTAAGCCCAAACACCAAACATATGGGCCAAAGCCCAACACTATTCAAGCCCAACACTATTCAAGCCCAACACTATTCAGGCCCAACACTATTTGAGGCCCAACACTATTTGAGGCCCAACACTATTTGAGGTCCAACACTATTTGAGGCCCAACACTATTGAGGCCCAACACTATTTGAGGCCCAACACTATTTGAGGCCCAACACTATTTGAGGCCCAACACTATTTAAGCCCAATAACTTGAAAACATGGGCTTGGCCCAATAATACTATTATTGGAAACACAACTATACAAGTGATACATACAAGACACAAGATTCAGCGGACGAGATCCGACTATACAACTCATTCATCGAATACACAGTTAACGAACATTTGAACAACTCATTCATCGAATACACAGTTAACGAACATTTGAACAACTCATACATCGAATACACAGTTAACGAACAGTAAAGACATACAAGTCTTACACATACTCAAGACAAAAGACTGGTACTCAAGTTATTTACAAAGACCGAAGTGTCTAACAAAAATAAGAACATTTGTAGGTCTCAACGCTATTCAGGACGACCGCACGTGAGATCTTATTTACATCTATTCACAGGACGCGATACTGTGAGTTCATGTCCCCTATTCATTTAAATGTTTTACAACTTTACAACTATCGGGGAAAATACATGTTCAATCGTATGTTAAAGTTAGGGAATGAAACACCTTAGATCATGTGCGAATTAGGGCCATACAATAAGCACCATTAATCCAGTTTGGACCAAGGAACAAAGGACTAGATCTAATGGGTTTTGGCGAGCCCCACTCTTGGTCGTGGACCCATACAGAAGAGTGCTTTTGTGTCCCAGTCGATAAGAATCGACATAAAATCGTCTAGGGTTGGATTGCTTCCTTTTTCGTCACACATATTAATGTCCTTGCAAAACATTAATGATCAACGATTTCATTGACGCTTTACATACTACATCTTTACATACAGATACATTTTATACAACTCACATTTTACGGATACATCTTATATCCAGTTTGGATACAATTACAATTGAGACAAATACATATTACATACTGGTTTGATACAAATACATCTTATACAGCTAAACTGCATGAACTCGCTCAACTTTTGTTGATGTTTTCAAACTTACATGTATTTCAGGGAATTAGTGGACCAATGCAAAGATTTCAGTTCAAGGAAAACAAGTATCAATACTCCATGCCAACAATTGAAGGGTTTGCCTGTTATATACCGCCTCTTTGCGGTGATATAGTGGTCAAAGCCTTTACATTTTTAGACTTACATTTGATGTGTAAAACAATGACAACTTATTTTCATTTGATGGTTTGTAAACAATGTACTTAAATTATGTTGCGATCTTTTGAACAATTATGACAATGGCATTGGAGCATGTTTTATTCATTTAGTATGTTCACCTATATTGTTATGCAATGAGAACCGATCAGATCACACCTCGCGCTTCCGCTACGAGCGGGTGTGACAATGAGTTCCACATCCGGTATCTAGTACCCATGTGTTAGAAGAAATAACATTAAGCTCAAAATGTATCATAAAGATAGTACCTGAGGTTTGCCCTGCATCCCTCTTGTTTTTCAACTCCTTGAGATAGGTTGGACAATTTCTCTTCCAATGTCCTATCTCACCACATTCAAAACATGGGTCATTTGTAGCAACCTTTTGCTTCTTCTCCTTCGGTTTGGTGGGTTCTGCTTTAGCTTTTCCCTTCCCTTTTCCTTTGACGTGTCCCTTTCTTTTAGCATAGGTTGCTTTAGAGTCGGGGTGGGGCCTCTTCTTGTTGCCTCCTTCATTGATCGCTAGGACGGGTAAAACCTTTTTGCCCATACTTGCTTCGGCCGTCTTGAGCATTGCATGAAGTTCACCAATGCTCTTGTCCCATCCATTCATGTTGTAATTCATTAGAAAACTCTCAAGTTTCTTTGTTAAAGAGTTGAGGATCAAATCCGTAGCGAACTCTTTAGAGACGGGACAATTTAGCCGTTCGACGCGATCAATGTGGCTTTTCATCTTGAGAACATAAGATGATACCGATTGGGTTTCCTCCATTCGACATGCATGAAGCGCCCGAACAGTTTCGAAGCGTTCTACCCTTGCTTGTTGTAGGAACATTTCCTTTAACTGGGTAATCATGTCGTATGCCCCGTGATGTTCAAAATCCTTTTGAATTTCGGGAATCATAGTTCCCAACATGAGGCATGAGGCTTGCATGGAGTCCTCGGTATACTTAACCCAATCGTTGTAGGCTTCCACATCTTCCATGTTAGGTTCATCGGGAATAGGATCGTCCAACACATAGGATATTTTCTCTTGCTTGAGAACGATTCTCAAGTTTCGAAACCAATCCATGAAGTTGTTATGGTTGAGACGTTCCTTTTCAAGGATGGTTCTTAGTGACAGGTTTCAGACGGTTTGGTTAATCGGGTTTGCATTGTTAGCGGCCATCTACAAAATTTAACAAGTTCAATTTTAGTATTTTCGATTTTATTATATTTTAATCATTAATACCCTTTTGTGTCTTAAAGACAATTAATAATTAAAATCTAGAATCCAACGTTACATTTAAATATTGGTTAGGTGACCTTTATCCCTCTATTTAGATTAACAAGGTAGTCAACGTTTGACAATTGCAACTCTTTGCAACTTCTAGCCATATGGGATCGGTTAAACATCTTTATGTTTAGTTGGCATGTTTAATCCCATCAACACTTTTGTTCCCCATGCTTCGGTGACCCTAAGTTCATGGTTTCCAAATCAAGTCGTCTAACTTACACACACGTGTGAGTTTATACACATAAGTGGTTAGGTGACCTTTATCCCACAATAAGAGTTCCCAAGTGTTTCGAGTGTTGTATAAAAGGATGGTGTTTGACTTGTTTTATAAAAGGGTTTTTAATATTTCAAAATTCTAGTTTAGAAAATATTATGTACCATATATTTGCATGCATTCAAATCAATGGTACTTTGGTGAAAACAAATTTTCATGGTTCTGTTTAATAAAACCCGTTTTATTATAAAATCATTAATTTTTAATAAAACCTTTATTAATCATTTTAATGATTTTGTCAAGAACCAATTTTACGCTTGTTGTTGATTATAGTTTGTTAAGTCATGCATATCTACATATCATCTAAACAACAAAATAAACAACCAAACAAGCACATAATTCACAACAATAGGTGCATAACCATAGCCAACTATTTTGACAACACTTGTTAGCCGAAACAAGTGTGCCAAAAGGTCCTTCCTAAAGGGTGAAAAATGACACAAGTAATGTGTCGATGAACTCCCACTTGATCCCGCATCCAAATGCTTCAAGTCTCCTTCTTGTGTTGTGATTTCTCCACCTTCTTTGAGCTTCCAAAAATCTTTTATTTTCAGCTCCAAACTCCTTTGGACTTTAAAAATGTGTTTTGGTTATCGGGTTAAAATCCCGTTGAGAACGATGAAGTTCTTTGGACCGAATATTATGGTCCAAACCAAAACCGCATTTTCGTGTGCATCTTCTTTTACAAAATATATCCTAATACATTTTTTCTAGTAAAATAAAATGCACCTAATCTATTTATTTTACATACCAAATGAAATAAATAAATTACATATCTTCAAATGGAAGAACAAAATAATAATTATTACAACCCATTGAAATAATAAATCACAACACAATCATTCAACACAAGGTCATGGCTAGGTCATATGCACCAAAATATATATCCAAATATATATATATATTAATTTCAAGAAGCATAAAAAAATGGTTCCCTTTTATAAACATTTTCGGCTATTTTCAAAAAACCGAAAAGTTAAGTTTTGTCCAAACAAACAAATCATCCATATGAAATAAATTTTTCAAGATTCTCTTATGCATGTAAGAAAATAATCTTGAAAAACAAAGGGTTAACCATGTTAAAATTTTCGGCCATAGGGTTTTCTTCAAACCCGAAACCCGAAAATTTTAATCTATTGAAGTATGCACTCATATAAGCGGCTCTAGATGCCATTGATGGGATTTTAACATGTTCATCAAAGTAATTTCATCCATATGAAATAAAAACGCAGCGGAAAATAAGTTTAAAACATGTTACTTTTATAAGATATAAGACCATTTATATGCAAAATCCCAAAACCCGGACCCATATATGAAGATGCATACTATCAAACACAACCATAGGGTGTTTAGAAAACTACCTTCTTGGAGTATTGAAAATGAAACGGATGATGCTTCAAGAATGGTTGTCCTCAAGAGTAGAAGACCTCAAGCTTGTATACCCCAAGCTTCCAACAAACACCACAAGTTTAGCTAGGATTTAACACTTGAAGATCAAAAATTGAACACTTGAAAGAACCCTCTTATGGCCGAAATTTAGAGAGTAAAAATTCAGCTCTCTTTTCATTTGTCATCCATAAAGTTTATATATAATTTGAGAGAATTGTCCACCTCCTTTTTCACCCAATGGAATCATCTCTAACTCATGCAAAAGCATGTACATGCATTGGACCAAAGTCTTTGGATAGACCACCCAATCTAAATCCATGCATATGCATGAAATGTGATTGGAACAAGACTTTGGATAGAGACAAAGGGGGGGGGGGGCGGCCCCATGTGGGTTTTATAAAAAAAAAATTTCTTTTATAAAATTAAGTCTTGGTACATATATATATATTTATTTATAACTTTTATAAATATAACACTATATTTGCAAGACTTTATATAATCTTTTATAATGTTATTTAACCTATTAAATAACAAAATAAATTATTCTCTCAAAATAAATTATCCACATAATTTATTGGTTTCTCAAGTGTAATTATTTAGAAAACCAATTTCTAAATATTGTAAGTGTTAATATTTATTTGTTTGATCATATCACAAATAAATAATATAAGTGTTTGTCTAGCTTGTTATTGGGTATGACTCGACTTGGATCATAACGTACTAGCCACATCAATTTATTATGTGTCTTGGGCATACAGAGTCCAACAGTAACAGGGCGTATTTGGGTTCCACTTTATGGCAACTTACGCGAGCTTGTGATGGACGAAGCACACAAGTCTCGTTATTCGGTACATCCTGGTTCGGATAAGATCTACCACGATCTCAGAACTACATATTGGTGGCCTGGCATGAAAGCCCACATAGCAACCAACGTCAGCAAGTGCTTGACTTGTGCGAGAGTCAAGTCTGAATATCAGAAACCAGTAGGCCTACTTCAACAACCGGAGATCCCGAAATGGAAATGGGAGAAAATTTCCATGGATTTCGTTACCGGCCTGCCCAGATCTCAACGCGGAAACGATACCATTTGGGTGATCGTAGATCGACTGACCAAGTCTGCACATTTTCTGGCTATCAAAGAAACGGATAAGTTTTCTACTCTTGCAGACATTTACCTAAAGGAAGTGGTATCAAGGCACGGAGTGCCAACCTCTATTATATCTGATCGTGACGCACGTTTTACTTCTGAACTGTGGCAAGCAATGCACAAGTCCTTTGGCTCACGTTTAGATATGAGCACCGCTTATCACCCGCAGACGGATGGGCAATCTGAACGCACCATCCAAACCCTTGAAGACATGCTTAGGGCATGTGTAATCGATTTTGGTAATGGCTGGGAAAGGCACATCCCACTAGTGGAGTTTTCGTACAGCAACAGCTACCACACCAGCATCCAAGCCGCTCCGTTTGAGGCATTATACGGCCGCAAATGCCGATCACCTCTCTGTTGGACAGAAGTTGGTGACAGCCAAATCACTGGCCCAGAACTTGTGGTAGATACCACCGAGAAAATTGCTCAGATACGACAGCGAATGGCGGCAGCTCGTGACCGTCAGAAAAGCTATGCTGATAAGGGAAGAAAACCACTCGAGCTCCAGGTTGGGGATCGAGTGCTACTCAAAGTCTCACCTTGGAAAGGTGTAGTCCGCTTTGGCAAACGAGGCAAACTCAATCCGCGTTATGTCGGACCATTCGAAGTCATTGAGAAAATTGGCAAGGGAGCTTACAGGCTGAATCTACCTGAAGAACTCAGCGGAGTTCACAATGTTTTCCATGTGTCGAATCTGAAGAAGTGTCTGTCAGATGAGACCCTCATAGTTCCTCTGAAGGAACTCACTATCGACGACCAGTTGTGATTCGTCGAGGAACCTGTAGAGATCACGGATCGAGATGTTAAGATCCTCAAGCATACCAGGATACCTCTGGTCCGAGTTCGTTGGAATGCTCGTCGTGGCCCAGAGTATACCTGGGAACGAGAAGACCAAATGAAACTCAAGTATCCCCAACTGTTTAAGAAAAACGCAACCACCACTGAGACTGAAGCTACTACAGAATTTCGGGACAAAATTCCAAATCAACGGGGGGATAATGTGACACCCCAGGAAAACAACGCAACTTAACTAGCTTCCTCAGTAACCAGGTGCTAAATTTCGGGACGAAATTTTCTTAACAGGGGGAGAATGTGACAACCCTCAAAAATTACATGTAATCCGTACAATTTATTAAATGATAATTAAAGTGCTTAATGACTGTGCTGAATCATTTAACTGCTCTCTTATTTCCGTGTTATACTTACATGTGCGTGTTAGCATACTAATAGTATACAGAAAAGTTACTAAAAAGTCCGGTATGTTTTCCTATGTGTTAGGAATTAATTATGTTACAAAAATATGTGTATAAGATGCCTTACGGAACAATTTAACAACTTAAGGGAACAGTATCCAATCGAACAACCGGACATTACCCGGGACACCAAATATTTGCCAAATACATTGTGTTATTATTTTTTTGGCTAGTCATGATCCCCGTCTATCATAACTGTCACACCCCCAAAATCCACACGCGGAGTATCACCGCTTGGCGGCGTGACTGACCAGGATCAAACCACTAATCATATTGAACAAGTAAGTAATTAAATGTAAAAGTTCTACCAACACAGTTAATGTCCAATTCAAACATAGTTTTAGTTATGAGCGGAAGCATAATGTTTAAATCCCAAAACATAAGTTTAAATATCCCCAGGTTTAACATGGCACACAGCTGTCCATGTCCCACAACGACTCTTCCTTGTGCAAGCTCCAGCTAAGTACCTATTGACCTGCAAAGCATGTAGTAACGAGTCAACAACAAGTTGAGTGAGTTCACGTTTGGTTGTCCAGTTTATAGTTGTTCCGAAAACCCAGTTTGCTCTTTACCAGCTATCCAGCCGTGGGGGTTACTCCATATTTCGAAAAATGTTTATTAGTTACCCGTTCTTACGTTGGCTATTCCAGCCCGGCTCTATGGCCGTGGGGGCTACCCCATGTTTAATTCACCAGACTCGTTACCATATCGACTACTAACGTTCGTCATGTTTAAGTGCCCTAACGTCTGTGTCTATCATCACTGACGTGCCATAGTCCATTAGTCCACGCCCGTCCTCTGCGGCACGGTGTGAGGTTTGTTAAACCTAATAGCGCTATTTAACTAATGACCGGTTCGCCATTGGCCTCGGCGATTAAGTCGATACAAAAGGAGGGACTTCGTTGATAGAGTTCTAGTCTGGTATAGTTAAATACGTCTCAACAGGACGAGGAATCTATGTTCCTGATTACGTCTCAACAGGACGAGGAATCTATGTTCCTGATTACGTCTCAACAGGACGAGGAATCTATGTTCCTGAATACGTCTCAACAGGACGAGGAATCCCTATTCCTTAACCCATTCCCAACCCCTGGGAATCCCATGCTTTGTAGAGAAGTGTGAACTCACCTTGGTTTGCTCGGCAGATACACAGAAAAGTCAAGTCTAGCAGCTAGTGGTCAACCACGTCCTAACATGGTTACCAGTACAAGTCAGGTTTTGGTTTCAAGTAGTGCGTACAAGCATCACATAGATAGCACATAAGAAACACATACGGATCATATGTAACATCACGTTTAACAGTTATAACACATTCGAGATTGGGCTCGCACAAGCTTAGTGGCCTCGTGCGAGTCATCCGTTAGAGCCCACTAATACCCGGCCCAATATTCAGAAACCCAATAATATAAGTCGTTCAATAAATAACCAACCCAAACATATACATATATACGGTCCAAATAACAAACAACAAACAATCTTGTGCGGTCCGGATGAGCTTGTGTGATCTATTTGGGTTGTGCGATTAGAGCTAGCCCAGCCCACATGATCATCCGGCCCAACAATTAAACTAACATACAACTGTGCGATCAGAGGCACCTTGTGCGACCGAGGACCTCTTGTGTGATCAGGTTCTCTTGTGCGACTGGTCCCCTTGTGCGAGTGGGCCTCTTGTGTGACCAAGAGTGTAACACCTGTGCCTCCACGGCCATCAAACAAATACCAAACCAATGAAATATTATATTTCATACTTGGGATTTGTAAAATCATGTGTATCTTTTACACATATCAACTTTTGTTTGATTTTAAGCTTTAAATCGCTTTCTGGAGGGTTATACGCGCTCTGATGCGTAAATATAACCAGTTTAATCCAACGAACACTCCGGAATAGTGAAATAGGCTTAACATACCTTAAATAACCTTTACATAACTTAGATATAAGTTTTGGAAGGTTTGGTGTGGTGAAATCAAAGTTTAATCGCTTACAGGGACTAAAGTTGACAAACTGCGAAAGTATGCCAATTTGAACTGTAACAGACATTTCGGAACATGACCATAAGTTAAACATACCATAAATATCCTTTACATAGCTTAGAAATAGGCTTTGAGGGGTTCGGTATGCTAAAATAAACTTTTGGGTCATTCAGGGACTAAAAGTGTCAAAAAGTGCACAAGTTTGCATTTTCGCGCATAACTTACGTTCTGAATACATCTGGACATCCAAAAATTTATGTAAGCATGACTATATTATATTTTAGTGTTCGCCATAAGAAAAATCCATTCGTCGCGTCATTTGGATCGTTTTTCGCGCTTATGCGCATTCCGTCGTAATTAAGCGAACATCGCGATCGTACGACCAAACGAACCGACATCCGACATATTTTTGAGCATGTTTTGAGTTCCCTATACTTTAACTTCATTTTAGAGCCTTGAAATGAGGTTAACAGGGTTCAAACGCATCGAAAAAGGCCTTAAACACGTGCATGGACCATTTCTGCCACTTTTGAAACATTTCTGAAACAGGGAGGTGCTAGCGTAGCGCGACTGCAAAGTGCCTTTGCACTAGCGCTACGCGACTGCATGATCTGACCAGATTCATTGTTTTTGTTGCAAGTTGCAACTGGTTGATTCGTGTCCACACATTTCCTATCGTCTAGTCAGCGGATAAGAACAACTTTCTGGACACCACAACTTTACGACAAGTGTACGGTTCCGATTAAGGCACGTTATTCAAGAAACGATCTTAACGGTTACCCGAAATCTATAAATACCCATCCACCCTCAACCCCAAAACCCACAAATCTGATTAAGAAAGCTCTAAGTTGGAACCTTCGTTTCATACCTGAGCTATTTTGATCTGGGTTAGCGACCCTTCGTAAGTATTCTTTCGTTCTTTTCCTTATTTTTACTGCTTTTCGAGTCAGAAAGTCAAACTTTGTTTGACTTTCAGCGTTGACCAGTAATGGTCAATGCGAAGTTCGTTTGAACTTCGCAACGTGAGTGTAATCACGTTGGTTATAGTCCCTTGGGACTATGCCCACTGATTACCACGTTGTCTAGGGTCGTAGGGTAGGCGATCTGATAAATCGCCTATACCTTCGAACCCGACCCAGTTTGGTCGATCATTAGGATCCGACCAAATACATTAGGTGACCCTAGTATAGGGCATAACCTTCCGAGGTTATACCCTATGGTCACATCGTTTAAGTAGTTGTATGATAGGTAGTTTATATGCCTTAGATAAATTACCAGAATACCCTTTTAATGTATAATTGGTAATTAAGCATATGTAACCTAAACTTTTGTCACATAACTGATTATGTAACATGTTTAGGCATATAACACCTGTCATAGGACTAGTTAGACGGTCCGAACGCGTTTCACGCGCACGATGCGTTAAAGTAGCATAAGTTACCTTAATGGGTCGCGATGGGTCGATAATACTTAGGTTAAGTTTCATTTAGTATGTAGGCTTTGTTAAACCATATCATATGAGTTCCTACACTCATTTGGTTTACAAACCCTCCTGCTACCCAGTCTTCCGATTTAGGTCCGGGTTAATTATGTAGTTACCTATATTAGGTACCGCTTGATTTCCGGGACTCCTCTAGCTTACTTGGTAGTTGTTCAAGACCTCCAAGCATTCTCAGGCGAGTACATTTTCCCCTATTTTACTATTTTCAATTGTTTTGGGGTGACTCATATGTGCTAAATGTTTTCGATGTTATAACGATGGTTTCAAAAACAATTAAGGCGATTTATACAAAACTAATAACGATTTCATAAAGTGAACAAACTTGTTGGTTGTAGTTACATAACAAATGACATTCATTAGCAATGATCAAGCCGACCAGTATTAGGTTATGGTACCATAGGATCTGACAAATCCCGTTATTTACTACACCCGTGGTTATGTGTGGGTATGGTAGGTAGCGACTGAATCTGTAATTGTTAACTTACCCTATGGAGGTTTGTTAATACGAAAACGAGAAGCGACGAAAACGAGAAGCGACGAAAGTCACGAAGGTTTGAATGTTATTAGCGAGACGACCTTATAAGTAGTTTCACGACCTAAAACGAATTAAACGATTTACGATTGGGTTTCACACGATGTTTTAACGATTGGGTAAACGATTGGCTTCAAGGCGATATACGATATTATTTTGGTTATACATATTACATGATTTACATTTGGGCATGAACATTTCTTTGGTGGTTTGGTTTGGATTAAGTGATTAAGTAACAATGCGTGTGGAATATGATACAAGCATGGTGGATACGCCGCTGGTACTTCCTATATATAAGTGTTTGTATGGTATTACATATTGTAGCGTTATTTGAATCATTTCAATTTGAGACATAGAACATTTTATGCAAGTAACATACTTTTCACAAGACATTTATTTACAAACAACTTATCTTATACAAACTCATTTTACATGGTTATTCATTTAATCATGCATTATTCTCTTATTTATACATATCACCTGAAATTATCATTGTTTTTCAAATAATTTACTAAAACAAATGTTTTTGGGTTAAGAGTCATGGCTACGAGGTTTTACAAATTATAACCCGCTTGATTTGAGTTGGTTAATTAAGTTGCAATATTATACTCTTTTCAAAACAAGGTTTTTAAATAAAGTATTGCAACGTCTAAACTAGCCATGATTTCGAAACTCCTACAAAACCTATGTACTCGCCAGCATTTCTTTGCTGACCTCGTTTTCACATATGTTTCAGGTATTGTTGAATGATATCGATTGATAAGATGCATGCTCACATAGGACTGGACAAGGCCTTAGTGACTCAATAACAATAATAGACTATGTTTAATTAGTGTATTTAGATTTCAAGACGATGTAATTATTCAATGTTTAATAAAACGAAACACTTTTTGGTATCCATGGTTATGAAACATTAATTCTGTTGCAACACGCCCCGATGTTTCCGCCGCGCTTTGTTGTTTTACGCGGTCGGGCTGTGACAAAGAGGTCTTGTGCGACTGAAGTCTCTTGTACGATCAAGAGACTTTTGTGATCGGTTACAATTTCCCTAATTTCATGCAATTAGTTACCAATCTTAATTCAATTCGTTTGAGCCAAATAACAGTTTCCATATTCGATTTAGTCAATAGTCAAACCGTTATCTATTGATTTTACAAATCAATTCCAATAGTTACCAAACTCGCAATTTAGAAATCACACAATCAACAGTTCTTAATGGAATCATCATGACTCTAATGAAATAACAAACATCATCATAACAAACATCATGCTTGGTATCGTATGACTCATCTCTATTTTCATAATTAGCCGACTCACATCATCATCTTATATTATAAATATCAATATTCAACTCAATCAATTTAAGTCAAGTCTCATAAATAGGTACCACAGCCGATTCCTAGTATTATTCGGATTCACCATCATGCATTCAAGGATCATCAGAACTCTATGTCACTTAACATCACAATCATTACACATCGATTAATGGGAATACTTTAGCAGACTATATCTCCTCTAATACTTATGCTACCTTTGCACACATAACATTGATCACATGTAACCTGGCAATTCCTATGTCATCACATGCATATCATTAAATTTGGCTGCAACTTCAATACAATTCACATGCAAAATCTGCCATAACTTTATAATACCACATGCAATAATAACCTCACTATCTATTTAATATACTCAATCATGATAACAAAACAAACCCATCAACATAATCTTAAATAGTAACAGGAGGTTTCACATTAACAAGAATACAACATCGGCATGTGTCAACATATAATATGATTTATTAACCCAATCGCACATAATAAATTATCAAATATGAATCCGTTCAAAGGTGATTTCACTAACCGATTAAGAAGAGAAAGAAATAGACGATTGATCCGAATCAAGAAAGATCTTCGCTAGAGAGGATGTGTTTGCGGTTGCCATCGAGCTCGTGAGGGAGAGAGGAGAGCTAGGGTTAGTGTGTATGAATGCTTTTGCAACAAATAAGAAACAACCTCCTAAGGTTGTGTGTATACGCACATAATGAAGTGGGCCGAACCCAACTTGGGCTGCCCTAGGTTCGGATGCAAGAAGTGTAACCCGAGTGGGCTTGTACGATTCGGGTGAGTGTTGCACGTTCACATAATATATAACATAATACATACACTCACATAACATAATATATAACATAATACATACACTCACATAACATATAACACATAACATTCAATAAAATAACATTCCATTAAATCATCTAATTCCCATAGTCACATAATGTTTACGTTACATCAAGGTATAAAGAAAGGTTCAGAAATACGAGTTGTCACATTATCCCCAAGTTGAAAGAAATTTCGTCCCGAAATTTAGCACGTACTCACTGAGGAAGCTAGTTGTGTTGCATGGTTTTTTTTTCTGGTTTTCCTGGGGTGTCACATCCTCCCCCCGTTGATCTACAATTTCGTCCCGAAATTCTGTAGCTTCAGCCTCAGTAGTGGTTGTACCATGTGTGAATAGCTGGGGATACTTTTGTTTCATCTGATCTTCGAGTTCCCAGGTGAACTCTGGGCCGCGACGTGAGTTCCAACGAACTCGAACGAGAGGTATTCTAGTGCGCTTGAGGATCTTAACATCCCGGTCCGTGATTTCAACTGGTTCCTCGACGAATCGTAACTGTTCGTCGATAGTGAGCTCCTTCAAAGGAACTATGAGGGTCTCATCTGACAGACACTTCTTCAGATTCGACACGTGGAAAACGTTGTGAACTGCACTGAGTTCTGCTGGTAAGTTCAGTTTGTAGGCGACCTTGCCTATTTTCTCAATGACTTCGAAAGGTCCAACGTATCGTGGGTTAAGTTTGCCCCGTTTGCCAAAACGAACCACACCATTCCAGGGTGAAACTTTGAGTAGTACACGCTCCCCATCCTGGAGCTCTATTGGTTTTCTGCCCTTATCGGCGTAGACTTTCTGACGGTCACGAGCCGCCGCCATTCGTTGTCGTATCTGAGCAATTTTCTCTGTTGTGTCCACCACATGTTCTGGACCAGTAATCTGACTATTCCCCCACCTCTGCCCAACAAAGAGGTGACCGGCATTTACGCCCATACAATGCCTCAACCGGAGCAGCTTTAATGCTGGTGTGGTAGCTATTGTTGTACGAAAATTCCTCAAGTGGCAAATGCTTTTCCCAGCCGTTGCCAAAGTCAATCACACATGCCCTAAGCATGTCTTCGAGGGTCTGGATGGAATGTTCCGACTGTCCATCCGTTTGCGGGTGATAGGCTGTGCTCATATCTAATCTTGAGCCAAAAGACTTGTGCATTGCTTGCCACAGTTCTGATGTAAAACGTGCATCTCGATCCGAGATAATAGAGGTGGGCACCCCGTGCCTCGAGACAACTTCCTTAAGATATACGTCTGCTAGTATGGAGAACTTATCCGTTTCCTTGATGGCCAAGAAGTGAGCAGACTTTGTGAGTCGATCCACGATCACCCAAATGGTATCATTACCACGTTGAGATCTGGGCAGGCCAGTAACAAAATCCATGGAAATTTTCTCCCATTTCCATTGTGGTATCTCTGGTTGTTGAAGGGGTCCTGAAGGTTTCTGGTACTCCGCCTTGACTCTCGCACAAGTCAAGCACTTGCTAACGTATGTTGCTATGTGGGCCTTCATGCTAGGCCACCAATATGTGGTTTTGATGTCGTGGTACATTTTGTCCGAACCAGGGTGCACCAAGTAGCGAGACTTGTGTGCCTCATCCATCACAAGCTCACGTAGGTTGCCATAAAGTGGGACCCAAATGCGTCCTGTTACGTAGTAAGCACCGTCTTCCTTCTGTTCTAAGCGTTGCCTTGAGTCGCGTAGGGCTTCAGCCCTGACGTTCTCTGGTTTCAATGCTTCTACCTGAGCATTTCGTATTTGAGAAGGAAGGCTAGACTGTATAGTAAGTTGTAAAGCTCGTACGCGCTTAGGCGCAGTGTCCTTTCGACTGAGGGCGTCGGCCACAACATTGGCTTTGCCCCGGTGGTACCTGATCGAGCATTCGTAGTCATTCAGCAGTTCGACCCATCGTCGTTGTCTCCTATTGAGTTCCCTCTGTTTAAAGATATGCTCGAGGCTCCTGTGATCAGTGTAGATAGCGCATTTGGTACCATACAGGTAGTGTCTCCATATCTTAAGTGCAAAAACAACCGCTCCCAGCTCCAGATCGTGTGTAGTGTAGTTCTTTTCAAGCACTTTGAGTTGACATGAGGCGTAGGCTATAACTTTATCCCGCCGCATCAATACGCAACCAAGACCCTGAATGGATGCGTCGCAGTAAACCACGAGGTCGTCTGTGCCCTCTGGCAATGAAAGGATAGGTGCACTGCAAAGTCTATCCTTTAAGTGTTGAAACGCTAACTCCGGTGCGTTTCCCCAACGATAAACAATGCCTTTCTGTGTTAATGAAGTAAGAGGCTGTGCAATCTTGGAAAAATCCTTGAAAAACCTCATGTAGTAACCTGCCAATCCCAAGAATTGGCGAATTTCCGTTGGCGTACGAGGTGTAGGCCAGTTCTTAATTGAGTCTACCTTGGACGGATCAACATGAATCCCATCCTTGTTCACTACATGGCCTAAGAAATGGACTTCATGAAGCCAGAAGTCGCATTTTGAAAACTTAGTGTACAGCTGTTCTGTTCGAAGGAGTTCCAAAATGAGTCGTAGATGTTGTTCGTGTTCCTCCTGACTCTTCGAATAGATGAGAATGTCATCGATGAAAACTATGATGAACTTGTCCAGGTAAGGTTTACACACTCGATTCATCAAGTCCATGAAGACCGCAGGTGCGTTTGTCAGCCCAAAAGGCATGACCAAAACTCATAGTGTCCGTAACGAGTTCTAAAGGCTGTTTTGGAGACGTCCTCCTCTCGGACTCTCAGCTGGTGATATCCCGATCTCAGATCAATCTTCGAGTAAAAGCTCGACCCTTGCAACTGGTCGAATAGGTTGTCGATGCGTGGAAGAGGATAACGATTCTCCACTGTTACCTTGTTGAGTTCTCGATAGTCAATTACACATTCGGAAGGTAACATCCTTCTTTTTCACAAATAGCACTGGAGCTCCACAGGGCGAAGAGCTAGGACGAATAAAACCCTTATCCAAGAGTTCTTGTAGTTGCGTAGACAGCTCTTCCAGTTCAGATGGGGCTAAACGATATGGTGCTCGAGCTATGGGTGTCGCTCCAGGAGCTTGTCACCATGAGTTACCAAAGGTTCTTAACGAGCACAAGGAATGCGGACGATCTTTTCTTTGCAAAGAGTCCCTGCTCGATGTTGAGGTGGCCAATCCATACCAATAACGATGTCGAAACCATTACAACGTGGGGTCATTCCTAGCATCATCCTGACCAATCCCGAACACTCGACCCCTGGCACTATTGCCGTCGTTATTACCCCCGTTGTTGTCTCCATTGTTGTTCCCGTTTCCTTGGTTGTGGCTCTGATTCTGGTTCAGGTTCAACTGTAGACGGTGTCTCTTGAAGTGACCTTCAGCACTACACTGATAGCATCCCTTGTTATCCGGTTGTTGCTGCTGATTCTGTGGAGCTTGTGGCTGCTGTTGTCGGTTCTTATTTGCAGGACGTGAGCTTCTACAATCTTTGTTGCATGATTCGCTGTGGTACAATTTACATCAATTACACTTAGGGTGGTTTCCCCGGTATCCACCCTGACTTCGATTTCCAAAAGACTGCTGCCTGGGGCTCCTGTACTCATCCGTTTTTCGCTGCTGCGACTGAGACTGAACCAAAGTGGAACCCTTTGCTCGAATTTCCATCCCACTTGCGTTTGTTGTCACTGGGAGAATCCGAAGTAGTTGTAGCAGCATTAATACGTTTCGGCAGTTTATTCTGTCCTACCGCCAGATCTGAGAGACGTTGAGCAAGACGAGTAATATCCTGGATGGTTGCAAGGTTGGCCGATGTCACATGACTTTGAATCTCTGGTACTAAGCCTTTGAGGTACAGCTCAATGCGCTTGATGGGAGGATCCACCATTATTGGACATAACACCGTCAGTTTGTTGGATCGTTTCGTGTACGCTTCTATCTCTGACCCCGTCATCTTTAGGTTAAAGAATTCCACCTCCAGCTTGTGGATGTCATCACGGTTACAGTATTCACGTTTGATCAGTTCCTAAAAATCATTCCATGGGGTGGCATTAGCCGCCGCCAGCCCCAGCATCTGAACTTGCGCGTTCCACCAAGTTAGCGTAGTGCCTTCGAGAGTACCAGTGGCAAATTTCACCCCACGAGCCTCGGGGCATTCACACATCTCTAAGACAGACTCGAGCTTTTCAAACCAATGGAGGAGTCCAACAGTTCCTTTAGTGCCACCGAAGTACTAGGACAACAGTCCATGAACGTCTTAAATGTGCATACAGGCGGTTGAGCGTTCTGACCTTGTTGCGCGATGAAGAAACGACAGGGTTAAGCGCGAGAGTTGGGTCATGAGAGTAGGATCTACCATCCTAGGGTAGGTTCGTAGTAGCAGGTTATACCTCCTGCCTGGGCGGCTGCGAGTGCTGCCATAACTTGTTCGTTGATAAGAGCCGTCAGCTGGCTTGAGTTAGGTTCACACGTTCCCTCAAGATCTCACATCGAAGGAAACACAATTAGGAAATTTGTCGCGAATGTGCATAAGTGTGTAGTGACAGTAGGGAGCAAGCACAATTGTGTTTTCAAACTATAGCTGCTACGTTAACCTAAGCATACCATGAGCAAAGTTCTATGCAATCTAGCAAGTAGGCAATACAAAGCGTAAACCATATCACCTAGAATGTCGAGCCTTGCACGTGGAGTGAAGCGTCGTTGTGGATCGTAGAGCACTGTACAGGTTATAGTCTGGTTTTAACAATAACGTTTTCCCTTATTAAAACCAAGTTCTCTATAACCAATGGCTCTGATACCAATCTGTCACACCCCCAAAATCCACACGCGGAGTATCACCGCTTGGCGGCGTGACTGACCAGGATCAAACCACTAATCATATTGAACAAGTAAGTAATTAAATGTAAAAGTTCTACCAACACAGTTTTTTTTTTTGGGTAAAGGGTTACCCCGGTTAAATTTTATTACCAACCAACCAAATAAAACAAGTGAAGACTGTCCGTCTTCAGTTCTCAAGTATGACATGCCATACAAGAGTATACAAGCAACAAGCATAACAAGTTGAACGCTAACAAATAAAAACACCAATACAACTCGGTGACTGTGAATATCAATTAAGACACTCTACTTAGCCACAGTCATCATCCGCCACTAAGAGACCTCTCGGAAGACTCCATTCCTGCAACACTCGAGCCGTGTGGTTGGACTGCTTGAACCTCATCGTATGCAATTTCATTCTGACCGTGGAAAGCACAATCTCCACCAGTTGATCCTTGTTTCTTCGCTTGTCCATGAAAAGCCTCCTTTTACGCTCTTCCCAAACAAAATAAGCTGTAGCACCCACCACTATTTTCGCAATGATGTGTTCAGCCATGCTAGACCTCGCTATATTCAGCAAATACTCAAAAATATCGGCCCATTTATTCTGAACGATATCCATACCCGCTTTCCCGCGAACTCCATACCAAACCTGTTTGGCAAAATCACACTCAAAGAACAGATGCTCGTGTGAATCAGGACCTCTAACACATAAAGAGCAGCATAATAAGCGCAAGTTAGCATTATCCGAATTCCATCTACTCATCACATCTTGAGTTTTCAACTTTTTAAGAACAAGAAGCCACACAAGGAAAGAATGACGCGGAATAGCCTGAGGGAACCAAACCAAGTTCGCCCATTGCACCCCTTGTTGAGAATACCGTAAATCCTCCCAAACCATCGATGTGCTAAAATCCAAGTTTCGACCATTAGAAGTACGCCATGCCAAATTATCGTGTTTAGATGGCACTAAGATCGGCCTTTGTAACGTATTCAGCATCAGAAAACGAGTAACCCAAGACACAGGCCAACCCCATTTTCCATTTGCAAAAACATCCGCAACCCTAGCATTCATGCTGAAACCTGCATTCGCAATACTCCTGGGCGTAATAAAACTACTTATTGGGCAAAGAACATCCCATTTATCAAACCAAACACTTGTGTTTGTACCATCACCCATTTTCATCCATATATGATCTCGAATAAGGGGTCTAAGACTTAACATCTTCCGCCAACTCCAAGTTATATTATTTTTAACCGGAACATCCCAAAAATTCCTACCTCTAATACGATAAGAGTGTATCCACTTCACCCATAGCGACTCACGGTTAGATAGCAAACTCCATATGTGCGTGACCATAAGGGCATTATTCATATCACCAACCCTACGAAGACCCGATCCCCCTTCGTCTTTTGGTAAACAAACAGCTTTCCAACTGACCTTTGCCTTACCTTTAATTTTGTTCCCTTGGGACCATAAAAACAAACGCATTCGTTCCTCCAACTCATGTATAATACGTTTTGGAAGCACAAACACCGATGCCCAATAAACATACAGAGAAGACAACACTGACCTGATCAACTGTAACCTCCCAGCGAAAGATAAGCATTTCGCTTTCCAGTCAGTTATTCGAGCTTCCATTCTATCCACCAGACATTTACAATCTTTATAGATAAGCCGAGAAGAAATAAGAGGAACCCCTAAATACTTGACCGGCAACACTCCTTCCTCAAAACGCATAATATCTAAAATACGTGCTTTAGCCGAATCCGGCACATTGCCAAAAAAGACTGTACTCTTCAACATACTTGGCACAAGCCCTGACATGTTTTTAAAAATATTAAGAGAGTCCATAATAAGCGAAGCCGATTTCGGATCCCCTCTAGCAAACAAAAAGAGGTCATCAGCGAAGCACAAGTTAATAATTCTTTGTTCTTCACATTTATTATGAAATCGAAACTCCAACGAGTTCGACACCTGCTTTTGTAAAATCAATGTCAAAACCTCCATAACCAAAGTAAAAAGATAAGGGGACATTGGATCACCCTGACGAAGCCCACGTTTTCCTTTAAAGTAACCATACAAGTGCCCATTCATCGCAATCGAAAACGTTGTAGATGTGACACAAGCCATAATCCACTTAACCATTGTCGGATTAAAGCCAAATCCCACTAAAACATTCTCTAGGAATCTCCAGTCCACCGTATCATATGCTTTCTGAATATCCACTTTAAAGGCGCATCTTGGAGGCCCTATATTCCGATGGTAATTATGCATAAGTTCCTGTGTCAACAGGATATTATCAGTAATTCTTCTTCCAGGAACAAAAGCAGACTGATTAATGCTGACAATATCCCCTAACCCTTCTTTAATACGCTTCGAGATGATCTTACTAATGCACTTATAGAGCGTATTGCAACAGGAAATCGGTCTATAATCTGTTACTGAAGCAGGTGTAGGAACCTTTGGGATTAGAGAAATAATAGTATGGTTTAGTTGCTGAAGCAATTTCCCATTAAGAAAAAAATCCCGAATCGCCTTGCACACCTCCTGACCCACAATATCCCATGATCTCTTGAAGAAAATAGACGTATACCCATCAGGACCCGGAGCTTTGTTCCCCGCAATAGAAAACATCGCTGCTTTGATCTCTTCATCCGAAACCTGATGAACCATTATTTGAGCCTTAACATCCGACAACTTATGAACAAATAAATCGGGAGTAGGCTGCATCGGAGTATCTATCTCAGAACCAAAAAACTTCGAGTAGTGATCAACCAGCACCAACGGCACATCATTACCTTCAAACATTTGACCGGCTGAATCCCGAATAGAAAAGATACGGCTACGATGATTCTTGGCTTTAACCACATTATGGAAATATTTAGTATTAGAATCTCCCATAGATAGCCAATCCAGCTTTGACTTCTGTTGTAAAAACAACGTTTCATCCCGAACAGCCTCCTTATAAAGTCGAAGAACATTATCAAGCTTATTGATTAATTCCTCGTCACCCGGACTACTATCCAACTCGTATTGGCATTCCTCCAGTTGCTTTCTCGTATTATTAACTTTTGCATGTAAATTTCCTTGATCATACAGGAGTTTACGCATAGGACCCTTCAGGAGCTTAAGTTGTTTCACCACCTTAAACATTGCATATCCCGAAACCTCGGTACCCCATACCCGACTAACCTCTTCCAGGAATCCAGTCTTGTTTGCTATCAATTTGACAAACTTAAACGGTTTTGGTTTATCACGTTGCACATTCGGAAGAATAAGTATGCATGGCGTATGGTCTGAAACCTGATAAGGCAAAAAACGAGCCGTCGCATCCATAAAAACATCAATAAGTTGCACATTGCCAAGAATACGATCAATCTTTTTAAATATAGCATTTCCATTTTTTGTTTGTTCGACCAAGTAAAATGAATACCCGAACTGTTAATATCGAACATATCAATAGCATTCACACACTCCTTAAATTCCCTTGTGGCAATGTTACTTGTAGAGGTGCCAGTTAGCGTATCATCCAGCTCCAATGTTGCATTGAAATCTCCCATAATGGCCCACGGTTTATCCCGCATAAACGAATGATGTTGAGAAAGGTCCTTCCACAAATGTCTTCTATCCTTATAATAGTTCTCCGCATACACAAAAGAACAAAACAACGACTTTTTATCCAGCTTAAAAACGATCTGCGTATGGACCACCTGATTTGTTTGAGCAAGTATCATAACATCGACAATGTTATCATCCCATCCCACCATTATCCTCGTCCCTCTAGAACAATAGCTGGCATTAGAAGCCCACTTCCAATTACTACACACTTTTTTGCAAATATCCGACACCCTCGACGCATCCACATGAGTTTCCATAATAGCACATACATGCACATGATTTTCAGAAATTACCTGACGAACCTCCTTTTGCTTAAGGGAGCGGTTCAACCCCCTGATATTCCAAGCACCGATGCTACCCATTAGAAACCCCGGTACCGGGTGTGCTTGCACCCTCAGAATTGTTACCATCCACCTTCCTATCCATGAACTTCGGAATCTCATGTAACAGGTCATCCACACCTATATCATCGTCAATAATCTGGTCATTCGAAGCCTTGCTCCCACTAATAATAGTCTTCCCTTGTTTCACCTGACCATCATTCGGCACCTCCACCTCTTCATCTTGTAACACACCAAAAGAGTTTGACACTTTGACCTGATTAGTGGATGAAGAAGCTTTATCCGGTTGTGTTTTAGGTTTAGTAATCGGCCGATAAACCTTTTTCTGCTTCTTGTTATTAACTTGAAACCCCTGCTGGCCAAGTTTTTTATTCTTACCTTTAAGATCCCTAACACCATCAGCTTCATTCTTGGGCGCATCCTCGTCTACCGTCTTCGGATTCTTAGGACATTGGTCACTCTCATGACCAAAAACACAGCACGTAGCACACCTCAAGGGCTCCCAATCATACTCTACCTTCACCTCAGCCATTGAAAACCCCTTCCCACCTAATCCTGGGACTGCCACTTTCACAGTTCTTTTTAGTTCAAAATCAGCTTTCACCTCAATAAGCGCTCTTGCAAAACTACTTCTACCCCACGATTCCGCACACATCACTGCTGTGTATGAATCTAGCATTTTCGGATCACCAATCTTTGAAGCTAATAAACTGAGGCCATCTTCAGTAAACGCCACCAATGGAACATCATGCATCTTTACCCACACAGGAATGGATGTAATATCTTCTTTTACAAGATTAGCCGAAGGAGACCACTCATTCAGAATAATCGGGACATTCCTAATCAGCCAAGGCCCATCCTCCATTAATGTTTCCATCCCTGTCTTAGAGTTAAACTTAAAAAAGAAAAGTCCCTTCGCATTCATCATTAATCTAGATAAGCCATACTTTGCCCACTGATTCTTGGCGAAATATTCAACCACTGGAAACGCTAGACGTTTGCCCAAGAAATATCCATATAACGTGTTTGCATATCGATCATTTACCTGTTTAACCGATTCAACCGGAATAACAACATCCACCCCATCCATCTTTTCCTCGGTTTCCATCTTTCTGAAATTAACTTTTATTGGTTCCTTATGCTTCTGAACAACTTTCGCATAAGAGATAGGGTTTTTAAAAGCATTCTCCAAATTTTCAGTTTGAGTCGTGCTACTCCCCACATTGCCCTCATCTGAACCACTAGGGTTTGCATGGGAATCCTTCTTCGCTGCCATGTATTCCCCTCCATAAGCCCAGTCATTCTTCAGTTCCACCGGTTTTGAAATATCGAACAGTCCATCAATGACTGACCTGTTGTTTATTGAATAAATACCACGTCTCGCTTTCAGATTATTCCCCTCTATATTAGTTACCCGCAACCCAATACCACCAACCGGTGGTGTTAGATCATCAGTGCCAGTAGTAAAATCATCATCCAACGGATTAAACCCACCACTTCTCCCCTCCATACACTCGAAACAACAAGAAATCCAATAAACTCCAATCAACCAAGAATAGAAGTAAAAAAACCCTAATCTAGCACCTTACCACATGTAACTAATCAAATCGTGATAGGGACTCAGGTAAATCTAGGTTACTGCCCAACTAGTAGGACCGATAAACCCTAATCACTATTCCAACAGATTCGACACACACAGTAACGTAGACGACGAAAGAAAAAAACAAAACCCTAGATTCAACACGATCACTTTGCTAACGAGTTCGAATTAGACTTGTTAATGAATTAACACTCTAATGATCAGACTGTTATACAAAGATCAAGCAGAAAATCGAAGGTTTGCATGAAGATTCCAGGTCGCCATGCTAGAGAGAGAAATTAGGGTTGCCTCCTTCAACTTTAAGATTCCTAGAGAATGTTGTAATGTGCTCTATTTCTACCAACACAGTTAATGTCCAATTCAAACATAGTTTTAGTTATGAGCGGAAGCATAATGTTTAAATCCCAAAACATAAGTTTAAATATCCCCAGGTTTAACATGGCACACAACTGTCCATGTCCCACAACGATTCTTCCTTGTGCAAGCTCCAGCTAAGTACCTATTGACCTGCAAAGCATGTAGTAACGAGTCAACAACAAGTTGAGTGACTTCACGTTTGGTTGTCCAGTTTATAGTTATTCCGAAAACCCAGTTTGCTCTTTACCAGCTATCCAGCCGTGGGGGTTACCCCATAGTTTGAAAAACGTTTATTAGTTACCCGTTCTTACGTTGGCTATTCCAGCTCGGCTCTATGGCCGTGGGGGCTACCCCATGTTTAATTCACCAGACTCGTTACCATATCGACTACTAACGTTCGTCATGTTTAAGTGCCCTAACGTCTGTGTCTATCATCACTGACGTGCCATAGTCCATTAGTCCACGCCCGTCCTCTGCGGCACGGTGTGAGGTTTGTTAAACCTAATAGCGCTATTTAACTAATGACCCGTTCGCCATTGGCCTCGGCGATTAAGTCGATACAAAAGGAGGGACTTCGTTGATAGAGTTCTAGTCTGGTATAGTTAAATACGTCTCAACAGGATGAGGAATCTATGTTCCTGATTACGTCTCAACAGGACGAGGAATCTATGTTCCTGATTACGTCTCAACAGGACGAGGAATCTATGTTCCTGAATACGTCTCAACAGGACGAGGAATCCCTATTCCTTAACCCATTCCCAACCCCTGGGAATCCCAGGCTTTGTAGAGAAGTGTGAACTCACCTTGGTTTGCTCGGCAGATACACAGAAAAGTCAAGTCTAGCAGCTAGTGGTCAACCACGTCCTAACATGGTTACCAGTACAAGTCAGGTTTTGGTTTCAAGTAGTGCGTACAAGCATCACATAGATAGCACATAAGAAACACATACGGATCATATGCAACATCACGTTTAACAGTTATAACACATTCGAGATTGGGCTCGCACAAGCTTAGTGGCCTCGTGCGAGTCATCCGTTAGAGCCTACTAATACCCGGCCCAATATTCAGAAAACCAATAATATAAGTCGTTCAATAAATAACCAACCCAAACATATACATATATACGGTCCAAATAACAAACAACAAACAATCTTGTGCGGTCCGGATGAGCTTGTGTGATCTATTTGGGTTGTGCGATTAGAGCTAGCCCAACCCACATGATCATCCGGCCCAACAATTAAACTAACATACAACTGTGCGATCAGAGGCACCTTGTGCGACCGAGGACCTCTTGTGTGATCAGGTTCTCTTGTGCGACTGGTCCCCTTGTGCGAGTGGACCTCTTGTGTGACCAAGAGGTCTTGTGCGACTGAAGTCTCTTGTACGATCAAGAGACTTGTGTGATCGGTTACAATTTCCCTAATTTCATGCAATTAGTTACCAATCTTAATTCAATTCGTTTGAGCCAAATAACAGTTTCCATATTCGATTTAGTCAATAGTCAAACCGTTATCTATTGATTTTACAAATCAATTCCAATAGTTACCAAACTCGCAATTTAGAAATCACACAATCAACAGTTCTTAATGGAATCATCATGACTCTAATGAAATAACAAACATCATCATAACAAACATCATGCTTGGTATCGTATGACTCATCTCTATTTTCATAATTAGCCGACTCACATCATCATCTTATATTATCAATATCAATATTCAACTCAATCAATTTAAGTCAAGTCTCATAAATAGGTACCACAGCCGATTCCTAGTATTATTCGGATTCACCATCATGCATTCAAGGATCATCAGAACTCTATGTCACTTAACATCACAATCATTACACATCGATTAATGGGAATACTTTAGCAGACTATATCTCCTCTAATACTTATGCTACCTTTGCACACATAACATTGATCACATGTAACCTGGCAATTCCTATGTCATCACATGCATATCATTAAATTTGGCTGCAACTTCAATACAATTCACATGCAAAATCTGCCATAACTTTATAATACCACATGCAATAATAACCTCACTATCTATTTAATATACTCAATCATGATAACAAAACAAACCCATCAACATAATCTTAAATAGTAACAGGAGGTTTCACATTAACAAGAATACAACATCGGCATGTGTTAACATATATATATATATATATGATTTATTAACCCAATCGCACATAATAAAATTATCAAATATGAATCCGTTCAAAGGTGATTTCACTAACCGATTAAGAAGAGAAAGAAATAGACGATTGATCCGAATCAAGAAAGATCTTCGCTAGAGAGGATGTGTTTGCGGTTGCCGTCGAGCTCGTGAGGGAGAGAGGAGAGCTAGGGTTAGTGTGTATGAATGCTTTTGCAACAAATAAGAAACAACCTCCTAAGGTTGTGTGTATACGCACATAATGAAGTGGGCTGAACCCAACTTGGGCTGCCCTAGGTTCGGATGCAAGAAGTGTAACCCGAGTGGGCTTGTGCGATTCGGGTGAGTGTTGCGCGTTCACATAATATATAACATAATACATACACTCACATAACATAATATATAACATAATACATACACTCACATAACATATAACACATAACATTCAATAAAATAACATTCCATTAAATCATCTAATTCCCATAGTCACATAATGTTTACGTTACATCAAGGTATAAAGAAAGGTTCAGAAATACGAGTTGTCACAATAACACCCGTTATAAATCAAATAACCAACATATATTATTAAGTTACTTACATTATAACTTACAATTCCATTTAGTTGAAGATTTTTGCAACAAGCCCCCCCCCCCCCCCAACGATTTTAGTCCCCAAGGGACCCCACATATCATCCATCCATCCTCCATATATTTGTATAGATTTTAATCAATTATTTTATTTGATTTTGCTTGCATATATGGACATAATATTGTGAATGATCTATAAGAATTATGGCACTTGGATTACAAATCATTTCCTCAAGATATACACTCCACCTTACTTCATCTCTCTCTCTCTCTCATTCGGTTCCTCCATAACCGAAATCCATCACCACCAATTCCAATCATCTATCTCTTCCATTAACAAGTCCATTCAAAGCTTAGTGTTCATCCATGGAAGGTGCAACTTGAAGGGGTTTCAAATGAGCATTGTTCTTGCTTAGTTTTTCACCTTTTCTCATCACATTTCTTCACTAGAGTTCATCCCTAGCTAGAGGCTAGTAGTAAGTCTCATTTTGCCTTGGCTCATCTTGTTCAAATTTATGATTTGTAGTATGATGTGTTGTTGTTTAAATCACTAAATTACAAGAATATTAGAAAATGTGAAACATGAGTTATGAACATAAAAGCTACATAAAAGTTTACTTATGTCTGAATCATGAAGTGGAATCTTGTTGGTTTGAGGGTTGGTTAAATCATACTTGATGTTTGATTGTTGGTTTCTTGTTAAATCCATTGTTCGGACACTCGTTGATGCGATTTAGTAATGCTTAAACCACGAAACAGCATTCTGATGTACTTTTTCAACCGCATTCAACAGGCCGTAAACAGACTTTAACAAATCGAAAAACGGAATTTCTGAAGCGTAAATCGGGTCTTTTCGAAAAACGAAGAAAATGGCGCTGGAATCGTATTTTTTTGAGGTCGTTTACTATTTTAAAAGTCTGTTTTCGTGACAGTAGCTAAGGCTGATTTTTACTGTAGTAAAATGGGCTGTACGTTTTCGGTCGTAATTTGAAACCTGAATTGAACCAGCCCCTAAAATTCATACCATAGATAGTCACTGATGTATTTGTGACCCTCGAACTGGAATTTTGTCAAACAGACTTCCGAGGAATTTTAGACGAATTATCCCGTGAACTGCAATCAGAATGTAGTAAATCTGATTGCAGTCCGGTAAACGAATTTCTATAAATTACTGATAATGAACTAGACCACAATATTTTTACACAATAATTTTTGGTTCATGTAAGACGTCCTGTAAAAATTTGGGAATTTTTGGAATAATTTAACTATTTTATTTAAAGGTCCGAAAAACAGCCGGTTTTGAATATTAATGCTGAATTGACATAAGTTGTGACTTGCGTGTCTAAATGTCGAGTATGCTATCAGTGAATGATTTAACATGTATTATGTGTTACGTGTAATATCGTATGTCTGTTTATGAGTGGGGAATGGATGGGAAGTTTATATGGGCATAAATCATTAAAGTGTGTACCTGTTATGTGGACGAAGTAATGTGCAAATAAACCATACGTAGGATACGTGTTATGCATGAGAAACTGATTGTTATCCGTACCTTATTAGGACGTGATTGACCGACCTTGACTGTTAACTATATTTGAGAACCTAACCGAGCAAACCGAGGTGAGTTCACACTCTTTCTAAGGCATGGGATTCCCAGGGATTGGGAATGGGATTGAATAACTACTTGTACTATCATTACTATTAAACTACTTTTTACTGTCCTCGGATTGAAGGGCATGTACGTAAAACCTACGTACACTCATACTTACTACTGTCCTCGGATTGAAGGGCACGTACGTAAAACCTACGTACACGATCATAAGACCATCAACTCTATCACTTTAAGTCCCTCATTTATCGACTTAATCGCCGAGGCCTATGGCGAGCGGGTCATTAGTTAATAGCGCTATTAGGTTTAACAAACCTCACACCGTGCCAGTCGGACGGGCGTGTACTAATGGACTATGGGCAAAGGGTCAATGCTGATAGACATTGACTTAGGGCACCTCTTATATTTTCGTAGCAGTCGATACGCGTGGTCTAGTAACACATGGGAAACCCCCACTAATCTTCGCAAACATGTCAGAAAGACCGCGATGCAAACTTATACGATACATGGTTTTCAAAACGAACAGATGATTTACGAAACGAATGCTATAACTAAACAACCAACTGTGAATTCACTCAACTTTGTTGTTGACTCGTTGTTACATGCCTTATAGGTCGCTAAACAATTGGAGCTTGCACGAGGAAGGAGTCGTTGTGGTGTGCGGACGGTTATGTCCAGTGTTTAATGTTTAAAACATTATGAACTTATTAAACCTATATGTTGGACTTTAAACTTATGAACTGCGAACTTATGTTTTGAACTTTACGTTTATGCTTCCGCTGTCTAAATTAAAAACTTGGTTAACTAGCTTTTGGTCACCAATCGTATTTTGGTTGTCTTTATTTACTTAAGTACGTTGTTCAGTGTGATTGGTGGCTCGATCCTGGTTATGTCATGCCTCCAAGCGGTGATACCCCGCATGGTGGATTTTGGGGGTGTGACAAATTGGTTAAGGCACGAAAGTTGTTGTGGGAAGAATGTGTTGTTTTTCTAGCTCATGTCGGGGACAAGGGAGCCGAAGAACTAAAACTTAAAGATACCCCCGAGATCGGAGAATATCCTGAAGTCTTCCTCGAAGACTAGCCAGAATTATCTCCTCAACGACAAGTCGAATTTTTGCATCGATTTGATTCTAGGCGTCGCACCTGTAGTCAGTGCACCCTTAACGACTTACACCTTCGGAGGTGCAAGGATTGACAGTGAAGCTTTAGAAGCTGATAGAGAAGGAAGATAACAGACCAAAACTTTTGTTTTGGATAACCTCAGTTCTGCTCGTCAAGAAAGGACGATGACCTTCAAATGACCGGGAGTCGGACGAGCTAGCCAACCAGAGTCGGTGGCTCTTGCTAAGGATTGACGAATTACTCATTTGACTAACTGTGAGGGTCCGACTACTACTACACGACTGATCGACGATCGAGTGTCATTGGCGGTAAATTCAGTAAGAAAGTATACCGAGGAAGAATTGTGGGACAACGACTTGTTCTTAGACGAACACAAAAAAATAGTGCTTCTTACACAATGCACAAATCAGTCGACACGGGATACGAAATCTGGAGGATCTAGAAAACTTATATCTAGGACCTTTGGGAACCCAGAACCAAACTCGTAAGGGTTTACTTAGGAACCATATCTGTCAACCCAATCAAACATCATTAACTTGACAAACTTGTCATTGCAGTTAACAAAACCGAAAGTACTTAAGTTTTCTTCCGGTGAAGTCTTCACTGTTACTTCTAACGAGTAGATATTTGCATTTCTACTCCCCTCAAAGTAGTTGCATCACGTTGATTTCCTTCGCTGAGAGCGAACACACGTTTGCTTCGTATACTTGGTCACTTCTCCCTTTTGATAGAAACACATCGATTCATCACTTGAAAACTTATATGTTATACATGAACCTTTTACTACGCATGCGATTTCATTTCAAACGCTTCATTGAAGTTCAGATATTATGTTGCTAAGTCTAATTACTGATTTGTGATTCAAATGACCTACATTATTGTAATTGTTGACTCTTTTGTTATCAAGTCAACACACTCTCCTGAAACTTCTTCTATTTCAAGTTACATTCATGGTTTATTTTTGCTACCATGTCGAGATTTCCTTTGTTGATACATACGTTTATTGTCGGGTTACACTGAAACCAGATTCAATTGCTTGAACCTACCCATTTTACATGTTTGATTCGAGACGCTATATGATGTATTGAGAGCATCACATTCAAATATCTTTACAGAGATTCTTTCATTACGAGTCGTAGTAGATTCGGTTGGTCTACGACTCCACTAAATCGTTTGTTTGATTTCGATACATTGCGGTGATACTTTTACAAGATTGAAGCTTGCGCTAATTTGGTTACTTACTCCTTACACGGATTTAATCGATTATTTGATCACTTTCCCTAAATCCGTCTTGGTTATCACGATTTAATCGGTCTCTACACTGTTGTGTGTTAAAACAATGGTACATAGATTCAATTCATAGCACAATGTACCTCCTAACGATTCTTTCGTTACAAATTGAATACTTTGTGGTATTATTGCTTTCCTTCTTCAATCAGAAACAGTGGTTCTTTGGTGTTCCGTACTTAATTAGAAGCTCTATGACATTGCGTAGATCAAAGCCTTAGATTGTCTCAGTACACTTTCGTTTGATTTCAAACACGGTGAACTTGTTCAGTCACCACTATTATTGAATTATGCCATTACAAACTTCTAGCTTGTGCTAATCATGGTCAACCTTTCCACACAAAATTACACATACATTTGTTTGACCTGCCATTTAAACTTGCCTGATGCAACTACAACAATACACCAGTTTCGCTTGAAATTCATTCGACGTATTTTCGCGACTCAAGAATGTCAACACACCAAACCTTACCAACCATTTATTCAGAAGTCGACAGATCATTTTACTATTACATTTGAGTTATTGATTTTGAATTCACATAGCGGATGCTATGGTTTGTGAAAACTCGTCTGCATATTGCAATCGATTGTTTGAGGATCTTATTAGTCAAAACTCCACTTTTGTGGGACCCCTGTAACTAGATTACACTAGACTATACGTCAAGTACGTCTTGTGCCTTTGACAACCAATGCAAAAAGCGCACACCTTTTAACCCTAGGATTCGGGTTGTTATGTATTATTGGACTCACCAAACGTGAGTAAGGTTTGATTCTGTTTAATGATTATCTACTCCGATATTGTTCATATACATACATGTGTGACATAACCATAAGGAGTTAAGGTAGTACAAATTTCGAGGACGAAATTTCTTTAACGGGGGGAGAATGTGACAACCCTCACCAAACCAGGTATCCGTACGAATTAATTAATATTTAATTAATGCTTAATTACTGTGCTTGCTTACAATTGTGGTTAAACTACTTCTTGATTTTTGATACATACATACTCATGCATCATATTTTATATTGTCACTCTATTATTTACACACAAACATCAGTGACAACCTTGATGCACAAAAGCACAGTTAGCACACAAAACGGATAACCCAGTAAATATGCTGACATTGCCAGCACTAGACAAATATTGTCTATGAGGCCAGTATGAGCCGGGAATAGATTACTACACTAGTAGGGAGTGTAGGGAGGTGAGGATTATAAAACTGCGTCACTAGGTGATAGTTATAGTGACCGGATGTGCCTAAAACATGCTTTAATTACAAAATTATGCACTTTATACAAAAATTCAGCATTTAACATAACTAGTAAAGTGCAAAAATTTGGTAAAATAATGTTAGACACTTTCCAAAGTGACGGGGAATTATTGTGTCACTAAAAACACTATAAAAGAGACTTTGAAGCTTTATTTGACACTTTAACGGATCAATATCCAACCGAACAACCGGACTTTACCCGGAACATAAAAATATTGTCAATGGCATTGTTTACACTTTTCTGAGCTAGTTAGGATCCCCGAATACCCTAACACCGGTTATATTACATAACACACTATTACACTAATTTAGATACCTAACTAAACTAACTAGTTACTAACTAAATGGTTGAAATCAAACCATCACCCCCCCCCCCCAACCGATCGGTTTCCCCATGTGGGACACCCTCCACCAATTTTTGATTATTAAAATAAGGCTTGTCTAATATCTTGATGACACCTTACCTATTGGTTAAACATATAACATGGGCTATAAGTATACTTAGAGGTTAACCATCATTCACTTCAAAACACCAACACAAAATTGCTCTCTCTCTCTCTCTTCTCTCCTTTGGATCGGCCGAAACCATCATCCATCCTCCACCCATCATTCAAGTTTGATCTTGCTATTCCACTTACATCCCAAGGTGCAAGAGATCATACGAGGAGACCCGGTGCTTTCGGAATCTCAAGAACCTCACTACGTTGCTTTTATCCACCTAGTTTTCGCTTTGATTCTTCCCTAGCCACGAGCTAGTTGTAAGTGCTTCTAAACACTCTCTTGTTCATGTTTAAGGTGGTTAATAAGAGATTTAACGGTTAAAACTCGAGAACACACAAACACAAAACTAAAAGACTTGAAAGTATGATAAACTAGTTGGTTAAAGAGAAACAAATGGTGTAAATCTTGTGAAACTTGTTTAGTTGTGATTATTTTATGTTGTTTGATGCTAGTAGTGGGATAGATCATCATCTAACCATGCTAGATCATGTTCATGGAACATGAACTAGTAGTTTGTTAAGTGTGAAAGTTACAAGATGATGAACTCTTCCACTAACAGAACATGAACTTGTGTAAAAGTGATTTTTCTTGTAAAATAGAGTTCTAAACTAGTAGATCTAAAGATCTACAAGTGGTTTTTCGGAAAAACCAAGTAAAATATACAAGTCTTGTTTAAAACCCGGATCTTGCATAAACTACAAGCTTTTTAGTGAAAAAGCAAGTATGCGAACACTTGTGTAACAAAAGATTTAACAAAGAAATATTTTCGTAAATATCGGTTTGAAGTTGTAAGACTACATATTCTTTAAGAATAATGTTTTCAAGAAACAAATTTTATTTTTAAAAGATGACGAGATCCACTAAATATGTTAAAAGGTTGCTACATATTTTTACACAACTTACAAGTTCATGAGTTTGCGATTTATACTTACTTTGACTAGTTTGATGCTTGAATATTGTATATTGATGATTTGAAAATTGATTGACTGATTTTGAAAAGAAAATGATACGCTAGTAAGCGTGGCCACCTCCAGTTACAGAGGAAACTCTGGCGGAATTTTTCCAGAAAATAACACTTAGAAATATTTTTGTGACAAGCGGTTATAAATATATTTTTGACTTGTTTTTCCAAATAAAGTTCGCCATGATTTTATTATAAAATAACCAAGTATTCGGGGGTGGATTTTCATAAATAAAACTTGACAAATATATATTTAGAATATATATTTCATAATAAAACGCTTATGTGATTTTATGATTATTTTGTGAACTAGAGATATATTATTTTTAGGGTAAAAATAATATTACTTGAAATATCATGAAAATACGACTCCAAAACAATACCAACGCCCTCACGAATAAACATTTAAGTTACACCGGTACTGTTATTGCCACACGAACTTCAAAATTTAACTTATGCATTTTCAGAAAATACTCTTAAATATGTATTTCGATAAAGTATTATTGTGGAAATTGTATGAAGTAAAATATAATATTTTTGGGAAAAATATGTATATTTTGGAGGTAGAATATTTTTTGACAAGTGATTTAAAATATATTTTCCAAGTGAGACTTAAAAATATATTTGGAAATTATAACGTATACATGCATTAGAACCCCCATCCTTGGGAAGGAATATATTTATTAAATAATTAAGAAGTGTAAACACGAAATAGTTGTCTAACTATTTCCCAAAAACGTTAAACCTTAAGCCAAGGCACAGCCCTCCGTCTAATAGAAGTTAGTACGTGTAGGTCGTCACGCAGCAGGTTGATTTGGGATTGACTATTTCGAGACGCACTTCAGGGAGTTAATGTCCCCCTTTTCTCTTAACTGTTTCCAGTTTTTATACTTCGGGGGTGGAATACATGTTACAATTATTACAGACTTTTATAAACATGGTATGGTTAGCTTAAGGAGGGTTTACTACTTAGATCATGTGAGTGGGTAGGCTGCAACTAGAGGCCATTAATCCTCATTGTGGGACCGAGGGTCATGAGTGATAGATCTATTTGGGTGTAGCGAGCCCCACTCCTGAGTCCGCTTAGTGGGCCAGGCGGTGACTGTCACACCCCGACCGCGTATAACATGCAACCGCGGCGGAAACGTCGGGGAGTGTTGTAACAGAATTAATTGTTTCATAACCATGGCATTCAAAGTTGTATTTTATTTATAAACATAAGAGTTACATTGTCTTAAACAGGAAATAAAGAGTTCAGAACATAATTAAACTAAGTCTATCTTCATTTTATGTCTCTAAGGCACAGGTCCGCCCTAGTGTCACGATCATCATCCTACGGAAAAGCTCCTGAAAACACATGTGAAAATAGGTACGTCAGCATAAAAATGCCTGTGAGATACATAGGTTTTGTGAAAATAGGATTCATGACTTATAAGTTTAGGAAAAAATTGTTTAATAACAGTCAGTCATGAACCTTGTAAGTTGTTTTGTTTTGTAAATCATTAAAAAGCAATGATATGTATAAATAAGAGAATAATGTAAGGTTAAATGAATAACCAAGTAAAATGAGTTTGTATAAGATAAGTTGTTTTGTAAATCAATGTCTTGTGAAAATAAGTTGTTTATGTAAAATGTAATATGTCAAATATTGAAATGATTTAAGTAACGCTACGACATGTAATGTTATACAAACACTTATATATAGGAAGTACCAGCGGCGTATCCACCATGCTTGTATTATATTACACTCGCCTCGTTACTCGAATCATTTACCCAAACCAACCATCAATGTAAATTGTTCATGTATAAATGAATTGTCATGTGTTAATGTGTAAACCATATTGAAATGTCTATGTCCAATGTAAACCACTAAATGTGTATATCAATGTCAAAATGTTTATGTTAATGTAGATCATGTAATGTTTACCCAAAAATATCATGTATGGTAAGTGAAATATATCAACTAAACCATATGTAATATGCACGAAAACAAGGTATTGAAGTAAAACATGGTTTAAATCAAAGTTATGTTTTGTGTAACAAATGCATGCTTTACTGATACAAACATTTATGCGGTATTGTGAAAATGCATACATCCAAGCCTTGAGACTGTGGCGATAAACCCTTAAACAAATTAAAGGTTTATCTAAGTTATGTATATCGAATTCGGTCATTCCTTCCAATCCAAACAAACCCAGGATTTCAGGAACGGGAGTTGTCAATTCCTATGGTACCACTACCTACTAACGAACGGCGTAGCTAATGTTAATGAATGTATTTTCCATTGTAAACAACCCAAATGTCATAACAAAATGTAAGCATGTGATGAAAACAACAGTACTAAGTACGCACACAATGGGCATACTTAGCATGAAATTTAATGTAAAACAATGTACTAAGTATGCACACAATGGACATACATAGCATGAAATGTAATGTAAAACAATGTACTAAGTATGCACACAATGGGCATATATAGCATGAAATGTAATGTAAAACAATGTACTAAGTATGCACACAATGGGCATATATAGCATGAAATGTAATGTAATGTAAAATAATGTACTAAGTACGCACACAATGGGCATACATAGCATGAACACAATGAAATCATGTACTATAAATGTACTAACGAACATAGCAAGTATACGATGTGAAAGCAGGAAAGCACGAAAGTAACAAGTAGGCACATGTGTTTCACCCCAAAACAGTTTGGAAAACAGTAAAAGAGGGGTCTATGTACTCACTTGAGATTGCTCAGAAGTCCTAAGATAACCACCAAGCAATGCTAGAGATCACGGAATCAAACGGCACCTAATATAGGTAACTATGTCAATAAACCGGACCTAATATCGGAGGATCGAATAGAATGAGGGTTCGTAAACCAAACGAGTATGGAGACTCGTGTAATATGGTTTAACAAAGCCCACATAATAAATGAAACTTAACCTAAGTGTTTGTGACCCATTACGACCCGTTTAGGTAGCTTATGCTACTTTAACGCGTCGTTCGCGTAAAACGCGTTCGGAATGCCTAACTAGTCCTATGACAAGTAAAATATGCCTTAACATGTCTAATATGGTTGTCAAATCAGTTTAGATGACAAAAGTTATGTTACATATGTTTAAAACGAATTTTACATATGTTTACATATGACAAAAGGCATATAAACTACCTATCATACAACTACTTAAACGAAGCGACCATAAGGTATAACCTCGGAAGGTTATTCCCTATATACTATGGTCACCTAAAGTGTTTGGTCGGATCCTAATGATCGACCAAATGGGTCGGGTTCGAAGGTATAAGCGATTTATTAGATCGCTTACCCTTACGACCCTAGGCAACGTGGTAATCAGTAGGCATAGTCACAAGGGACTATAAACATCGTGATTACAATCACGTTGAGAAGTTCAAACGAACTTCGCATTGACCATAAACTGGTCAGTGCAGAAAGTCAAACAAAGTTTGACTTTCGGACTCGAAAAACGATAAAAGAACGAAGGAACACTTACGAAGGGTCCCCGAATGCTAATCTAGATCAAAATAGCTCAGGTATGAAACAAAGGTTTCAACTTAGAGCACATTAGATCAGATTCTTGTGAGGAAAAGTGAAGGGTGGAGGTGGGTATTTATAGTTTTTGGTTCACCGTTAGGATCATTTCTTGGAAAAGGGGGCACGATCTAAGTCGTACACTTGTTGGAAAGTTGTGGTAACTCATTTGCCATCCACCATAAGAGTTTGACAGTTGGCACTTGGCCTTTGGAGAGTGTTAAGGGCTGTTAACAGCTGAAAAAAATGTTTTGCTGCATCTGGCCCCTACTTACGGACCTAGTTTGGCAGATTTACAGTTTCAGTCCCTGCAACCTCAAAACTTGGTTTTCGATGCGTTTTTTTGACACGTTTAAGCCCCGTTAACCCTATTTCAAAGCTCTAAAATGAAGTTAAAGTATAGGGAACTTAAAATGTGTTCAAAAATATCTCGGGTGTCGGTTCGTTTAGCCGTACGGTTACGTTGTTCGGTTAATTACGACGGAATGCGCATAAGCGCGAAAAATGATCCAAATGGCGTGAAGAATGGATTTTTCTTATGCCAAACACTAAAATAAAATATTTTAGTGCTTACATAAATTTTTGGATGTCCGGATGTATTCAGAACGTAAGTTATGCGTGAAAATGCAAACTTGTGCACTTTTTGACGCTTTTAGTCCTTGAATGATCCCAAAAGTTTATTTTAGCATACCGAACCCCTCAAAGCCTATTTCTAAGCTATGTAAAGGATATTTAAGGTGTGTTTAACTTATGGTCATATTCCGGAATGTTTGTTACTGTTCAAATTGGCATACTTTCGCAGTTTGTCAAGTTTAGTCCCTGTAAGCGAATTAACTTGTTTTTGCCATACCAAAGCCTTCAAAACTTATTTCTAAGTTATGTAAAGGTTATTTAAGGTATGTTAAGTATACGTTGATGTTCTGGAGTATTTGTCGCATTAAACTGATTACGTTTACGCATCAGTTTGCGTATAACTCTCCAGAAAGCGATGTAGAGTTTGAAATCGAATAAAAGTCAAAACATGAAAAATGTAAAACACAACCAAAAAAACATTGGGATCAAATAACATTGTTTTATTGACAATTGAACTGTTCATAATGATTACAAGCACAGATGTTACAGTCTCCCCTACTTGTGGAAATTTCGTCCCGAAATTTATTTAGAGGAAACTCGTGGAAAAAGATGCGGATATTTCGCCTTCATTTGATCTTCGCGTTCCCAAGTAAACTCGGGTCCACGTTTAGCCTCCCAGCGAACTTTGACCAAAGGAATTCGCTTGCGTTTAAGCCACTTGACTTCACGTTCCATTATTTCCACTGGCTTCTCAACAAATTTAAGTGTTTTACCAACACGAATTTCGTCAAGTGGTATGTGGAGGTTCTCATCAGCTAAACACCTCTTGAGATTGGACACGTGAAAAGTTGGATGAACATTTCCAAGTTCAGGAGGTAACTCAAGTCTGTAGGCTACCTTTCCGATTCTTTCGACGATCTTGAATGGTCCAACGTATCTAGGTGCAAGTTTCCCTTTCTTTCCAAATCTGATCACACCTTTCCAAGGTGAGACCTTAAGCAATACTCGATCACCGACTTGAAATTCCAAGGGTTTGCGTTTTGGGTCCGCGTAACTCTTTTGACGGCTTCTAGCTGTCTGAAGGTTACCACGAACTTTCTTAACCTTGTCAGTTGTCTCTAAAATGAGGGCAGGTCCAGTAAGTTGAGCCTCGCCGATCTCATTCCAGCAGACTGGTGAACGACATTTTCGACCATAGAGAGCTTCGAAAGGAGCCATTTTCATGCTGGTGTGATAACTGTTGTTGTAGGAGAATTCAATTAACGGAAGATGTGAATCCCAACTACCACCAAAATCGATCACACAAGCTCTAAGCATATCCTCCAGAGTCTGGATTGTTCTTTCAGATTGACCATCCGTTTGCGGATGATAAGCCGTGCTCAGATTAAGTTGGGTCCCCATAGCAGATTGCATGGTTCTCCAAAAATGAGAAGTGAAACGAGCATCTCTGTCAGAAATGATGTTCAAAGGAACACCATGTCGAGCCACAATTTCATCCACATAGATTTTAGCAAGTCTGTCAGCAGGAAACTCTTCACGGATTGGCAAGAAATGCGCTGACTTAGTAAGACGATCAACAACTACCCAGATGGCATCATGACCTTTCTTAGTGCGCGGAAGTTTGGTAATGAGATCCATAGTAATGTTTTCCCATTTCCAAACTGGGATCTCTGGTTGTACCAATAAACCCGAAGGACGCTGATGTTCAGCCTTAACCTTAAGACAAGTAAGGCATTTTGATACGTATAAGGCAATGTCTTTCTTCATACCAGGCCACCAATAATGAATACGAAGATCCTTATACATCTTATCTGAGCCCGGATGAATAGAATAACGAGACTTATGGGCTTCATCCATAAGCAAGGTACGAAGATCATCCTGGCTTAGGACCCACAAACGGTCCATGAAGTAATAGGATCCATTGTCCTTCAGTTCCAGATCAGGTGTTATGTGATAGGGAAATTCCTTATCCATCAAACCTTGTGAAACACAAAATTGTTGAGCCTGAGAAATGTGTGCTTGGATATCGGATCGAGCTTGAATAATAGATTGAACACGTACACAATGAAGCTTAGTACGTTCCTTACGACTCAATGCATCAGCTACGACATTCGCCTTACCAGGATGGTAGCGAATTTCGCAGTCATAGTCGTTTAAAAGCTCAACCCAACGTCGTTGCCTCATGTTGAGTTCTTTCTGGTTGAAGATATGCTGAAGACTTTTGTGGTCCGTGAAAACCACACATTTTGTACCGTACAAATAGTGTCTCCAGATCTTAAGAGCGAAGACAACTGCACTCAACTCAAGATCATGAGTGGTGTAGTTTTTCTCATGTATCTTCAACTGCCTCGATGCATATACTATGACTTTGTTCCTTTGCATCAGAACACAGCCAAGACCCAATTTAGATGCGTCGCAATAAACGACGAAATCATCATTGCCCTCAGACAAAGTCAGAACAGGCGCGTCGCAAAGTTTCTGCTTCAAGTGTTGAAAAGCTTCCTCTTGTTTAAATCCCCAGTCAAAGGGTTTGTTCTTCTGAGTTAGAGCAGTTAGAGGAACTGCAATCTTTGAGAAGTTCTCAATGAAGCGGCGGTAATAACCCGCTAGACCAAGAAAAGAACGAACCTCAGTGGGAGTAGTAGGCGTATCCCAATCCTTAATCGCACTGATCTTGGAGGGATCTACATGAATACCTCGTTCGTTGATAATATGTCCTAAAAATTGAACCTCTTTAAGCCAGAATTCACACTTGGAGAATTTGGCAAAAAGTTGCTCTTTCTTTAGGAGTTCCAGAGTAAGACGAAGATGTTGCTCGTGATCAGCTCGCGTCTTAGAGTATATCAAGATGTCGTCAATAAAAACAATGACGAACTGATCCAAATAGGGTTTGCAGACCCTATTCATTAAGTCCATGAAAACAGCAGGAGCATTAGTCAAACCGAATGGCATGACTGTGAACTCATAATGCCCATAACGAGTACGGAACGCGGTCTTGGGAATATCTTCTTCATGCACCCGAAGTTGATGATATCCGGAACGTAGATCAATCTTCGAAAAATAAGAAGCGCCCTGTAACTGATCAAAGAGATCATCTATGCGAGGTAGGGGATATTGATTCTTGATGGTAAGCTTGTTAAGCTCACGATAATCGATACACATCCTAAAGGATCCATCCTTCTTCTTGACAAAAAGAACGGGAGCACCCCAAGGTGAAAAGCTAGGACGTATAAAACCTTTGTCAGAGAGCTCCTGAAGCTGCTTAGACAACTCTTGCATCTCAGACGGTGCAAGACGATATGGAGCTCTGGCAATGGGACAGGTACGAGATCAATGCGGAACTCGACTTGGCGTGCTGGGGGTAGACCAGGTAACTCTTCAGGGAATACTTCAGAATAATCCCGAACGACAGGAATATCTGAAATAGACCTACCCTTGCCTTTATCTGCTGTAACATGTGCTAAGAAAGCCACATAGTTCTTTCGTAGATACTTCCGAGCTTTAAAACAAGACATGAGCTTAAGACCACCAGACGGTTTCTCACCTTGAACCTATAGGATCTCGCCTGTCGAAAGCGGCACCCGAACGATCTTCTCGAAACAAACTACCTCTGCGTGATGCTTGGATAACCAATCCATACCCACAATAACGTCGAAGCTTCCAAGTTGCATAGGCGTGAGGTCGATAGGAAAAAGATGGTCGTTAAGATCCAACTGGCAGTTGCGTAGAACAGAATCAAGAACAATGGGTTCACCACTAGCAACTTCTACTGTCAGGGGTTTTCCTAGTTTCGTTCTAGACACGCGAAGCATTGGCTCAAAAGACAATGACATAGAACTCTTGTCGGCACCCGAATCAAAAAGAACAGATGCAGGCTGATTATTAATAAAGAACGTACAGTTCACCACATTATCGTCCGCCTGCGCCTCTTGGGCATTCATGTTGAAGACTCGCCCTCGAGCCTGAGCCTGATTCTGATTTGGATTCTGATTCTGGTTAGCTAGCCTTGGGCACCAGTTTCTGTAGTGGGTCAGATCCCCACAGTTATAACAAGCACCTGGTGGGTATTGTGGTCGTGCAGCTTGACCCTGTTGCTGAGCAGGAGGCTGAGCAACTTGTTGAGCCGGGTTCTGAACTGCGCGATTCTGAGCAAACCGACAAACATCGGCAAGATGACCTGACTTCCCACAGTTAGTACAGAAACGGCACTGATGTTGCGGCTGATGGTGACTGTTGCATCTATTGCACAAAGGTGCATTCCCTGAATACGGCTTCTTCGCTGGAGGCTGTGCGGGTTGGTTGGGAGCTGCCTGGTTAGCTTGGGCAGTGACAGCATAGTTTTGGGAAGCCTTAAGCTTCCTTGCCCTTTTCGATGAACCAGAATCCTTTCCATTCTTGTTTTGACCTTTCTTGCTATCTTCTTTGTCAGATGTCTGTTTCTTGCCCTTGTCACCCTTCCTGTGTAACTTATTCTTCCGAATCTGCGACTCAGTCAATGTCGCTGATAACTCGATAGCCTGACGGAGTGTGGCAGGGTTACTACCAGTAATGATGTCTTGCACTGAGTCAGGTAGGCCGTCGATGTACCTTTCGATAGCCTTGTCGAGTGGGGTAACCATTGTTGGGCATAGCAGACTCAACTCCTCAAACCTATCAGTATATGCCCTGTGCTCGCCACTATCTTGCTTCAAATCATCAAACTCCTTCTCCAACGCTCGTTGTTCATGACGAGGACAGAACTCCCTCATCATAAGAGCCCTAAGTTCAGCCCAAGTTTGTGCTAGAGCAACCTCTGCACCACGGTCTCTCATTACCCCATTCCACCATGTAAGAGCCCTCTTCTGAAACACGCTCGAAGAAAACTCGACCTTGCGATTATCCGGACACTGCACGTGGCGGAAAGTATTCTCAATGCTCTCGAACCATTGAAGAAGCCCAGTCGCTCCTTCAGAACCACTAAACTTGAGTGGTTTAGCCGCGTTAAAATCCTTGTATTTGTATGGAGCATTGTTATTGTTGTTGGCTTGGTGCCATTGAGCAAAGAGATTTGGGAATTGAGCAGCCATCTGCTGCGTAATAATTTCTGCCAGTTCGGCAGTCGCTATCAGGTTCTCGCGTCGAGGAGGCATTCTAAAAGAGGAAATCATGAAAGGAAACGAGTGAGATGATTGGATGAAGAGAATGAGATGAAACAAAATCAACAAAAGCAAAGATGGTGGTCATTCGTCCGCAATACCAAGCAAACAAACGACACACAGTGACTAATCAAAGTAAATGGATCAAAAATAATGTATTGCGAAGACATGCTCGCCTATAAGTGAACACTCATCCCAAGAATTCCCAGGTAAGCACAACTGGTATCGCGTCTGATGAGATGTATACGAAGTGCTTGCCTAGACAGAAAACCCAGAATACAGGCATTCACTCTTCCAGTTTGCACGTGTTCACATTATTTAAAACCCAAAGCTTTGACGAGATTTTGAAAATCTGAAGACACAAGGCCAAAAACCAAACTGGAAGGGTTCAAAACCTTACAATAGAGGGTTCAAAACCTTGTAATAAATCATCCAAAAACAGATGATTGTTTTTCAAAAATCGTTTCGAAAATTTTGGTTTCTTGTTTTGATAATCACCTAAGGATAGGTGATGTGCATGTTTTAAGATCTAAACACAAGATAACTTTTTTTGGGTAAAGGGTTACCCCGGTGAAATTTTATATCAACCAATAAAATAAAAACAGGGTGTGAAGAGACACCAACACACACTTCTAGGCTTGGCATACCAAGACTAGCAAAACAAACATGAAAACCCGACAAACGTCACAACCAAGAAACAAACTAAACAAGGGATCACGACCCGAAAACACAAGCACTAGGACAAACTAACAACTCCTCCTTAGCCCGGTTCCAAAGCCATATTCTTCAAGATCAGCCAGCGTTCCAATATCTTGTCATATTTTGGTTCCCCACCCACCTTGAAACCCATAATTCTAAGCCGAACCGTGTCAATAATGATTTTGGAGAGAGCATCAGCCTTTCGAGAAAGAGAAAAAAATAGACGATTGTTTCTTTCTTGCGAAATGAAATATGTGGTAGCCGCAACCAGAATCTTGCAAATAATATGCTCTAGAGTTTTTGAATTAGCATTGAGCTCCATCCATTGAATAATCGATGACCAAGTGTTCAAAACACCCCCCATGTCCACGTTTTTCCTAACCAATCCCCAAACATCGGAGGAATAATGACATTGGAAAAAAAGATGATCTCTAGAGTCACGATCATATTTGCACAATGGACAACACATAAGCTGTAAATTAGTAGCACTGTCAGCTTCCCAAACGGTCAACCTATCTTGCGTCTTAAGTTTATTCTTGATAACTAGCCACAAGTGGAAAGAATGTCGAGGAATACATTGAGTGAACCATACCGAGTTAGCCCATAAAACCTTCTCCTCTCTATTCCGCAAGCTATTCCAAACCTCCCAAGATCCAAAATGCTAGAGTTTACCATCCAGATCTTTCCAACAGAACCGATCATCTACACCAGCTATAATTTGAGGAATATCGATATTTATAAGAACCGGATAAGTGTCATACCATGCCTCGGGCCACAACTGTGACAACCCTCAAAATTCCATGTATTCCGTACAATTTATTATTGAAAATGAAAGTGCTTGACGACTGTGTGGAATTACTTAACTGCTTTCTGATACCTGTGTTATATTTACATGCGCCTGTTAACACACTAGTAATGTACAGAAAAGTCATTAAATAGTCCGTTATGATTTCCTAAGTGTTAGAAATTAATAACGTTACAAAAATATATATAAAAGACACGTTACGGATTAATTAAACACTTTAACGGATCAGTATCGAACCGAACAACCGGACTTTACCCGGAACATAAAAATATTGCCAAAGTCATTGTTTCTATTTTTCTGAGCCAGTTAGGGTCCCCGAATACCCTAACACCCGTTATACTTAATAACACACTAATAACCTATTTATTTTTCTAACTAAACAAACTAGACACTTAACCAAGTTCCATTGCAACCTAACTAAATACCCCCCCCCCCCAACCGATTGGTTCCCCCATATGGGACACACCCCACCATTTTTGATTATTTAATCCTAATGGTTTGATATCTAGACTACACATTATACAGTGGGTATTAGTGAATTATGGTTTATAAAAAGGTTTAGTGGATTATCATTCTCTTTGATCACCACACCCAACCAAGCAAGCTCTCTCTCTCTCTCTTTCTTTCCCTTGAGTTCGGCAGCCCCTTCAACCACCATCTCACCATCATCAACCTCCATTCCAACCATTTTTCATTCATCCATAGAAGCAAGAGATCATATAACGAAGCTTGGTGCTCTCGGAAGTGGAAGGACCTTCTCTATTCGCTTTTAACCACCACTTTTCTACACTCGAACTCTCCTAGCCTTGTGCTAGTGGTAAGAACTTAGATCCGTTCATTCTTCATGTTATTTAAGTGGTTAATAGGTGATTTGATGATTAAAGTTAAGAACACTAAAAATCAAAACTAAAAAGTCTTGCTAGAGTGATGAACTTGTTGGTTAAAGAGTAAATAATGAAGAAACATGGTAATACAAGATAAATCTGAAATATATGAGTATTAGTCTGTTGTAAATAACTTATAACCTGTTGTAAATCATTATTAGAATGAATGGTAATCATATGTGTGCGTTTTAGTAGCCTTTAGACTGAAAACAGCTTGCTGATGTGTATTTTCAGCCGCCTTTCACAGGCTGTAAACAGGTCTTAAACTCAACGAAAAACCAATATTTTGAACCTAAAATATGTTATTATGAAATACGGTTCTAATGGCACTGGAATCGTAATTTTTGGACTTCGTTTACTATTTTTAAAGTGTTAATTTGTAACAGCAACTTAAGCTGAATTTTGACAGCAATAAATGGGTGTCATACTTTCAGTCATAACCTGAGTTTTGTGATGAATCGGACCATGAAATTTGTACAGTAGATGAAAACTGATGCATTTGTAATTACTCCACTAGAATTTCGTAAATCGGACACTCGATGTATTTTTAATAAATTGTTCCGTGGACTGTGGTCAGAAATACACAAATCTGAGTTCAGTCCGAAATATGAATTGTTATAAAATATTGGTAATGAACTGGACCCCGATATTTTTACACAATAAAATATGGAACGTTTAAGACATCCTGTAAAAATTTGGGAATTTTTGGAATAATGTAACCATTTTATTAAAATGTCCGAAAACAGCCGGTATTGAATATAAATGCTGAAATGACATAAGTTGTGACTCGCGTGTGTCGAGTATGCTATCTATGAATGATCTAACATGTTATATATGTTATGTGCATTATCGTATGTTTTATTTTGAGTGGGGAATGGATGGGAAACTTAGATGGGCATAAACCGTTAAAATGATGCATGTTGTGTGATAGATACGTGTAGGAACTTTGTGTTCTATTTGAAAGCCACTAAATGACTAACTGGTAAATCATACTAGGACGTGATTGACCGACCTTGACTGTTAGCTATATTTGAGAATCTAACCGAGCAAACCGAGGTGAGTTCACACTTTTCTACAAAGCATGGTAAATTTCTGGTGGGAATGGGAATGGGTACAGGAATGGGGATTCCTTGTCCTTTGGGACGTGTTCAGGAATGTGGATTCCTCGTCCTTGTGACGTGTTCAGGAATGTAAATTCCTCGTCCTATTGGGACGTATTAGACTTACTGGACTAGAACTCTATCAACGAAGTCCCTCCCTTTTTATATCGACTTAATCGCCGAGGCTATGGCGAGCGGGTCATTAGTTAATAGCGCTATTAGGTTTAACAAACCTCACATCGTGCCAGTCGGACGGGCGTGTACTAATGGACTATGGCACGTCGGTGGTGATAGAACACCGACGCTAGGGCACAATTGATTTCTTTTGTTAGTAGTCGATATGATAAACGAGTCTGGTAGTTTAAAATACTGGGGCAGCTCCCCACGGCCAAAGTGCCGGGCTGGATAGTCAGGGAAGGTGGACATGGGATGGTTAACTAATAAACGTTTTCGAACTATGGGGTAACCCCCACGGCTGGACGGCCGAATGAGATTAAACTATGTTTTTGGAAACAACACTAAAATGGACAACCAACCGTGAACTCACTCAACTTTGTTGTTGACTCGTTATTACATGCTTTGCAGGTCGTTAGCTGCTATGGAGCTTGCATATGGAGGTGGTCGTTGTGGGATGCGAACTGATATGTCCCGTACTTAATGAATAAACTTCATGAACTTATTAAACTTACGTTTTGGACTTTAAAATTATGAACTATGGACTTATGTTTTGAACTTATGTTTTATGCTTCCGCTGTTAACCTAAAATCGGTTTACTTCCTTTTGGTCACCAATCGTAATGTGTTTGGTTTTATTTACTTAAGTATGTTGTTCATTATGATTGGTGGCTCGATCCTGGTTATGTCACGCCTCCAAGCGGTGATACTCCGCATGCTGGATTTTGGGGGTGTGACAGATTGGTATCAGAGCCATTGATTATAGTGAACTTGGTTTTTAAAAAGGGAAATTTTTTTATAAAAACCAGACTATAACCAGTACAGTGCTCAACGATCCACAACGACACTTCGCTCCACGTGCAAGACTCGACACCATAAGTGGTATGATTTATGTTATATTGTCGGTTAGATAGTTCTCACTGTGCATTAGATAATGTAGTAATTGCTATTTGAACCTTGTGTGCTTACGCTCTACTATCGTCCCACACTTACGCACTTTCGCGACACTTTCCTCACTTACGTTGCTTTATTATGAAGATCATGAGCGGACGCGGAGGACATATCAACCTCACTCAAGCCCAGTTGACGGCTTTGATCAACGAACGAGTCGCTGAGGCACTCGCAGCTAATCCTGCAGGAGGTATAACCTGCTATATCAACTCACCCTAGGACGTTTAGAACCTACATTCACAAACCAGCCCTCGTGCTTAACCTTGTCTTTTATTCTCGCGCAACAGGCCAGCATGCTCAACCTCCTGTGTGCACGTTCAAGACGTTCATGGACTGCCGACCTACCACTTTTAGTGGCACCGAAGGAGCAGTGGGCCTTCTTCACTGGTTTGAAAAGCTTGAGTCGGTTTTCGAGATGTGCGAATGCCCCGAAGACCGTAGGGTGAAATATGCTACCGGAACACTTGAAGGGGTAGCGCTCACATGGTGGAACGCTCAGGTTCAGCTGCTGGGGTTGGTTGCTGCTAATGCCACCCCATGGAACGGTTTCAAGGAACTGATCAAAGAGGAATACTGTAGTCGGGATGACATCCATAAACTGGAGGTGGAATTTTTCAATCTGAAGATGACGGGGTCTGAGATTGAGGCGTATACCAAGAGGTCGAATGAACTGGCCATTTTGTGCCCTACTATGGTGGACCCTCCCATCAAACGTATTGAGCTTTACCTCAAGGGCCTTGTACCCGAGATTCAAAGCCACGTGACTTCGGCCAACCTGGGTACCATTCAGAAGATCATTAAGTTAGCCCATCGTCTCACCGATCAAGCTGTGGAACAAAACAAATTGCCTAAGCGTATTGGTGCTGCTACTGCTGACGCACCCAATGATAACAAGCGAAAGTGGGATGGGAATTCAGGCAAAGGTTCTACTTCAGCTCAGTTCCAGCAGCGAAAGACAGATGAGTACAGGAGCCCCAGTCAGCAGTCTTCTGGGAATCGAGGTCCGGGTGGATACAAGGGAAATCACCCCAAATGTAATCGCTGTAACTTGCACCACAGTGGGTCATGTGGTAAAGGCAACTGTCATCGATGCAACAAGCCTGGTCACATGGCAAGGGACTGCAGGAGTCAGCATCCGGCGAATCAGAACCGGCAGCAACAGCAAGCCCACCCAATCAACGCCAGCAGCGGCAACAACAAGGTAACAACAAAGGGTGCTTTCAATGTGGTGTTGAGGGCCATTTCAAGAAAGACTGCCCCCAGTTAAATCAGAACCAGAACAACAACAATAATGGAGGAAACAATGGAGGCAACAATGGGGGTAACAATAATGGTAATGGCGCCCGAGGTCGTGCCTTTGTGATTGGTCAGGGTGATGCAAGGAACGATCCCAACGTTGTGATGGGTAAGTTTCTTCTGGACGACTTCTTTGTTACTGCTTTATTCGATTCAGGTGCCGATACTAGTTATGTGTCCTTAAAAGTTAGCCAAATGCTTAAGCGCACTCCAACACTCCTAAACACCAAACACACGGTAGAACTAGCTAACGGTAAAAGTCTTGAAGCCACACACATAGTTAAAGGTTGTAACCTCGTCTTAGCTGGTCAGACTTTCTCTATCGATCTTATTCCTATCACAGTGGGTAGTTTCGACGTTGTTATTGGGATGGATTGGCTATCTCATCATCAAGCGGAGATTGTTTGCAAGGAGAAAATCGTCCGCATTCCTCGTTCTGGTGAAGAACCTCTCATGATTCGTGGCGACAAGAGTGGTGCCGTCGAAGGCATCATCTCTTTCCTTAAGGCCCAGAAGTGTTTGCGAAAGGGCCACACTGCCATTTTAGCACTCGTTACTAACACATCAACGGAAGAGAAGAGAATTGAAGACATCCCTATTGTGCGCGATTTTCCCGAGGTATTTCCTGAGGAATTACCTGGTCTTCCGCCTCACCGCCAAGTTGAGTTTCAAATCGAGCTAGCTCCTGGAGCAGCGCCAGTAGCTCGAGCACCATATCGTCTAGCTCCATCAGAACTCGAAGAACTGTCTACGCAACTACAAGAACTCTTGGAAAAAGGTTTCATACGTCCTAGCTCTTCGCCCTGGGGAGCTCCAGTTTTGTTCGTGAAGAAGAAAGACGGTACCTTCAGGATGTGTATTGACTATCGCGAACTTAACAAGGTGACGGTGAAGAATCGTTATCCTCTTCCACGTATTGATGACCTATTCGACCAACTGCAAGGGGCGAGCTATTATTCCAAGATTGATTTAAGATCGGGATACCATCAGCTGAGAGTCCGAGAGGAGGACGTCTCCAAAACAGCATTTAGAACTCGTTACGGCCATTACGAGTTTCTGGTTATGCCATTCGGGCTGACGAATGCACCAGCGGTCTTCATGGATCTCATGAACCGAGTGTGCAAGCCTTACCTGGATAAGTTCGTTATTGTGTTCATCGACGATATCCTGATCTATTCCAAGAGTCAGGAGGAACACGAGCAGCATCTACGACTCATGCTGGAACTTCTTCGAAAAGAGCAGTTGTATGCCAAGTTTTCGAAATGTGACTTCTGGCTTCGCGAAGTCCACTTTCTAGGTCATGTGGTAAACAAGGATGGAATTCATGTGGATCCATCTAAGGTTGAATCGATCAAGAACTGGCCTGCACCCCGCACACCAACAGAAATCCGCCAATTCTTGGGTTTGGCTGGATATTACAGAAGGTTTATAAAAGATTTCTCCAAGATTGCGCAACCTCTCACTTCACTGACTCAGAAGGGTGTCACCTATCATTGGGGTGACGCACAGGAGTCCGCATTTCAACACCTAAAGGATAGACTTTGTAGCGCGCCTATCCTCTCATTTGCCCGAAGGCACCGATGATTTCGTGGTTTATTGCGACGCTTCCATCCAAGGACTTGGTTGCGTATTGATGCAACGTGACAAGGCCATTGCCTACGCATTGCGCCAACTTAAAGTTCACGAAAGGAACTACACTACACATGACTTGGAACTAGGAACAGTTGTTTTCACGCTTAAGATATGGAGACATTACCTGTACGGTACTAAGTGCACCACTTACACCGATCACAGAAGTCTCGAGCATATCTTCAAGCAAAAGGAGTTAAACATGCGTCAACGCCGATGGGTTGAGCTTTTGAACGATTATGAATGCGCTATCAAGTATCATCCGGGCAAGGCCAATGTTGTGGCCGACACCCTCAGTCGAAAGGATACTATACCTAAGCGTGTACGTGCTTTACAGCTTACCATCCAATCTAACCTTCCCGCTCAGATTCGCGATGCTCAGGTTGAAGCATTGAAAGCAGGGAATATCAGGGCTGAATCCCTACGAGGATCGAGGCAGCGGCTAGAACAAGAAATAAATGATCATGCGAGTCAATATTTTCATAGCACAAGAGACAGCACATCATATTCATGGAATTTCTTCTAGTGGCGTTCCATTGAAGAATTTTATCTTGAGTCATCAATTTGCGACGCATAATCAGCCACATAAAGAAAGCATGACGAGGAATACACTGCGCAAACCAAACAATACTAGCCCAATCCACCTCTGGATCACTGGCTCTGATAGAATTCCAGACTCCTGAAGAAGAGTAATCACTGCAATCATCTCCATCTTTCCAAAACAGTCGATCTTGGACATTAACATCCCTTTGTATCTGATCAAGTTGAATAAGAACTGGATAAGTGTCACATACATCTTTTCCTTAATGAATCCATCTCCATCAAGACAAGGGACCGCAACAACCAGCTCATCCTTGAAATCATTATCAGCCGAGATTTCTATGAGCGCACGAGCAAAACTGCTTTGACCCCACATATCTACACACATTGATGTTGTGAAAGAATTTAGGAGCCGAAAGCATTAGATTCTTTCACAACATCAATGTGTGTAGATATGTGGGGTCGAAGCTGTCACACCCCCAAAATCCACCATGCGGAGTATCACCGCTTGGAGGCGTGACATGACCAGGATCGAGCCACCAATCATATTGAACAACATAATTAAGTAAATAAAACCAAACATAATACGATTGGTGACCAAAGCTAGTTAACCTTGTTTTGTTTAAACAGCGGAAGCATAAACGTGAGTTCAAAAGCATAAGTTCACAGTTCATAAGTTTAAAGTCTCAAACATAAGTTCCATAGGTTTATAAAGTTCAATTATTAAGTATGGGATATAACAACCCATGTTCCACAACAACCTCCTCCTCGTGCAAGCTCCCAAAAGCATCTAGCGACCTGTAAGGCATGTAACAACGAGTCAACAACAAAGTTGAGTGAGTTCACGTTTGGTTGTTTAGTTTTAAGTTGTTTCTGAAAACGTGGTTTGACTTTCGTTGGCTTATTTGCCGTGGGGGTTACCCCGTAGTTGAAAGTATGTTTAACCATTTCTCTTTTTCTTTACCCAATCCATAACCATGATCAGTGGGGGTTTTCCCCATTTGAACTACTAGACGGAATGATATCGACTGCTACGCAAATAAGTTGTGCCCTATATCAGTGTCTATCATCACTGACAATCTGCCATAGTCCATTAGTACACGCCCGTCCGACTGGCACGGTGTGAGGTTTGTTAAACCTAATAGCGCTATTAACTAATGACCCGCTCGCCATTGGCCTCGGCGATTAAGTCGATATAAATTGAGGGACTTCATGATAGAGTTTTGTCTAGCTAGTTTTAAGGTTGTTGTCCTGCACCAGGAGGACGAACGTACGTATTCTGCACCAGGAGAATTCGTAGGATTAATAATGGCATCCGCTCTATGGAGGATGGCCGTACATATCCTACCCAAGGAGGATATGTAGATTTAGTTTTAATTCTTTAACCCATTCCCAAACCACCGGGAATCCCATGCCTTAGAAAGTGTGTGAACTCACCTCGGTTTGCTCGGTTAGATTCTCAATATAGCTAACAGTCAAGGTCGGTCAATCACGTCCTAGTATGATTTACCAGTTAGTCATTTAGTGGCTTTCAAATAGAACACAAAGTTCCTACACGTATCTAGCACACAACATGCATCACTGTAACAGTTTATGCCCATCTAAGTTTCCCGTCCATTCCCCACTCAAAATCAAACATACGATAATGCACATAACATATATAACATGTCAAATCATTCACAGATAGCATACTCGACATTTAGACACGCAAGTCACAACTTATGTCAATTCAGCATTAATACTCAAAACCGGCTGTTTTCGGACATTTAAATAAAATAGTTAGATTATTCCAAAAATTCCCAAATGTTTATAGAACGTCATAAACATTCCATATTTTATTGTGTAAAAATATCGGGGTCCGGTTCATTACCCACATTTTATAAAAATTCATATTCGGGACTGAACTCAGATTTATGTTTTTCTGACTACAGTCCACGAAACAATTTATTAAAAATTCATCGAGTGTCCGATTTACGAAATTCCAGTGGGGTAATTACAAATACATAGGTTGTTATCTACCGTACAAATTTCATGGTCCGATTCATCACAAAACTCAGGTTACGACTGAAAGTAAGACACCCATTTATTGCTGTCAAAATTCAGCTTAAGTTGCTGTTACAAATCAATACTTTAAAAATAGTAAACGGAGTCCAAAAATTACGATTCCGGTTCCATTAGAACCGTATTTCATAATAACATATTTTAGATTCAAAATATCGATTTTTCGTTGAGTTTAAGACCTGTTTACAGCCAACTGAAGTTGGCTGTAAAAGTGGGACAGATTCTGATTTTTAGTGTTTAACCTTCTAAATCATGTTCGATCGCTTCCGTTAACGAGTTTAGTGACCACAACAACATCATATACTAATATCATTCAGTAAAGCATCAGATAATCACCCAATCATCATAACCACACAAGATCTACATGATTTACACACATATTCATCCATTAACCACCTTGTTCATCACTTTAGTAAACTTTTAGACTTTGATCTTATATGTTCGTAATTTTTAACCGACGAAACTTTTATTAACCACTCTAGACAAGATCAAGAAGAGGTTTAGAGTCACTTACTACTAGCTCGAGGCTAGGGAAGATTCTAGACGAAAAATGGGTGGTTAATAGCGATGTAGAGAGGTCCTTCCACTTCCGAGAGCACCAAGCTTCGTTATATGACCTCTTGCACCTTGAGACACACTTGGAAAGCTTGAACAAGAACCGAAAATGGTGGATGCAACAAGGGGGTGTTCGGCCGAGACTAGGAAGAGGGAAGAGAGGAGAGTGAGTTTTGAAGGTGTGTTGATTGTGTATGATGGTTCGAGTCCTATGGTTCTTATATAATCTCCAACTTGTGGATGACCAAAGGGTAATGTGTTTCAAGTGGCTAGACAAGAATCAAATAAACAATTTAGAAAAATCATGGGGTGTACTTCTTGTCTCTAACCGATTTGGGGGGGGGGGGTTGGTTTGGTTGAGTTCCAACTAGATGGTTAGTGAATTAGTTAGGTTTTAAGTGTCTAGTTAGTGCCATAAGTGTGTTATATAATATAAGGTGTGTTAGGGTGTTCGGGGTCCCTAACTAGCTTGGAAAAATAAAAAACTATGTCTTTGGCAATATTTTTATGTTCCGGGTAAAGTCCGGTTGTTCGGTTGGATAGAGATCCGTTAAAGTGCTTAATTAATCCGAAAGGTGTCCTATTTATATATTTTTGTAACGTTTTTAATTTCTAACACTTAGGAAATTACACAGGACTGTTTAGTAACTTTTCTGTACACTATTGGCATATTAACAAATACGTGTAAGCATAACACAGATATCAGAAAGCAGTTAAGTAATTCCACGCAGTCGTCAGACACTTTAATTATCATTAATAATTTGTACGGAATACATGGGATTTTGAGGGTTGTCACATTCTCCCCCTGTTAAGAGAATTTCGTCCCGAAATTTAGCGCGTGGTTACTGAGGAAGCTAGTTAAGTTGCGTTGTTTTTCCAGATTTTCCTGGGGTGTCACATCATCCCCCCGTTGATTTGGAATTTCGTCCCGAAATTCTGCGGTAGCTTCAGCCTCAGTAGTGGTTGCGTCTTTCTTAAATAGTTGGGGATACTTGAGTTTCATTTGGTCTTCTCGTTCCCAGGTATACTCTGGGCCACGACGAGCATTCCAACGAACTCGAACGAGAGGTATTCTTGTGTGCTTGAGAATCTTAACATCTCGATCAGTAATCTCTACTGGTTCCTCGACGAATCGCAGCTGGTCGTCGATTGTGAGTTCCTTGAGAGGAACTATGAAGGGCTCATCTGACAGACACTTCTTCAGATTTGATACGTGGAATACGTTGTGAACTACGCTGAGTTCTTCAGGTAGGTCCAACCTGTAGGCGACTTGGCCAATTTTCTCAATGACTTTGAATGGTCCGATATAACGCGGATTGAGTTTGCCTCGTTTGCCAAAGCGGACTACACCTTTCCAAGGTGAGACTTTGAGTAGCGCTCGATCCCCAACCTGGAGCTCGAGTGGTTTTCTTCCCTTATCAGCATAGCTTTTCTGACGGTCACGAGCTGCCGCCATTCGCTGTCGTATCTGAGCAATTTTCTCGGTGGTATCTACCACATGTTCTGGGCCAGTGATTTGGCTGTCACTAACTTCTGCCCAACAGAGAGGCGATCGGCATTTGCATCCGTACAATGCCTCAAACGGGGCGGCTTGGATGCTGGTGTGGTAGCTGTTGTTATATGAGAACTCCACTAGCGGGATGTGCTTTTCCCAGCCGTTACCAAAATCGATTACACATGCCCTAAGCATGTCTTCAAGGGTTTGGATGGTGCGTTCAGATTGCCCATCCGTCTGCGGGTGATAAGCGGTGCTCATATCTAAACGTGAGCCAAAGGACTTGTGCATTGTTTGCCACAGTTCAGAAGTAAAACGTGCGTCACGATCAGATATAATAGAGATTGGCACTCCGTGCCTTGATACTACTTCCTTTAGGTAAATGTCTGCAAGAGTAGAGAACTTGTCCGTTTCTTTGATAGCCAGAAAATGTGCAGACTTGGTTAGTCGATCTACGATCACCCAAATGGTATCGTTTCCGCGTTGAGATCTGGGCAGGCCGGTAACGAAATCCATGGAAATTTGCTCCCATTTCCATTTTGGGATCTCCGGTTGTTGAAGTAGGCCTGATGGTTTCTGATATTCAGACTTGACTCTCGCACAAGTCAAGCACTTACTGACGTAGGTTGCTATGTGGGCTTTCATGCCAGGCCACCAACACGTAGTCTTGAGGTCGTGGTACATCTTGTCTGAACCAGGGTGTACAGAATAACGAGACTTATATGCTTCATCCATCACAAGCTCGCGTAAGTTGCCATAAAATGGAACCCATATGCGTCCGTTAACATAGTAGGCACCGTCTCCCTTTTGTTCTAGCCGCTGCCTCGATCCTCGTAGGGACTCAGCCCTGATGTTTTCTGCTTTCAATGCTTCGACCTGGGCATCTCGAATCTGAGCAGGAAGGTTAGACTGGATGGTAAGCTGTAATGCTCGCACACGCTTACGTAAAGTATCCTTTCGACTGAGGGCGTCAGCCACAACATTGGCTTTGCCCGGATGATACTTGATAGCGCATTCGTAATCATTCAAGAGTTCGACCCATCGGCGTTGTCGCATGTTTAACTCTTTTTGCTTGAAGATATGCTCGAGACTCCTGTGGTCGGTGTAAATGGTGCACTTGGTACCGTACAGGTAATGTCTCCATATCTTAAGTGCGAAAACAACTGCTCCCAGCTCCAGATCGTGTGTAGTGTAGTTTCTTTCGTGAACTTTAAGTTGGCGCGATGCGTAGGCAATGACCTTGTCACGTTGCATCAATACGCAACCAAGTCCTTGGATGGAAGCGTCGCAATAAACCACGAAATCATCGGTGCCTTCTGGCAATGAGAGGATAGGCGCGCTACAAAGTCTATCCTTTAGATGTTGAAACGCGGACTCCTGTGCATCACCCCAACGATAGATGACACCCTTCTGAGTCAGTGAAGTGAGAGGTTGCGCAATCTTGGAGAAATCTTTTATAAACCTTCTGTAATATCCGGCCAAACCCAAGAATTGGCGGATTTCTGTTGGTGTGCGGGGTGCGGGCCAGTTCTTGATCGATTCAACCTTAGATGGATCCACATGAATTCCATCCTTGTTTACCACGTGGCCTAGAAAGTGGACTTCGCGAAGCCAGAAATCACATTTCGAAAACTTGGCATACAACCGTTCTTTTCGAAGAAGTTCCAGCATAAGTCGTAGATGCTGCTCGTGTTCCTCCTGACTCTTGGAATAGATCAGGATGTCGTCGATGAACACAATAACGAACTTATCCAGGTAAGGCTTGCACACTCGGTTCATGAGATCCATGAAGACTGCCGGTGCATTCGTCAGCCCGAATGGCATAACCAGAAACTCGTAATGGCCGTAACGAGTTCTGAATGCTGTTTTGGAGACGTCCTCATCTCGGACTCTCAGCTGATGGTATCCCGATCTCAAATCAATCTTGGAGTAATAGCTCGACCCTTGCAACTGGTCAAACAAGTCGTCAATACGTGGAAGAGGATAACGATTCTTCACAGTCACCTTGTTAAGTTCGCGATAGTCAATACACATCCTGAAGGTACCGTCTTTCTTCTTCACGAACAAGACTGGAGCTCCCCAGGGTGAAGAGCTAGGACGTATAAAACCCTTTTCCAAGAGTTCTTGTAGTTGTGTGGACAGTTCTTCGAGTTCTGATGGGGCTAGACGATATGGTGCTCGGGCTACTGGCGCTGCTCCAGGAGCTAGCTCGATTTGAAACTCAACTTGGCGATGAGGAGGAAGACCAGGTAATTCCTCAGGAAATACCTCGGGAAATTCGCGCACAACAGGGATGTCTTCGATTCTCTTCTCTTCCGTAGATGTGTCAGTAACGAGTGCTAAAATGGCAGTGTGGCCCTTTCGCAAACACTTCTGGGCCTTAAGGAAAGAGATGATGCCTTCGACAGCACCACTCTTGTCGCCACGAATCACGAGGGGTTCTTTATCAGAACGAGGAATGCGGATGATTTTCTCCTTGCAAACAATCTCCGCTTGATGATGAGATAACCAATCCATCCCAATAACAACGTCGAAACTACCAAGTGTGATAGGAACAAGATCGATGGGGAAAGTCTGACCAGCTAAGACGAGGTTACAACCTTTAACTACGTGTGTGGCTTCAAGACTTTTACCGTTAGCTAGTTCTACCGTGTGTTTGGTGTTCAGGAGTGTTGGGGTGCGCTTAAGAATTTGGCTAACTTTCACGGACACATAACTAGTATCGGCACCCGAATCGAATAAAACAGTAACGAAGAAGTCGTCAAGAAGAAACTTACCCATCACAACGTTGGGATCGTTCCTTGCTTCTCCCTGACCAATCACGAACACACGACCCCTTGCCCCGTTGCCATTGTTGTCTCCCCCATTTCCGCCTCCATTGTTGTTCCCATTGTGGTTCCCATTTCCTTGGTTATTGTTCTGGTTTTGGTTTAGCTGGGGGCAGTTCCTCTTAAAGTGGCCTTCAGCGCCACACTGAAAGCATCCTTTATTTCCCTGCTGATGCTGTTGCTGGTGGTTCTGTGGGGCTTGTTGTTGTTGTTGGCGATTCTGATTCGCAGGACGTGGGCTCCTGCAATCTTTGGCTTCATGGCCCAGCCTGTGACATCTCTGACATCGACCTTTGTTGCACTGCCCGCTGTGATGCTTGTTGCACCGGTTGCACTTGGGGTGGTTTCCTCGGTATCCACCCTGTCCTTGATTACCAGAAGATTGCTGACCGGGACTCTGGTAGTCATCACTCTTTCGCTGTTGAGACTGAACTGAAGTAGACCCCCTTCCGGAGTTCCCATCCCATTTTCGCTTGTTGTCGGTAGGTGCATCAGAAGTAGCTGTGGCACTGATACGTTTGGGTAGCCTGTTTTGCTCCACCGCCTGGTCGGTGAGACGATGAGCCAACTTGATAATTTGCTGAATGGTACCCAGGTTGGCTGAAGTTACGTGACTTTGAATCGCTGGTGCAAGGCCCTTGAGGTAAAGCTCAATACGTTTGATGGGAGGGTCCACCATAGTTGGGCACAGGATGGCCAGTTCATTCGACCTCTTGGTATACGCCTCAATCTCAGATCCTGTCATCTTCAGGTTGTAAAATTCCACTTCTAGCTTGTGGATGTCATCCCGACTACAGTACTCCTCTTTGATCAGCTCTTTGAAACCATTCCAGGGCGTGGCATTAGCAACTGCCAGTCCTAGTAGTTGAACCTGTGCCTTCCACCAGGTTAACGCAGCTCCTTCAAGTGTTCCGGTAGCATATTTCACCCTACGGTCTTCGGGGCATTCGCACATCTCGAAAACTGTCTCAAGCTTTTCAAACCAATGAAGAAGGCCCACTGCTCCTTCGGTGCCACTGAAAGTGGTAGATCGACAGTCCATGAACGTCTTGAACGTGCACACAGGAGGTTGAGCATGTTGACCTGTTGCGCGAGAATAAAAGACAAGATTAAGCACGAGGGTTGGTTTGCGAAGGTAGGATCTAAATGTCCTAAGGTGAGTTGGTATGGCAGGTTATACCTCCTGCAGGGTTAGCTGCGAGTGCCTCCGCAACTCGTTCGTTGATCAAAGCCGTCAACTGGGCTTGAGTGAGGTTGATACGTCCTTCGCGTCCGCTCATGATCTTCATAATGAAGCAACGTAAGTGAGGAAAGTGTCGCGAAAGTGTGTAAGTGTGTGGGACGACATTAGAGAGTAAGCACACAAGGTTCAAATAGCAATTATCACGTTATCTAATGCACAGTGAGAACTATCTAACCGACTATATAACATAATCATACCACTTATGGTGTCGAGCCTTGCACGTGGAGCGAAGCGTCGTTGTGGATCGTTGAGCACTGTACAGGTTATAGTCTGGTTTTAATAAAAACTTTTTCCCTTATTAAAAACCAAGTTCACTATAACCAATGGCTCTGATACCAATCTGTCACACCCCCAAAATCCACCATGCGGAGTATCACCGCTTGGAGGCGTGACATGACCAGGATCGAGCCACCAATCATATTGAACAACATAATTAAGTAAATAAAACCAAAGATAATACGATTGGTGACCAAAGCTAGTTAACCTTGTTTGGTTTAAACAGCGGAAGCATAAACGTGAGTTCAAAAGCATAAGTTCACAGTTCATAAGTTTAAAGTCTCAAACATAAGTTCCATAGGTTTATAAAGTTCAATTATTAAGTATGGGATATAACAACCCGTGTTCCACAACAACCTCCTCCTCGTGCAAGCTCCCAAAAGCATCTAGCGACCTGTAAGGCATGTAACAACGAGTCAACAACAAAGTTGAGTGAGTTCACGTTTGGTTGTTTAGTTTTAAGTTGTTTCTGAAAACGTGGTTTGACTTTCGTTGGCTTATTTGCCGTGGGGGTTACCCCGTAGTTGAAAGTATGTTTAACCATTTCTCTTTTTCTTTACCCAATCCATAACCATGATCAGTGGGGGTTTTCCCCGTTTGAACTACTAGACGGAATGATATCGACTGCTACGCAAATAAGTTGTGCCCTATATCAGTGTCTATCATCACTGACAATCTGCCATAGTCCATTAGTACACGCCCGTCCGACTGGCACGGTGTGAGGTTTGTTAAACCTAATAGCGCTATTAACAAATGACCCGCTCGCCATTGGCCTCGGCGATTAAATCGATATAAATTGAGGGACTTCATGATAGAGTTTTGTCTAGCTAGTTTTAAGGTTGTTGTCCTGCACCAGGAGGACGAACGTACGTATTCTGCACCAGGAGAATTCGTAGGATTAATAATGGCATCCGTTCTATGGAGGATGGCCGTACATATCCTACCCAAGGAGGATATGTAGATTTAGTTTTAATTCTTTAACCCATTCCCAAACCACCGGGAATCCCATGCCTTAGAAAGTGTGTGAACTCACCTCGGTTTGCTCGGTTAGATTCTCAATATAGCTAACAGTCAAGGTCGGTCAATCACGTCCTAGTATGATTTACCAGTTAGTCATTTAGTGGCTTTCAAATAGAACACAAAGTTCCTACACGTATCTAGCACACAACATGCATCACTGTAACAGTTTATGCCCATCTAAGTTTCCCGTCCATTCCCCACTCAAAATCAAACATACAATAATGCACATAACATATATAACATGTCAATTCATTCACAGATAGCATACTCGACATTTAGACACGCAAGTCACAACTTATGTCAATTCAGCATTAATACTCAAAACCGGCTGTTTTCGGACATTTAAATAAAATAGTTAGATTATTCCAAAAATTCCCAAATTTTTATAGAACGTCATAAACATTCCATATTTTATTGTGTAAAAATATCGGGGTCCGGTTCATTACCCACATTTTATAAAAATTCATATTCGGGACTGAACTCAGATTTATGTATTTCTGACTACAGTCCACGAAACAATTTATTAAAAATTCATCGAGTGTCCGATTTACGAAATTCCAGTGGGGTAATTACAAATACATAGGTTGTTATCTACCGTACAAATTTCATGGTCCGATTCATCACAAAACTCAGGTTACGACTGAATGTAAGACACCCATTTATTGCTGCAAAATTCAGCTTAAGTTGCTGTTACAAATCAATACTTTAAAAATAGTAAACGGAGTCCAAAAATTACGATTCCGGTGCCATTAGAACCGTATTTCATAATAACATATTTTAGATTCAAAATATCGATTTTTCGTTGAGTTTAAGACCTGTTTACAGCCAACTGAAGTTGGCTGTAAAAGTGGGACAGATTCTGATTTTAGTGTTTAACCTTCTAAATCATGTTCGATCGCTTCCGTTAACGAGTTTAGTGACCACAACAACATGATATACTAATATCATTCAGTAAAGCATCAGATAATCACCCAATCATCATAACCACACAAGATCTACATGATTTACACACATATTCATCCATTAACCACCTTGTTCATCACTTTAGTAAACTTTTAGACTTTGATCTTATATGTTCGTAATTTTTAACCGACGAAACTTTTATTAACCACTCTAGACAAGATCAAGAAGAGGTTTAGAGTCACTTACTACTAGCTCGAGGCTAGGGAAGATTCTAGACGAAAAATGGGTGGTTAATAGCGATGTAGAGAGGTCCTTCCACTTCCGAGAGCACCAAGCTTCGTTATATGACCTCTTGCACCTTGAGACACACTTGGAAAGCTTGAACAAGAACCGAAAATGGTGGATGCAACAAGGGGGTGTTCGGCCGAGACTAGGAAGAGGGAAGAGAGGAGAGTGAGTTTTGAAGGTGTGTTGATTGTGTATGATGGTTCGAGTCCTATGGTTCTTATATAATCTCCAACTTGTGGATGACCAAAGGGTAATGTGTTTCAAGTGGCTAGACAAGAATCAAATAAACAATTTAGAAAAATCATGGGGTGTACTTCTTGTCTCTAACCGATTTGGGGGGGGGGGGGGGTTGGTTTGGTTGAGTTCCAACTAGATGGTTAGTGAATTAGTTAGGTTTTAAGTGTCTAGTTAGTGCCATAAGTGTGTTATATAATATAAGGTGTGTTAGGGTGTTCGGGGTCCCTAACTAGCTTGGAAAAATAAAAAACTATGTCTTTGGCAATATTTTTATGTTCCGGTAAAGTCCGGTTGTTCGGTTGGATAGAGATCCGTTAAAGTGCTTAATTAATCCGAAAGGTGTCCTATTTATATATTTTTGTAACGTTTTTAATTTCTAACACTTAGGAAATTACACAGGACTGTTTAGTAACTTTTCTGTACACTATTGGCATATTAACAAATACGTGTAAGCATAACACAGATATCAGAAAGCAGTTAAGTAATTCCACGCAGTCGTCAGACACTTTAATTATCATTAATAATTTGTACGGAATACATGGGATTTTGGGGGTTGTCACAGAAGCAGTTTTGCTCGTGCGCTCATAGAAATCTCGGCTGATAATGATTTCAAGGATGAGCTGGTTGTTGCGGTCCCTTGTCTTGATGGAGATGGATTTGTTAAGGAAAAGATGTATGTGGAATACGAATGGTGTCCCCATAGGTGTGGTCGTTGCTGTGTTTTTGGCTATAATGAGGACTGTTGTCCAAAGCAGGTCACTCGAGTGTCTAATGGTGGGTATAAAGGACAAAATCAGAAGGAGGTAAAGCAAGATATGGGTCCGAAAAAGGTGAGGGTGACTGATGCAGAGGGTTTTACGGGGGTGGATAACAGGAAAGTGGCTAGACGGACTGGGTTTCCAGTAAACAAACAAAAACAGAAATTCGAATATAGACCTGTGGCAACTAAATCGCAGGGTAGCATAAATTCGCATCCGAAGCCGACTAGTAATGTGGTTTTGAACAATCCTTTTGATGTCCTAAGGAAAGTGGAAGGAGAGTCTAGTAAAACTGGAGGCGATGTAGGTAGGGATCAGGAGGATTTGGATGATGAGGAGATAGTGGAAGTATACAATGAAATGAATGAGTTTATTAGAGAAGATAACCATGGAACCACAATTAAAAAAGGGGCAAGCACTCCTAATTCAGTGGTTTTAAATGGTTAGTTTTACCACATGGAATATTAGGGGTTTGAACCGACCCTTGAAACAAAAGGAGGTTTGTACCGTTGTTAAGGATAATGATGTCAGCTTATGTGCGATTCTTGAATCTCATGTGGATGTGAATAATCTGAGTAAAGTTTGTAGTTTTGTCTTTCGTAACTGGGATTGGACGTCTAATGGAGGATGTTGTCAAAGAGGGACTCGAATAATTCTTTGGTGGGATCCGGCTGTTGTTGATGTTATGGTTCTTTCTCAATCAAATCAAGTTATGCACAACAGTTGTCATTTTATTTTTCGATCCGAGGACAGTGAAAAGTAGTTTAATAGTAATGATAGTACGAGTAGTTATTCAATCCCATTCCCACACCCACCGGGAATCCCATGCCTTAGGAGTGTGAACTCACCTCGGTTGCTCGGTTTGACTCTCAAAAATAGCTAACAATCAAGGTCGGTCAATCACGTCCTAGTATAATTACCAGTTAGTCATTTAGTGGTTTTCAAATGGAGCACAAAGTTCCTATACGTATCTATCACATAACATGCATCACTTTAACGGTTTATGCCCATATAAGCTTCCCATATATTCCCGTTTATAAGCAAACATACGACATTTCACATAACACTTTTATTGACATATAACATAGTAGATTATTCCCAGATAACCTACCCGACATTTAGACACGCAAATCACTACTTTTGTCGTTTCAGCTTTATTCTTCAAAACTGTGCTGTTTTGGGGGTTTTTAATAAAATAGTTAACTTGTTCCAAAAATTCCCAACTTTTTACAGAAGGTCTTAAAGGAACCAAATATTATTGTGTAAAAATCTCGGGATCCATTTCATCACCAATATTTTATAAAAATTCATTTTCCGGACTGAACTCATATTTATCTTTTTCTGACTGCAGTCCACGGAATAATTTATTTAAAATTCATAGAGAGTCCGATTTACGAAATTCCAGTGGGGTAATTACAAATACATCAGTTGTCATCTATTGTACAAATTTCATGAGTTGATTCATCATAGATTTCCAGTTATGACTAAAAACATATCACCCATTTACTGCAACAAAAACTCAGCTTCAGCTGGTGTTTTTAAAAGGGTCTTTAAAAATAGTAAACGAAGTCCAAAAATTGTGATTCCAGTGCCATTAGAATCGTATTTCATAACACATAAATCTAGACTTCAGAAAATACATTTTTCGCTTTATTAAGGTTCGGTTACAGCCAACTGAAGTTGGCTGTAATCACCAAACAGCCATCCTGTTTCAGCTTTTTAACATTCTAAAGTGTGTTCGATTGATTCCGTTAACATGTTTAGCGATCAATAACGACATTTAACATTAGCAAGTAATCAGCAACATATCAAAACAACTTCATACTAACATTATGACATCATGTTTCATCTTTAATGAAGATTTATGTTCATCTTCTTGGTTCTTGTTACTTTAATGTTTAACATAAGCATTTTACTACAACTTTTAATCATGATACAAGATGAACAAAGGTGTAACAAAGAACTTACTACTAGCACAAGGCTAGGGTAGGATCTAGTGATGAAGATGATGAGAGAAAGATGATGAACAAGCAAGAACAAGGCTCCTTTGATTCACCTTCAACACTTGAATAAAGCTTGTGAAATGGAAGAGATGGTGGTGGAAGGGTGGTGATGTTGGCGGTGGTAGAGTGACCGAGAGAGGGAGAGAGAGTGAGAGAGTGAGTGAAGATCATACCGTTATCTGTCAGTTTATTTTTTCAAATTTTCCTTGAAATTCAAAAATTGAAACATATTTTTGATTATAGGGGGAGTAAAAAATTTAGAAATTTTGAAAATTTGAAATTTGAAAAATCCAAAAACATGATAAAATCTAAAAATCCAAAAACATTGAAAAAATCAAAAATGAGTTTTGTTGAGAAAAGAGGAAATGATAGTACATCAGTGGACTATCACAGCACGCTAAAGAATTGGAAAGTCAAATGTGATCAACGACCTTACTGATGATATGCCAGTAGGTTTTTTACACATTCAGTAGATTGTTTTCGAGATTTAAATCTAAAGATCATTACTCACTTATTTCGTGGGGAACATCTCTCGGATATATAGGTAACCCCTAAAATCTTGTTTGAAGGGCTTTCTATTTCTGACATACTAGGTCTTTGTGCGTGATGATATCTGGGGTATTATACCAGGACTTCTGATTTTGCGGGAGCAATAGCCTAGTCCTCGTATAATGCTCTGCACTGCTTTAATCCTAAAGCCCACCCTCAGCATAAAAAAGATGAAACATTGAAAAATGCTAATCATGTGTTGTTGAAGAAAAGATCCCCAAACGGGGCACACCGAAAGTCGAGCCATCATCTCTCTGATTGATCGGAAGTTCTAAACTGAGCTCTCATGGTCTCGCATTACCCGTTTACAGATATCACTAGTGTACATTCACCTGTAAGACTGAATATAGGAGTCTGGATACGGGAGTATATTCTGAGGTGGGACACGCGAATAAGGTTAAGTCCTTAAAACACTAATCTCGTATCTCGAAACAGTTGAACTTTGTGTGAAATTTTTAGTGGATCAGTATACTGACAATCTAAGTGAATCGTTTAGAACTTAAAATGTTAAAAGCTTAACGGTGTTAGTGATTTATCTCAAAAACTGATATGATCCTTACACAAACTCACAAAAATATTGTCTGTAAATATTCCTTTACTGCTTTTCATTTCTAACAAAAATTTCAAAAAGATTTTCAGAGTGTTTTTGCATAAAATTGTGAAAAATCAAAAAGATTTTATTTCATTTTATTTTCGACAACTGATGTTGAAAAGCTGATTTTCAAAATTCCGAGTGCTAAACATGATGAACAGAGGTTTGGGAGAGTTTGTTGGAAATGAAAATTGATTTTGAAGATATTAAATGGTTCATTAAGTTGAAACCAAACTTGAGTGTTACGATTACAAGTGATTAGCAGAGATTCTAAATTTGTTAAATCATAATAATTGTGAAACTTATGTTTTGGGTAGAGGATATGCAGGTTAGCCAGGTTTCGATTCCTATAGATATGCAGATTTGAGCCAGGTTCCAGATCCTGTTGCTACGGAAAGCCAGGATACGTTCTGAATCTGTGAAAGTGCTATGTTAGATTGCGATCCCGGAACAATTTAAAGGGGAGTCTGCTAGCAAAGCAGAGTCTGAAAACAGTAGAGCCAGTTTCTGATCCTGGAACGGTGTTCAAGAATAGAAGCTGCTTAGAGCAAGATTCGAATCCTGATGATCATGCCAGCTGCTAATACTGATGAGTGAGAGAAAAAGGAGATTGAAGATTATTTGATCAACATCCAAGGGGGATGTTAGCTGCTGATAAGAGAGAAAGATAGAGATTGAAGGAAGCTTACACTGTCAGATACTTTGGAGAGCGAGAAGACTGATCAAGGCTGAAGACTTGTTATGCTGAAGACTCGACACGGAAGACTTCGTCAACATCCAAGGGGGAGTCTGTTGGTGCATATGTCTGTCGACTTCGTCTTGTATCGAGTCTTGTATCTAGATTGGATAGAATGGAGCTCGGTAGGCTAGTTTATAGAGTTTTAGAGGTGTTGGATCAGTTCATACGAATTGGATCATGTCCATTCCATGCGAAATGGCAACCCCTATATATAGCTGAGTTTTGTCATTCATTTGTAACAGTTGTGATTCCAGAGCCGAGGTGCTGCTGAAGTGTCGTATGATATGTAATCGTGTCAAATCAATATACAAGACAGTTAAAGTGAATCTGTGTGTGAATCAAGCTGTAATCAAGTCCGAATCACTGAATTCCGCCTTTGATTTGGATTAGAACTCTTCTGATCGACTCATTTAGGTCGTACAACGATCCTACATACTTCCTATATATAAGTGCTTGTATGATATTACTTATCGTAGCGTTATTTAAATCATTTCAGTTTAGACATATAACATTTTACATAAATAACATATTTTTCACAAGTCATTATTTTTACAAACAGTTTATTTTATACAATTCAATTTACTTGGTTATTTAATTAACCATACATCTTTCTTTTATATAATCTGACATTCTTATCGAGTTTTTATATGATTTATAAAAGAAAACACTTAACAAGATTCATGACCAATTTTTATTAAACATTTCTTCAAACCTAAGTCATGAATCCTATTTTCATAAAACCTATGTATCTCACAGGCATTTTTATGCTGACGTACCTATTTTCACATGTGTTTTCAGGAGCTGTTGCTTAGGATGTTCGTGACACACTAGGGCGGACCTGTGCCTTAGAGACTTAAAAATGAAGCTAGAACTAGTTTAATTTTGTTATGCACTCTCATTTTCTTTCGTTTAAGACAATGTAACAATCATGTTTGATAAATAAAACATAACTTTAAATGCCATGGTTGTGAAACAATAATTCTGTTACAACACTCCCCGATGTTTCCGCCACGATTTGATGTTTTACGTGGTCGGGGTGTGACAAGTACACAAAAATATATTACTTATGGTTGATATTAAAAAGGTATTGTTTGGGAAAATATAATATATATTTCCTAACATCTAAAATATATTGTTTTAGTAAAAGACTAAAATTATATTTTTAGAAACTAGTCTTAAAATTAGATAATTTTTAAGATATCTTTCAAAACCTTTTATTACCAAGTATTGATTATATATATATATATATATATATATAGGGGGCCGCTAGAATGAGAACCACCACGAGTTGTAAGAACCACGAGAACCACGCCCCGCGGGTGGCCGTTGACCACGAAATTTTTTTTACACCTAGATCCGTATATTTTAAGACCGGGTGTAAATTTTGGGTTCAAACGGCGCGCCCGAGGGGGTAGTTTTTTACGCCCAAAGTTCGGGTTTTTTTAGTTTTTTTAATTTTTCTTTTTTTTTAACCAAACTTTGGACGTAAAAAACTACCCCCTCGGGCGCGCCGTTTGAACCCAAAATTTACACCCGGTCTTAAAATATACGGATCTAGGTGTAAAAAAAATTTCGTAGTCAACGGCCACCCGCGGGGCACGGTTCTCGTGGTTCTTACAACTTGTGGTGGTTCTCATTCTAGCGGCTCCCTATATATATATATATATATATATGGAGGAGTTCATGCGAGAACCACCCTTATTGCGAGAACCGCGAGAACCAATGTGAACACAACCTAAAATAGCTAAAAAAACCTAAAATAACCTAACCCCACCCCCCCCCCCAACCTAAACACCCCTCCCCCACCCCCCAAAAACCTAACCCCCCCCCCCCCCCCCGAAGCTAAAATGCTAAAAACTAAACCCCCAAAAACCTAAAAAAATCTAAAAAAAATAAAAAAAAAAATCTAAATTTTTTTTAATATTTTTATGCTCAAATCGCTACTTTTAGTGGCCAAAAATTTTATTTTTTTTTTAAATTAAAAATTTTTTTTTGCTTCGAAAAGTAGCGATTTTTATATAAAAAATATTAAAAAACAAAACATTTTTGTGTGATTTTTAGCTATTTTTAGGCATTTTTTGTTGTGTTCACATTGGTTCTCGCGGTTCTCGCAATAAGAGGTGGTTCTCGCATGATCTTCTCCCTATATATATATAAATCAAACCTCCCTTGGCTGAGGTGTCAACACCACAAGCCCTCTCTTCTCTATCTCTCCTACATGTCAATCCAGCATTCATCTGATCCACGCGTCCACTCCTCATTATTTTCGGTTATTTCTTTTTTTTTAAACAATTGCTAAAGGTCAAATACCATTAATGAGGGCAGAGAAATGCGTTTCTCCCTCTTCTCTCTTCCTGCAAGTCAATGCAAGCAGCCAAAACCCTAATCCCAAATTCTTTCCCTTTCCTCGCCTTCTTCTTCTTTTCTTCTCTGCCTTTCAGTTTTCCAAAAATAACTTCACATTCAAATAAAAAATTCAAATTCAACTTATTCTCAAAATCCTATCTCTCTCTTACACCGCACACTTTCCTCTTTCCTTTCTACTGCTTCAATCCTCTCAATTCCTACACTAAACTATCATCTGAGATCTGAAATCCTAACGGCTAGAATCACTATCTCTTCCTTCGTTCTTCCGATTCAACAACCATCAGGTTTGTGTTTTTGAATCTGAGTATCCATGAGTTTTGGAACAATAATTACGATTTTTGAGGTCTAGGGTTTCAATATCCATGAGTTTTGGAACAATAATTACGATTTTGAGATCTAGGGTTTCATAACTCACCAAATCGGGCATCGTGTAGTTTATAGTGACTCAAGTCTGCAAAGATCGGTGGCCACGGAGAAGAGTTCCCCGTGGTAGATGGTGATTGAGGTATGTTCCGACAAACTGAGGTATGTCCGGCGACCTCCTTTTGATTTGTTTAGGTCACACGCTTTAGTTTTTGAATCTGATGTTTGTGTTTGTTTTAAACTTGCAGATCTAGGGTTTTACTTTAATTTTTGGATTTTATTTAACTACAATTCGTGAACCAAATCGGATAAATGCAGTTTAAGAGAGGGTTCTCCTGTGATTCGTGCCAAAGCGTTGCGGGCAGTAAGTGAATTTTATAACAAGTTCTAGGGCTTTTATTTGATGGAAGAAGTTAACTTGCTGTTGTCTATCATTGTTATGCTGTGAGCAGGTTAGTATAATCATAGAGGCTGATCCAGAGGTATTGGGTGATAAATACATTCAGACAGCAGTTGAGGGAAGGTTTTGTGACTCTGCTATATCTGTACGAGAAGCAGCACCGGAGCTTCTTGGTCGATATATTGCTTCACATCCTAATGTTGCTTTGAGGGTAATGGTCTTTCAAATTCTTGAAGTTGCTTTGTTAAAAAATCTATTCTCATTTTTAATATGATGTATAACAGGTTGATAACATAACTGAAATAGAGAAACAAATACATGAATGGTTGTTGATCACTTCCTCAAGGAATGCAAAATGGTGGTACTCTGCATAGTTTATGGGTTACCGCCATGGCATAAACAAGTTAATTATTTAAATATTTTCTATTGCAGTTGGCCTTTTTCGGTTCCATTATTATGTTGGATATTCTCTCAACTTGGAAAAGTGCCTTTGCTTACTCAAGATATCGAACAAATAAATCAAGATCTACCCGTACATGGAAAGGTGAGAACTATTGGTTTGATCTTTTCTATATGTGGATGTTAATACACATTTATCATGTTAATGAATGTTTTTTTTCCTTTTTACGTAGATTAAGCATATCTTCAAGTATTGGCATGAAAAGTTGTAGCAAAAGCAAATTCTTCAACCTCCTATTATTTCATCTATAAGTACCTTTGCTTATTCGTGTGAAAATAGTTAAATTACACATTTTTTATTTGTATATTTGTTGTACACTTGGAAATGGTGACCTATTCTTTAATAAATGGGTTGATTTGGGTAATTGTTTTTAGCTAAATGGCTTGATTTGGGTGACTCAAATTATATAATGGGTCAAAATAGGTCACTCCAATGTACCTAGCTAAGGTCCAAATGGGCTAGCACCACCCCCCGTCACCACCTATAGGTCATCACTTCGGTCAATAAAGTCACCACCTATTTTTGTCGGAACCCATATTGACCTGATTCAAATTGATACTTTACTTAAAAAAAGACCCGTTTAACCCATTAGCTAAGCCAACCCGTCCTCTGATTTGAAGATGCAGAGACAAAGAATTATTTTAGTTTCCGTTCTTATTCAAAATTATATGTTGCTTTATATTACAATATATGTGAATTGTTGAATTTAGATGGTGTTTGTTGACGTTTTTTATTTGGTTGAGTTGATTTTGTATTTGAGTGTGTCACTTCCATAGAGCACAAAGGTAAATGATGCTTGATGAACATGTTTTCTTGCACGCTAGGTGTTCAACAAAATGCCAAAAAGAGATTTAGTATCATGGAAGGTGATAAATTTGAGTATATATTATTTTGATAGTTGACATTTTACACTTTACAGTATATATTTGAGTATAAATTTGAGTATATAAGCCTGATTGAGTTGAAACATTTTTTAATTTATAGTTCTAAATATGATTACAGAAGTTATATTGTTTTGATAAAGTTGAACCAATAAGTTGTTTGTATATGGACTGAGTATCTCGATTATACTTGAATATTGATTGACTAGAAGAACAGGAACATTTAGAAACTTAATTGAAGTTGAAATGATTCAAACGGGTCGAAGGTCTACCAACGGTTATTCATATACGTGCAATCTATAACTAACTTCATTAATTAAAAATGGATTATTGTTTTAATAATATAGTTTTTAAAGTTAATCTTTTGAAGATATAAATTTATTACTTATGGAATTTAAGAAATGGACTTAAAATGTTTGTTGGCAATTCAACCTGGTTCTTTTAAAAAAGTTATCGGTGGGCTATTCTGTTAATGTTTGAGAAATGGATTATTATTTAATGATGGAATTTGAGAAATGGATTATTATAAAAACTGATGGAATTTGAGAAAAGGATTATTATTTCAGGTATTGTTTTATAATGCAATTTGTTAATGTTTTTTTTTTTTTTTTTGCTTTTCAATTTTGTCCAGAGATGAAGAAAAGCATATGCGAACACTTGTGAAAGAAGATTTTGGTCAACCTGACAAAGTAAATACCATGGTAAGCATCACTATTAATCTTGGGTAATTCTTTAGATAATCTAAAATTTTGGGTTCAAATTTGAATCTTCAAGGATTGTATTTTGACTTTAGATTTTTCAGATATATAGCTGAAATTAAGACATGTAATGTTATATAATTTGAACAAAAAAGTACTCTTGGCTAACCAAGCTGACCCGAATCGACCAGAACTGTTTCAACCGACACATAATTACCCCTTTGGTCTTAGCCTGGTGAATTTGTGAAAAAGATAATATAATAATTCAGGATGGGCCTATTTTTAACTTCTACTTATCCATTTTCCCCTAGAGGATGAAGTGAGAGGAACTACCAACCAGGATGCTTGGTTTAAAAAAGTGGTAAGCGCACAAAAGCGACGAGGTTTAAAACTAAGGCGCAAAAGCGTTGAGCTTTTCGTACGTAAGACACAAAGGATTATATAAATTATTTTATAAATCCCATAGGCTTTTAGCATCCTCTACCTATGATTTAGTTATAATTAAGCTTTATATATGTTTTAAAACAGAAAAAAAAACATCAATGTACAGCATAAAAAGCCTGTTGTACAACACTCGGCTGCACCTCAGGTCCATTTTTAGGTCGCCTCGCGCCTAGGCGCGCCTTTTAAACCAAACCAGGATGCACTTTTTAGCGAATATTCAGCATAATTATTAGAATTTCTAACTTAATATTTATTTTATGTGAAGTTTCCTGCATACAACCTCCTTTTAAAATCTATTTGCAATGGAGGAAAGATGATAATATCAACCTTTAGGTATTTCATGTTACCATATTTTTCTTACATCCAAGAATTGTGTAGGTAATATCAACCTTGAGGCCCATTTGACCCGCTTCAGTTTTAGCCTTGGTTTAAAAAACACGCCTAGGAGCAAGGTAACTTCCATCGCTTTTGTGTAGGTAAGGCGGGTTTGATAGTTTTAGCCTTGGCTTAGGAAAGCGCGCCTTGGCGCAAGGCAACCCCAGGCACAACCACTATCGCTTTTGTGCAAGTAAGGTGAGTGTTGTAAGTAAAGTGGCCGTGAGGCGTGCTTATCGGGCAAAAAATTGGCATAAGACGCATGTATGAGGCGTGCTTTTTAAATGCCGACATATTTTGATCAAAATTTATTTATTTTGACCCGTTAAAAGTCCGGCTCATATTTTACAAAATTTATATATTCTGACCCGTTAACAGATACATGAGTTTATTTCGAAGATACCGAAGTTTGACTGAGTTGTTACCAATCTAAATTAGAGTCAAGATTGTTTTTGGTGTCCAATTGACTGAATTATTAGCAATCTAAATTAGAGTCAGATTGTTTGGTGTCCAATTATGTCTGGAGTAAATAGTTACTATGTAAGGGTAGTTTTGGAATTTGGCTCAGTTACGGGTCAATGTTTAATTTGGATTTCAACTTAGTTAGAGGTAAATTGACATATATCAAGTGGATATAACTTTTTATATTTGATAATTTCCACTTTTTTTTGTTAGGGGTATTGACGACATATCAAAGCCAAAGACAAAGCACACATGAATCGGTTGGAAAGAAGGTGAAAGTCGGTTACAAGTGGGATTGAAAGTTATGTATATATATATGAAAGTTGTGTGTGTGTATATATATAAGTCTGTCCCACCATTAATTTTAATGATCCGATAACAATGCGTTTTAGATGTTTGAATACTTGTGACTTGCATTCTCTTTACCAACAACCTTTGATGCAAACTCCCGTTTGATGCAAAATCCATCTGACCTGTTTGCAAATTGATGTTTGTTAGTGACATTACTATTAATGTATTCAAAATGTAGTCATGTAAAACTTTAAAATTTAAATCGTTTTAGCCAATTACATATTGATATGTTGCACTTTCATAACCTTCTCTTTTTTTCTTCTTTTGTGTGTAACTTTTAAATTGACCAATTGTTGTCAAATCACTAATATTGGATTAATGTGTCTAGAAAAGGGGAACAGGACATTTGGTTGTGGATTCATCTTTCAAGTTTATTGTACATGTTTTTGTTATATAAAAATATAAACAAGGCATGACTTGTTATTTTCAGTTCCATGTGGCTTTGTAGGAACAGAAAATTAGCTCACAAGCAAACTTTCAAACATGTTGAATTCATTTCTTTTACCTACGATTGAGAGTATACCATAGTTTGAATGCTTATCATCTCGGTGTTTGGCTATTTTGATATATTACTCATGTACTCCATGGGTGTACCGGGTATATTCGGTACCGGTACCCACTTTTAGGGATTTTTGGTACCAGTATCGGTACCAGTTCAGTACCGGTCTATACCGAGCTCATCCCTATTACGTTTTGTAGTTTCAATGAATCTTTTGTACATTTTTTTGTAATGTTTTCCAAACATGAATGGTTATCCACTTATAAAAAATCATATAAAAAAAATTCTTTGTCAAATATAAATTTTTTTAAAACAACCCATAACCCGTGAAGCTCACGGGTATATAACCTAGTATATATATATATATATATATATATATTCACATGAAATATATCTTAGAATATATAAGTATATATTCTAAGAATACAAGATCATGTATAGTACACACGAGAACATACGTATGCATATACGTACAACAATATACACATTTACATCACCTAATACTTGGTGAACACACATTTATACAACTACGATACCACTCACGAGATACAAGAATATATATATTTGGAAAAATATATACACTAAACAGTTATCAGTTAATACATCTAAGACACAGTTCAACGAATAACAAAGACTTACAAGTCTCAACACATATTCAAGATAAAAGACTTGTACTCAAGTCATTACAAAGACCGAAGTGTCTAACAAATATAGAACATTTGTAGGTCGTGGCACTATTCAGGACGACCGCACGTGAGATCATAACACTTACAATTCACGGACGCAATTCTGTGAGTTCATGTCCCCAATTCATTTTAAATGCTTTACAACTTTACAACTATCGGGGAAAATACATGTTCAATTGTATGTTAAAGTCATGGAATGAAACACCTTAGATCATTTGCGATTAGGGTTATACATCTAAGCACCATTAATCCAGTTTGGACCTAGGTACAGAGGGTTAGTGTCACATCCCGACCACGTTAAAACAACAAACTGTGGCGGAAACGTCGGGGAGTGTTGTAACAGAATCATCGTTTCAACAACCATGGTACTTAAAAGTTTCGTTTTATTGATTATTCAAGTAATGTACATTGTCTTTAAACCAAAACAAACAAATTAAACATCGTCTACTATCGTTTTTTTATGTCACTAAGGCCACGTCCAGATCCTAAGTGAACATGCTTCCTAGCAATCATCACGTAACATCACCTGAAACATATGTAAAAAAAAACAAAGTCAGCAAAGAAATGCTGGCGAGCACATAGGTTTTGTGAGAGTATCGGAATTATGGCTCGTTTATGTATATATTGCAACACCTCGAAAACCTTGTTTTGAAAAGTATATAATATTGCAACATGATTAACCAACTCGAATCAAGATGGTTATAATTTATAAAATCTCGTAGCCATGATTCTTAACCCCAAAACATTTGTTTTAGTAAACCAATTCGTAAAACATCTCGTTAAAAACTCGTTAATTAAACTCGTATGGTTCATATCGTTTCGAAAACCTCGTTGTGTGACATCGTTTCAAATCGTTTCCCAAGTGAACTAAATAATGACACGCAATGTAATATGATAGAAGCACTTATATATAAGATATACCAGCCGCGTATCTACCATGATTCTATCATGCTACACCCGTCCCATTATCTAATCACTACCCAAAACCAATCGTTCGTTCAAATCGTTTATTTCGTTTAGGTCATTCCAAATCGTTTAATTCGTCCCCAAAATCGTTTTCGTTTTAATTGTGAAACTACTTTTGGTCGTCTCGCTAATAACATTCAAACCTTCGTGACTCGACTACCTCGTTCCTCGTATTAACGAACCCCCAAAGGGTAAGTTAATAATCATCAGATTCGGTCGTTACCTACATAACCCCCACACATAACCATGGGTGTAGTCTGATAACGGGATTTGTCAGATCCTATGGTACCATAACCTAATACTGGTCGGCTTGATCAATGCTAATGAATGTCATTCGTTATGTAATTACAACCAACAAGTTCGTTCACATTATCGAAATTGTTATTAGTTTAATATAAACCATCTTAATCGTTTTTGAAATCATCGTTTAAAATATCGAAATCGTTTTAATACATATGAATCACCCCAAAACAATTGAAGTCAGTAAAATAGGGGAACTATGTACTCACATAGTTACCACAAAAACAAGTAAAAAAAGGGGATCTATGTACTCACATTGAATGGAAGGGTATCCTTGATCTAAAGAACTTAGCGAAGCTCAGACAAACAAAGGAAATTCAAGTAGTACCTAGTAATCGGATCACTAGTAAATAAAATTGACACCTAAATCGGAGGATCGGATATAATGAGGTCTTGTAAACCAATGAGTGTGGACTCATGTGATATGGTTTAACAAAGCCAACATTCTAAATTGGAACCTAGCCTGAGTGCTTTCGACCCGTTACGACCCATTAAGGTAGCTTATGCTACTTTAATGCATCGTTCACGTGAAACTATGTTCGGATGGTTAACTATGTGCTATGTCAAGTCTTACATGTCCAATAATACCTAAACATGTTACTAAATCAGATTATATGTCAAAAACATGTTCACATATGTAAAATACGGATTTATGCTTCAAAAGGGCATTTTGGTCATTTCCTATGGGCATACAAGCTACTTAACAAATAACTAACCAATCCTATGTGATCATAAGGTATAACCTCAGAGGTTATTCCCTATGCAACTATGATCAGTAATCGAGCTTAGTCGGATCCTAATGATCGACTAAACAGGTCGGGTTCGAAAGTCTAAGCGGTTGTTTAGACCGCTTAACTTACGACCCTAAACAATCACTAAACTAATAGTGACGAGTTAAACATGTCAAAACATGTTTAACCTACTTAGAAAACTGATTTGGTATCAAAACAATGGGTTTTGATACCCGAAAATAGTTTCCTTGCAAAATGCGTGCTAAAACACATTTTGACCGAAAAATTGACTCGTCACTAAGCCTAGTTAACGTTGTAATCAGTAGGTATAATCACTAAGGACTATAACCATCGTGATTACGCTCACGTTGCGAAGTTCAAACGAACTTCTCGTTGACCAACTCGTTATCAAAGCTGAAAGTCAAACACTGTTTGACTTTTAAGCTAGGAAAGCAATAAAAGAATGAAAGAGGACTTACAAAGGGTCCAAATAGATTTGGTTCTAAGTATTCTCAGGTAGGAAGTGAAATATCACAACCACTTAGAGAAATCTCAGACCAAATGTGAGGAAATGAATGAGAGGGTCATGCTATTTATACTTGTGCATGATGAACAAGATCAAGACAAGTGTTTATGTGGTCTCCAAGCAATAAATCCTAACCATCCAAGTGTTATGAGCAGCTAGAAAGCCTTGGGGAGGTGTTAATTTGGTCCCCAAAACATGAAAATTGCGCACAAGGGCCTCAAGAACGAGCTGGGAAGCTGCTGTGAACTTTCTGTAGAACTGGCACTCTTAGGCAGCCCGTGTAAGCTGAGAGACCAGGCTTACGTGCCCCACTTGGGCATCTATTCAGAAATTGCAGTTTAGTCCCTGCACTTGAGAAACTTGTGTTTTGATGCATTTTTGACACGTTTCGTTAACCTCATTTTAAGGCTCTAAAATGAAGTTAAAGTATAGGGAAATTAAAATATGCTCAAACGGACGCGAAAACGATCCAAAACGATCCAAAAACATCTCGAATGTCGGCTCGTTTGGTCGTACGGTCGCGTTGTTCGTTAAATTACGACGAAACTCAAACGGACGCGAAAACGATCCAAATTAAGCGACGAATGGAATTTTTGCATGTCGATCACTAAAATAAAAAAATATTTTAGTGTGTACAAAAATTTGGGTGTCCAAATGTTGTTAGAACGTAAGATATGCGCGAAAATTCAAACTTACGTCGTTTTTGACACTTTTAGTCCCTGTAAGATCAAATAAGCATATTTTCGCACACCGAACCACTCAAAGCTTATTTCTAAGCTATGTTTAGGTTATTTATGGTATGTTTAGCTTATGATAAAGTTCTGGACTGTTCGATACTATACGAATCGGTATAGTTTCGCAGTTTGACACAAATAGTCCCTACGATCGAATAGACTTGTTTTCAACACACCAAACCATCCAAAACTTATTTCTAAGTTATGTGAAGGTTATTTTAGGTATGTTAAGCCTATGTCACTATTCCAGAGTGTTTGTCACGTTAAACTGACTGCGTTTATGCACCAGTTTGCGTATAACCTTCCAGAAAGCGATTTAAAGCTTGAATTTGGAATCGAATCAAATTGTAAAATCATCAAACACAAATACACATATAAATACACCAAAACACCTTGTTTTATTGATAATTAACATTGCTTTGCATTGTTCATCGATTAGAGAGCACAGTTGTCACAGTTAGATCTAATGGGTTTTGGCGAGCCCCACTCTTGGTCGTGGACCCATACAGAAGAGTGCATTTGTGTCCCAGTCGATAGTAGTCGACACAAAATCGTCTAGGTTTGGATTGCTTCCTATTTCGACACACATATTAATGTCCTCGCGAAACATTAATGATCAACGATTTCATTGACGCTTTACATACTACATCTTTACATACTGTCTTTCATCTTATACAACTCACGCTTTATAGATACATTTATACAACTCACATTTTACAAGATACATCTTATATAACTAAACTGCATGAACTCGCCAACTTTTGTTGATATTTTCAACTTAACATGTATTTCAGGGAATTAGTGGACCATGCAAATTGTGACATCTGTGCCTCTACGACCATCATATAAATACAAAACCAATGAAATCTTGTGTTTCATACTTGGGATTTGTATCAATACATGAGACATTTGCACATATCAATTCTTGTTCAATTTCAAGCTTTAAATCGCTTTCTTGAAAGTTATACGCGAACTGATGCGTAAACGTAATTAGTTTAACGCGACAAACACTCCGGAATAGTGACATAGGCTTAACATACCTTAAATAACCTTTACATAACTTAGAAATAAGTTTTGGAGGGTTTGGTGTGTCGAAAACAAGTTTATTCGATCGAAGGGACCATTTGCGACAAACTGCGAAAGTATACCGATTCGTATGAAAACGAACATTTTGGAATATGATCATAAGCTAAACATACCCTAAATATCCTTTACATAGCTTAGAAATAGGCTTTGAGGGGTTCGGTATGCGAAAATATGCTTATTTGATCAAGAGGGACTAAAAGCGTCAAAAAGTGCATAAGTTTTCATTTACGCGCATATCTTACGTTCTGAACATATCCGGACATCCAAAAATTTTTGTAATCATTAAAATATTTTATTCTAGTGATTGGAATGCAAAAATACCATTCGTCGTGTAATTTGGATTGTTTTCGCGTCCATTCGTGTTTTTGTCGTAAATAACCGAATAACGTGACAGTACGACCAAACGAACCGACATCCGAGATAATTTCAAGCATATTTCATGTTCCCTATGCTTTAACTTCATTGTAGAGCCTTGAAATGGGGTTAACGGGCCTTAAATACATCAAAATCAAAGTTTTGGACATGCAGGGACTAAAATTGACAATCTGTCCAACTGCCCTCGCGGGCCGCGTAGGATAAGGACTCATATTACGCGGGGCGCGACAGACCTTCAGGTCAGAAACATTGAACTTGGCCACAGCAGCTGATTTCAGTGGTTTTTAACATCGTTTTGGGTGTCCAAATGTGGTCTGAACGTAAGATATGCGCGAAAATGCAAACTTATGTCGTTTTTGACACTTTTAGTCCCTGTAAGATCAAATAAGCATATTTTCGCACACCGAACCACTCAAAGCTTATTTCTAAGCTATGTTTAGGTTATTTATAGTATGTTTAGCTTATGATCAAGTTCTGGACTGTTCGATACTGTAACAACTGTGCTTGTAATCACTATTAACAGTTCTGTTATCAATAAAACAATGTTATTTGATCACAATGTTTGTTTTGTTATGTTTTACATTTTTCATGTTTTGACTTTTATGTAATTTCAAACTCTACATCGCTTTCTGGAGAGTTATACGCAAACTAGTGCGTAAACGTACTCAGTTTAATGCGAGAAATACTCCGGAACATCAACATATACTCAACATACCTTAAATAACCTTTACATAACTTAGAAATAAGTTTTGAAGGCTTTGGTATGGCAAAAACAAGTTAATTCGCTTACAGGGACTAAATATGACAAACTGCGAAAGTATGTCAATTTGAACTGTAACAAACATTCTGGAACATAACCATAAGTTAAACACACCTTAAATATCCTTTACATAGCTTAGAAATAGGCTTTGAGGGGTTCGGTGTGCTAAAATAAACTTTTGGGTCATTCAGGGACTAAAAGTGTCAAAAAGTGCACAAGTTTGCATTTTCGCGCATAACTTACGTTCTGAATACATCTGGACATCCAAAAATTTATGTAAGCATGACTATATTATATTTTAGTGTTCGCCTTAAGAAAAATCCATTCGTTGCGTCATTTGGATCGTTTTTCGCGCTTGTGCGCATTCCGTCATAATTAAGCGAACATCGCGTTCGTACGACCAAACGAACCATCATCCGACATATTTTTGAACATGTTTCATGTCCACAATGTTTAGGCAACATTTTAGGGCCTTAAACTTGGCTTTACGGGCCTTAGAAGTGTCGGAAATGGCCTTAAACACGTGCAGGGACCTAAACTGTCATTTTTGAAAGTTGTTTCTGATCTGACATGCTCAGGCGGCCCGCATTGTGTTTGGCTGATCCTAAAGCGGGCCGCTTCCCACCTTCTGACCAGATTAAATGCATTTTCTCACAAGTTGCAGCCATTTGATCCTCCACCACATGTTTTCACTTGCTTAGTCACTAGATAAGGATGGAATTAAGCTTCCATAACCTTGCAACAAGTGTACGGATTGGATCATGGCACGTTTTCCATGAAACGATCTCAACGGTTCACCGAATACTATAAATACCCCACCCCCCTTTGTTCATAATCACTAGAAATTTGATTTGAGAAACTCTAAGTTGAAACATTAGTTTCATACCTGAGATTTTCGAATCGAGTTTAGCATTCGGGGACCCTTCGTAAGTATTCTTTCGTTCTTTTCCTTATTTTTACTGCTTTTCGAGTCAGAAAGTCAAACTTTGTTTGACTTTCAGCGTTGACCAGTAATGGTCAATGCGAAGTTCGTTTGAACTTCGCAACGTGAGTGTAATCACGTTGGTCATAGTCCTTTGGGACTATGCCCACTGGTTACCACGTTGTCTAGGGTCGTAGGGTAGGCGATCTAATAAATCGCCTATACCTTCGAACCCGACCCAGTTTGGTCGATCATTAGGATCCGACCAAACACATTAGGTGACCATAGTAGGTAGGGAATAACCTTCCGAGGTTATACCCTATGGTCACATCGTTTAAGTAGTTGTATGATAGGTAGTTTATATGCCTTAGGTAAATTACCAGAATACCCTTTTCATGTATAATTGGTAATTAAGCATATGTAACCTAAACCTTTATCACATAACTGATTATGTAACATGTTTAGGAATATAACACTTGTCATAGGGCTAGTTAGGCGGTCCGAACGCGTTTCACGCGCACGACACGTTAAAGTAGCATAAGCTTCCTAAACGGGTCGTAATGGGTCGTAAACGATTATGTTAAGTTTCATTTAGCATGTAGGCTTTGTTAAACCAAATGACACGAGTCTCTACACTCGTTTGGTTTACGAAACCTCATTCTATCCAATCATCCGATTAAGGTCCGGTTATTAACATAGTTACCTATATTAGGTGCCGTTTGATTCCGAGATCTATAGCATTACTTGGTGATTATCTTTAGACATCTGAGCAATCTCAAGTGAGTACATAGACCCCTCTTTTACTGTTTTCCAAACTGTTTTGGGGTGGAACACATGTGCCTACTTGTTACTTTCATGCTTTCCTGTTTTTCACATCATATACTGCTATGTTCGTTAGTACATTATAGTACATGATTTCATTACATTTCATGCTAGGTGTGCCCATTGTGTGCATTACTTAGTACATTGTTTTACATTACATTTTATGCTAGGTGTGCCCATTGTGTGCATTACTTAGTACATTGTTTTACATTACATTTTATGCTAGGTATGCCCATTGTGTGCATTACTTAGTACATTGTTTTACATTACATTTCATGCTAGGTGTGCCCATTGTGTGCATTACTTAGTACATCGTTTTACATGACATTTCACGCTATGTATGTTCATTTGATTACATACTTAGTGCATTATTTTCACATGCTTACATTTTGGTATGACATTTGGTTTGTTTACATGGGACAATACATTCATTAACACCGATCATGCCGTTCGTTAGTAGGTAGTGGTACCATAGGAATTGACAACTCCCGTTCCGGACATCCCAGGGTAAGGGGACAGAAAGGAATGACCGAATTCGTTGACATTAAGACAGATAGACCTTTAATTTGTTTAAAGGGTTTATCACCACAGTCGCCAGGCTTGGATGTATGCATATTCACAATACCGCATAAATGTTCATATTAAATAGTTGCATGCATTTACACAAAACATAGCTTTGATTTAAACTAAGTTTTACTTCAATACTTTGTTTTTGTACATATGGTTTAGTTTGAGACATTTCACTTGCCATACATGACATTTTGACATAGACATTTGACATGGATATTTGACATAGACATTTGACATGGATATTTGACATAGACATTTGACATGGATATTTGACATAGACATTTGACATGATTTACATTTGACATATTATTCAATACATTTGACAATTGAATTAAACATAGACTTCTTACATTGGTTGGTTTGGTTTGATTAAGTGATTAAGTAACGATGCGTGTGTAATATGATACAAGCATGGTGGATACGCCGCTGGTACTTCCTATATATAAGTGTTTGTATAGTATTATATGGCGTAACGTTATTTGAATCATTTCAGTTTGAGACATAGAACATTTTATACAAATAACATACTTTTCACAAGACATTTATTTACAAACAACTTATCTTATACAAACACATTTTTACATGGTTATTTATTTAACCTGACATTTACTTATACATATCATCTGATCTTATTGTTTTCAAATGATTTACAAGACAAAGCAAATTACAAGGTTCATGACTAAACATTTTTCTTAAACATAAGTCATGAATCCTATTTTCACAAACCTATGTATCTCACAGGCATTTTTATGCTGACGTACCTATTTTCACATGTGTTTTCAGGTGCTTTTCCATAGGATGTTGATCATGATACTAGGGCGGACCTGTGCCTTAGACTTTAAAAGAAGATAGACTATGTTTAATTATGTTCTGAACTCTTTAAATTCCTGTTTGAAACAATGTAACACCTTTGTTTATAAATAAAATACAACTTTGTATGCCATGGTTATGAAACAATTAATTCTGTTGCAACACGCCCCGATGTTTCCGCCGCGATTTGTTGTTTTACGCGGTCGGGGTGTGACAGAAGAGTTGGTATCAGAGCCAATGGTTATAGAGAATTAGGTTATTAGTAATGCTTTGACCTAGACTATAACTTTTCTAGGAACCTAACACGAGTTATCTTGTGTTTAGATCTTAAAACATGTATATCACCTATCCTTAGGTGATTATCAAAACAAGAATCAAATTTTCCGAATCGATTTTTGAAAAAACAATCATCTGTTTTTGAATAAATTTTTACAAGGTTTTGAACCCTCAATTGTAAGGTTTTGAACCCTCTGTTATATGGTTTTGAACCCTTTTCAGTATTGGTTTTTGGCCTTGTGCCTTCAAATTTTCAAAATCCCGTCAAACGTTTTGGGTTTTAAATAATGTGAACATGTGCAAACTGGAAGGGTGAATGCCTGTATTCTGGGTTTTCTGTCTAGGCAAGCACTTCGTATACATCTCAACCAGACGCGAGACCAGTTGTGCTTACCTGGGAATTCTTGGAGTGAGTGTTCACTTATAGGCGAGCATGTCTTCATTATACATTATTTTTGACCCATTTACTTTGATTAGTCACTGTGTGTCGTTTGTTTGCTTTGTGATACGGACGAATGACCACCATCTTTGCTTTTGTTGATTTTGTTTCATCTCATTCACTTCATCCAATCATCTCACTCGTTTCCTTTCATGTTTTCCTCTTTTAGAATGCCTCCTCGACGCGAAAATCAGATAGCAACTGCCGAGCTGGCAGAAATCATTGCGCAGCAGATGGCTGCTCAATTCCCAAATCTCTTTGCTCAATGGCAACAAGCCAACAACAACAACAATGGTCCGTGCAAATACAAGGATTTTAATCAGGCTAAACCACTCAAGTTTAGTGGTTCTGAAGGGGCAACTGGGCTTCTTCAGTGGTTTGAGAGCATAGAGAATACTTTTCGCCACGTGCAGTGTCTCGAAAATCGCAAGGTCGAGTTTGCTTCGAGCGTATTTCAGAAGAGGGCTTTGACATGGTGGAACGGGGTTATGAGGGACCAAGGTGCAGAAGTTGCTCTCGCACAGACATGGGCTGAACTTAGAGCCCTTATGATGAGGGAATTCTGTCCTCGTCATGAGCAACGAGCGTTGGAGAAGGAGTTTGATGAGCTGAAGCAAGATAGTGGTGAGCATAGGGCTTATACTGATCGGTTTGAAGAGTTGAGTTTGCTTTGCCCGACTATGGTTACCCCACTTGACAAGGCTATCGAAAGATACATCGACGGCCTACCTGACTCGGTACAAGACATTCTTACTGGTAGTGAACCGGCCACACTCCGTCAGGCGATCGAGTTATCAGCGACGCTGACTGAGTCGCAGGTCCGGAAGAACAAGTTACACAGGAAGGGTGACAAGGGCAAGAAGCAGTCGGCTGACAAGGAAGATAGCAAGAAAGGTCAAAACTTGAATGGAAAGAACTCTGGTTCTTCGAAGAGGTCAAGGAAGCGTAAGGCTTCCCAAAATTTTGCTATCACTGCCCAAGCTAATCAGGCAGCTCTCAACCAACCCGCACAGCTTCCAGCGAAGAAACCCTATACAGGGAATGCACCTTTGTGCAATAGATGCAACAGTCACCACCAGCCGCAATTTCCATGCCGTTTCTGTACTAACTGTGGGAAATCAGGCCATCTCGCCAATGTTTGTCGATCTGCTCAGAATCCCGCGGTTCAGAACCCGGCTCAACAAGTTGCTCAGCAACAGGGTCAAGCTGCAAGACCACAATACCCACCAGGTGCTTGTTACAATTGTGGGGATCTGACCCACTATAGGAATCGGTGCCCAAGGCTAGCCAACAAGAACCAGAACCAGAACCAGAATCCGGCTCCGGCTCGAGGCCGAGTTTTTAACATGAATGCCCAAGAGGCACAGGCTGACGATAATGTGGTGAACGGTACGTTCTTTATTAATAATCAGCCTGCATCTGTTCTTTTCGATTCCGGTGCCGATAAGAGTTTCGTGTCATTATCTTTTGAGCAAATGCTTCGCGTGTCTAGAACGAAACTAGGCAAATCTTTGACAGTAGAAGTTGCTAGTGGTGAACCCATTATTCTTGATTCTGTTCTACGCAACTGCCAGTTGAATCTTAACGACCATCTTTTTCCTATTGACCTCGCGCCTATGCAACTTGGAAGCTTCGACGTCATTGTGGGAATGGATTGGTTATCCAAGCATCACGCAGAGATAGTTTGTTCTAAGAAGATTGTTCGTGTGCCGCTTTCGACAGGCGAGATCCTGCAGGTTCAAGGTGAGAAGCCTACCGGTGGTCTCAAACTCATGTCTTGCTTTAAAGCTCGGAAGTATCTGCAGAAGAACTATGTGGCTTTCTTAGCACATGTTACAGAAGATAAAGGCAAGGGTAAGTCTATTTCAGATATTCCTGTCGTTCGGGATTATTCTGAAGTGTTCCCTGAAGATTTACCTGGTCTACCTCCAGCACGCCAAGTCGAGTTCCGCATTGATCTCGTACCTGGTGCAAATCCCATTGCCAGAGCTCCATATCGTCTTGCACCGTCTGAGATGCAAGAGTTGTCCAAACAGCTTCAGGAGCTCTCTGACAAAGGTTTTATACGTCCTAGTTTTTCACCTTGGGGTGCTCCCGTTCTTTTTGTAAAGAAGAAGGATGGATCCTTTAGGATGTGTATCGATTATCGTGAGCTTAATAAGCTTACCATAAAGAATCGATATCCCCTACCTCGCATCGATGATCTCTTTGATCAGTTACAAGGCGCTTCTTATTTTTCGAAGATCGATCTGCGTTCCGGGTATCATCAACTTCAGGTGCAAGAAGAAGACATTCCGAAGACAGCGTTCCGTACTCGTTATGGACATTACGAGTTCACAGTCATGCCATTCGGTTTGACTAATGCTCCTGCTGTTTTCATGGACTTAATGAATAGGGTCTGCAAACCTTATTTGGATCAGTTCGTCATTGTTTTTATTGACGACATCTTGATATACTCTAAGACGCGAGCTGACCACGAGCAACATCTTCGTCTTACCCTAGAACTCCTAAAGAAAGAACAACTTTTCGCAAAATTCTCCAAGTGCGAATTTTGGCTTAAAGAAGTTCAATTTTTGGGGCATGTTATCAACGAACGAGGTATTCATGTAGATCCCTCCAAGATCAGTGCGATCAAGGATTGGGATACACCTACTACTCCTACTGAAGTTCGTTCTTTTCTTGGTCTAGCGGGTTATTATCGCCGCTTCATAGAAAACTTCTCAAAGATTGCAGTTCCTCTAACTGCTCTAACTCTGAAGAAAATGCCCTTTTATTGGGGATACAAACAAGAGGAAGCTTTTCAACACTTGAAGCAGAAGCTTTGCGATGCGCCTGTTCTATCATTACCTGAGGGTGATGATGATTTTGTCGTGTATTGTGATGCATCGAAATTGGGTCTTGGCTGTGTTCTTATGCAAAGGAACAAAGTCATAGCCTATGCATCGAGACAATTGAAGATACATGAGAAGAACTACACCACTCATGATCTTGAGTTGGGTGCAGTTGTTTTCGCTCTCAAGATCTGGAGACACTATTTGTATGGTACAAAATGTGTGGTTTTCACAGACCACAAAAGTCTTCAGCATATCTTCAACCAGAAAGAACTCAACATGAGACAACGACGTTGGGTTGAACTCTTAAACGACTATGATTGCGAAATTCGCTACCATCCTGGTAAGGCGAATGTCGTAGCTGATGCATTGAGTCGTAAGGAACGTACTAAGCTTCATTGTGTACGTGTTCAGTCTGTTATTCAAGCTCGATCCGATATTCAAGCACGCATTGCTCAAGCTCAACAATCTTGTGTTTCACAAGGTTTGATGGATAAGGAATTTCCTTACCACATAACACCTGCTTTGGAACTGAAGGACAATGGATCATATTACTTCATGGACCGTTTGTGGGTCCCAAGCCAGGATGATCTTCGTACCTTGCTTATGGATGAAGCCCATAAGTCTCGTTATTCTATTCATCCGGGCTCAGATAAAATGTATAAGGATCTTCGTATTCACTATTGGTGCCCTGGTATGAAGAAAGACATTGCCTTATACGTATCCAAATGCCTTACTTGTCTAAAGGTTAAGGCTGAACATCAGCGTCCTTCGGGATTATTGGAGCAACCAGAGATCCCAGTTTGGAAATGGGAAAACATTACTATGGATCTTGTTACCAAACTCCCGCGCACAAAGAAAGGTCATGATGCCATCTGGGTAGTCGTTGATCGTCTTACAAAGTCAGCACATTTCTTGCCAATCCGTGAGGATTTTCCTACTGACAGACTTGCTCAAATCTATGTAGATGAAATAGTAGCTCGACATGGTGTTCCGTTGAACATCATTTCTGACAGAGATGCTCGTTTCACTTCTCATTTTTGGAGAACCATGCAATCTGCCATGGGGACCCAACTTAATCTAAGCACAGCTTATCATCCGCAAACGGATGGTCAATCTGAGAGAACAATCCAGACTCTGGAGGATATGCTAAGAGCTTGTGTGATCGATTTTGGTGGTAGCTGGGATTCACATCTTAAATTGATTGAATTCTCCTACATCAACAGTTATCACACTAGCATCAAAATGGCTCCTTTCGAGGCTCTCTATGGTCGAAAATGTCGTTCACCAGTCTGCTGGAATGAGATTGGCGAGGCTCAACTTACTGGACCTGCCCTCATTTTAGAGACAACTGACAAGGTCAAGAAAGTTCGTGATAACCTTCAGGCAGCTAGAAGCCGTCAGAAGATTTACGCGGACCCAAAACGCAAAGCCTTGGAATTTCAAGTCGGTGATCGAGTATTACTTAAGGTCTCACCTTGGAAAGGTGTGATCAGATTTGGAAAGAAAGGAAAACTTGCACCTAGATACGTTGGACCATTCAAGATCGTCGAAAGAATCGGAAAGGTAGCCTACAGACTTGAGTTACCTCCTGAACTGGGAAATGTTCATCCAACTTTTCACGTGTCCAATCTCAAGAAGTGTTCAGCTGATGAGAACTTCTCCATACCGCTTGACGAAATTCGTGTTGGCAAAACACTGAAATTTGTTGAGAAACCAGTGGAAATCATGGAACGTGAAGTCAAGTGGCTTAAACGCAAGCGCATTAATGAAAGCGAAATATCCACATCTTTTTCCACGAGTTTCCTCTAAATAAATTTCGGGACGAAATTTCCACAAGTAGGGGAGACTGTAACAACTATGCTTGTAATCACTATTAACAGTTCTGTTATCAATAAAACAATGTTATTTGATCACAATGTTTGTTTTGTTATGTTTTACATTTTTCATGTTTTGACTTTTATGTAATTTCAAACTCTACATCGTTTTCTGGAGAGTTATACGCAAACTAGTGCGTAAACGTACTCAGTTTAATGCGAGAAATACTCCGGAACATCAACATATACTCAACATACCTTAAATAACCTTTACATAACTTAGAAATAAGTTTTGAAGGCTTTGGTATGGCAAAAACAAGTTAATTCGCTTACAGGGACTAAATATGACAAACTGCGAAAGTATGTCAATTTGAACTGTAACGAACATTCTGGAACATAACCATAAGTTAAACACACCTTAAATATCCTTTACATAGCTTAGAAATAGGCTTTGAGGGGTTCGGTGTGCTAAAATAAACTTTTGGGTCATTCAGGGACTAAAAGTGTCAAAAAGTGCACAAGTTTGCATTTTCGCGCATAACTTACGTTCTAAATACATCTGGACATCCAAAAATTTATGTAAGCATGACTATATTATATTTTAGTGTTCGCCTTAAGAAAAATCCATTCGTTGCGTCATTTGGATCGTTTTTCGCGCTTGTGCGCATTCCATCGTAATTAAGCGAACATCGCGTTCGTACGACCAAACGAACCATCATCCGACATATTTTTGAACATGTTTCATTTCCACAATGTTTAGGCAACATTTTAGGGCCTTAAACTTGGCTTTACGGGCCTTAGAAGTGTCGGAAATGGCCTTAAACACGTGCAGGGACCTAAACTGTCATTTTTGAAAGTTGTTTATGATCTGACATGCTCAGGCGGCCCGCATTGTGTTTGGCTGATCCTAAAGCGGGCCGCTTCCCACCTTCTGACCAGATTAAATGCATTTTCTCACAAGTTGCAGCCATTTGATCCTCCACCACATGTTTTCACTTGCTTAGTCACTAGATAAGGATGGAATTAAGCTTCCATAACCTTGCAACAAGTGTACGGATTGGATCATGGCACGTTTTCCATGAAACGATCTCAACGGTTCACCGAATACTATAAATACCCCACCCCCCTTTGTTCATAATCACTAGAAATTTGATTTGAGAAACTCTAAGTTGAAACATTAGTTTCATACCTGAGATTTTCGAATCGAGTTTAGCATTCGGGGACCCTTCGTAAGTATTCTTTCGTTCTTTTCCTTATTTTTACTGCTTTTCGAGTCAGAAAGTCAAACTTTGTTTGACTTTCAGCGTTGACCAGTAATGGTCAATGCGAAGTTCGTTTGAACTTCGCAACGTGAGTGTAATCACGTTGGTCATAGTCCTTTGGGACTATGCCCACTGGTTACCACGTTGTCTAGGGTCGTAGGGTAGGCGATCTAATAAATCGCCTATACCTTCGAACCCGACCCAGTTTGGTCGATCATTAGGATCCGACCAAACACATTAGGTGACCATAGTAGGTAGGGAATAACCTTCCGAGGTTATACCCTATGGTCACATCGTTTAAGTAGTTGTATGATAGGTAGTTTATATGCCTTAGGTAAATTACCAGAATACCCTTTTCATGTATAATTGGTAATTAAGCATATGTAACCTAAACCTTTATCACATAACTGATTATGTAACATGTTTAGGCATATAACACTTGTCATAGGGCTAGTTAGGCGGTCCGAACGCGTTTCACGCGCACGACACGTTAAAGTAGCATAAGCTTCCTAAACGGGTCGTAATGGGTCGTAAACGATTATGTTAAGTTTCATTTAGCATGTAGGCTTTGTTAAACCAAATGACACGAGTCTCTACACTCGTTTGGTTTACGAAACCTCATTCTATCCAATCATCCGATTAAGGTCCGGTTATTAACATAGTTACCTATATTAGGTGCCGTTTGATTCCGAGATCTATAGCATTACTTGGTGATTATCTTTAGACATCTGAGCAATCTCAAGTGAGTACATAGACCCCTCTTTTACTGTTTTCCAAACTGTTTTGGGGTGGAACACATGTGCCTACTTGTTACTTTCATGCTTTCCTGTTTTTCACATCATATACTGCTATGTTCGTTAGTACATTATAGTACATGATTTCATTACATTTCATGCTAGGTGTGCCCATTGTGTGCATTACTTAGTACATTGTTTTACATTACATTTTATGCTAGGTGTGCCCATTGTGTGCATTACTTAGTACATTGTTTTACATTACATTTTATGCTAGGTATGCCCATTGTGTGCATTACTTAGTACATTGTTTTACATTACATTTCATGCTAGGTGTGCCCATTGTGTGCATTACTTAGTACATCGTTTTACATGACATTTCACGCTATGTATGTTCATTTGATTACATACTTAGTGCATTATTTTCACATGCTTACATTTTGGTATGACATTTGGTTTGTTTACATGGGACAATACATTCATTAACACCGATCATGCCGTTCGTTAGTAGGTAGTGGTACCATAGGAATTGACAACTCCCGTTCCGGACATCCCAGGGTAAGGGGACAGAAAGGAATGACCGAATTCGTTGACATTAAGACAGATAGACCTTTAATTTGTTTAAAGGGTTTATCACCACAGTCGCCAGGCTTGGATGTATGCATATTCACAATACCGCATAAATGTTCATATTAAATAGTTGCATGCATTTACACAAAACATAGCTTTGATTTAAACTAAGTTTTACTTCAATACTTTGTTTTTGTACATATGGTTTAGTTTGAGACATTTCACTTGCCATACATGACATTTTGACATAGACATTTGACATGGATATTTGACATAGACATTTGACATGGATATTTGACATAGACATTTGACATGGATATTTGACATAGACATTTGACATGGATATTTGACATAGACATTTGACATGATTTACATTTGACATATTATTCAATACATTTGACAATTGAATTAAACATAGACTTCTTACATTGGTTGGTTTGGTTTGATTAAGTGATTAAGTAACGATGCGTGTGTAATATGATACAAGCATGGTGGATACGCCGCTGGTACTTCCTATATATAAGTGTTTGTATAGTATTATATGGCGTAACGTTATTTGAATCATTTCAGTTTGAGACATAGAACATTTTATACAAATAACATACTTTTCACAAGACATTTATTTACAAACAACTTATCTTATACAAAAACATTTTTACATGGTTATTTATTTAACCTGACATTTACTTATACATATCATCTGATCTTATTGTTTTCAAATGATTTACAAGACAAAGCAAATTACAAGGTTCATGACTAAACATTTTTCTTAAACATAAGTCATGAATCCTATTTTCACAAACCTATGTATCTCACAGGCATTTTTATGCTGACGTACCTATTTTCACATGTGTTTTCAGGTGCTTTTCCATAGGATGTTGATCATGATACTAGGGCGGACCTGTGCCTTAGACTTTAAAAGAAGATAGACTATGTTTAATTATGTTCTGAACTCTTTAAATTCCTGTTTGAAACAATGTAACACCTTTGTTTATAAATAAAATACAACTTTGTATGCCATGGTTATGAAACAATTAATTCTGTTGCAACACGCCCCGATGTTTCCGCCGCGATTTGTTGTTTTACGCGGTCGGGGTGTGACAGATACTATACGAATCGGTATAGTTTCGCAGTTTGACACAAATAGTCCCTACGATCGAATAGACTTGTTTTCAACACACCAAACCATACAAAACTTATTTCTAAGTTATGTGAAGGTTATTTTAGGAATGTTAAGCCTATGTCACTATTCTGGAGTGTTTGTCGCGTTAAACTGACTGCGTTTACGCACCAGTTTGCGTATAACCTTCCAGAAAGCGATTTAAAGCTTGAATTTTGAATCGAATCAAATCGTAAAATCATCAAACACAAATACACATATAAATACACCAAAACACATTGTTTTATTGATAATTAACATTGTTTTGCATTGTTCATCGATTAGAGAGCACAGTTGTCACAGTCTCCCCTACTTTAGGAAATTTCGTCCCGAAATTTTAACTAGAGGAAACTTGTGAGAACAATTGCGGATATTTCGCCTTCATTTGGTCCTTACGTTCCCAAGTAAACTCTGGGCCACGTTTGGATTCCCAGCGAATCTTGACCAAATGAATTCGTTTGTTCTTCAACTGTTTGTATGTACGGTCCACTATCTCCATAGGTTTCTCGACAAAGTGCATTGTTTCATCGATTTGAATCTCGTCGAGAGGAATGTGAAGATCAGCGTCAGCTAAACACTTTTGCAGATTGGACACGTGAAAAGTCAGATGGATATTTCCAAGCACTGGAGGTAGCTCTAGTTGATAGGCAACCTTTCCAACCCTTTCAACAATCTTAAATGGTCCAACATATCGTGGTGCAAGTTTTCCTTTCTTTCCAAATCTCACCACTCCCTTCCAAGGTGACACCTTGAGTTAGGACATGGTCTCCGACTTGAAATTCTGAGGGCTTGCGTCGTAAATCCGCATAATTCTTTTGACGGCATCTAGCTATCACAAGGTTATCGCGAATTTTCTTGATGTTGTCTGTTGTTTCCAGAACAAGCTCAGGTCCAGTAAGCTGAGCTTCACCGCTCTCGTTCCAACAAACAGGTGAACTACATTTTCGACCTTAGAGAGCTTCGAATGGTGCCATATTGATGCTAGCATGATAACTATTGTTGTAAGAGAACTCGATCAATGGCAGATGAGAATCCCAATTACCACCAAAGTCAATCACGCATGCTCTAAGCATATCCTCCAAAGTTTGAATCGTTCTCTCAGATTGTCCATCTGTTTGGGGATGATAAGCAGTGCTTAGATTTAGTTGGGTTCCCATAGCAGATTGCATGGTCTTCCAGAAATGAGATGAAAATCGAGCATCATGATCGGATATGACGTCCAAAGGAACACCATGTCGAGATACAATCTCATCAACGTAAATCTTTGCAAGTTTATCAGCAGATAGATCCTCATGAATCGGAATAAAATGAGCTGACTTTGTCAGTCGATCGATAACAACCCAAATAGCATCATGACCTTTGGATGTACGCGGTAACTTAGTGATGAGATCCATCGCAATGTTCTCCCACTTCCAAACCGGTATCTTTGGTTGTACAAGCAAACCAGAAGGTCGTTGATGTCCAGCCTTGACTTTGAGACAAGTTAGGCATTTCGATACATACAATGCAACATCTTTCTTCATACCAGGCCACCAGAACTTAGTGCGAAGATCCTTATACATTTTATCAGCACCAGGATGGAAAGAATATCGAGACTTATGAGATTCGTCCATCACTAAAGTGCGAAGATCGTCTTATTTCAGAATCCACAAACGATCCATGAAATAGAGTAAACCATCATCTTTCGCTTCGAGTTTAAGCTCAAGCTGATGTGGTAATTCCTTACCTATCAAATCTTGTTAAACACAAGATTGCTAAGCTTGAAGAAGACGAGTTTGGAGATCAGATAGAGTTCGAACAGAATGAAGCTTGACTCGCTCCTTTCGACTAAGCGCATCGGCTACGACATTCGCCTTACCAGGATGGTAGCGAATCTCGCAATCATAGTCATTTAGGAGTTCAACCCAACGTCGTTGTCTCATGTTTAACTCCTTCTGATTAAGAATGTGCTGGAGACTTTTGTGATCTGTGAAAATCACACACTTCGTGCCATAAAGATAGTGTCTCCAGATTTTGAGAGCGAAAACCACAGCTCCCAACTCAAGATTGTGAGTCGTGTAGTTCTTCTCGTGAACTTTCAATTGTCTAGATGCATATGCTATAACTTTACCTCGTTGCATGAGAACACAACCAAGGCCTAAGTTGGACGCATCACAGTAGACAACGAAATCATTGTTTCCCTCGGGTAGTGATAGAACAGGAGCATTACATAGCTTCTGTTTCATCGTTTGAAACGCTTCTTCTTGCTTAGGTCCCCACTCAAAAGGCTTAATTCTTCTGATTCGAAGCAGTGAGTGGAACCGCAATCTTCGAGAAATTAGAAATGAATCGACGATAATATCCAGCGAGACCAAGGAAAGAACAAATTTCTGTAGGCGTCGTTGGTGTATTCCAATCCTTGATTGCTACAATCTTGGATGATTCCACATGAATACCTTGCTCGTTGACAATATGTCCCAAAAACTGAACTTCTTTAAGCCAAAATTCACACTTGGAGAATTTAGCAAAAAGTTGTTCCTTCTTCAGGAGTTCCAATGTTAAACGAAGGTGTTGCTCGTGATCGGCTCGAGACTTCGAATAATTGAGAATATCGTCGATGAACACAATGATGAACTTGTCTAAATAAGGTTTACAGACCCTATTCATTAAGTCCATAAAGATAGCTGGAGCATTCGTCAAACCAAAAGGCATGACAGTAAACTCGTAATGCCCATATCTCGTTCGGAAAGCAGTTTTGGGAATATCTTCTTCGAATACACGAAGCTGATGATACCCAGAACGCAGATCGATTTGGGAAAAACAGTTAGCACCTTGAAGCTGATCAAAGAGATCATCGATTCGGGGTAGGGGATATCGATTCTTGATGGTAAGCTTGTTAAGTTCACGATAATCGATACACATTCGAAAAGATCCATCTTTCTTTTTCACAAAGAGGACAGGAGCACCCCAAGGTGAATAACTCAGACGGATGAATCCTTTATCGGATAACTCTTGAAGTTGTTTCGATAATTCTTGCATCTCAGACGGTGCAAGACGATAAGGTGCTTTCGCAATCGGGTTGGCATTGGGTACAAGGTCAATATGAAACTCGACTTGACGAACTGGAGGTAAACCAGGCAGTTCATCAGGAAACACCTCTGGATAATCCCGAACAATCGGAATATCCTGAATACTTTTGTTCTTGCCTTTCTCCTCAGTGACATGTGTTAGGAAGGCAACATATCCTTTTCGTAAATAACTCTGGGCTTTCGTACACGACATGAGTTTCAACCCTCCCGATGGTTTCTCGCCACGAACCTCTGGGACATCGCCAGACGAAAGAGGAATACGAATGATCTTATCAAAACAAACCACCTCAGCATGATGTTTGGTTAACCAATCCATCCCCACGATAATGTCGAAACTCCCAAGTTGCATTGGTACGAGGTCAATGGGATAAAGATGGTTATCGAGGTTCAATTGACAACCATGAATAACAGAATCGAGAACAAGAGATTTACCAGTAGCAACTTCGACAGATAAGGGTTTCCTCAGTTTAGTTCTAGGTATCGCAAGTAAAGGCTCAAAGGATAACGAAACAAAACTCCTATCGGCACCAGAATCGAAAAGAACAGATGCAAGTTGATTGTTAACAAGGAACGTACCGTTAACAACTTCGTTGTCAGCTCGAGCCTCGTTCGCGTTCAGATTGAATGCTCGTCCACGAGCGGGATTTACATTCGCGATTGCGTTCGGATTTGCATTCGCATTTGCATTTACCAATCTCTGGCAATTGTTGCGGAAATGACCCATTTCCCCGCAATTAAAACACGAACCAGGTGGGAATCTCGCAGCATTCCCTTGAGCTTGTGCTGGAACCTGAGCAGCTTGATTTTGACCAAAACGACAAATGTTGGCCAAATGCCCAAGTCTACCACACGTAGCACACTGTTTACAGGCCTGTTGGGCAACATGGTGGCCATTACATCGAGCACAGTGAGGTGCGGTACCAGCATATGCTTTCTTTGCAGGAGGTTGAGTCGGTGGGTTCTGAGCAGCCTGTGTTGTAACAGCAAAGTTCTGGGAAGCCTTGCGCTTCCTTGACTTTTTAGAAGACTCACCCTGCTTCTTTCCCTTACCCTTTTCCTTGTCAGAATCGGTCGTCTTCTTTTTATCACCCTTGCGGGTGAGTTTACCCTTCCTGACTTGGGACTCAGTCAGGGTAGCAGACAACTCGATCGCGTGACGAACGGTAGTAGGATTAACACCGGTCACAATATCCTGAATGGAATCGGGTAAGCCATCGATATACCTCTCGATTGCTTTCTCCAATAGGGTAACCATCGTAGGACACAACAAACTAAGCTCCTCAAATCGATCCGTATAAGCACGGTGTTCTCCCCCGTCTTGTTTCAGATCGTCAAACTCTCGTTCCAAAGCTCGAATCTCATGACGGGGAAAGAACTCTCTCATCATGAGAGCTCGGAGCTCATCCCAAGTTTGTGCTAATGCCACTTCGGCACCCCTATCACGCATCACTCTGTTCCACCATGTAAGAGCTCGCTTCTCAAACACGCTTGAAGCAAACTCAACCTTACGCGCATTCGGACACTGCACATGTCTGAATGTGCTCTCGATACTCTCAAACCACTGTAGCAGCACAGTTGCTCCTTGTGACCCAGAAAACTTAAGCGGCTTCGCAGAATTAAAATTCTTGAAATTACACTGTGCATTATTGTTGTTGTATAACTCGTGGATTTGGGTCACAACGCCCGGAAGTACAGCAGCCATCTGCTGAGAGACAAGGGCTGCGACTTCTTCAGTAGTAAAAGTTTGAGCATCGCGTCAAGGAGGCATTGTCTAACAAGGAAACATGAGAAAGGAGTGAGGTCGATAATTGGAGAAACAAAAGAGGTTTTGAAAACATCGACAAAACACAAGGAAGGCGATCATTCGTTTGTTACCTTGAACAAACAAACGACACGCAGTGACTAATCAAAGTAAATGGGTCAATATAATGTATCACTGAAGACATGCTTGCCTATAAGTGAACACTCACCCCAAGAGTTCCCAGGTAAGAGTGACTGGTCCGATACTGCGGATTTGTATGAACACTCTAGCCTTAGACAGAAAACTCAGGGTACAGGCATTCACTCTTCCAGTTTGCACATGTTCACATTATAAGACCCAAACTTTGACGAGATTTTGAGAATTCAGAGGGCATAAAGCCGAAAATGAATCAAACTGGAAGGGTTCAAAACCTTACAATCAATCATCCAAGGATAGATGATTAATTTTTGAAGCGGATTTGTTATTGTGTTCTCGTTGTGGTTATCACCTAAGGATAGGTGATGGTATTGTTTTAAAATCTAAACACAAGTAAACTTGCGTCGGGGTCCTAGAAAGTTATAGTCTAGGTCAAAGCAATGCTAATAACCTAATTCTCTATAACCATTGGCTCTAATACCAACTCTTCTGTCACACCCCGACCACGTTAAAACAACAAACCATGGCGGAAACGTCGGGGAGTGTTGTAACAGAATCATCGATTCAACAACCATGGTACTTCAAAGTTTCGTTTTATTGATTATTCAAGTAATGTACATTGTCTTTAAACCAAAACAAACAAATTAAACATCGTCTACTATCGTTTTTTATGTCACTAAGGCCACGTCCAGATCCTAAGCGAACATGCTTCCTAGCAATCATCACGCAACATCACCTGAAACATATGTAAAAAAAAAACAAAGTTAGCAAAGAAATGCTGGCGAGCACATAGGTTTTGTGAGAGTATCGGAATTATGGCTCGTTTATGTATATATTGCAATACCTCGAAAACCTTGTTTTGAAAAGTTTATAATATTGCAACATGATTAACCAACTCGAATCAAGATGGTTATAATTTATAAAATCTCGTAGCCATGATTCTTAACCCCAAAACATTTGTTTTAGTAAACCAATTCGTAAAACATCTCGTTAAAAACTCGTTAATTAAACTCGTATGGTTTATATCATTTCGAAAACCTCGTTGTGTGACATTGTTTCAAATCGTTTCCCAAGTGAACTAAATAATGACACGCAATGTAATATGATAGAAGCACTTATATATAAGATGTACCAGCGGCGTATCTACCATGATTCTATCATGCTACACTCGTCCCATTATCTAATCACTACCCAAAACCAATCGTTCGTTCAAATCGTTTATTTCGTTTAGGTCGTTCCAAATCGTTTAATTCGTCCCCAAAATCGTTTTCGTTTTAATTGTGAAACTACTTTTGGTCGTCTCGCTTATAACATTCAAACCTTCGTGACTCGACTACCTCGTTCCTCGTATTAACGAACCACCAAAGGGTAAGTTAATAATCATCAGATTCGGTCGTTACCTACATAACCCCCACACATAACCATGGGTGTAGTCTGATAATGGGATTTGCCAGATCCTATGGTACCATAACCTAATACTGGTTGGCTTGATCAATGCTAATGAATGTCATTCGTTATGTAATTACAACCAACAAGTTCATTCACATTATCGAAATCGTTATTAGTTTAATATAAACCATCTTAATCGTTTTTGAAATCATCGTTTAAAATATCGAAATCATTTTAATACATATGAATCACCCCAAAACAATTGAAATCAGTAAAATAGGGGAACTATGTACTCACATAGTTACCACAAAAACATGTAAAAAGAGGGGATCTATGTACTCACATTGAATGAAGGGTATCCTTGATCTAAAGAACTTAGTGAAGCTCAGACAAACCAAGGAAATTCAAGTGGTACCTAGTAATCGGATCATTAGTAAATAAAATTGACACCTAAATCGTAGGATCAGATAGAATGAGGTCTTGTAAACCAATGAGTGTGGACTCATGTGATATGGTTTAACAAATCCTACATTCTAAATCGGAACCTAGCCTGAGTGCTTTCGACCCGTTACGACCCATTAAGGTAGCTTATGCTACGTTAATGCGTCGTTCGCGTGAAACTATGTTCGGATGGTTAACTATGTGCTATGTCAAGTCTTACATGGCCAATAATACCTAAACATGTTACTAAATCAGATTATATGTCAAAAACATGTTCACATATGTAAAATACGGATTTATGCTTCAAAAGGGCTTTTTTGTCATTTCCTATGGGCATACAAGCTACTTAACAAATAACTAACCAATCCTATGTGATCATATGGTATAACCTCAGAGGGTATTCCCGATGCAACTATGATCACTAATCGAACTTAGTCGGATCCTAATGATCGACTAAACGGGTCGGGTTCGAAAATCTAAGCGGTTGTTTAGACCGCTTAACTTACGACCCTAAACAAGCACTAAACTAATAGTGACGAGTTAAACATGTCAAAACATGTTTAACCTACTTAGAAAACTGATTTGGTATCAAAACAATGGGTTGTGATACCCGAAAATAGTTTCGTTGCAAAATACGTGCTAAAACGCATTTTGACCGAAACTTTACTCGTCACTACGCCTAGTTAACGTGGTAATCAGTAGGTATAATCACTAAGGACTATAACCATCGTGATTACGCTCACGTTGCGAAGTTCAAACGAACTTCTCGTTGACCAACTCGTGGTCAAAGCTGAAAGTCAAACACTGTTTGACTTTTAAGCTAGGAGAGCAATAAAAGAATGAAAGACGACTTACAAAGGGTCCAAATAGATTTGGTTCTAAGTATTCTCAGGTAGGAAGTGAAATATCACAACCACTTAGAGAAATCTCAGACCAAATGTGAGGAAATGAATGAGAGGGTCATGCTATTTATACTTGTGCATGATGAACAAGATCAAGACAAGTGTTTGTGTGGTCTCCAATCAATAAATCCTAACCATCCAAGTGTTATTAGCAGCTAGAAAGCCTTGGGGAGGTGTTAACTTGGTCCCCAAAACATGAAAATTGCGCACAATGGCCTCAAGAACGAGCTGGGAAGCTGCTGTGAACTTTCTGCAGAACTGGCACTCTTAGGCGGCTCGCGTAAGCTGAGAGACCAGGCTTACGCGCCCCGCCTGGGCATCTATTCAGAAATTGCAGTTTAGTCCCTGCACTTGAGAAACTTATGTTTTGATGCATTTTTGACACGTTTAAGCCCCGTTAACCTCATTTTAAGGCTCTAAAATGAAGTTAAAGTATAGGGAACTTAAAATATGCTCAAAAACATCTCGGATGTCGGCTCGTTTGGTCGTACGGTCGCGTTGTGCATTAAATTACAACGAAACTCAAACGGACGCGAAAACGATCCAAATTAAGCGACGAATGGAATTTTTGCATGCCGATCACTAAAATAAAAAAAAATTTAGTGTGTACAAAAATTTTGGGTGTACAAATGTGGTCAGAACGTAAGATATGCGCGAAAATGCAAACTTACGTCGTTTTTGACACTTTTAGTCCTTGTAAGATCAAATAAGCATATTTTCGCACACCGAACCACTCAAAGCTTATTTCTAAGCTATGTTTTGGTTATTTATGGTATGTTTACCTTATGATCAAGTTCTGGACTGTTCGAAACTATATGAATCGGTAGAGTTTCGCAGTTTGACACAAGTAGTCCCTGCGATCGAATAGACTTGTTTTCAACACACCAAACCATCCAAAACTTATTTTTAAGTTATGTGAAGGTTATTTTAGGTATGTTAAGGCTATGTCACTATTCCAGAGTGTTTGTCGTGTTAAACTGACTGCGTTTACGCACCAGTTTGCGTATAACCTTCCAGAAAGCGATTTAAAGCTTGAATTTGGAATCGAATCAAATCGTAAAATCATCAAACACAAATACACATATAAATACACCAAAACACATTGTTTTATTGATAATTAACATTGTTTTGCATTGTTCATCGATTAGAGAGCACAGTTGTCACAGTTAGATCTAATGGGTTTTGGCGAGCCCCACTCTTGGTCATGGACCCATACAGAAGAGTGCATTTGTTGTCACAGGCTTTGCGGAAGCGTGGTTATTTTGGTGTGACTTCTTAATACCATAGCTTAACCATAACAAGCTATATGAAATAAAAACCATGCAAGATCATCCATTAAAATAAGTTTTAAAACCAAAGTAACATAACATTGTCTTGGAACTACACCATCGTAACATAAATTATTGTTTTGAAAGACATAAACATCAACATGAATGAAACGCAGTTTAAGGACTGTGATTCGTCCAAGTAAAAGTCACATCCCCTAAACCTGGATGACCTCGGAACCCATATGCAGCGGGAAAACATAACATACCGCGCCAGATCCTTAATTCCCTGAAATACATGTAAGTTGGAAAAATCAACAATAATGTTGAGCGAGTTCATGTGTAAGTGAGTAAATAAACCTTTGTATGTATAAAAACCCTGGTATGTAGCAAATAAGGAAAAAGAGATCACCAATGGTTTGCAAGGCCATTGATATGTGTGAAGTGCAAGTAGGGAGACTCAAACCTAGCGGATTTATGCGTTGGGCACAAAGTCACCCCGAGGTCCGTTCTGTTTGGGCCTGGGGCTGGGCTCGCTACACTCAGATAGATCTACCGCTCCTGTCCCTCGGTCCTACCTTGAGGATTAATGGCCTCAAGTTTCCGCCTACCCACTCACATGATCTTAAGTAGTAAACCTCCTTACGCTAACCACACCATGTATAAAGTATTTGTAATCAAAGTAACATGTATTTCACCCCCGCAGTTAAAACTGAAAACAGTTAAGAGAAAAGGGGGACATGAACTCACAGTGGTGCGTCTCTACCAAGTATGTCACACCCCGACTGCGTAAAACAACAAATCGCGGCGGAAACATCGGGGCGTGTTGCAACAGAAATAAATGTTTCATAACCATGGATACCAAAAGTGTTTCGTTTTATTAAACATTGAATAATTACATCGTCTGGAAATCTAAATACATAAATTAGACATAGTCTATCATTATTATTGAGTCACTAAGGCCTTGTCCAGTCCTATGTGAGCATGCATCTTATCAATCGATATCATCCAACAATACCTGAAACATATGTGAAAACGAGGTCAGCAAAGAAATGATGGCGAGTACATAGGTTTTGTGAAAATAAGATTCATGACTTCAGTTTAAGAAAATGTTTAGTCATGAACCTTGTAATTTGCTTTGTCTTTGTAAATCATTTGAAAAATAATAAGTTTAGATGATATGTATAAATAAGAGAATAATGCATGATTAAATGAATAACCATGTAAAATGAGTCTTTATAAGATAAGTTGTTTGTAAATAAATGTCTTGTGAAAAGTATGTAACTTGTATAAAATGTTCTATGTCTCAAACTGAAATGATTCAAATAACGCTACAATATGTAATACCATACAAACACTTATATATAGGAAGTACCAGCGGCGTATCCACCATGTTTGTATCATATTATACACGCATCGTTACTTAATCACTTAATCAAACCAAACCAAACAATGTAAAATGTCTATGTTTAAATCAATTGTCAAATGTATTGAATAATATGTCAAAGTATTCATGTCAAGATGTAAATCATGTCAAAATGTCTATGTCAAATATCCATGTCAAGTGTCTATGTCAAATATCCATGTCAAATGTCTATGTCAAATATCCATGTCAAATGTCTATGTCAAATATCCATGTATGGCAAGTGAAATGTCTCAACTAAACCATATGCACAACAACAAAGTATTGAAGTAAAACTTGGTTTAAATCAAAGTTATGTTTTGTGGGAAATACATGATCAAATGTCAATCATGTACAAATGTTTACCCAAATGTTAAAACTTGTTCTTGTTCTTAACAAACCCTTACCAAAGGGTAAGTTAATATTTTAGTTGTGAAACTACTTTATGGTCGATTCTCTAATAACATTCAAACCTTCTTGACGCGTTCCTCGGTCCATCTCGCTCTCGCTCTCGTTCTTAACAAACCCTTACCAAAGGATAAGTTAATAATTACAGATTCAGTCGCTACCCACAACCCCCACACATAACAATGGGTGCAGTAAATAACGGGATTTGTCAGATCCTATGGTACCATAACCTAATACTGGTCGGCTTGATCATTGCTAATGAATGTCATCGGTCATGTAAACAACAACCAACAAGTTTGTTCACTTTTTGAAATTGTTATTAGTTTTTGAAATCATTGTATTTGTTCTTGAAATCATTGTTAGCGTTCTTGAAATAATTGTAATTGTTCTTGAAACCACATTGTAATTGTTCTTGAAACCATTGATAAAACATTTAGCACATATGAGTCACCCCAAAACAGTTGAAAACAGTAAAAGAGGGGAATAATGTACTCGCCTGATAATGCTTGGAGGTCTTGAACAACAACCAAACAAAGCTTGAGGGAGCACGGAATCAGTCGGCAAATCTAAACTATATAAATAAACCAGACTTAAATCGGAAGACTGGGTAGCAGGAGGGTTTGTAAACCAAATGAGTGTAGGAACTCATATGATATGGTTTAACAAAGCCTACATACTAAATGAAACTTAACCTAAGTGCTTTCGACCCATCGCGACCCATTAAGGTAACATACGTTACTTTAACGCGTCGTGCGCGTGAAACGCGTTCGGACCGTCTAACTAGTCCTATGACAAGTGTTATATGCCTAAACATGTTACATAATCAGTTATGTGACAAAAGTTTAGGTTACATATGCTTAATTACCAATTATACATGAAAAGGGTATTCTGGTAATTTACCTAAGGCATATAAACTACCTATCATACAACTACTTAAACGATGTGACCATAGGGTATAACCTCGGAAGGTTATGCCCTATACTAGGGTCACCTAATGTATTTGGTCGGATCCTAATGATCGACCAAACTGGGTCGGGCTCGAAGGTATAGGCGATTTATTAGATCGCCTACCCTACGACCCTAGACAACGTGGTAATCAGTGGGCATAGTCCCAAGGGACTATGACCAACGTGATTACACTCACGTTGCGAAGTTCAAACGAACTTCGCATTGACCATTACTGGTCAACGCTGAAAGTCAAACAAAGTTTGACTTTCTGACTCGAAAAGCAATAAAATAAGGAAAAGAACGAAAGAATACTTACGAAGGGTCCCCGAATGCTAATCCCGATCCAAGAACTCAGGTATGAAACAATGGTTTCAACTTAGAGCTCTCAAATCAGAATTCTTGTGCTTTAAAACAAGACAAAATTGCAGAAAACAACCTTTATGTATACCCCAAACTGCACTTTATACCTTTCACTATGAAATCCGCCAAAACCAACCTTTACGTTCATGTTTTGTTACACATCACAACCTTTACACCAAACCTAGTCAAAAAAGTCAGTTAAGTTACCCCATGTGCGATGCATGTGAGGGCATATATGTCTTTTCCTTTGACCCCTTTTATTTCTAAATTAAATTAAAATTAATGTATCCCCATCATCTCCATCATCTTGCCTTTCAAACCCAAACCCAGAAACAATGAAACTAGTGTTTTTGTAAATTTTCATAATATATTCCAAAACTAAAAAATGCTAGCTTTGTGAATTGGGTCAGTAGTCTATAATGACAATTGGGAGGGAGATATGGTTCATAACTAGTGAAATATGAGATTATGATACAACTTCATGGAACTCAACTTTGCCTCATACTTCTCTGAAGTCAATTAAGATACATCCACAATCAAAATCCTATTTTTTAACCAATACCCTTTTCCCTCTTCTCTCTGAACAGAGCCACCTCCACCACTTCTTCATCTTCCTTTTTTCTGGTTTGAACACCCACTCACACACACATATGTGTGTAAATTAGAGAAACAGAGAGAGATACGAGAGAAGGCGGAGATGGAGGGTGGTCCGCCGGCTGACCACGGCGGAGCCACAAGCTTCCGATTTCACTTTTTTTTTAATTTTTATTTCTCCATTTTTCTTTTGAGAATTTACGATTCAGATTATTATTGTTTATCCAACATCTCAGTTTAGATATTGTAATTATTGTTTATCCTATACGATTGACATCAATTTTCTCAAGTTTTTGTGAATTTTTTAGGAATTAGGGTAGTTTAACTTGATCTGTTCGTACGGAAGTTTGATATGTGTTTGTAATCAATCTGTTTCTAATTGTTCATGGATTACAAAATAGCATCTGATTGTAAAATTTGTATTTAATGATTGTAAAATTTGTATGAGAAGAGGGGAAGATGAAGAAGTGGTGTAGCTGGCTCTGTTCCCAATCCATTCTTTCGTTATCCAATACCCCTCAAGATTTCAAGAAAACGTAATAAAACAGCAAACTTTCAATAGATGTTTGGTGACTGATCAGTTATGTCTACAATCAAACCAATAACTTTGTATAAAAATTTAAGTAATTGGCATTATAGGTGAGGTGAAATATCTGAGGAACCCAGATGGGATTTATGTAAGAATCGATTAAGGATGGAACAATGTAGAATTAGTTTTTTTAATTTTATATAAACACAAGTTAATATTCTAGGTTTTTTTTATTTTATAAAAACACTAGTTTCATTGTTTCTGGGTTTGAAAGGATGGATTGGAGAAGAGAATGTGGAAATGACAGTAATACCCTCACATGCTTTGCACATGGGGCAACTTAACTGACTTTTTTGACTAGGTTTGGTGTAAAGGTTGTGATGTGTAACAAAACATGAACGTAAAGGTTGGTTTTGGCGGATTTCATAGTGAAAGGTATAAAGTGCAGTTTGGGGTATACATAAAGGTTGTTTTCTGCAATTTTGTCTTAAAACAATGAAAGGCATGGGGTATATATAGTTTTCGGGTAACCGTTAGGATCGTTTCATGGAAAACGTGCCATGATCCGAGGCGTACACTTGTCGGAAACTCATGGTAGCTAAAAATGGTTCTTATCCGCTGACTAGACATGTGAGAATGTGTGGTGGAGGATCAATCAGCTGAAACTTGTTGTTAAAACATTGAATCTGGTCTGGTCATGCACTCGCGTAGCGCGACGGATAGGCCCTTAGGGCTCGCACTACGCTACTGCCTCCCAGATTCAGAATTGTTTCCAAATTGACAGAAATGGTCCCTGTTGTGTTTTAAGGCCTTTTTCGATGCGTTTGAACCCCGTTAACCTCATTTTAAGGCTCTAAAATGAAGTTAAAGTATAGGGAACTCAAAACATGCTCAAAAATATGCCGGAGGTTGGTTCGTTTGGCCGTACGAACGCGATGTTCGCTTAATTACGACGGAATGCGCATAAGCGCGAAAAACGATCCAAATGACGTGACGAATGGATTTTTCTTATGGCGAACACTAAAATATAATGTAGTCATGCTTACATAAATTTTTGGATGTCCGGATGTATTCAGAACGTAAGTTATGGGCAAAAGTGCAAACTTGTGCACTTTTTGACACTTTTAGTCCCTGAATGACCCAAAAGTTTATTTTAGCACACCGAACCCCTCAAAGCCTATTTCTAAGCTATGTAAAGGATATTTATGGTATGTTTAACTTATGGTCATGCTCCGGAATGTCTGTTACAGTTCAAATTGGCATACTTTCGCAGTTTGTCAAGTTTAGTCCCTGTAAGCGAATTAGCTTGCTTTTGCCATACCAAAGCCTTCAAAACTTATTTCTAAGTTATGTAAAGGTTATTTAAGGTATGTTAAGCCTATGTCGCTATTCCGGAGTGTTTGTTGCATTAAACTGGTTATATTTACGCATCGGTGCGCGTATAACTATCCAGAAAGCGATTTAGAGTTTGAAATCGAACAAGAGTTGATATGTGTAAACGATACACATATTTTTACAAATCCCAAGTATGAAATACAATATTTCATTGGTTCGGTATTTGTTTGATAGCCGTGAAGGCACAGGTGTTACAGTCTCCCCTACTTTAGGAAATTTCGTCCCGAAATTTATTTAGAGGAAACTTGTGAGAGCTTGAAAACATGAAGTTGAAAAGATCGAACAACATTGGTTAGGGTTCTGAACTTCTACTAATCTTTAATAACATCATGATTGCAATGTAAGAGGGACACTTATATACTAGTATATGAAGGGTCATTGGTGCGTCCACCGTACCTCCATTACATCGTTCTCATTTTGTTATTTTTGTCACTATCGGTTCTTACACATAATAAACCTTACTGGGTTTCTGTGCACTAAATTTCATAATTATGTACGCGTCCATAATCAGATAATTCCTTGCACAGTTCACACAGTCTATTTTATAATATGTAGGGTAAAACCAAATGAACAATCCTGTGATGAGTGTGACTAGACCGCCATAGAGTCCTTTTGACTAAATCAATAAATGATCTAAATAGACTATCAATGAGTCTGTCCAGCTACATCACTAGATGTCGTTCTTCACCAAATTGTGAATCAATCTTTTTGACTAGACCACCAAAAGGGTCTCTTATGAATCATGGAGTGATACTATAAAATCCAAGGGTCTTATCTATTACATAGAAGCCCATTAAGGATTTAAGGTAGTACCTTTTGACTATCCTGCTACGAATCCCTCATATGAAGATATGAAAGATCCTGCGAGGATTTGGATAACGAATTATCCAAAGTATAAAAACACAAAAACATAGAGGAGAACACATAACTCATAAATACATAATTGCATAATTGCATACTCGTTCAATCGCATAATCGTTCAATTTGACCTTTAATTTGTTATCTTTGGACACGGGTATTTAAAGCATACCAGGAACCCAATCCATGGATTTCCTTTGGCACCTTAAATATTTTCAAGAATCTAACTATGAAGATAGGAAGATCTTAAAAGGAATTCGGTTTGTCCTAATTGAGTTGTATTGTACATTTTAAGGTGTACAAGGAATTCAATCAGGGCCCCGATGTCAACGAAGGTGTTGATCGTGATCGGCTCAGGACATGAATAGTTCAAGATGTCATCAATAATAACAATGACGATCTGATCCAAATAAGGCTTGCAGACTCTATTTATTAAGTCCTTGAAGATGGCTGGAGTATTTGTCAACCTAAAAAGGCCTGACTGTAAACTCGTAATGGCCATACTTCGTGCAGAAAGCCGTTTTGGGAATATCTTCTTCGAGCATACGAAGTTGATGATACCCAAAACGCAAATCGATCTTGGAAAAGCATGAAGCGCCCTGCAGATGATCGAAGAGATCATCGATTTTAAGGTAGGGGATATCGATTCTTGATGGTAAGCTCACCAGGCTTACGTTAATCGATATACATTCGAAAAGATCCATCTTTCTTTTCACAAAGAGTATAGGAGTTTCTCCAAGGTGAAAAGTTCGGACTGATGAATCCTTTATCAGACAACTCTTGAAGCTGTTTTGATAATTCTTGCATCTCGAATGGTGCAAGACGATAAGATACTTTAGATTTAAAAGAAGTAAGTGTTTGAGGTTCTTAGGGAGATTACAAGTGATCATAAAAATGACAGAACCACACGAGTAGTTTTGTCTTTGTGTTAACATCATAAGGTTGAATCAAACATTCATACAATTGCATTAGTTAAAAATAAAACCACAAATTTTATTTATATAACATCCGCATTGTCTTTAAATGTTACAAGATAACAACCAGAGGAAAAACAAACTGCTAATTGTTCACTCCTTCATCATTGAGTGCCTCATTGATGTTAAACACTCGACCGCGTGCTGGATTCACATTGACGTTGACGTTCGCATTCGGGTTTGCGTTAGCATTTGCATTCACCAGTCTTGGGCAGTTGTGGCGGAAGTGACCAATCTCTCCGCAGTTGAAACATGTACCTAGTGGAAATTTCATAGCATTCCCTTGAACCGGAGCTTGATCCTGAGCAGCCTGATTTTGTCCCAAACGACAAATCTTGGCCAAATGCCCAAGTTTACCACACGTCGTGCATTGCCAGCAAGCTTGTTGTACTGCGTGATGACCGTTGCAGCGTGCACAATAAGGTGCGGTACCGGCATATGCTTTCTTTGCAGGTGGCTGAGCTGGTAAGTTTCGCGGGTTCTGAGCAGTCTGTGCTGTAACCGCAAAGTTTTGACCACCCTTTCGCTTCCTTGATTTCTTTGACGTCTCACCTTCCTTACCCTTCTTGTTTTGACCTTTCTTGCTATCCTCCTTGTCAGCTGACTGTTTCTTGCCCTTGTCACCCTTCCTGTGTAACTTGTTCTTCCGAATCTGCGACTCAGTCAATGTCGCTGATAACTCGATCGCCTGACGGAGTGTGGCAGGGTTACTACCAGTAAGGATGTCTTGTACCGAGTCAGGTAGGCCGTCGATGTACCTTTCGATAGCTATGTCAAGTGGGGTAACCATTGTCGGGCAAAGCAGACTCAGCTCCTCAAACCTATCAGTATACGCCCTGTGCTCACCACTATCTTGCTTCAACTCATCAAATTCCTTCTCCAAAGCTCGTTGTTCATGACGAGGACAGAATTCCCTCATCATAAGGGCTCTCAGTTCAGCCCATGTCTGTGCGAGAGCAACTTCGGCACCTCTGTCTCTCATAACCCCGTTCCACCATGTCAAAGCCCTCTTCTGAAATACGCTCGAAGAAAACTCTACCTTGCGATTTTCCGGACACTGCACATGGCGAAAAGTATTCTCTATGCTCTCGAACCACTGAAGAAGCCCAGTTGCTCCTTCAGAACCACTAAACTTGAGTGGTTTAGCCTGGTTGAAATCCTTGTATTTGCATAGCACATTGTTGTTGTTGTTGGCTTGGTTCCATTGAGCAAAGAGGTTTGGGAATTGAGCAGCCATTTGCTGCGCAATGATTTCTGCCAGCTCGGCAGTCTCTATCTGGTTTTCGCGTCGAGGAGGCATTGTCTAAAAGAGGAAACATGAAAGGAAACGAGTGAGAGAATTTAGACGAAAAGAATGAGATGAAACAAATCTGATGAAAGCAAGGATAGTGGTCATTTGTTTGTTACTACAAAGCAACAAACGACCTTGGTGATTAGTCAAAGTAAATAGGTTAAAAATAATGTATCACGAAGACATGCTCGCCTATAAGTGAACACTCATCCCAAGAATTCCCAGGTAAGCACAACTGGTCTCGCGTCTGATGAGATGTATACGAAGTGCTTGCCTAGACAGAAAACCCAGAATACAGGCATTCACCCTTCCAGTTTGCACGTGTTCACATTATTTAAAACCCAAAACCTTGACGAGATTTTGAAAAATTCAAAGGGGTTCAAAACCATATAACAGAGGGTTCAAAACCTAGTAATCAATCATCCTAGAACAGATGATTAGTTTTCAAAGCGGTTTTGAAATTTATGTTCTTGTTGTGGTCGTCGCCTAAGGATAGGTGACGGTATTGTTTTATGACTAAACGCAAGTAAACTCGCGTTAGGGTCCTAAGAAGGTTATAGACTAGGTCAAAGCATTACTAATAACCTAATTCCCTATAACCATTGGCTCTGATACCATCTTTTCTGTCACACCCCGACCGCGTAAAACAACAAATCGCGGCGGAAACATCGGGGCGTGTTGCAACAGAAATAAATGTTTCATAACCATGGATACCAAAAGTGTTTCGTTTTATTAAACATTGAATAATTACATCGTCTGGAAATCTAAATACATAAATTAGACATAGTCTATCATTATTATTGAGTCACTAAGGCCTTGTCCAGTCCTATGTGAGCATGCATCTTATCAATCGATATCATCCAACAATACCTGAAACATATGTGAAAACGAGGTCAGCAAAGAAATGCTGGCGAGTACATAGGTTTTGTGAAAATAAGATTCATGACTTCAGTTTAAGAAAATGTTTAGTCATGAACCTTGTAATTTGCTTTGTCTTTGTAAATCATTTGAAAAATAATAAGTTTAGATGATATGTATAAATAAGAGAATAATGCATGATTAAATGAATAACCATGTAAAATGAGTCTTTATAAGATAAGTTGTTTGTAAATAAATGTCTTGTGAAAAGTATGTTACTTGTATAAAATGTTCTATGTCTCAAACTGAAATGATTCAAATAACGCTACAATATGTAATACCATACAAACACTTATATATAGGAAGTACCAGCGGCGTATCCACCATGTTTGTATCATATTATACACGCATCGTTACTTAATCACTTAATCAAACCAAACCAAACAATGTAAAATGTCTATGTTTAAATCAATTGTCAAATGTATTGAATAATATGTCAAAGTATTCATGTCAAGATGTAAATCATGTCAAAATGTCTATGTCAAATATCCATGTCAAATGTCTATGTCAAATATCCATGTCAAATGTCTATGTCAAATATCCATGTCAAATGTCTATGTCAAATATCCATGTATGGCAAGTGAAATGTCTCAACTAAACCATATGCACAACAACAAAGTATTGAAGTAAAACTTGGTTTAAATCAAAGTTATGTTTTGTGGGAAATACATGATCAAATGTCAATCATGTACAAATGTTTACCCAAATGTTAAAACTTGTTCTTGTCTTAACAAACCCTTACCAAAGGGTAAGTTAATATTTTAATTGTGAAACTACTTTATGGTCGATTCTCTAATAACATTCAAACCTTCTTGACGCGTTCCTCGGTCCATCTCGCTTTCGCTCTCGTTCTTAACAAACCCTTACCAAAGGATAAGTTAATAATTACAGATTCAGTCGCTACCCACAACCCCCACACATAACAATGGGTGCAGTAAATAATGGGATTTGTCAGATCCTATGGTACCATAACCTAATACTGGTCGGCTTGATCATTGCTAATGAATGTCATCGGTCATGTAAACAACAACCAACAAGTTTGTTCACTTTTTGAAATTGTTATTAGTTTTTGAAATCATTGTATTTGTTCTTGAAATCATTGTTAGCGTTCTTGAAATAATTGTAATTGTTCTTGAAACCACATTGTAATTGTTCTTGAAACCATTGATAAAACATTTAGCACATATGAGTCACCCCAAAACAGTTGAAAACAGTAAAAGAGGGGAATAATGTACTCGCCTGATAATGCTTGGAGGTCTTGAACAACAACCAAACAAAGCTTGAGGGAGCACGGAATCAGTCGGCAAATCTAAACTATATAAATAAACCAGACTTAAATCGGAAGACTGGGTAGCAGGAGGGTTTGTAAACCAAATGAGTGTAGGAACTCATATGATATGGTTTAACAAAGCCTACATACTAAATGAAACTTAACCTAAGTGCTTTCGACCCATCGCGACCCATTAAGGTAACATACGTTACTTTAACGTGTCGTGCGCGTGAAACGCGTTCGGACCGTCTAACAAGTCCTATGACAAGTGTTATATGCCTAAACATGTTACATAATCAGTTATGTGACAAAAGTTTAGGTTACATATGCTTAATTACCAATTATACATGAAAAGAGTATTCTGGTAATTTACCTAAGGCATATAAACTACCTATCATACAACTACTTAAACGATGTGACCATAGGGTATAACCTCGGAAGGTTATGCCCTATACTAGGGTCACCTAATGTATTTGGTCGGATCCTAATGATCGACCAAACTGGGTCGGGCTCGAAGGTATAGGCGATTTATTAGATCGCCTACCCTACGACCCTAGACAACGTGGTAATCAGTGGGCATAGTCCCAAGGGACTATGACCAACGTGATTACACTCACGTTGCGAAGTTCAAACGAACTTCGCATTGACCATTACTGGTCAACGCTGAAAGTCAAACAAAGTTTGACTTTCTGACTCGAAAAGCAATAAAATAAGGAAAAGAACGAAAGAATACTTACGAAGGGTCCCCGAATGCTAATCCCGATCCAAGAACTCAGGTATGAAACAATGGTTTCAACTTAGAGCTCTCAAATCAGAATTCTTGTGCTTTAAAACAATGAAAGGCATGGGGTATATATAGTTTTCGGGTAACCGTTAGGATCGTTTCATGGAAAACGTGCCATGATCCGAGGCGTACACTTGTCGGAAACTCATGGTAGCTAAAAATGGTTCTTATCCGCTGACTAGACATGTGAGAATGTGTGGTGGAGGATCAATCAGCTGAAACTTGTTGTTAAAACATTGAATCTGGTCTGGTCATGCACTCGCGTAGCGCGACGGATAGGCCCTTAGGGCTCGCGCTACGCTACTGCCTCCCAGATTCAGAATTGTTTCCAACTTGACAGAAATGGTCCTTGTTGTGTTTTAAGGCCTTTTTCGATGCGTTTGAACCCCGTTAACCTCATTTTAAGGTTCTAAAATGAATTTAAAGTATAGGGAACTCAAAACATGCTCAAAAATATGCCGGAGGTTGGTTCGTTTGGCCGTACGAACGCGATGTTCGCTTAATTACGACGGAATGCGCATAAGCGCGAAAAACGATCCAAATGACGTGACGAATGGATTTTTCTTATGGCGAACACTAAAATATAATGTAGTCATGCTTACATAAATTTTTGGATGTCCGGATGTATTCAGAACGTAAGTTATGGGCAAAAGTGCAAACTTGTGCACTTTTTGACACTTTTAGTCCCTGAATGACCCAAAAGTTTATTTTAGCACACCGAACCCCTCAAAGCCTATTTCTAAGCTATGTAAAGGATATTTATGGTATGTTTAACTTATGGTCATGCTCCGGAATGTCTGTTACAGTTCAAATTGGCATACTTTCGCAGTTTGTCAAGTTTAGTCCCTGTAAGCGAATTAGCTTGCTTTTGCCATACCAAAGCCTTCAAAACTTATTTCTAAGTTATGTAAAGGTTATTTAAGGTATGTTAAGCCTATGTCGCTATTCCGGAGTGTTTGTTGCATTAAACTGGTTATATTTACGCATCGGTGCGCGTATAACTATCCAGAAAGCGATTTAGAGTTTGAAATCGAACAAGAGTTGATATGTGTAAACGATACACATATTTTTACAAATCCCAAGTATGAAATACAATATTTCATTGGTTCGGTATTTGTTTGATAGCCGTGAAGGCACAGGTGTTACAAAGTATATCTCCTGATCAAGCAGCTGTGCGACGACCTACACGTACTAACTCTATTAGACGGATGGCCGTGCCTTAGCTCAAGGTTTAAGTTTTTGGGGAATAGTTAGACAACTATTTCGTGTTTATTTTTGTAGATACTTGGTAATTATTTTCCTTCCCAAGGATGGGGGATTTAATACATGTGCGTTCGTATACCTTCAAATATATTATTAAGTCTCACTTAAAAGTATATTTTATGTCTAACCCCAAAATATAATCATTAGCATTCGGTAATATTATTTTTACCCTAAAAATAATATTTGTATATTTCACAAAATAATCATAAACATTTTACAAGTGACGCTTATGAAAAGTATATATATCAAATATATATTTACCCCGTTTTTATTTTGTGAAAACCCCACCTCCGATGTTTCGTAAATAAAGTCGTGGCGAAACTTACGTTTTGAAAACAAGTCAAAAATAGATTTACAACACTTGTAGTGAAAATATTCCCAAGTGTTAGGTTTTTAGAAAAATTTCGCCAGAGTTTCCCCTGTAACCGGAGGTGGCCACGCTTTCAAGCGTATCATTTTCTTTTAAGATTCAAATCAACAATTTTCTCATTCAACCAAAACAATATCCAAAGCATCAACTAGTCAAAATATATATAAATCGCAAAAATTTCATGAACTTGAAGTTTATCCAAAAATATGAAGTAAATCCCATTACTTTTAGTGGATCTTTTGTATAAATCAATCCGGTTTCGTAAAAGTCTCGTTTTTAAAGGAATTTCGTCTTTACAACTTCTTGTCAACTTTTACAAAAATAGTTATTTTGTCGAATCTTTGTGTTACACAAGTGTTTACACACTTGTGTGTTTGCTAAAATCATTCTTGTTTACGAAAGATCCGTCTTTAAAAGTATGTTTTCTCTTGACACGTGGTCCTTTGAAAATACCGTTTGTAGATCCGTAGATCTATTAGTTTTGAACACTATCTCATTAGTAGAATCGATTTTACACAAGTTCATGTTTAGTGTGTGGTAGAGTTTCATCATTTAACCCTTTGTACACTTAAGCAAACTCTATGTCATGATCCATGATCATGACCAATCCGGGTTAGACGATGATCCGAGCTACCACATCATAGATCGGCACTAAATAATCACACAAAACAAATCTTACAAGATTTACACAACATCATAGCTTTTAACCAACCTCTTTAACATTTTAGTAGACTTTTACATAACATCTTGTAAGTTCATGAATTTTAACCGTTACATTACATTTTAACCACTTTAGAATAGATCGAGAGTGTGTTTCAAGCAACTTACTACTAGCTCGAGGCTAGGGAAGAATCTAGTCGAAGATTGGGTGGATAAAAGCAATAGGGTGAGGTCCTTCGCGTTCCGAGTGCACCGAGCTCCTTTGTATGAGATCCTTAACACTTGTATGCACTTGGAATAGCTTGATCAAAACCGAAAATGGATGGATGGTTGTGGGGTGCTCTCGGCCGAGAACCAAAGAGAGAGGGAGAGAGTGTGTGTGTTGTGAGTTGTGGTGAGAATGTTATGTTGTGCTATATGTTGATCTTATAGACAATTTTCATGGTCATTAACCAAGAGATTATGTGTAGCCTAGATATTAGTCATGTGTGATTAATTTAATCACAAAAGGTACAAGGGGTGTCCCCCAAGGGGACGAGTTCGGTTGGGGGGGGGGGGGGTTATCCGGTTAGAATCCAACTAAACGTTAAGTATTAGTTAAGTTAAGTGAAGGTTAACTCGGTTACTAATGTGTTATGCATTACAGCGGGTGTTAGGGTATTCAGGGACCCTAACTGGCTCAGAAAAAGATAAACAATGTTAATGGCAATATTTTTATGTTCCGGGTATAATCCGGTTGTTCGGTTGGATAGTGATCCGTTAAAGTGCTTAACAAAGCTTTAAAGTGTCATTATAATTATTTTTAGTGACACGACTTATTCCCGACACTTTGGAAAGTGTCTAGTAATGTTTTTCTCATGTTTTGGCACTTTATTAGGTAGCTCAATGCTGAATTTTAATTAAAGTGCTGAGTTTTGTACTTAAAGTACGTTTTAGGCACATCCGGTCACTGTAATCTCATTCCTAGTGACGCAGTTCTACAACCCTTATATCCCTACACTCTCTACCAGTGTAGCAAACTATCTAAGGCTCTTACAGGCCTTAGAGGCAGTACCTGCCTGGTGCTAGTTATGACAGCACGTTTAATAGGTTACCGTTCATTGTGCTACTGTGCTTTTGGTGCATCAAGGTTGTCACAAGGTGTTGTAAGCAAAACATGGGGTGACAGCAAGTAAAGTATGATGCAAGTAAGTACATGTATCAGCATTCAAGTAGCAGTTTATCCACAAGTTCAAGTAAGCACAGTAATTAAGAAGTAATTAATTATTAATTAAGTCGTACGGATACCTGGTTTAGTGAGGGTTGTCACATTTGTGTCCCAGTCGATAGTAGTCGACACAAAATCGTCTAGGTTTGGATTGCTTCCTATTTCGACACACATTAATGTCCTCGCGAAACATTAATGATCAACGATTTCATTGACGCTTTACATACTACATCTTTACATACTGTCTTTCATCTTATACAACTCACATTTTACACATACATTTTATACAACTCACATTTTACAAGATACATCTTATATAACTAAACTGCATGAACTCGCCAACTTTTGTTGATGTTTTCAACTTAACATGTATTTCAGGGAATTAGTGGACCATGCAAATTGTGACATCTGTGCCTCTACGACCATCATACAAATACAAAACCAATGAAATCTTGTGTTTCATACTTGGGATTTGTATCCATACATGAGACATTTGCACATATCAATTCTTGTTCAATTTCAAGCTTTAAATCGCTTTCTTGAAAGTTATACGCGAACTGATGCGTAAACGTAATCAGTTTAACGCGACAAACACTCCGGAACAGTGACATAGGCTTAACATACCTTAAATAACCTTTACATAACTTAGAAATAAGTTTTGGAGGGTTTGGTGTGTCGAAAACAAGTTTATTCGATCGAAGGGACCATTTGCGACAAACTGCGAAAGTATACCGATTCGTATGAAAACGAACATTTCGGAATATGATCATAAGCTAAACATACCCTAAATATCCTTTACATAGCTTTGAAGTAGGCTTTGAGGGGTTCGGTATGCGAAAATATGCTTATTTGATCAAGAGGGACTAAAAGCGTCAAAAAGTGCATAAGTTTGCATTTACGCGCATATCTTACGTTCTGAAGATATCCGGACATCCAAAAATTTTTGTAATCATTAAAATATTATATTTTAGTGATTAGAATGCAAAAATACCATTCGTCGTGTAATTTGGATTGTTTTCGCGTCCATTCGAGTTTTCGTCCTAAATAACTGAATAGCGTGACCGTACGACCAAACGAACTGACATCCGAGATAATTTCAAGCATATTTCATGTTCCCTATGCTTTAACTTCATTGTAGAGCCTTGAAATGGGGTTAACGGGCCTTAAATGCATCAAAATCAAAGTTTTGGACATGCAGGTACTAAAATTGACAATCTGTCCAACTGCCCTCGCGGGCCGCGTAGGATAAGGACTCATATTACGCGGGGCGCGACAGACCTTCAGGTCAGAAACATTGAACTTGGCCACAGCAGCTGATTTCAGTGGTTTTTAACATGGTTTTGGGATACCTTGAGCTTGTTTTTGAGTTCCCATTGTATTAGAAACAATGTGCAACAAGTGTATGGTTGATATCATGCTTTGATTTGCTCAAAAACACTTGTAATCATCTTGTGAATTCAAGACTTTCTATAAATACCCACCATGTTCAACCTTCATTCCTCACACATTTGATCTGAATCTGCTCTAAGTTGAAGCTAAGGCTTCATACCTGAGTGTTTTAGTTCAAATCTTCCTAGCTTGGACCTTTTGTAAGCTTCTTTCATGCTTGTTATTGCTTTTTAAGCATGAAAGTCAAACAGTGTTTGACTTTCTACTTTGACCATGAATTGGTCAACACAAAGTTCGTTCGAACTTTGTAACATGAGCGTAATCACGATGGTTATAGTCCCATGTGACTATACCTACTGATTACCACGTCGATTAGTCAAAGTGACGAGTCAAAGTTTCGGTTAAAATGCCGTTTATGCGCATTTTGCGACGAAGCTATATTCGGGTATCAAAACACTTTGTTTTGATATCAAACTTGTTTTCTAACTTAGTTAAACATGTTTTAACATGTTTAACTCGTCACTTTTAGTCTAGTGCTGTATAGGGTCGTAAGTCAAGCGGTCTTGTCAACCGCTTCGACTTTTGAACCCGACCCGTTTGGTCGATCGTCAAGATCCGACCAAGCATATTTTATGACCATAGTTGTATAGGGAATAACCTTCCGAGGTTATACCTTATGGTCACTTAGTTTAATTAGTTGTATGATAGGTAGTTTATATGCCTTAGGTAAATGACCAAAATGCCCTTTTCATGCATAATTTGTATTTAAGCATATGTAACCTAACTTTGTCACCTAAACTGATTATGCAACATATTTAAACATGTTAGGGCATATAATACTTGTCATAGGACTAGTTAGGCGTCTCGAACGCGCATTTGCGCGAACGACGCGTTAAAGTAAGCATAAGCTACCTTAATGGGTCGTAACGGGTCGTAAGCACTTAGGATAGGTTCCGATTTAGAATGTAGGCTTTGTTAAACCATATCACATGAGTTCCAATACTCATTTGGTTTACAAGACCTCATTCTACCCGATCTCCTGATTTAGGTGTCGATTTATTAACTTAGCGATTCGATTACTAGGTGCTACTGGAATTCCTTGCTTTACCCGAGCATTGATAGTTCTTTAAATCAAGGATACTTTGCACTTCAATGTCAGTACATAGTTCCCCTTTTTTACCAATTTCGAATGTTTTGGGGTGATTCATATGTGCTAAACGATTTCGAGTTTTCTAAAACGAATGCTATGGTTTATATTAAACACAACGATTTCAATTACATGAACTAACTTGTTGGGGCGTTGGTTGAAAGACAATTGAATGACATTCATTAACTATTTTAAGCCGACCAGTAGTACGTTATGGTACCATATGATACTATGATACCATAGGATCCGACAAATCCCGTTATCGGACTTTCACCATGGTTATGAGGGTAATGTGGGTAACAACAGAACCTGATGATTGTTAACTTACCCTTTGGTGGTTTATTAATACAAGTTGAACGATTTGGACGAGTCACACAGGTTTGAATGTATTCAATGAAACGACCCAAAGTTAGTTTTCACAATTTAATCACGAACCACTGGAACTATTGAACTATGTGAACTATTTGAACTATTTGAACCACTGGAACTATTGAACTATGTGAACTATTTGAACTATTTGAACCACTGGAACTATTGAACCATATGAACTATTTGAACTATTTGAACCACTGGAACTATTGAACTATGTGAACTATTTGAACTATTTAAACGATTGGAACTATTTGAACTATTGAACGATTGGGTTAAGGTAAGTGATTAGGTGACGGGGAGGGTGTAATGTGATAAAAGCATGGTGGATATGCCGTTGGTACTTCCTATATATAAGTGTTTTTAACACATTACATGTCGTTGCGTTATCTAGATCACTTGGACAAATGTTTTCAAAACGAAGTTACACTACAAGGTTTACTTAAAGATATAAACCATACAATGTTTACATTCAACGACGATTTACTACTTGGTTTTCAAAAACAAATGTTTTCAGTTAAGATTCATGGCTACAATGTTTTTGGTTTACACATATATCAACTTGCAAAGGTTGATAGAAGCATACTGCAATATCAAACTCTTTTGTTTTTCAAGGTATACACTCGACAACTCTCGTAGTTGGATAAGGTATTGCAATATGAACTCAAGGCCATGAATCTGACATACTCACAAAACCTATGTACTCGCCGACATTTTTATGCTGACGTATTTTCACATATGTTTCAGGTACCGTAGTTTGATGATGTTTGACGATGATTTTGATGCATCCTCACATAGGAATGGATGAGGCCTTAGTGACTCAATAACAATGAAAGACAATTTGTTCATGTTTTGCTTTTGATTTCAATACAATGTAATAAACTTAATTCAATAAAACGAAACTTCAGTCCATGTGTAGTGAAACAATGATTCTGTTACGACACTCCCCGACGTTTCCGCCGCGGTTTGTTGTTTTAACGCGGTCGGGGCGTGACAGAAGAGTTGGTATCAGAGCTCATGGTTATTGGGAATTAGGTTATTAGTTATGCTTTGACCTAGACTATAACCTTCCTAGGACCCTAGCACAAGTTATCTTGTGTTTAGTCTTAAAATAATTGTCACACCCCCAAATTCCCACCTCGGGTATGTCCCTACTAGGAGTGCAACGATTCAACAGAGAGCCACCAATCATATCAAACACGTTTAATAAAACAATGAAATACTTATTGATAAAGGAAATACTGTTTGCAAATGTAAGTAAAACCAAGTAACCAGCGGAAGCAAAAGTATATAGTTTGAACCCAACAATGTATCATAAAATATGTCAATATAAACGCTCTATCATGACCATGTCCACTCCAGCCACTTCAGATAGCAAGTCCAAGTGTACCTCAGCTTACGACCTACAAGCATGTAAACAAGTGTGTCAGACTACGCTGGTGAGTTCAAAGTTTTGTTAACGTGTTTTTTTACCAGATGTATGTTAAGCCAATTCAACGTTGTGATACGATGCTGTTTATGACTTGTTGAGATACCCTAGGGAGTGTGCCCATATGTATCCGGGAAGTGTGTCCCTTAATAACCTGGAAGTGTGTCCAGTCCCCAATGCCCCTAACCAAGCATTGGTAATGATGCCCCAGATAATTAGTTCGCGCCCGTCCTTACGGCCCGGTGCGAGGTATCAAACCTAATAGCGCTATCAACTAATTACCCCATTGCCCTACAGGCAATCCGATAATGATAGATTCCATGTTCAATAACCAAAACCCAATTTAACTGTTTACCCAAGATTCCCTTCCAAATGTTTACTAGTTGTCCCAAACCACCGGGACGCATGCTTGAGAAATGCAGTGAACTCACCTTAGATTTGCTCGGTATATTACGTTACATTACCCGTTCCAAGTTGATCAACCATACCCTACTGTGGTTACCAAGAGTAATCAGTTTCACCATCACGTATCCAAAACACGTATTACACAATAAACATTTAGGTTTCACACACGTTTATAGTCACAAGTTCATGTTTCCAACAAGGGTTACTAACAAAGTCAGTCACAATTTGCATTTATTCCACAAACACAGTTTAACATGTAGCACAATTATGTGGACAAACAATATTAAGGTACACATGACATACTAACACACTCAATTCAACATACTGTACATTTAATACCCGCACACACTGGTACGACCTATTTGAAAGGGGTCTTTGGCCCATGTACAGTTTAGTCCACAAACTATACCAACTCATTTAACATATTAGAGTCATCATGTATCTGTTTAATTGTATGACAACTATCATGTAAATTCATTATTTGCCATATGGTTCGATTATAATAAATACTTGTCAAAGACATCACATGCAATTGTTAGGCTCAATAAGGCTTCATTCAGTTTGGTGCTTTCAATAATATTCAGGTTGTTAAAGGGTATCTTGGTTTCGATAATAGGCAGGCAAGTGTTGTTGTCAAATTAAAACTAAAGTGGCAGCCCTATGCATGATAAATCTCGTAGCCCACAACAGTGCCATGTGATCTCTAAATAAATGTGTGGTCGAAACCAACATGTGCAGCCCACTTAATCTATAAAGCTCAACTATTAAAACAAATTACTATAAATTACCTCTTTTCCATTTGATCCTTATGAAACGTCGCGTGACATTTACTCAGGCTAACCCACATCATGATCATTATAGTGGAGTTTTACAAGTATACATAACTATCTGCATATATAACATAATCTCATGATATGCGGCAACCAGTTTATACACATATTCATATCTATCGTCATACAAACAATCCAACCATACTATCATACAAGATCACACAATTAAGAATCACATAAAATAAACTTACTAACCAAGAGAGGTGCGATTGCCCAAACTGTCGATCCGAATCAGGCGGCGATGAAGAGGAGGGTCGCTCCTGTTGTGCGTTACGTATGGAACTAGTAGGGTTTGTGTTGGAGTTGTGTGACAAGCAACCGTATACAAACAATTAAATGGGCAAGGATTTGATTTCTGGACTATGACAACCGAGATGGGCTTTTAGTTCAACCACTTGGGTCGGTCAAGATCATGGGAACATGTTTCGGGCCTAAGTTACGATGTGGGCCAAACGAGAGAGACCCAAGTAGTAATGAAGTGCATTGCGAGTGGGTTTGCGGCCCAATTCACTGAATTTAAACAATACGTCCAATGGGTTCGTATATCAACGTGTAATGATTGTCTACCGTACGAATAATAGATTCATGTGTTACTACTCACACTCGCACACAAACATTTAATGGATTAAACGTAAATACACACGTTAACGCTTGTGGAATTTGTGCAATGCTAATCCTGAATATTCGGGTTGTCACATCATCCCCAACTTGAAAGAAATTTCGTCCCGAAATTTGACAAGCACAGTGAGGTGAGGTGGTAATCAAGATTGTTGCGGATTCTACTCAGGTGTCACATCATCCCCAACTTGAAAAGGAATTTCGCCCCGAAATTCGCCAATGATATCAGAAGTTGATACAACCACTTGAACAACTGAGGACACTAGAGCTTACTCCGATCATCGCGTTCCCACGTGAACTCCGGTCCACGTTTTGAGTTCCAACGAACTCTCACGATTTAAATTTGACTAGGTCAATGAACCTTGGTTTCCTGGTCCATGATTTCAGTAGATTTCTCAGCAATTGCAACTTGTCATTAACCTCAGACTTCCAATAAGGGTATCCCAAGCGTTTCCTTAGCCAACCACTGCCTTAGATTCGAGGCGTAAATGTCATTGCGAACGTTAACCAACTCACTGATACCAACTCATCAGCTAACCCGAGTTTGTGAACCACGTCACTGATTGGTTCCAGAAATCCGATTGTCCCAACGCATCGTAAACTAAGCTCGCCACGTTTTCCATAGTGTAGCGCACCCTTCCAGGGTGAGACCTTCGATTATGACACGTTCGTCTACAACGAACCCCCCAGTGTTTCCTAAGCTTATCCGCTTTTCTGTCAGTCACGCGTTGCCGTCAAACGATTTCCGATCCAAGCGATCTTCCCAAGAGTTTCGAGTACAAGCCCTGGATCTGTGATTAGGTTGTCACCCACCTTAGTCCAACAAGGAGATTAGCGTTACTGTCCATGGGGTGCCCCAAAAAGAGTTGTCTGAATACTAGAAGAGTAACTGTTGTAGTAAAACTCATCCAAAGGTAGGTGCCCTTCCAATTTTTGCTGAGCTTATCACACACATGCTCGTTTACTCTGACCATTTTCCCTATGGTGATAAGCATTGCTCGTGTTTAGACGTGAGCCAAGAGTGTTGTGTAGCGCCGGTCATAAACCAGGTTTAGATCAAACCCAGAGGTAACAAGAGTTGGCACCTCGTGCCTAAAAGCCGCCTCTCTCAGAGGAACAGTCACAGCTGTGAAAACTCATCAGTTTCCTTGATTGCAAGAAAGCGTGCTAGTAACGTGAGACAATCAACGATCACCCATGTGATATTAGTTCCATTTCGAGTTGTTAGTAGACTAGTGACAGAATCCATGGCAGTCTGTTCTCTTTTTCCATATGGGTGTTTCTGGTTGCTGATACTTCACGTTGACTTTTTCGTAAGTCAGTCCTCATTCACATACATAGCTAGGTGGGCCTTCATGCCCGATCACCAGTACAAGATTTATAGATACTACTATCTCTCATCAAGACCCAAATGACTAGAATATCGAGGCCGGTGTGCTTTGCTCAACACGAGTTCCCTACAGTTGCTGTATAATGAAACTCACATTCGTTCCTTGAGGTTGCGAATATCGTCCGTCCTGCCAACGGTTGCTTCTCCATGCCCCACATGGGTTCAACTTGAAAATTTTCTCCCTTCAGCTCTCCAGCTTGAACAGAGCGAATCTGATCAGGTAAGTTAGAGTCGATAGTGAGCTACAAAGATCATACACGTTCAAGTTCCACTGTCGTATTCCTCCCAAATGTTCCATCCAACGATGTCATTTACTGATTTAGCTCTTTCGAAACCAGGGTACACGGGAGGCCCTTGTGATCGGTCTAAGTAACGCATTCGGTACCGTCCAAGTAATGCCTCCAAGTAAATCCAAAAACCATGGTTTCCACCACTGGTTGTGTATCGTGCAATTCCTCTTTGGAACTCCATTACGTAAGTCATCACTCTCCCGTGTTGTGTCGGTGTGTAACTGGGACTCTGATTCGGACCATCATGGTACACTACTAAATCACCCGCACCCTCGGGTAAAGACGATGCTCAGTGCATTGCAAAGTTGGGATTTGAAAGCTGAAAAGACGTTCTCCTGTTTTGTCTTTCACGAACACAGCACCCTGCTGTGCTAAAGAGATTTAAGCTGCACGACCTTCGAAAATCCTGTGATTAAGCTGCGATAGTATCTAGTAAGACCAAGAAACTCCTGTATCCTCAAAGGGATCTTTGATGTTGATCAGTTTCTAACAAAATGGATCTTAGCGAGATCCACGTGTATTCCCACTTCGTTGTTAATATGAATAAAAATGTGTACTTTCCGAATCCTGAAGTCACACTTAGGTAGACTTCGCACGTAGGTATTCCTCCCCTAGAAGCTCTACGATGAAATACAAGTTCCGTTCATGGTGCTCCTTTCTCCTGGAAGTGATTCAAAACGTCATAGATAAACACGGATGGCGAATCTGGCTAGATGGGGTTGGCACATACTACTCATGTGATCCCTAAGGCTGCTGGTATGTTGGGTAACTTTAAACAATGAGAACAGAAAATCGTAGTGGCCGTACTGTGCCTGTAACTCCGTGTTAGAAGCCATCCACCCCTGGGTCTTCCATCAAGTGATAGTCTGATCTTAAGTCGGTTTCCAAATAGAAGCTTGATCATTGCAGCGGGTCAAGCAGGTTGTCGATGCGAGATAGAGGGTGACGGTCTATGATTACCACCTTGGGGTAGTCTGTACGCGTACGAAAGGACTTGTCCTTCGTTTCCACAATAGAGTTCGGGCTCCCCAGAGCAAGGAGCTAGATTGCTAAACTCCCACCAGGTAGTTCCTGAAGTTGACTAGACAGTTCTTGCAACCCTCCTGGTGCAAGAGGGTATGAAGTACGAGCTATCAAGAGTGCTTCTGGCGTGAGATTAAACTGAGATTCTGCCTAACAGTTGTGGAAGTAAGCCCGAAAGTTCCTCGAGTAACAAACTGAGAGGGTTCACAAACAATTGGTGGATCCTCGATTCTCTTTTCTCTCAACCTTGGCATTAGTAACGGTTGTTAACACGTCAGAGTAATCCCACCGTAGACACTTCTGGCCTTCACATCTGTAGTGGCGCTAACCTTTGCACTACTCTGATGCTTTAGAACAAATAACGATTCTGCACACAAAGTTTTCTCCTCACTAGTATATCTGCGTGATTCATGGATAACCAATTCACACTAACTACTGCGTTGTAACCATTAAGGGTAGTGGAAGGAAGGTCGATATCGAACACCTGTCCCCCAAGGTCGAATTTGCATCCAAGCGAACATATAAGGCTTCAACTAACTTGCATTAGCCGGTTCCATAACAGGTTTGGTTTCGAGAAGCATCAGGGTTAAACGGAATCGAGATGAAGCGGTTAGCTACCCATGCAAGCTACCATGTTGTTATTATGCCTGGCGTCGCCTACACCAATCCTAAATGCCCTTCCACAAGCACCAATACCGGTGTTGTTGTTACGATCACGCGGATTCCCAATACTGTCATCGTTCCCTTGGTTGTCGTCGTTTTGTATTATTAACGGCCAATCCATGCCATAGGCACCTTCATTTCCATACTGTAGGCCACTATTACAAGTACCCTGGTGTTGCCATGACTGTTACCTCCAATGTCGTTGCTTGAAACGGAACCCTACGATCTTTCATCAACCAAGTCCATTTTTCCACATTCTGTGCCACGCCCTAAAGCACTAATCACTGTGCTGGTAGTCACACATTCCACACTGTAATCAGTTGTCACCGCTTGTGCCTCAATTGATTTGTAAGTGTCGACTCCCATAAGTCGCCTACTAGGGTTAAAGATTCGATCAGCGTCAAACTGCTGATGTTCATTGCTGGTAATCAGGGTCGTCCAATACTAAGGTTGGTAAGGTATTACGCTCATCCTCTTCTCCATCGTCCTCACAAGTCGACTGAGTAATACACGGTATGTTGCGAGAGTGTTGCAGAAGTGATCTCTCTTCGGGATTTAAGGCATCAACACGCTAAGTTCCAGCAAACAAAGATAAGTGAGGAAAGTATAGTCCAACCATTTGATGCTGAGCCATCCAACTCAGGGACGTTCATACTAGCACCTAACATTCTACACAGTTCGCTAGGCGTTCAGATGTGTGATCAGGTGATACTCGATAGCATCGAGATTCGTAAGGATTCAGAAAGGGGTGAAAAGATCATGTTTGAGTAGGAGACAATCACTGTTATGACTCCTATTAGTTTGTTACGTTTCACACGGATCAATTAACAGAGCGGAACTCCTTCTTCACTTGTTAAGCCTCACTGGGACTCGCATGCACCCCACATTATTATTATGTGTGCACCCACAATAATATTGCGACTTGCATGCTCCTCTCAGTTCCCCCTAACTCATGTCAAATGGTTCCTCAAACTCGAGTAGCAACCCAAGAGCGTCGCGAAACGTGAGTCATGAATGCTTAGGGAAATACCACCCTATCGGTCACATAACACATGTAAGTAATATATGAATTCATACTGTTGTGCTCGAAGTTTCTCCCGCATTCAATTAACACAGAAGCAAGTACTACATGATTATGATTCACAAAAGTCGAGGAGTAGTGTTACACTATCAATGTACTATAGTATCCAATCATATCGTTTCATGCATGCTATGAGTGTGTGATTACTAAACAAGTAATGCATAACGTAACAAGAGACGAACCTTGCAATCTGGAGCTGAGTGTCATGGTCGATTTCGGATCAGTTCAGTTATAGTCTGGTTTTATGAAAACGTTTTTAAAACCAAGTTCACTATAACCAGTGGCTCTGATACCAAACTGTCACACCCCCAAATTCCCACCTCGGGTATGTCCCTACTAGGAGTGCAACGATTCAACAGAGAGCCACCAATCATATCAAACACGTTTAATAAAACAATGAAATACTTATTGATAAAGGAAATATTGTTTGCAAATGTAAGTAAAACCAAGTAACCAGCGGAAGCAAAAGTATATAGTTTGAACCCAACAATGTATCATAAAATATGTCAATATAAACGCTCTATCATGACCATGTCCACTCCAGCCACTTCAGATAGCAAGTCCAAGTGTACCTCAGCTTACGACCTACAAGCATGTAAACAAGTGTGTCAGACTACGCTGGTGAGTTCAAAGTTTTGTTAACGTGTTTTTTTACCAGATGTATGTTAAGCCAATTCAACGTTGTGATACGATGCTGTTTATGACTTGTTGAGATACCCTAGGGAGTGTGCCCATATGTATCCGGGAAGTGTGTCCCTTAATAACCTGGAAGTGTGTCCAGTCCCCAATGCCCCTAACCAAGCATTGGTAATGATGCCCAGATAATTAGTTCGCGCCCGTCCTTACGGCCCGGTGCGAGGTATCAAACCCAATAGCGCTATCAACTAATTACCCCATTGCCCTACAGGCAATCCGATAATGATAGATTCCATGTTCAATAACCAAAACCCAATTTAACTGTTTACCCAAGATTCCCTTCCAAATGTTTACTAGTTGTCCCAAACCACCGGGACGCATGCTTGAGAAATGCAGTGAACTCACCTTAGATTTGCTCGGTATATTACGTTACATTACCCGTTCCAAGTTGATCAACCATACCCTACTGTGGTTACCAAGAGTAATCAGTTTCACCATCACGTATCCAAAACACGTATTACACAATAAACATTTAGGTTTCACACACGTTTATAGTCACAAGTTCATGTTTCCAACAAGGGTTACTAACAAAGTCAGTCACAATTTGCATTTATTCCACAAACACAGTTTAACATGTAGCACAATTATGTGGACAAACAATATTAAGGTACACATGACATACTAACACACTCAATTCAACATACTGTACATTTAATACCCGCACACACTGGTACGACCCATTTGAAAGGGGTCTTTGGCCCATGTACAGTTTAGTCCACAAACTATACCAACTCATTTAACATATTAGAGTCATCATGTATCTGTTTAATTGTATGACAACTATCATGTAAATTCATTATTTGCCATATGGTTCGATTATAATAAATACTTGTCAAAGACATCACATGCAATTGTTAGGCTCAATAAGGCTTCATTCAGTTTGGTGCTTTCAATAATATTCAGGTTGTTAAAGGGTATCTTGGTTTCGATAATAGGCAGGCAAGTGTTGTTGTCAAATTAAAACTAAAGTGGCAGCCCTATGCATGATAAATCTCGTAGCCCACAACAGTGCCATGTGATCTCTAAATAAATGTGTGGTCGAAACCAACATGTGCAGCCCACTTAATCTATAAAGCTCAACTATTAAAACAAATTACTATAAATTACCTCTTTTCCATTTGATCCTTATGAAACGTCGCGTGACATTTACTCAGGCTAACCCACATCATGATCATTATAGTGGAGTTTTACAAGTATACATAACTATCTGCATATATAACATAATCTCATGATATGCGGCAACCAGTTTATACACATATTCATATCTATCGTCATACAAACAATCCAACCATACTATCATACAAGATCACACAATTAAGAATCACATAAAATAAACTTACTAACCAAGAGAGGTGCGATTGCCCAAACTGTCGATCCGAATCAGGCGGCGATGAAGAGGAGGGTCGCTCCTGTTGTGCGTTACGTATGGAACTAGTAGGGTTTGTGTTGGAGTTGTGTGACAAGCAACCGTATACAAACAATTAAATGGGCAAGGATTTGATTTCTGGACTATGACAACCGAGATGGGCTTTTAGTTCAACCACTTGGGTCGGTCAAGATCATGGGAACATGTTTCGGGCCTAAGTTACGATGTGGGCCAAACGAGAGAGACCCAAGTAGTAATGAAGTGCATTGCGAGTGGGTTTGCGGCCCAATTCACTGAATTTAAACAATACGTCCAATGGGTTCGTATATCAACGTGTAATGATTGTCTACCGTACGAATAATAGATTCATGTGTTACTACTCACACTCGCACACAAACATTTAATGGATTAAACGTAAATACACACGTTAACGCTTGTGGAATTTGTGCAATGCTAATCCTGAATATTCGGGTTGTCACATCATCCCCAACTTGAAAGAAATTTCGTCCCGAAATTTGACAAGCACAGTGAGGTGAGGTGGTAATCAAGATTGTTGCGGATTCTACTCAGGTGTCACAATAATATCGTTGCCTATCTTTAGGTGACAACCACAACAAGAACACGAATTACGAATCCGAATTAAAACTAATCATCTCTTCTTAGATGATTTATTATAAGGTTTTTAAACTAATACCGTGCAATCTGGAAGGGTGGGTGCCTGTACCCCGAGTTTTCTGTCTAAGGCTAGAGTGTTCGTACAAATCTACATAATCGGACCAGTCACTCTTACCTGGGAACTTTTGAGTTAGTTTCCACTTATAGGCTTAGCATGTCTTCACGATACATTATAAAGACCTATTTACTTTGTTCAGCCTCTGTACGTCGTTTGTTTGTTCGAGGTAACGAACAAATGATCACCTTCCTTATGTTTCGTCAATATCTTCGATACCTTTTTTGTCCATTCAAATGTCAATCTCACTCGTTTCTCATGTTTCTTGTTCTTTTTAGAAAATGCCTCCTAGACGCGATCAAACTGAAAATGCTGCCCTCGCAACCACAATCGTTCAGTAGATGGCTGCTGTAATTCCGAACCTCATTACCCAGATAAACCAAGCGAATAACAATAAAAACAATAACAATGCTAAGTGTGACTTCAAAACATTCAATTCAGCTAAGCCATCGAAATTTTCAGGGTCTCAAGGAACAATTGCGCTCCTACAATGGTTCGAGAGTCTGGAAAGCACATTCAGACATGTTTAGTGTCAAAATGAGCGAAAGGTTGAATTCGCATCTAGTGTTTTTGAGAAACAAGCTTTAACATGGTGAATGGCGTGAGGAGGGATAGGGGTGCCGATGTGGCATTGGCTAAAACCTGGGAAGAGATTCGAGCTCTAATGATGAAGGAATTATGTCCTCGTCATGAAATCAGGGCACTGGAAAGGGAATTCGACGATCTTAAGCAAGATAGTGGTGAGCATCGAGCCTACACAGACCGATATGAGGAACTAAGTCTGTTATGTCCAACCATGGTTAAGCCTTTGGAAAAGGCAATCGAAAAGTACATTGATGGCCTCCCTGACTCAGTTCAAGACACTGTTACTGGTAGCAACCCTACCACAGTTAGATAGGCCATTGAGCTATCCGCTACCCTGACTGAATCTCAGATCAGGAAGGGTAAACTTTTCCGAAAAGGCGACAAGAAACCAACCGATGAAACCAAACCAAAGGATAAGCAGACTGAATCCTCCAAGAAGTCAAAGAAGCGTAAGGCTTCTCAGAACTTCGCAGTGGTTGCTCAAAACAATCAAGCTGTCCCTAACCAACCAGCTCAACCTTAATAATACGATCAACTGAATGAATAAGAGTGGGCGATGGGTTCTCTCTGGGCGATCTTGGGCGATGTGGGGAAACTCTAGGTTCTTCAATCCAATCCTGGTATCGAATCGATTTTGATTAGCAGCCAGGGTTCTCGATTTCCTTACTGGTAAGGATTTTCGATTTTACTCTTGTTTCTAACTGATTGAGGTTTCGAATTAGGGTTTTCTTCTAGGGTTCCTATTTCTTGCTTTCTATTGGATCTGTCAATTAATTCTGAATCGGAGGGTTTAGGATTGTTATTTAGATTATTTAAAGATTAGTTTACTGTATGTGGAGATCGGGGGGTTGAGCGGCCGTTTCTTGTTCATTCTGCATAAGGGTTCGCTTATCTCAACCATTTGTTCGCTGTCAGTGGCGTTCGTTCGGGAGTTTTCTTCTCCATTCCTTCGTGTCTGATTTGCGCTAGGGTTTCGGCAGGGTGTCGGCTGATTTGGATGATCTAATCGTAGACAATTCAGATGTGTTTATGAAGAAGATTAAGAGTATTGATGGCAAACCTTTTAAGCCAAGAAAAACATCGAATATGCCTACGATGTCAGAAGTGGGGAATAAGAAGGTAAGATTCATTTTACCGTTGAATGATACTGGCTACGTTCTTGGTTGTTCTGATGCTCCAGCTGAGGATCACGCAGTGGTTTTTGATAAGCGGAAGGTAGCATTTGTGTTACCGCTAAATGAAGTCAGTCCTGCTCGTGTTTGAAAACAGGAACAGGGTGATAAAACTCAACTCCAACAGCAATCGTATGCTGATGCGATCCTAAACGAACAGGTAGAACAAGGAGGTTCTAAGCGGGCTGCCAATACATTTCAGGTCCCCTCTGATCTGGGTAATTCGATGCCAAGGTCTTATGCGGATTCAGTTTCGGTAGTCAAGACCAAACAGGTAAACTTTTGTACTCTTGCGAGTCCGGTATTGCAAGATGGTTGTGATGTGGTGCTTCCCCGGGAGTCTGTTAGACAAGTTCAAGACAGGTTAGCTAATACACTGTATGGGTACTTCTTGGGGGATCGTGTGGCTTATCCGGTGGTTGAGTACTTTGAGAGAAACAATTGGAAGAAGTTTGGTTTGCAAAAGTCTATGATGAATGCAAATGGGTTTTTCTTTTTCAAGTTTGCGGACAAAGACGGTATGATGAATGTCCTTAAAGAGGGACCTTGGATTATCCGTTCTCAACCTCTCTTCCTTAGTGAGTGGTCGCCTACTTCGAGACTAGAGAAAAAGGAAGTTAAAAAAGGTACATGTTTGGGTTAAAATCCATGATGTTCCTTTAGTTGCCTATACGGAAGATGGTTTGAGTATGATTGCTACGGCTATTGGTGAGCCGAAATTGTTGGATACATATACCCCTTCAATGTGTACGGATGCTTGGGGAAGGAGCAGTTATGCAAGAGCATTGATAGAAATTTCAGCCGAGAATGTCTTTAAAGAGGAACTAGTTATAGCAGTTCCTGAACGAGAAGGTGAAGGTTTTATTAAAGTTACAATGGCTGTGGAATATGAATGGAGTCCCTATAGATGTGCTCATTGTAAGGTTTTTGGACATGTTGATGAGTCTTGCCCTAGACAGCCTAGGAAGTGTCCTAGGGAAGTGCCTAAACCTCAGAAACAAAATGTTGGGAAGCAACCGCGTGGTCCGGTGAAGACTCTAGTAGTGGATGAAGATGGTTTTATGGATGTGGATGGTAAAAAAGCGGCTAGGAAATCGGGCTTTCATGTTAATAAAGCTAAACCGAAATTCGAGTACAGGCCGATTGGGTTCAAATCGAATGGAGGGGTTAAAAAATCAGATCCTTCGGTTAGTGTAGTATCCCGGAACCCGTTTGATGCCCTTAGGGATGAGCAGGGTACGGTCCGTCAAAAGAGCAAGGCTACAAGGGATGATATAGCAGATTCTGATGATGAGGAGGTTGTTGAAGTCTATAATGAAACTAATGAGTATATGATTTCGGGCTCATATCCTTCGTCTTCAAAAGCAGGGGCAAGCACCTCTCCCACAAAGTTCACTAATGGATAATCTATTTCGAGGCAATTTTATTTTTGATGATAGAGGATAATGACTCTTGTTGGTTATGTTTGTTTTGTCTACTAGGCATTTTTTTCATGATGTAAAGTAGACTAGGTTATGAGGTATCTTAGGTAATTTGTTTTTGGCTTACATATATGGGGCATGTCCTGTATGTGAACTAGTGTGGAACTCATCCTCACTACTTGTACTTATTTGCGGTTGTTTTTTAGTAGAATCACCGGGGTAACCCTTTACCCAAAAACCAACCAGCTCAACCCCCTGCTAAGAAGCCATACAACGGAACTGCACCTTTGTGCAACCAATGTAACCTTCATCATGATGCTAGTGTGCAATGCCGCAAATGCCTAAATTGTGGACTTACGATTCATACAGCTATGGTTTGCCGAGCTGCGGCTGCACAAAATCAAGTTGACAACAACCCAGCACAAGCTCGTTTTCCACCAGGTTCTTGCTACAACTATGGCGAGATGGGCCATTTCAGAAACAATTGCCCAAAGCTTGCTAATTCAAATCCAGCAGGTGGATGAGCATTTGACTGACTGGAAGACGATGCTGTCTAGAAACGATCAAACTTTATGTATTTTTTTTTTTTTTGTTATTCAAGTCTATGAAACAGTTATTTTGGTTTATAAATAAACATTTAATTGCATTACAATGTACGAAAACAAGTGTGGTTACATATATGAACGACATATCCCTACGATACCAACACCAAGGAACCGTGTTCCTTGCAAAACAAAGTACTTTCATAGTTCTTCCATTTTGTGATCGCTTGCGATCTCCACGAAAATCCTGAGTACTCGTTTCTTCTAAGAAACGAAGTACAAGGTGCAAGTTACAACTCTGGACGAATACCCAAAGTACCACTTTAAATCCAGGGTACTTCCGTAAGCCCTTGATTGGTCTTACATATCATATCTTCCCGACTTCATGATATTTTACACAGCATATGATTTCAAAAGATTTTGCATGTTTTCAAAAACCTCATACATGTTTTCAAAATCATCTCATATGGTTTTCAAACATTTCATAAAAATGTTTACCTAATATACTTAGTACATGATTTCAAAAACATTACAAAAGGTTTTCAAAAACATATTTTTAACAATTACAAGCATAGCTTTCAAAAACAATTTGCCCGTATGTTGTCTTAGCATACGTGGTACACGATTTTCAAGAACACCCTGCTTCGTATGCTGGCTAAGCATGCTTAGCACAATGAATTCAAGGATCCAATTGCTTCATATGTTGTCTTAGCATATCTAGTACAAGGTTCCTAAAATACTTCTTGCTATACAAATTCCAAATCCTTATAGGATCTTCTTCATAGTTAGATCCTTGTGGATTTTTAAAGCGCAAAACCAAAGTCCTTAATTGGATTCTTTGTGTGCTTAAATACAAATGTTACGATTCTTTGAGAACGAAATCGAATCCTTATAAGATCATCTTATCTTTACAGATAGATTCTTGAGGATGTTTAAAGTGCTAGTTGAATTCCATCGATTGGATTCCTAGTATACTTTGAATGCACACATACAAATCGAAGACAAGTTAATAACAAGCTAATAACGAATTAATAACCAAGTGGACAATTGTGTGACTATTATGTGCTTACGTGTTTATGTGTTGAGCTAATCAAAGTTATCACAAGGTTGTTCGACCGATTCTATTCTCTACACATTATAAAATAAATTGTGCGGACTGTGCAAGGAATTACGTAATTATGGATGCATACATAATTATGGAATTCAGTGCACAGAAACCACATCAAGTTTTGTCATGTGCCAACCTAAACAAGAACAAAAGTTAACTATATTCATTTCCGTTTCTGATGAAGTACTCACTGAGGAAAAATGAACTGGCTATTCATTTTTCACTTCTGAAAGAAATATCCGCTGAGGGAAATGAATAATCTATACATGAACCGTGTTCATTTTCGTTTTTTATGAAGTACCCACTGAGGAAAATGAATTATCCATTCATTTTCGCTTCAGAGAAATATCTACTGAGGAAAATGAACAAATCCATTTTCGTTTTGGATAAAGTAACCACTGAGGAAAATAAACTATCCGTTCATTTTTGCTTTTGAAGAAATACCCACTGAGGAAAATGAATTGAACATTCATTTTCACTTCTAAAGAAATACCCACTAAGGGAATGAATAATCCTGCATTAATTTTGTCATTTTTGTTTTTGATGAAGTATCCACTGAGGAACATGAACCATCCGTTCATTTTCACTTCTGAAGAAATATCCACTGAGGAAAATGAATTATCCATTCATTTTCACTTCTAAAGAAAAATCCATTGGGGAATGAATAATCATGTATCGATTCTTTCATTTCCACTTCTAACGAAGTATCCACTGAGGAAAATGAATTATCCATTCATTTTCTCTTCTGAAGAAATATACATCGGGGAAATGAATACTCTTTACGACAATCCTTCATTTCCACTTCTGACGAAGTAACCACTGAGGAAAATGAATCATCCATTCATTTTCGCTTCTGAAGAAATATCCATCTGGGAAATGAATTGTGACATCTGTGCCTTCACGGCCATCAAACAAATACCAAATCAATGAAATGTTGTGTTTCATACTAGGGATTTGTATAAATATGTGTATCCTTTACACATATCAATTCTCGTTCGATTTCGAGCTCTAAATCACTTTCTTGAAAGTTATATGCGAACTGATGCGTAAACGTAATCAGTATAACACGACAAACACTTTGGAATAGTTACATAGGCTTAACTGTGACAACTCGTAATTTAGAACCCTTCATTGTATTTTGATGCAACCCGCTTGAACGTTATGTGACTAGTTGACGTGTTGGTTTAATGAATGATATAAGTGTATCCTATATTTAATTGATGTGCAATATACGTGATGGTTGTAGATTCGTGGTGCGTATATTATGTGTGAATGTGCTATACGTATCTTGTATAATAAATTGTACAAATATTAAAACATGTATTCCTTGCAAAACAACCCATCACCCGAAAACACATCCCACCCGAAAGTCAGACGCCAAGGGATTTGGGCCCAAAGTCAGACGCAGCCCAATGGCCTGCTTTGTTTGCTTAAACATGTTTAAGGTCTCCGAAATTGTTTATTATCAAACCCTAGCTTGCAAACGGCAGTTCTTTTCTTTGTAAACTTTTCCTCTTTTGCAAGTCCTTTCTCCTACAATCGATCCTCTCAATCTCGGGGTTAGTGCACTTCCTTTATTATTAATCGTTGCTGAGAACTGTTTGATGGTTATTTGTTTTAGATCATGGTTGTCTATTTGTGTGGCAATCATGAACAAACTGTTATTATGTAGTGAGTAGGATCATATGATTGAATAAATGGATGATATTTGTGAATCATGGAAGTACAATAGATTATGGTAGTGGAATATATTATATATCCATGTCGGTTGTGAGGGCCCATAGAAGTGAAGTTACATGGTTGCACAAAATTTAACAAACTGAATATGAACATGGCAGCCATGTGCGATCAAAACAAAATCATGTGGACATTTAATAAAGTTGTCAGTAGGAGTATTATATGCATGAATGATGAGATGCATGACCTATTTAATCATTCTATCATATGAACTGATTGTAAATTGATCTCATGATTTATTCGATGTTTTGGTCACTGTTGTGTGCATAGAACATATGAATTGGATTACCCAAATTACTCATGGGCCGGCCAGGGGTTGGGCCGTTGTACACAGTGTTGATCTAGGGTGTATGTTATAGTTGCTAGTTTGATTTGAATGAACGATGATGTTTGTGTGCTCGGATTTAAAGTCATGATTGAGTATGATATGTTGTATGATTTTAATTCCACGATCTAATAGTTAATGTGTAGGTTGTGGTTATTCTTTGAATATGATTCGAGTTCATATGGATTGGTAAGGATTGCTTGGTTTGATAGATTAATAGTGGAAATAGAAACTGATAAGTGTTAGCTTTGATTGATCGAATGAAAATAGGAAACTATTCTAATTGATTGTAACAGATTTGCATGAATCATGGAATGATTAAAACTAATCGCACAAGATCAGATCGTACAAGATCTGATCCGGTCGCACAAGACATAGTTGGTCGCACAAGGTTACTAGGATCGCACAAGTTAAACTATTTGCTTAATTGTTGGGCCGTACAAGTCTTGGACTGTTTATATTATTGGGCCGGGTTTGTTTTGGATCGCACAACCTGTTATGGGTCGCACAAGACGTGCCGGACGAACAACAGGTTGGGCCGTCGGTTTATTGGGCTTCAATGGGTGGATCGCGCAAGGTTGTTGAACTTGTGCGAGCCCAATCTCTTAAAATCGTACAAGTATGAATATTGTTATGCACTTTGACTGTTTATGTGATGCCATGATTATATGTGTTCGTGACTTGCTATCTCGGTGTAAACCTACGTGCACTATTTGAACCTAAACCTGACTTGTATGGTAATCATGTTAGGACGTGGTTGACCACTAGCTGCTAGTCTTGACCTTTCTGTGTAATCTGCCGAGCAAACCAAGGTGAGTTCACACTCTACAAAGCATGGGATTCCCAGGGGTTGGGAATGGGGATAAGGAATATGGATTCCTCGTCCTTTCTTGGGTAGGACAGTAATGGTTCAGGAATGTAATTCCTCGTCCTTACGGACAGATAACTATACTAGACCAAAACTCTCTATCACGAAGTCCCTCCTTTTTATATCGACTTAATCGCCGGGCCAATGGCGAGCGGGTCATTAGTTAGATAGCGCTATTTAGGTCTGACAAGCCTCACACCGTGCCGCAGAGGACGGGCGTTGTCACACCCCCAAAATCCACACACGGAGTACCACCGCTTGGAGGCGTGACATGACCAGGATCAAGCCACCAATCATATTGAACATAAGTATATATATCAAAAGTCATTCATCAATACGATAGGTGTTTACAAAACCAAATATAAACAAGTGTGTAGCGGAAGCAATAAAGTAAAACCCCAACATAAGTTTAAGTACAAAATGTCATAATGTTTAACAACACATTCACGATCCATGTCCACAACGACTGTGCCTCCCGTGCAAGCTCCAAAAGTACCTATGGTCCTGCAAGGCATGTAACAGAGAGTCAACAACTAGTTGAGCGAATTCACAGTTGGTTATTTAGTTATAATGTTCATTTCGTAAATCGTATGTTCGATTAGTAATCACGTATCGTATGTAATAGCATCGCGGCCCTCAAGGCATGTTTGCGAAGTTTAGTGGGGGTTTCCCATGTTTTCTAGACTAGGTATATTCGTATTGCGGCCCTCCAGGCATGTTTGCGAAGATTAAAGTATAGTTCGCGGCCATTCCAGGCATGTTTGCGAAGATTTGTTCTAGTATCGCGGCCGATCCCGGCATGTTTGCGAAGAGAAGTATATGTATCACTAGTCTAGTAATATCTACCATTGACCTTCCTCTACCGAGGCCAATGGTATGTAATTCCGATAACTCTTAAGCATAAATAATCAATTAATCAACCCATTCCCAACCCCGGGAATCCCATGCCTTGGTAGAAGTGTGAACTCACCTTGTTTGCTCGGTATGTTAAGTTAAGTGCTCACAATAAATCAGTCAAGTCCTATAGTGCACGTATACTCAATCAGTTCACAGTGTTTATAAGGTTTCACATGGAACTAGTGTCACATTAATATCACAAAGTGTTTGACAGTTCATATCATGCCACACAAGCAGTTAATTGCATCCATACATTTAATAGAGTTAGTATCTAGTAGAAATAGCAAGTTAACTGAGTGAATAAAGTTAACAGATTTCAGGAAATAATAGAATTAATCCACATCATTTGAAATAATAAACAAACAGAGTAAGTTAGTTAATCCAGTTAACAACTTAACAGAATCGTCATCTAACAGAGTTACTCAAACAATGAAGTTATCAACTTACATATTTAACAAAGTTAAATAAACTAACTGAGTTATTCAAGTGGTATGTTTAATTGAATAACATATTTAATTACATTAATAATAACAGTTAACAAGTTGCCTAAAACACATTTGCCGAAAACACCCTATGGCCGAAAACCCCCCATGTCCGAAATCCCTTAAGTGGCCGAAATCCATATGTGGCCGAAATCCCTTTATGTGGCCGAAAACACTTAAGAGCCGAAAACACTCAAGGTGCCGAAATCACTAGTGGGCCGAAAACCCCCTTATAGCCGAAATCCCCATGTGGCCGAAAACACCCTTACTGGGCCGAAATCCTTATGTGGGCCGAAATCACCTAAAGTGATTTCGTCCACTTTAATGGTGATGGGTGATTTCGTCCAGAACATCATCTTCACCAACACTCTCTGTAACTTAAACCCAGCAACTAAATCTCATTACAGTTACATGTTTAATCATCCACAAGCCACTTAAATCAATCATTGATATGTAATATATAATTTGCCAACATTATATGATACCAGGATCCCTAATTAATCAGTTTATCATTCATTAACATATACCCACTGTTGTTCAAAATATCAAATATACAGAAGGTTCATAGATGATAATTATCTATCAAGCACACAATGATCAATCACATAATCACATATATCAATATATACATACATCATGATTAAACATCCAAATCATACGATATGCAACAAGAAACAACTTGAATCATGAAATCACTAACCAAGTATTAAACAGAGGTTTGCTTCAAATGAGGAACTCTTTTGTTGGGTTTTCAGAGATAGAGAGAGAAACAATTGTGATAAGATATGGTTTGGTAATTGTGAAACTTCTCTGAGAAGATTGGTTTATAAAATGATTATATAAAAATATCTCAATACTGGGCCAAGGCCCATCTTCTGATTTCGTCAAACATAGCTAGACGAAAACACTAAAGTGTTTTCATCACTTGTGTGATTTCATGGGTGCTTGTTCTCAGTAAGTTCCATCTTTAATTAACATGTAATTAATACAAACCTTAATAACACACACTCACATATATTAAATATTATGGATTCCAAGTACAAAATATTAATCGAAATACGATATAACGTATTACAATTGTAAGCATTGCGAAACAACCAGTCGTGTAACAAACAACAAAAACGAATAATAATAAAAAAAAATTAACGTGCACTAAATGCGAAGATGGAAATCTTGGAAACTCGAGTTGTCACATTATCCCCAACTTGAAAGAAATTTCGTCCCAAAATTTTGCATGCGGTTACTGAGGAAGCTAGGTAAGTTATCGTTTACTGGTTTTCCTGGGGTGTCACATCATCCCCCCGTTGATTTGGAATTTCTTCCCGAAATTCTGTAGTAGCTTCAGCCTCAGTAGTAGTTGCATTGTTTTCAAACAACTGGGGATATTTGAGTTCCATTTGGTCTTCGCGTTCCCAGGTAAACTCTGGGCCACGACGGGAGTTCCAACGAACTCGAACAAGAGGTATTCTGGTGTTCTTGAGGACCTTAACATCCCGGTCCGTGATTTCAACTGGTTCTTCGACGAAATGCAACCGTTCGTCGATAGTGAGCTCCTTCAAAGGAACTATAAAGGTCTCATCTGACTGCCACTTCTTCAGATTCGACACATGAAAAACATTGTGAACTGCACTGAGTTCGGCTGGTAAGTTCAGTCTGTAGGCCACTTTGCCTATCTTCTCAATGACTTCAAATGGTCCAACGTATCGTGGATTGAGTTTGCCTCGTTTTCCAAAACGAACAACACCCTTCCAGGGTGAAACTTTGAGTAGTGCTCGATCCCCAACTTGGAATTCGAGTATTTTCCTGTCTTTATCGGCGTATACTTTCTGACGGTCACGAGCTGCCGCCATGCGTTGTCGTATTTGAGCAATCTTTTCAGTAGTATCAACTACCATTTCTGGACCTGTGATCTGACTGTCACCCACCTCTGCCCAACAAAGAGGTGATCGGCATTTACGCCCGTACAATGCCTCAAATGGAGCAGCTTTAATGCTGGTGTGGTAACTGTTGTTGTACGAAAATTCCACAAGTGGCAAATGTTTTTCCCAGCCTTTGCCAAAGTCAATTACGCACGCCCGAAGCATGTCTTCTAAAGTTTGAATAGTGCGCTCAGACTGCCCGTCTGTCTGAGGATGATAGGCTGTGCTCATGTCTAAACGAGAGCCAAAAGATTTGTGCATTGCTTGCCACAATTCTGAAGTAAAACGTGCGTCACGATCAGAGATAATAGAGGTGGGCACCCCGTGCCTCGAGACAACTTCTTTAAGGTATACGTCTGCTAGAGTGGAGAACTTATCCGTTTCCTTGATAGCCAAGAAGTGAGCAGACTTTGTGAGTCGATCTACGATCACCCAAATAGTATCATTTCCGCGCTGAGATCTAGGTAAGCCGGTAACAAAATCCATGGAAATTTGCTCCCATTTCCATTGTGGTATCTCAGGTTGTTGGAGTGGGCCTGAGGGTTTCTGATATTCCGCTTTGACTCTCGCACAAGTCAAACACTTGCTAACATAAGTTGCTATGTGGGCCTTCATGCTAGGCCACCAATATGTAGTTCTGAGGTCGTGGTACATCTTATCCGAACCAGGATGTACTGAGTAGCGAGACTTATGAGCTTCATCCATTACAAGCTCGCGTAAATTACCATAGAGTGGGACCCAGATGCGTCCGGTTACATAATAGGCGCCGTCTGCCCTTTGTTCTAACCGTTGCCTTGACCCGCGTAGGGCTTCAGCCCTGACGTTTTCCGGTTTCAATGCTTCTACCTGAGCATCTCGTATCTGTGAAGGAAGACTGGACTGAATAGTGAGTTGCAACGCTCGTACACGCCTAGGTGTAGTATCCTTTCGACTGAGGGCGTCTGCCACCACATTGGCTTTGCCCGGATGGTTCTTTATAGCACATTCGTTGTTGGTGCACTTATGTCTGCACTTTGTCTGTATTCGGTCACAATGTAAAACGATGTCTTTGTTAGTCTGTAAGTTTGACCAAGTCAACCATCCTCCGGTTTGACTTGGCCAAACAGTCAACATTATGTGTGCAATTTGTTTGGTTCGAAGGATGGTCATCGAAGGATCACTTATATCCTTCGATGATAATGAGCTCGAAAGATGGACCTTCGAGAGATGGACCACGAAAGATCACATCCTTCGTGGTACATGTTGATCGTTCGAGCTGTTCCTGGTCGAAAGATGATCTTTCGACAGGTATGCATGATCCTTCGACCAGACCTGCTGGTTTGGGTATAAATACCCGTGTGTTGTGTTCATTTCGAGAGTTAGACACAGAGACAGAAGTTGGACACTTAGAGAGCAGAAACACACACACACTAGAGAGAGTTTGCAGAACTGATTTGTAAACCTTGTGCTTGTAACGGACCTTTCATACGTTTAATACAAGTGGTGTTAATCGTTGAACTTTGCGTGTCGTGTTATTGCGTGTTCTATCTCGGTTTGCTATTTCGGTTGGATTCCGCACAACCGGAGTGGTTAGTATACAAGGATTAGGCGACTAGATCCTCCCCTAGCCGGACCTACAAGTGGTATCAGAGCCTTGGCTCTTCTCCTTGTTAAAACCGAGTGTTTTCGGATGTTTTTCGGGTTTAAAAGGTTTATATTTTCTGAAAAACTTGTTAAAATCGGGTTTCGGTTTGTTGTCGGTTTGCAGAAATATTCATATTTCTGGGTTTGTTCTTCATTGTGTTCTTGATAGTTCACACTTTTGATCTTAAAAATTTTGAACTTCAAGGTGTTTGTGCATTGAAAAGAGTGTTTTGATTAAACTTTTTTGATCATTACTTGTTTGGTGAAAAACCTGCATGTTCAGACCTGAAAGATATGGTCTGAACATACTTTCTGCCGAAAGTTCTCACCAACCCGTCAACTTTTCACCAAACTGTCCGATTTGTCAACTGTGTCAGAGCTAGTTCGAAAGATATCCTTCGAAGTCGAAAGATCATCTTTCGACCAAAGGAGGTTCGACAGATAGTCATCCTTCGAGCATCCTTCAAGGTGTGAGACTTATCTTTCGGTCCAAGGAATATTTTCGAAACATATATCTTTCGGTCCACTGCTCATTTTCGAAAGACTAGGATCCTTCGACTGGGGAGTCTTTCGAAGTCATCTTTCGTGTGTATCTTTCGGTCTACAGTACTTTTTCGAAGGATAAGGATCTTTCGGTTGGAGAATCCTTCGAAAACATTGCTCGAAACTCAACAGAGATCTTTCGAACCCTGTTGATCCTTCGAACAGGTGTGGATCTTTCGATCATCAGTCTGTTTGTGCTTAACAGTTTGTGTTTTTCAAGTATCTTTCGAACAGGTATCCTTCGGCTGATCAAAAATGAATCCAAGATGGAATACTCCGGTAAATACAGACATGTATTTTGGTACTCCGTCTCCCGCACCGAAACAATCTATCAGAGCAACTGATATGTTCGGAAATCCATTACCTGTTCGATCTACCGGACCAACAGATCTGTACGGAAATCCGTTTCATAGCTTGTATGGCACTCCTCCTCCAACAACAGACATGTATGGAAATCCGCTTAATCCAGTCCCTCAACCAGTGCCTCAACAGCAAACCCAAAGGCCTCCTGTGACAACAGATCTACATGGCAATCCTATCCAAGTTCCTGTTAAGCCAGCTCAGCATGGGAACCAGAATCCTTTCAGAGATCAAGGAGACCAGCAGAATCAGAACAGGAACGATGAGCGTACATTGATACCGGTCAACAACCAAAGCCAAGCAGGACCATCAAATGCTAACCAGGCACTTGTGGTTCAAGTATATGAAAGTAGTGATTGGTCAATCAGGTTGAGTAGTGATGCTCCAGTTGGAACAGCTTGTTTTGCTGAAGTTGTCAAAGATGCCAGCAATGGTGAATCCTCGGGAAATAATGACAGTTCTGAACATGACAGTAGTTCAGATGAAGATGTTTCAACTTCAGTTGAGGATGATACTACTTCAAGTTCAAGCGAGGTTGGATCTGAATATGAATCATCAAGGGAGGTTGTTGATTCTGATGCAGAAAGGTCAACATCTGAGAGTGATTCCAGTCAGGTATGTGTCAATGAACCAACTGCTGTTATTTGTGATAATTGTGATAGATTGCATGTTAAATGTGCTAATTTAGAAGTAAACATGTCTGAGTTGCAAGGCAAACATGATGCTTTACAAGCTAGTTTGTTTGACTTGCAAGACAAACATGTTTCATTGAATGATAGGTGGTGTGAATTGCAAAGCAAACACGAGGCTTTGCAAGAGAAATATGATGTGACATTCATTCACAATCAGAAATTAACAGTGGATCTTTCAAAGTGCACTGAAGCCAACATGTTTTATGAAAACCATGAAAAGGAATTTAAAACGATGATTGAAACTTTAAGGAAAGATAAAACTGAGTTAACAAAAATGGTTTCAAGAAAACAAACTGACATCAATTTGTATATAACTCGTCTTGAGATAATGCAAAAAGAGATGGCTTGTGTTAGAACTGAAAGTGAGGCGATCCGACTTAAGTTAGACAGCTATTTAAGCTCTAGCTATGTGTTGGATCACATCATTGATGTTCAGAAGGAGAAAAAGGATGTCACATGCATAGGTTATAAGCAATGTCCACCACCTGTTAGACACAATTACGATGCACTGCCTGATGAGGAGTATAGAACTCACTTTGAACCATCTGTTCCTTTAGACGTTGAGGAATTTGCAACAGGACTCGGTTACAAAAAGGAAGTATCGTCAGATTCGGATGTGTCAGCAGATACATGTGTGTCTTCTGCTGAACAAAATCAGGATCCTCCAGTCATTGTTGAGGATGCTGATTCATCAGATGATGAATCCGAGAATACTAACTCTGAACAGTCAGAAACGGTAACAAAAGAAGAGGACATACCTCTTGAGAATCACATTCTTTGTGATCCACCTGCAAAACCGTCTGTGACTGTTACAACCAAGTCTGTTGAATCCTCATCTGGAAGTTGTGCAAGCGTGAACTTGCTTTATACGTTGATTGGATCTGATAAAATATATTCAGACAAGGATTTCCCTATTAAAAATGTCAATCAATCTTTGATTGATAAAGTTTTCGAAGACTCTACTAGTAAGTTTTTGGGAAAGTCAAGCCCAGGAGTTGTAGTAACTCAGTGTGCTCCTATCCCAAAATCTGAAGTTAGAAAGAAATATGGGAATCAAAAATTGCAAAAACAAAACCATCAACGAAAGCAAAATCACGCTACCCAAGGAAATGGAAAAGACAAACAGAGCCAAAACAAGAGAAAGGACAAGAAGGTGAACTTTGTGAAATCGAAGGGAACGGACAAAATTGAAAAATTTGCAAATCAATCTAACTTAAATTTTGTCCAGAAAGTAACTGTGATGAAAAGGAATGAACCAAATAGTTCAAAACCTAGTACCTCGAGATCACAAAGTTCATCATCGGCAAGAAGACCACATGATACTTCGGGGTTTGTTGAACGAAGATCATGTTTTGAGTGTGGTACAATCGGGCATATCATTCGAAATTGCCCGTATCTTCATAAGTTGAAAGCAAAAGTCGATGCCCCCCATGGTAACAGTTACCATAAAAGATTTGTTTCACCAAAACAGGACCCTCGTCTTGTTAAACAACAAGAAGTGAAACAGAGAAAGAAACAACGGAAAAGTGTAGAAAAGGTTTTAAAACCGAACGTTGTCCAAACAAAATCTGTTGAATCAAATGTTAAACTTGAAAACCAAAAACAGATTTGGAAACCAAAATTGGAAATTGTTCCAGGGGGAGCTACATCAATTCCGAATCATCGGGAAATGGATGTCACAATCCTCGATGATGACGGACGACCCAAGTCTGTGAAGGCTTGGGTCCCCCTCTCCAACTAATCTCTGAATGAGTGTGTAGGATGTTCCAGGAGGAACTATTGATAGTCTTAGGATTGTTGATAGTGGAGCGTCCATGCACAAGATCGGCGACATGCGGCTCCGAAATATTGTTATATTTAGGAGAATGTTGTTGCCCTTTGATGGAGAGAGGAGAAAAGAAGACAAAAATGTCTGATGAAGGAAAAAGGAATGAAGTTGAAAAATTCGACCAGTTGAAAAATGTGCCAAAATTTTGGTTGTTATGGTTTTTGATCGGGTCCTCAGGAAAGATTCCAATGAAAAGGTACTTTTCTTCGCGGTGTGATTGAAGAAAATGTGTTGGTTGATCAAACTAACCGGGTGTGCGGATGCCTTGGCGTGGATTGTACAACCGCACACTACTTCTCAAAGAGAAAGATAAAGACCTTCGCTGGTACAATGTGGAAGACCAGCCGGACCCAGAGGTTTTTGATCTTGTTGCTGTCAAGAGACTTCTCAGTAGCTACAAAGAATCGACTTTGAAGTCCACACCGGGTGGATATCCAGTTTGGGAGAGCACTCAGATTCATTGCAATGCACGAAGTAGTTGCAGGATATGGTTTTAAATTTCTAATCTCTCCTATACTTGTCGATGTTTAAGTTGCTTTATGAATTATTATCATCTCGTACAGCACTCTTTGACCTGACACATTGATCTCGAATATCACTTCACATCGATGTTGTCATGGTCCACACCGATGACCAACGTGCCGACCTTTTTACCAAAGCTTTTGACAAATCAAGATTTGACTATCTTTTATTGGTAAACGGCATTAAGGTCAAGCAAGAGTAAAACCAACATCGGAAAATCATTTTTGTAAATACCTTTGTGTTTTAAATTTGTCTTAGTTTGTTGATTTTAGGGGGAGTAAATCCAAAATTTGAAAATTCAAAAACATCGAAAAATTTCAAAAACACAAAAACAATAGAAAAACAAAAATGAGTTTCCTGGCGAGCAAAAGAGAAAATGATAGTACATCAGTGGTCTGTCTAATCCTCTTCAAACCTAAAATGAAAAACGATAAGCAGCTCTATATAAGATGTATCGGTAGGCTCACAATCATTTTAAAGTGTGCAGGGTGATATAAACTTAAATCGACTGAAGACTGGGTGGGAACCATTCATTGGCATATGGTCTTAGTACCGAAATTTCGTTTGAGAGATTGCCGAGGTTCTGAGATATTCGGTCTTTATGCTGCTTATCATCTGGGTATCATGGTTGTATCTTTTACCGAAAAATAACGGGGATGCAAGTCTAGATCTTCCATGATACTATACATACGTGTTCATATTGCATACGACCTCAATAAGTGATCAACAATCACATGTCCAAACAAAATAAGTGATAAAATATCACAAATTCTTTCCGGGTGTCAAGTTCGTCTCTCTGCTGTACGAAAGTACTGACCTGTTCACGGACTTGCTCCTGTGCCCTCATGCATCGAAAACCAAGTTCCTCATCAATAAGTGATTATATCACATAGGGCTTGTTTTCAATCAAAATAAGTGAGAATCTCACATCATATACGGTCAAACAGATGATAATCGGTATACTCACCGGTAAGATGAACCCTCGTGCATACCTTGATACGGGAATGTGTCGTGATGTGGATGAACACCGGTCGGTAAGTATAAATCATACCTTAACGTATCCCCTCGCCATGATTACATCTGATAAGTTGAGCTTATGTGGACAACAATACCGATAATTGTTATAGGATGCTTATCTTAATGTTATCTAAATGAACAAACAAGAGCGTTTTGGCATGACCGTACACTGATATGATTCTCTTACCCTCGAAACTCGCAAAAAGAATGTTTGTATATATATTTATTTACTGCTTTCAGTCTTTACATTTGAAATATTCAAAAATACCAAAAAGATTTTAGGTGTGTTTTAATATAAACTTTATAAAAGCCAAAAAGATTTTATTTCTTTTTTTATTTTCGATCGTACGATGTTGGAGCTCGAGTCTTCGTTACCTGAAACCTGAACGAAAACCGAAAACGACTAAATCTTCATAAACGGTCGAAATTTGCAAGCGTTGAAAGTTAAAATTGAAATGGATAAAATTTGTTAAACTTTCAAACTGTCGGACGGTGTTTGTTTAAAACAATGGTCACATGTGTGTCGTTTGCTTATGATATTCCAGGCGGTTGTTCTCATTACGCGTTTAGATTTCTTGCATGTGCAGATTCTAAAGGCTAGGAGAACATGGTCGATGACAAGCTTCGGAATGAAGACACAACGTGAAGGCACTCAAATGACAAAGATGATCGAGTTGCCGCTGACCATCATCAACACCACAAGGATCTCACTTCATAAAGAACAAGACTTTCACGAGCATAACTCAAGGGGGAGCTTATGTTAAGGGGGAGTTTGTCAACACACTTCCTACATGAAACGGGGAGTTTGTTGATACACTTTCTGCTTTCAAGACGTGAAGACTTTGAAGATCCTCCGACATTGAAGACTTGAATAGAAGTCAAAGACTTGAAGACACGATAACTTACAAGAATGAAGATCGAGACAAAGCAACAGCTGTTTGTTGATAAGCCAGACAAAGCTACAGCCAAGGGGGAGTTTGTTGGTGCACTTATGTCTGCACTTTGTCTGTATTCGGTCACAATGTAAAACGATGTCTTTGTTAGTCTGTAAGTTTGACCAAGTCAACCATCCTCCGGTTTGACTTGGCCAAACAGTCAACATTATGTGTGCAATTTGTTTGGTTCGAAGGATGGTCATCGAAGGATCACTTATATCCTTCGATGATAATGAGCTCGAAAGATGGACCTTCGAGAGATGGACCACGAAAGATCACATCCTTCGTGGTACATGTTGATCGTTCGAGCTGTTCCTGGTCGAAAGATGATCTTTCGACAGGTATGCATGATCCTTCGACCAGACCTGCTGGTTTGGGTATAAATACCCGTGTGTTGTGTTCATTTCGAGAGTTAGACACAGAGACAGAAGTTGGACACTTAGAGAGCAGAAACACACACACACTAGAGAGAGTTTGCAGAACTGATTTGTAAACCTTGTGCTTGTAACGGACCTTTCATACGTTTAATACAAGTGGTGTTAATCGTTGAACTTTGCGTGTCGTGTTATTGCGTGTTCTATCTCGGTTTGCTATTTCGGTTGGATTCCGCACAACCGGAGTGGTTAGTATACAAGGATTAGGCGACTAGATCCTCCCCTAGCCGGACCTACATTCGTAATCGTTCAGTAACTCGACCCATCGACGTTGTCGCATGTTCAACTCTTTCTGCTTGAAGATATGCTCAAGACTCCTGTGATCGGTGTAGATGGTGCACTTGGTGCCATACAGATAATGTCGCCATATCTTGAGCGCAAAAACAACAGCTCCAAGCTCTAAATCGTGCGTAGTGTAATTCCGTTCGTGAATCTTAAGTTGGCGCGAAGCATAAGCAATAACTTTATCCCGTTGCATCAACACACATCCAAGACCTTGGATAGATGCGTCGCAGTAGACTACAAAATCATCCGTGCCTTCAGGCAATGAGAGGATAGGTGCGCTACAAAGTCTATCCTTTAAGTGCTGAAACGCTGTATCCTGTGTATCACTCCAACGGTAAGCAACACCTTTCTGTGTCAGTAATGTAAGCGGCTGTGCAATCTTTGAGAAATCTTTGATAAACCGTCTGTAATAACCCGCCAAACCCAAGAATTGGCGTATTTCTGTCGGTGTGCGAGGTGCAGGCCAGTTCTTGATCGAATCTACCTTGGACGGATCGACATGAATCCCATCCTTGTTTACCACGTGGCCTAGAAAGTGGACCTCACAAAGCCAGAAGTCACATTTTGAAAACTTAGCGTACAACTGTTCCGTTCGAAGGAGTTCCAGAATAAGTCGTAAATGCTGTTCGTGTTCCTCCCGATTCTTCGAGTAGATCAGGATGTCATCAATAAAAACAATAACAAACTTGTCAAGATAAGGTTTGCACACCCTGTTCATAAGATCCATGAAAACCGCAGGTGCGTTCGTTAGCCCGAATGGCATGACCAAAAACTCGTAATGACCGTAGCGAGTTCTGAATGCTGTTTTGGAGACGTCCTCATCCCGGACTCTCAGTTGATGGTAACCTGACCTCAGGTCAATCTTTGAGTAATAGCTCGACCCTTGCAACTGGTCGAATAAGTCGTCGATACGTGGAAGTGGATAACGATTCTTCACCGTCACCTTGTTCAGTTCGCGGTAATCTATGCACATACGAAAGGTACCGTCTTTCTTCTTTACAAATAATACTGGAGCTCCCCATGGCGAAGAGCTAGGACGTATGAAACCCTTTTCCAAGAGTTCTTGCAATTGCTTAGACAGTTCTTCCAGTTCAGTTGGAGCTAAGCGGTATGGCGCTCGAGCTATAGGTGCTGCTCCTGGAGCTAGCTCGATCTGAAATTCGACCTGGCGATGAGGCGGTAACCCAGGTAACTCTTCAGGAAACACTTGAGGAAAGTCGCGTACTACAGGAATATCCCCAATCTTTTTCTCTGTCGTCGATGTATCAGTAACGAGTGCTAAAATAGCTAGGTGGCCCTTTCGCAGACACTTCTGAGCCTTCAAGAAGGAGATGATGCCACTCACGACACCACTCTTGTCGCCTTGAACTTCGAGAGGTTCTTTGCCAGAACGAGGAATACGAATGATCTTCTCCTTGCATAGGATCTCTGCTTGCTGTTGGGATAACCAATCCATACCGATGACAATGTCGAAACTACTCAGAGTTATAGGAATGAGATCGATAGAGAAAGTCTGACCAGCGAGGATAAGATTACAACCCTGAACTATGTGTGTGGCCTCTAGACTTTTACCGTTAGCTAACTCTACGACATGTTTGGTGTTCAAAAGTGTTGGTGCGCGTTTAAGCATTTGACTAACGTTCAGAGACATATAACTGGTATCCGCACCCGAATCAAATAATACGGTAACATAAAAGTCATCGAGAAGAAACTTACCCGTAACCACATTAGGATCGTTCCTTGCGTCACTCTGACCAATCACAAATAAACGACCCTTTGCACCATTGTTGTTGTTTCCCCCATTGTTGTTCCCACTGCCCTGATTATTGTTGTTGTTGTTCTGATTCTGGTTTAATTGGGGACAGTTCCGCTTGAAATGACCTTCAGCCCCACACTGAAAGCATGTCTTATTTCCTTGCTGTTGTTGCTGTGACTGGTTTCGTGGAACGGGTGGCTGTTGTTGCTGGTTCTGATTCGCAGGCCTTGAGCTCCTGCAATCTTTAGCGTCATGACCTACTCTTAGACATCTCTGACAGCGGCCTTTACGACACTGACCACTGTGGTGTTTGTTGCACCTGTTACATAGTGGATGAATTCCCCGATATCCACTCTGCCCCTGACCACCAGACGATTGCTGACTCGGACTCTGGTAATCACTAGTCTTGCGCTGTTGCTGTGCTTGAGACTGTACAATAGCTGAACCCCTGCTGGAATCCCCTTCCCATTTCCGCTTGTTGTCACTGGGATTAGCAGGAGTAGCTGGAGTGGTAGCGGTAGTAGCGCTGATACGTTTAGGCAGCCTGTTCTGTTCCACTGCCTGATCGGTGAGGCGATGAGCTAGCTTGACGATCTGTTGAATAGTGCCAAGATTCGCTGAGGTTACGTGGCTTTGAATCTCCGGCACCAGACCATTGAGATACAGTTCGATACGCTTAATGGGAGGGTCTACCATAGTAGGACACAGAATAGCCAACTCATTCGATCTTCTGGTGTACGCCTCAATTTCTGACCCCGTCATTTTCAAGTGGTAAAACTCTACCTCCAGCTTATGAATATCATCACGGCTACAGTATTCCTCTTTAATCAATTCCTTGAAACCATTCCAGGGTGTGGCATTAGCAACAGCCAACCCTAACATCTGAACTTGCGCATTCCACCAAGTCAGCGCAATGCCTTCTAGAGTACCAGTGGCGTACTTCACCCTGCGAGCCTCAGGGCATTCGCACATTTCAAATACGGACTCGAGCTTTTCAAACCAATGGAGGAGCCCAACCGCTCCTTCCGTGCCACTAAAAGTAGTAGGACGACAGTCCATGAAAGTTTTGAAGGTGCAAACAGGTGGTTGACCTCCTGCTTGTGCGACTGCAACTGCCGCAGCAACTTGTTCGTTAATGAGAGCCGTCAGCTGGGCTTGCGTCATGTTAATGCGTCCAGACATGATCTTCATAGCAAATATGACATAAGTGAGAGAAGTTCGCGAGTAGTGCGATAACAAAAGAGAATAATCACACAAGTGTTCTCATGCAATAGTGTTAAGTTAACCTAAGCATACCCGGAGCAAAGTTCTATGCAATTCTAGCAAGTAGGCAATAAGACATGTACCATATTACCTAGAGTGATGAGTCTTGCACGTGGAGCGAGGCGTCGTTGTGGATCGTTGAGCACTGATTCGGTTATAGTCTGGTTTTAATAAAAACGTTTTCCCCTTATTAAAACCGAGTTCTCTATAACCAATGGCTCTGATACCAATCTGTCACACCCCCAAAATCCACACACGGAGTACCACCGCTTGGAGGCGTGACATGACCAGGATCAAGCCACCAATCATATTGAACATAAGTATATATATCAAAAGTCATTCATCAATACGATAGGTGTTTACAAAACCAAATATAAACAAGTGTGTAGCGGAAGCAATAAAGTAAAACCCCAACATAAGTTTAAGTACAAAATGTCATAATGTTTAACAACACATTCACGATCCATGTCCACAACGACTGTGCCTCCCGTGCAAGCTCCAAAAGTACCTATGGTCCTGCAAGGCATGTAACAGAGAGTCAACAACTAGTTGAGCGAGTTCACAGTTGGTTATTTAGTTATAATGTTCATTTCGTAAATCGTATGTTCGATTAGTAATCACGTATCGTATGTAATAGCATCGCGGCCCTCAAGGCATGTTTGCGAAGTTTAGTGGGGGTTTCCCATGTTTTCTAGACTAGGTATATTCGTATCGCGGCCCTCCAGGCATGTTTGCAAAGATTAAAGTATAGTTCGCGGCCATTCCAGGCATGTTTGCGAAGATTTGTTCTAGTATCGCGGCCGATCCCAGCATGTTTGCGAAGAGAAGTATATGTATCACTAGTCTAGTAATATCTACCATTGACCTTCCTCTACCGAGGCCAATGGTATGTAATTCCGATAACTCTTAAGCATAAATAATCAATTAATCAACCCATTCCCAACCCCGGGAATCCCATGCCTTGGTAGAAGTGTGAACTCACCTTGTTTGCTCGGTATGTTAAGTTAAGTGCTCACAATAAATCAGTCAAGTCCTATAGTGCACGTATACTCAATCAGTTCACAGTGTTTATAAGGTTTCACATGGAACTAGTGTCACATTAATATCACAAAGTGTTTGACAGTTCATATCATGCCACACAAGCAGTTAATTGCATCCATACATTTAATAGAGTTAGTATCTAGTAGAAATAGCAAGTTAACTGAGTGAATAAAGTTAACAGATTTCAGGAAATAATAGAATTAATCCACATCATTTGAAATAATAAACAAACAGAGTAAGTTAGTTAATCCAGTTAACAACTTAACAGAATTGTCATCTAACAGAGTTACTCAAACAATGAAGTTATCAACTTACATATTTAACAAAGTTAAATAAACTAACTGAGTTATTCAAGTGGTATGTTTAATTGAATAACATATTTAATTACATTAATAATAACAGTTAACAAGTTGCCTAAAACACATTTGCCGAAAACACCCTATGGCCGAAAACCCCCCATGTCCGAAATCCCTTAAGTGGCCGAAATCCATATGTGGCCGAAATCCCTTTATGTGGCCGAAAACACTTAAGAGCCGAAAACACTCAAGGTGCCGAAATCACTAGTGGGCCGAAAACCCCCTTATAGCCGAAATCCCCATGTGGCCGAAAACACCCTTACTGGGCCGAAATCCTTATGTGGGTCGAAATCACCTAAAGTGATTTCGTCCACTTTAATGGTGATGGGTGATTTCGTCCAGAACATCATCTTCACCAACACTCTCTGTAACTTAAACCCAGCAACTAAATCTCATTACAGTTACATGTTTAATCATCCACAAGCCATTTAAATCAATCATTGATATGTAATATATAATTTGCCAACATTATATGATACCAGGATCCCTAATTAATCAGTTTATCATTCATTAACATATACCCACTGTTGTTCAAAATATCAAATATACAGAAGGTTCATAGATGATAATTATCTATCAAGCACACAATGATCAATCACATAATCACATATATCAATATATACATACATCATGATTAAACATCCAAATCATACGATATGCAACAAGAAACAACTTGAATCATGAAATCACTAACCAAGTATTAAACAGAGGTTTGCTTCAAATGAGGAACTCTTTTGTTGGGTTTTCAGAGATAGAGAGAGAAACAATTGTGATAAGATATGGTTTGGTAATTGTGAAACTTCTTTGAGAAGATTGGTTTATAAAATGATTATATAAAAATATCTCAATACTGGGCCAAGGCCCATCTTCTGATTTCGTCAAACATAGCTGGACGAAAACACTAAAGTGTTTTCATCACTTGTGTGATTTCATGGGTGCTTGTTCTCAGTAAGTTCCATCTTTAATTAACATGTAATTAATACAAACCTTAATAACACACACTCACATATATTAAATATTATGGATTCCAAGTACAAAATATTAATCGAAATACGATATAACGTATTACAATTGTAAGCGTTGCGAAACAACGAGTCGTGTAACAAACAACATAAACGAATAATAATAAAAAAAAATTAACGTGCACTAAATGCGAAGATGGAAATCTTGGAAACTCGAGTTGTCACAGGTGTGAACTAATGGATCTGGGGCACGTCAATGCTGATAGACATTGACAGTTTCAGGGCACTTAAACATGACTTCAGTCAGTAGTCGATATGGTAACGAGTCTAGTGTATTCAAGGGGTAGCCCCCACGGCCGAAATGCCAGATAACTATCATGGGGTAGCCCCCACGGCAGGATTGCCAGAGTAAATGGGTTAAACAAAGTGTTAAACAAATCACGTTTTCAACTATGGGGTAACCCCCACGGCAGGATGCCAGTTAAAGGAAACTGTTTTTGGAACAACTTAAAACGAACACCCAACCGTGAACTCACTCAACTTGTTGTTGACTCGTTACTACATGCTTTGCAGGTCTATAGGTACTTAGCTGGAGCTTGCACAAGGAAGAGTCGTTGTGGGACATGGACAGCTGTGTGCCATGTTAACATTTGGACATTTGAACTTTTAATTTGGTTTTAAACATTATGCTTCCGCTCACAACTTAACTATGTTTGTTTTGGACAATAATCGTGTTGGTTGGACTTTTACATTAAATTATTTACTTGTTCAATATGATTAGTGGTTTTATCCTGGTCAGTCACGCCTCCAAGCGGTGATACTCCGTAAGGTGGATTTTGGGGGTGTGACATTAACATACCTTAAATAACCTTTATATAACTTAGAAATAAGTTTTGGATGGTTTGGTGTGTCAAAATCAAGTTTATTCGCTTACAGGGACTAATTTCGACAAACTGTGAAAGTATGCCGATTCGTACTGTAACGAACATTCGGAAACTTGATAATAAGTTAAAAATACCCTAAATATCCTTTACATAGCTTAGAAATAGGCTTTGAGGGGTTCGGTATGCTAAAATAAACTTATTTGATCAATAGGGACTAAAAGCGTCAAAAGGTGCATAAGTTTGCATTTTCGCGCATATCTTACGTTCTGAATATATCCGGACATCCAAAAATTTATGTAATCATTAAAATATTTTATTTTAGTGATTGGCGTAATTTGGATCGTTTTTGCGTTCGTTACGATTTCCGTCGTAATTAACCGAACAACGCAACCGTACGACCAAACGAACCGACATCCGAGATATTTTTGAGCACATTTCAAGTTCCCTATGCTTTAACTTCATTTTATGGCCTTTAAATGGGGTTAATGGGGCTTAAAAGTGCCAAAATCAAGTTTTACAAGTGCAGGGACCATTTTTGAAATTTCTGGCAGATACATTGAACTTGGTCCATTTTTGAGGTTTTAATGGTTTTAACCCAAGGTTTTGCACTCTATGGGCTGGAATTTGATGATTTTAATTATTCCCATGGTTTTGAAAACCATGTGCCCAAGTGGAGGGCCAAGATCAAAGCACGAAATGCGAGAAACGATCCTAACGGTTCTCCGAAATCGATATATACCCAAGCTCTCATTACTTTTTTCCTCACACCTTGATTCATTTTGCTTTACGTTGAGGGTTAAACACTTCATACCTGAGCAGACTTGGATAAACTTCCTAGCGTGGACCCTTTGTAAGCATTCTTTCGTTCTTTTATGCGTTTTAAGCACGAAAGTCAAACAGTGTTTGACTTTCTGCTTTGACCAGGTTATGGTCAACACGAAGTTCATTGAACTTCGCAACGTGAGCGTAATCACGATGGTTTTAGTCCCGTGTGACTAAACCTACTGATTACCACGTTGACTAGGCGTAGTGATGAGTCGTAGTTTCGGCCAAAATGCGTATTTATGTGTATTTTGTAACCAAACTACTCTTGGATATCAAAACCCTTTGTTTTGATATAAAAACCTGTTTCCTAACTTAACTAAACATGTTTTAACATGTTTAGCTCATCACTTTTAGTTTAGTGCTTGTGTAGAGTCGTAAGTCAAGTGGACAAAACACCCGCTTAGACTTTTGAACTAGACCCGTTTGGTCGATCATTAGGATCCGACCGAACATATTTTGTGACCATAGTTGTATAGGGAATAACCTTTCGAGGTTATACCTTATGGTCACTTCGTTTATGTAGTTGTATGATAGGTAGTTTATATGCCTTAGGAAAATGACCAAAATGCCCTTTTTACGCATAAATTCATTTTAAGCATATGTAACCTAAATTTTCACATCTAAACTGATTAGGTAACATTATTAGACATGTTAAGGCATATAATACTTGTCATAGGACTAGTTAGGCGGTCTGAACATTTTACGCGAACGACGCGTTAAAGTAGCGTAAGCTACATAAACGGGTCGTAATGGGTCGTAAGCACTTAGGTTAGGTTTCGATTTAGTATGTAGGCTTTGTTAAACCATATCATATGAGTTCCAATACTCATTTGGTTTACGAAACCTCATCCTATCCGATCTTCCGATTTAGGTCCGGTTTATTTACGTAGTACTTATATTAGGTGCCGATTGATTTTCGTGATCCCTCTAGCTTTGCTTGGTTGTTACTCAAGACTTCTAAGCATTCTCATGTGAGTACATAGTTCCCCTATTTTACTGTTTTCGATTGTTTTGGGGTGATTCATATGTGTTAAATGATTTCGATGTTTTAACTATGGTTTTCGAAAACGATTAAAATGGTTTATATTAAATTAATAACGATTTCGATAAAGTGAAAAAACTTGTTGGTTATAATTACATAACGAATGACATTCATTAGCATTGATCAAGCCGACTAGTATTAGGTGATGGTACCATAGGATCTGACAAATCCCGTTATCAGACTGCACCCATGGTTATGTGTGGGGGTTGTGGGTAACGACTGAATCTGATGATAGTTAACTTACCCTTTGGTGGTTTGTTAATGCGAGAAGCGAGATAGTCGAGTCACGAAGGTTTGAATGTTATTAGCGAGACGACCAAAAGTAGTTTTCACAATTAAAACGAGTTAAACGATTTTGGGGCAAGTTAAACGATTTGAAATGACTTAAACGAGATAAACGATTTGATTAAATGAGTTGTTTTGGGTTGTGATTAGATAATGGGATGGGTGTAGCATGATAAAATCATGGTAGATACGCCGCTGGTACATCTTATATATAAGTGCTCGTATCATATTACATTTTGTATCATTATTTAGTTCACTGGGGAAACGATGTCACAAAACGAGGTTTTCGAAATGATATAAACCATACGAGTTTTATTAACGAGTTTTTACGAGATGTTTTCCAATTTGATTTAATTAAATAAATGTTTTGGGATTAAGAATCATGGCTACGAGATTTTACAAATTATAACCAACTTGATTTGAGTTGGTTAATTATGTCGCAATACTATACTTTTCAAAACAAGGTTTTTAATTAAGTATTGCAACATGTAAACTAGCCATGAATCCGACACTCTCATAAATACTATACTTTGTTGACTTTGTTTTTACATATGTTTCAAGTGTTGTGAATGATGTTGTTTGCTAGGATGCATGCTCACATAGGACTGGACGAGGCCTTAGTGTCACACCCCGACCACATAAAACAACAAATCGTGGCAGAAACGTCGGGGAGTGTTGTGGCAGAATTATCGTTTCATAACCATGGATACAAAAAGAGTTTCGTTTTATTGATAATATTAAACATTTACATTGTCTTAACACAGAACAACCAAGTACATATCGTCTATCAATATTATTATGTCACTAAGGCCTCGTCCAGATCCTTTGTGACGCATGCATCCTAGAAATCAATCAAGCAACAACACCTGAAACATATGTAAAAACAAAGTCAGCAAAGAAATGCTGGCGAGTACATAGGTTTTATAAGAGTATCAGAATCATGGCTTCGTTTACATGTTGCAGTACTTTATTAGACTACAAGAGTCGAAATACAAACCTCGTTTTGAAAAGTGTATTGCAACATAGCTAACCAACTCAAATCAAGTTGGTTATAGTTCATAAAATCTCGTAGCCATGATTCTTAACCCAAAAACATTTAGAAAACCAATTTGTAAAACATCTCGTAAAAACTCGTTAATAAATCTCGTATGGTTCATATCTTTTAGAAAACATCGTTGTGTGACATCGTTTCAAAATCGTTTACCCAAGTGAACTAAATAACGCCACGGTATGTAATATGTTGAAAACACTTATATATAAGAAGTACCAGCGGCGTATCTACCATGCTTTCACCACATTACACCCGTCCTGTTATCTAAACACTTAACCAAAAACCAATCGTTTAACTTGTTCAAATCGTTTCCAAATCGTTAACTCGTTTAAATCGTTTAAATCATCCTCGTTTTAATTGTGAAAACTATTTATGGTCGTCTCGCTAATAACATTCAAACCTTCGTGACTCAACTACCTCGTTTCTCGCTTCTCGCGTTAACAAACCTCCAAAGGGTAAGTTAACAATCACATAGTCAGTCGTTACCCACAACCCCCACACATAACCATGGGTGTAGTCGATAACGGGATTTGTCAGATCCTATGGTACCATAACCTAATACTGGTCGGTTCCACCAAAATTAATGAATGGCATTCGTTATGTAACTACAAACAACAAGTTTGTTCACATTATTGAAATCGTTATTAGTTTAGTATAAATCGTTTTAATCATTTTTGAAATCATCGTTTAAACCTTGAAATCATTTTTGTACATATGAATCACCCCAAAACAATTGAAAACAGTAAAATAGGGGAACTATGTACTCACATGAAGTGAAAAGTATCCTCAATCAATAGAACTTCAATAAACTCAAGTAAACCAGAGAAATCAAGCAGCACCTAGTAATCGAATCACTATATCAAACAATAGACGCCTAAATCGGAAGATCGGACAGAATGAGGTCTTGTAAACCAAATGAGTGTTGGAACTCATGTGATATGGCTTAACAAAGCCTACATCCTAAATCGGAACCAAACCTAAGTGCTTTCGACCCATCGCGACCCATTAAGGTAGCTTACGCTACTTTAACGTGTCGTGCGCGCAAATGCGCGTTCGAGACGTCTAACTAGTCCTATGACCAGTATTATATGCCAAAACATGTTTAAATATGTTACATAATCAGTTACGTGACAAAAGTTTAGGTTACATATACTTAATTACCAATTACGCATGAAAAGGGCATTTTGGTAATTTACCTAAGGCATATAAACTACCTATCATACAACTACTTAAACTAGGTGACCATAAGGTATAACCTCGGAAGGTTATTCCCTATGAAACTATGGTCACTATACATGTTTGGTTGGATCCTAATGATCGACCAAACGGGTCGTGTTCGAAAGTCTAAGCGGGTGTTTAGTCCGCTTGACTTACGACTCTACACAAGCACTAAACTCAAAAGTGACGAGCTAAACATGCTGAAACATGTTTAGTTAAGTTTAGAAAACAGGTTTGGTATCAAAACAAACGGTTTTGATATCTAAAAGTAGTTTGGTTACAAAATACGCGAGAAAACGAATTTTGGCCGAAACTACGACTCGTCACTGAGCCTAGATAACGTGGTAATCAGTTGGTATAGCCACTAGGGACTATAACCATCGTGATTACACTTACGTTATGAAGTTCAAACGAACTTCGCATTGACCACAAAGTGGTTAATGCAGAAAGTCAAACGCAGTTTGACTTTTACGATAAAAACGAATGAAAAGAACGAAGGAATACTTACAAAGGGTCCCCGCAAGCTTTGATCTGATTTACCCTCAGGTATGAAGTGTAAACTCCAACTTAGAGGGCCAAAATCAGATCAATGTGGGTTTTGCAAGTGATCGATAAAACCATTTGCAAGTGGAATAATCAGGTGGAACAGCTGTTAACAGCTGGAAAAATAGTTTTGCTGATCTGGGTGTCTCAGGCGGCCCGCGTAAAAGACAAGCAAGTCTTACGCAGCCCGTGTGGGCTGAGTTTCCAGAATTTGCAATTTGGTCCCTGCACTTCAGAATCTTGCATTTCGGCTCATTTTCTACACGTTTTAGCCCCGTTAACCTCATTTCAAGGCTCTAAAATGAATTTAAAGTATAGTAAACTCAAAACATGCTAAAAAATATCTCGGATGTCGGCTCGTTTGGTCGTACGGTTGCGGTGTTCGTTTAATTACGACGGAAGTCGTAACGAACGCAAAAACGATCCAAATTAAGCGACGAATGGAATTCTATTATGCCAAACACTAAAATAAAATATTTTAATGCTTACATAAATTTTTGGATGTCCGGATATATTCAGAACGTAAGATATGCGCGAAAATGCAAACTTGTGCACTTTTTGACGCTTTTTGTCCCTGAATAACCAATAAAGTTTATTTTAGCATACCAAACCCATCAAAGCCTATTTCTAAGCTATGTAAAGGATATTTAGGGTATGTTTAACTTATGATCAAGTTCCGGAATGTTCGTTACTATACAAATCGGTATAGTTTCGCAGTTTGACACAAATAGTCCCTGCTGATCGAACAAACTTGATTTCAACACACCAAACCATCCAAAACTTATTTCTAAGTTAGCGGAGGTTATTTAAGGTATGTTAAGCCTATTTCACTATTCCGGAGTGTTCGTTGCATTAAACTGGTTATATTTACGCATCAGTGCGCATACAACCTTCCAGAAAGCCATTTAAAGCTTGAAATCGGAATCGAATCGAATTGAAAAAAAAATTACCAAACACAAATACACACATAAAAACACCAAAACACATATAATAACACCAAAGCACATTGTTTTATTAATAATCATCATTGTTTTACATTGTACATCGATTACAGAGCACAGTTGTCACAGTCTCCCCTACTTAAGGAAATTTCGTCCGAAATTTTATTTAGAGGAAATTTGTGAAAACAAATGCGGATATTTCATCTTCATCTGGTCCTCACATTCCCAAGTAAAGTTTGGGCCACGTTTGGATTCCCAGCGAACTTTGACCAATCGAATCCGTTTGTTCTTCAACTGTTTGAAAGCACGGTCCACGATCTCCACTGGTTTCTCGACAAAGTGCATCGTTTTGTCCATTCGGATCTCGTCGAGAGGAATGTGAAGATCAGCGTCAGCTAAACACTTTCGCTGATTGGACACGTGAAAAGTCGGGTGAATATTACCAAGCTCTGGAGGTAGCTCTAGTCGATAGGCAACCTTCCCAATTCATTCCACAGTCTTAAATGGTCCCACATATCGAGGTGCAAGTTTTCCTTTCTTTCCAAATCTCATGACTCCCTTCCAAGGTGAAACCTTGAGTAGGACACGGTCTTCGACTTGAAATTCTAAGGGCTTGCGTCGCATATCCGCATAACTCTTTTGACGGCTCTGAGCTGTCACAAGATTATCGCGGATTTTCTTGATTTTGTCTGTTGTTTCCAGAATGAGCTCAGGTCCAGTAAGCAGAGCTTCACCGATCTCATTCCAATAGACAGGTGAACGACATTTTCGACCGTAGAGAGCTTCGAATGGTGCCATATTAATACTAGCATGATAACTATTGTTGTAAGAGAACTCGATCAATGGAAGATGAGAATCCCAATCACCACCAAAGTCTATCACGCATGCTCTAAGCATATTCTCCAAAGTTTGAATCGTCCTCTCCGATTGACCATCTGTTTGGGGATGATAGGCAGTGCTTAGATTTAGCTGAGTTCCCAAAGCAGATTGCATGGTCTTCTAGAAATGAGATGAAAACCGAGCATCACGATCGGAAATGATATCCAAAGGAACACCATGTCGTGATACAATCTCATCAACATAAATCTTTGCAAGTTTATCAGCAGATAGATCCTCGCGAATTGGAATAAAATGAGCTGATTTCGTTAATCGATCAATAACAACCCAAATAGCATCGTGACCTTTAGATGTACGCGGTAACTTAGTGATGAGATCCATCGCAATGTTCTCCCACTTCCAAACCGGTATCTCTGGTTGTACAAGCAAGCCAGAAGGTCATTGATGTTCAGCCTTGATTTGAGACAAGTTAGGCATTTCGATACATACAAGGCAACATCCTTTTTCATACCAGGCCACCAATACTGAGTACGAAGATCCTTGTACATTTTATCAGCACCAGGATGGATAGAATATCGAGACTTGTGAGATTCATCCATTACCAAGGTGCAAAGATCGTCTTGTTTCGGAATCCACAAACGAGCCTTAAAGTAGAGCAAACCATCGTCTTTCCTTTCGAGTTTAAGCTCGAGTTGAAGCGGTAGCTCATTTTTCAATAAGCCTTTGATCACACAAGATCGTTGAGCTTGAAGGACACGAGATTGAATATCAGATAGAGTTCAAACAGAAAGAAGCTTGACTCGCTCCTTTCGACTAAGCGCATCAGCTACGACATTCGCTTTACCAGGGTGGTAGCGAATCTCGCAATCGTAGTCGTTCAAGAGTTCAACCCAACGTCGTTGCCTCATGTTCAGCTCCTTCTGATTAAGAATATGCTGGAGACTTTTGTGGGCTGTGAAAACCACACACTTCGTTCCATAGAGGTAGTGTCTCCAGATTTTAAGCGCGAAAACCACAGCTCCTAACTCAAGATCATGAGTCGTATAGTTCTTCTCGTGAATTTTAAACTGTCTAGACGCATAAGCTATGACTTTACCTCGTTGCATAAGAACGCAACCAAGTCCTAGATTCGAGGCGTCACAACAGAAAATGAAATCTTCATTTCCTTCAGGTAAAGATAGAACAGGAGCATCACAAAGCTTCTGTTTCAGCGTTTGAAACCCTTCTTCTTGCTTGGGTCCCCACTCAAAAGGCTTATTTTTCTGAGTCAAAGTAGTGAGTGGAACCGCGATCTTTGAGAAATTAGAAATGAATCGACGATAATAACCAGCAAGACCAAGAAAAGATTGAATTTCTGTTGGTGTCGTCGGTGTATTCCAGTCCTTAATAGCAGCAATCTTGGATGGATCCACGTGAATACCCTGCTTATTGACTATATGACCCAAGAACTGAACTTCTTTAATCCAAAATTCACACTTGGAGAATTTAGCAAAAAGTTGTTCTTTCTTAAGGAGTTCCAATGTTAAGCGAAGGTGTTGCTCGTGCTCGGCTCGAGACTTCGAATAATTGAGAATATCGTCGATGAACACAATAATGAACTTGTCTAAATAAGGTTTGCATGTGACACCTGTGTCACTTCAACCATCAAACAAATGCCAAACCAATGAAATATTGTATTTCATACTTGGGATTTGTAAAAATATGTGTATCGTTTGCACATATCAACCCTTGTTCAATTTTAAGCTTTAAATCGTTTTCTGGAGGGTTATACGCGCTCTGATGCGTAAATATAACCAGTTTAATCCAAAGAAAACTCCGTAATAGTGAAATAGGCTTAACGTACCTTAAATAACCTTTACATAACTTAGAAATAAGTTTTAAAGGCTTTGGTATGGCAAAAACAAGTTAATTCGCTTATAGGGACTAAACTTGACAAACTGCGAAAGTATGCCAATTTGAACTGTAACAGATATTCCGGATCATGGCCATAAGTTAAACATACCATAAATATCCTTTACATAGCTTAGAAATAGGCTTTGAGGGGTTCGGTGTGCTAAAATAAACTTTTGGGTCATTCAGGGCTAAAAGTGTCAAAAAGTGCATAAGTTTGCACTTTCGCACATAACTTACGTTCTGAATACATCCGGACATCCAAAAATTTATGTAAGCACTAAAATATTTTATTTTAGTGTTTGGCACAAGAAAAATCCATTCGTCACGCCATTTGGATCGTTTTTCGCGCTTATGCGCATTCCGTCGTAATTAACCGAACAACACAATCGTACGGCCAAACGAACCGATATCCGAGATATTTTTGAGCACATTTTAGGTTCCCTATACTTTAACTTCATTTAAGAGCTTTGAAATGGGGTTAACGGGGCTTAAACGTGTCAAAAATGCATCAAATAGCATGTTTGGAGCTTCAGGGGTCTGTTCTGCCATTTTTCAAACTTTCTGGTCTGCAGGTCGTTGCGCACCTCAACACTCTGAGTGTTACGGTGCGCAAGCATGGGTCAGATGCATAAAATCATTTTTGACTGCTGATTAACAGATTTAAACACTCCCAAAGGCCAAATGCCACATGTCAATCTCTTGTGGTGGGCAAAATGATGCACCATAACATTCCAACACTTGTACGGATGGGATTCGATCACGTTATTCGAGAAACGATCTTAACGGCTCACCGAAAACTATAAATACCCATCCATCCCCATTGCAAAACCCACTTGAAATCAGAGAATTCTCTAAGTTGGGGTGTTTCATCACCTCATACCTGAGAATACTTGGATTATCAATCTTGCGGGGACCCTTTGTAAGTGTTCCTTCGTTCTTTTATCGCTTTTCTAGTCCGAAAGTCAAACTTTGTTTGACTTTCTACATTGACCAGTTTATGGTCAATGCGAAGTTTATTTGAACTTCATAACGTTAGCGTGATCACGATGGTTATAGTCCCTAGTGACTATACCTACTGATCACCACGTTATCTAGGCTCAGTGACGAGTCGTAGTTTCGGCCAAAATGCGTGTTATTGCGTATTTTGTAACCAAACTACTTTTAGGTATCAAAACCGTTTGTTTTGATACCAAACCTGTTTTCTTAACTTAGTTCAGCATGTTTTAACATGCTTAGCTCGTCACTTTTTGTTTAGTGCTTATATAGGGTCGTAAGGTAAGCGATCTAAACAATCGCTTATACTTTCGAACCCGACCCGTTTGGTCGATCATTAGGATCCGACCAAACACATTAGGTGACCATAGTATATAGGGAATAACCTTCCGAGGTTATACCTTATGGTCACGGCGTTTAGTTAGTTGTATGATAGGTAGTTTATATGCCTTAGGTAAATTACCAAAATGCCCTTTGATGCCAAAATTCATTTTTAACATATGTAACATAACCTATGACCTCTAAACTGATTTATCAACAATATTAAACATGTTAAGGCATATTCTACTTGTCATAGGACTAGTTAGGCGGTCCGAACGCGTTTCACGCGAACGACGCGTTAAAGTAGCATAAGCTACCTAAACGGGTCGTAATGGGTCGTAAGCACTTAGGTTAGGTTTCATTTAGTATGTAGGCTTTGTTAAACCATATGACACGAGTCTCCATACTCGTTTGGTTTACGAACCCTCATTCTATCTAAATCCTCCGATTTAGGTCCTGTATATTAACATAGTTACCTATATTAGGTGCTGTTTGATTTCCGGGATCTCTAGCCTTGCTTGGTGGTTATCCTAGGACTTCTAAGCAATCTCAAGTGAATACATAGTCCCCTCTTTTACTGTTTTCAAACTGTTTTGGGGTGAAGCATGTGTACCTATCTGTTATTTTCATGTTTTCCAAAAGTATAATTGATTATACATGTTAGTACTTATCCGTTGACAAACTGAATGACTATCTATGGTTTAAACACTGATTTTTCAAAGACAATAACATTAATTGTTGAATTGTACTTATTTTGTTCACCAGACCGGTTGGTAGTATGATATAGCGCTATAGGATTTGACACCCCATTCCTGTTGTCATGGAATGTCTGAAACCAATTTGTTTCTCCATCCAAATAGGGATTTCCTTTGTGGTATCCCTATAGTCTCAAAGGTGTATTTTGATGCACTAGGTCTGAATGAATTCTTAAATCACATTATTTTTGTATATTTAGTTATACTCCCAAAAGTATAGTTTGATATGCTCCCATGTGTGATATTGTACAAAACCAACATATATTTTATTTATCACATCCAAAGCATATTTTGATATGTTATTTACAAAACCAAAACATAGTTTAATATGTTATTTATCACATCCAAAGCATATTTTGATATGTTATTTATAAAACCAAAACATAGTTTAATATGTTATTTAGAAATCCGAAGTATACTTGTAATATACTACTTAAAACTATTATTTTAAACAACGAAGGTATATTTAATGTACTATCTATCTATCAATTGGGTTTTGGTTAGTATTTAGATAACGGGACGGGTGTAATGTGATGAAAACATGGTAGATACGCCGCTGGTACTTCTTATACATAAGTGTTTTCATTGCATTACATACCGTGGCGTTATTTAGTACACTTGGGTTAACGATATTGGAATATATTACTCATTCGGTTCTCTTAAAATCCAAAGTATATTTTCAAATATACTATAAGCCTTTTTATCGAAATATTGTTTTACGAGCAACTTATCTTATACAAACTCATTTTACATGGTTATTCATTTAACCTTACATTTATTTATACATATCATCTGATCTTATTGTTTTTCAAACGATTTACAAAACAAATAAATTTACAAGGTTCATGACTAAACTTTATTAAACATTTTCTCAAACATACGTCATGAATTCTGTTTTCACAAAACCTATGTATCTCACAGGCATTTTTATGTTGACGTACCTATTTTTACACATGTTTCAGGTACTGCTTTGCAATGATTTGTTGATACATGCTACATTTAGGATGGACTCATGCCTTAGCAACTTTAAAACTTGGAAGATCATAGTTGTACTTATTTGATTGTATTAAAACAATGAGTTCATTTATTCAATAAAACAGAATTTATTTATTCCATGGTTATGAAACAATGATTCTGTTACAACACTCCCCGACGTTTCCGCCACGTCTGGTTGTTCTATGTGGTCGGGGTGTGACAGAAAAGTTGGTATCAGAGCCAATGGTTATAGGGAATTAGGTTATTAGTAATGCTTTGACCTAGACTATAACCTTCCTAGGACCCTAACACAAGTTTTCTTGTGTTTAGTTTTAAAACAATACCGTCACTTATTCTTAGGCGACAACCACAATAAGAACACAAATTTTTATCCCGCTTTGAAAACTAATCATCTGCTCTAGGATGATTTATTATATGGTTTTGAACCCTCTAAGTTTTCAAATTCCATCAAAGTTGGTCTAAATAATGTGAACACGTGCAAACTGGAAGGGTGGGTGCCTGTACCCTGAGTTTTCTGTCTAAGGCTAGAGTGTTCGTACAAATCCACATAATCGGACCAGTCACTCTTACCTGGGAACTCTTGGGGTGAGTGTCCACTTATAGGCGAGCATGTCTTCACGATACATTATTTTTGACCTATTTACTTTGATTAATCACCGGGGTCATTTGTTGCTTTGTAGTAACAAACAAATGACCACTATCCTTGCTTTCATCAGATTTGTTTCATCTCATTCTTTTCATCTAATTCTCTCACACGTTTCCTTTCATGATTCCTCTTTTAGAATGCCTCCTTGACGCGACAATCAGATGGCGAATGCCGAACTGGCGGAAATCATCGCGCAGCAAATGGCTGTTGCCTTCCCAAATCTTTATGCTCAAATGATTCAAGCCATCAACAACAACAATGCTCCATGCAATTTCAAGAATTTTAACTCGGCTAAACCGCTCAAGTTTAGTGGTTCTGAGGGAGCAATTGGGCTTCTTCAATGGTTCGAGAGCATTGAGAATACTTTCCGTCACGTTCAGTGTCATGAAAATCGCAAGGTCGAGTTTTCTTCGAGTGTGTTTCAGAAGAGTGCTCTTACGTGGTGGAACGGGGTTATGAGAGACCGCGGTGCTGAGGTTGCATTAGCACAGACTTGGGCTGAGCTTAGGGCTCTTATGATGAAGGAATTCTGTCCTCGTCATGAGCTAAGGGCTCCAGAAAGGGAATTTGATGATTTGAAGCAAGACAGTGGGGAACATCGAGCCTATACTGACCGCTATGAGGAATTGAGCTTGTTATGCCCTACTATGGTTACGCCTCTGGATAAGGCGATTGAGAAATACATTGATGGTCTTCCTAACGTAGTTCAGGATATTGTTACTGGCAGCAACCCTACTACTATCAGACAAGCCATTGAATTGTCTGCCACCCTGATTGAATCCCATATCAGGAAGCGCAAGCTGTTTCGGAAGGGCGACTCAAGACCATCTGACAAGACTGCTCAAGTGGAACCAAAGGAAGAACATGCTGAGGTGTCCAAGAAGAAGAAGCGCAAAGCCTCTCAAAACTACGCTGTAACTGCTCAAGACAAACAGGTTGCACCAAACCAGCCAGCACAACCTCGCAAAAGGCAAAACTATGTTGGTACCGCACCTTTGTGCAACAAGTGCAACCGTCATCATCTGGAGCAAGAGCAGTGTCACAAATGTACCCACAGTGGGTGGTTGGGACATTTGATCAATGTTTGTCGTTATGCAAATCAAGCTGTTGCAAACCCTGCTGCTGTTCAAGCACGGTTCCCTCCGGGGTCATGTTATAACTGTGGTGACCTTACTCACTACAGAAACAATTGCCCAAGACTTGTTAACGCACCTCCAGCGTGAGGACGAGCATTTAACATCAATGAGGCAAACGGAAACAATGATGCAGCAGTGAACAATTAGTGTTTTGTAATTCCTTGGTTGTTATCTTTTGACGCTTTAAGACAATTCGGTTATTACATAAATAAAGATTTGTTGTTTTTATTCCTGCAAAATTTATGCGTTTGTGTGAATGCTTGATGCAACCTTATGATGTCAACCCAAAGACAAACTACTCGTGTGGTTCTGTCATTTAATGATCACTTGTGATCTCCCCAAGAACCTTAAACACTCGTTTCTTTTAAGAAACAAAGCCAAACTCTTATTGAGAATCCCTCTATCTTTATAGATAGATCCTTAAAAATCATTAAAGTGCCAAATGAAATCCATGGATTGGATTCCTAGTGTGCTTTAAATATTCATACCTAAAGATAACAAATTAAAGAATCAAGTTAACTAAATTTGTGCTTATGTGTTTTTCTTACATGTTTTGTGGTTGTATGTGATCCATCCAAATCCTCATAGAATCTTCCATATCTCATACGAGAGATTCATAATAGGATATCCAAAGATACTATCTTAAATCCTTAATGGACTTCAACATTGTAGTTAAGTCCCTCGGGTTATAAAGTATTATTCTATAACTGGACCTCTTGAATGGTCTGGTTAAACAGATTGATTTTGAAAATCTGATTAGAAATATCATGTGATGATGTAACTAAAAAGATCCCTTAAGTGGTCTATTTAAGGAGATCGTACGACGGTCTAGTTAAGAAGATCATGTGTTGATCTAGTTAAAAAGATCGTTCGTTGATCTAATTAAAAGGATCCTTTGGTGGTCTAGTCGATTCGCTTCATGTTTATTCAAGTGATTTTTTTTCCTACGCATTATGAAATGAACTGTGCGGACTGTGCAAGGAATTAAGTAATTATGGAGGCCTACATAATTATGGAATTCAGTGCACAGAAACCACAGAAAGTTTTGTCATGTGTTAAGACATATAGCGACAAGAGTAATGATACGGGAGAAGTCTTGGACCCCGACCAATGTCATTTATTCTCACACTCCCCAATTCTGATCTCAATCACACACCAAGTTTCCTACGATAAGTCTTCATAAGAAACGTTCTTCTGTCCGTAGTTCAAAATTCCATGTTTTACTATTACAAGGAATTCACTTTAAGGGTTAACAAATTCGCTAAGAGTCCTAACATGGCCCAGAGTTTTACTTAAGGGTTCAATGGATCTATTAGAAGGCGAAACCGTCACAGCTGTCTTCACAAGTTTCCTCTAGAATTAAATTTCGGGACGAAATTTCCAAAAGTAGGGGAGACTGTGACACATGTGTCACTTCAACCATCAAACAAATGCCAAACCAATGAAATATTGTATTTCATACTTGGGATTTGTAAAAATATGTGTATCTTTTGCACATATCAACTCTTGTTCAATTTTAAGCTTTAAATCGCTTTCTGGAGGGTTATACGCGCTCTGATGCGTAAATATAACCAGTTTAATCCAACGAACACTCCGTAATAGTGAAATAGGCTTAACGTACCTTAAATAACCTTTACATAACTTAGAAATAAGTTTTAAAGGCTTTGGTATGGCAAAAACAAGTTAATTCGCTTACAGGGACTAAACTTGACAAACTGTGAAAGTATGCCAATTTGAACTGTAACAGACATTCCGGATCATGGCCATAACTTAAACATACCATAAATATCCTTTACATAGCTTAGAAATAGGCTTTGAGGGGTTCGGTGTGCTAAAATAAACTTTTGGGTCATTCAGGGACTAAAAGTGTCAAAAAGTGCATAAGTTTGCACTTTCGCACATAACTTACGTTCTGAATACATCCGGACATCCAAAAATTTATGTAAGCACTAAAATATTTTATTTTAGTGTTTGGCATAAGAAAAATCCATTCGTCACGCCAGTTGGATCGTTTTTCGCGCTTATGCGCATTCCGTCGTAATTAACTGAACAACGCAATCGTACGGCCAAACGAACCGACATCGAAGATATTTTTGAGCACATTTTAGGTTCCCTATACTTTAACTTCATTTTAGAGCTTTGAAATGGGGTTAACGGGGCTTAAACGTGTCAAAAATGCATCAAATAGCAAGTTTGGAGCTTCAGGAGTCTGTTCTACCATTTTTCAAACTTTCTGGTCTGCAGGTCGTTGCGCACCTCAACACTCTGAGTGTTACGGTGCGCAAGCATGGGTCAGATGCATAAAATCATTTTTGACTGCTGATTAACAGATTTAAACACTCCCCAAAGGCCAAATGCCACATGTCAATCTCTTGTGGTGGGTAAAATGATGCACCATAACATTCCAACACTTGTACGGATGGGATTCGATCACGTTATTCGAGAAACGATCTTAACGGCTCACCGAAAACTATAAATACCCATCCATCCCCATTGCAAAACCCACTTGAAATCTGAGAATTCTCTAAGTTGGGGTGTTTCATCACCTCATACCTGAGAATACTTGGATTATCAATCTTGCGGGGACCCTTTGTAAGTGTTCCTTCCTTCTTTTATCGCTTTTCTAGTCCGAAAGTCGAATTTTGTTTGACTTTCTGCATTGACCAGTTTATGGTCAATGCGAAGTTCATTTGAACTTCATAACGTGAGCGTGATCACGATGGTTATAGTCCCTAGTGACTATACCTACTGATTACCACGTTATCTAGGCTCAGTGAGGAGTCATAGTTTCGGCCAAAATGCGTGTTATTGCGTATTTTGTAACCAAACTACTTTTAGGTTTCAAAACCGTTTGTTTTGATACCAAACCTATTTTCTAAACTTAGTTAAGCATGTTTTAACATGCTTAGCTCGTCACTTTTAGTTTAGTGCTTATATAGGGTCGTAAGGTAAACGATCTAAACAATCGCTTATACTTTCGAACCCGACCTGTTTGGTCGATCATTAGGATCCGACCAAACACATTAGGTGACCATAGTATATAGGGAATAACCTTTCGAGGTTATACCTTATGGTCACGGCGTTTAGTTAGTTGTATGATAGGTAGTTTATATGCCTTAGGTAAATTACCAAAATGCCATTTGATGCCAAAATTCATTTTTAACATATGTAACATAACCTATGACCTCTAAACTGATTTATCAACAATATTAAACATGTTAAGGAATATTCTACTTGTCATAGGACTAGTTAGGCGGTCCGAACGCGTTTCACACGAACGACGCGTTAAAGTAGCATAAGCTACCTAAACGGGTCGTAATGGGTCGTAAGCACTTAGGTTAGGTTTCATTTAGCATGTAGGCTTTGTTAAACCATATGACACGAGTCTCCATACTCGTTTGGTTTACAAACCCTCATTCTATCTAAATCCTCCGATTTAGGTCCGGTATATTAACATAGTTACCTATATAAGGTGCCGTTTGATTTCTGGGATCTCTAGCCTTGCTTGGTGGTTATCCTAGGACTTCTAAGCAATCTCAAGTGAGTACATAGTCCCCTCTTTTGCTGTTTTCAAACTGTTTTGGGGTGAAGCATGTGTACCTATCTGTTATTTTCATGTTTTCCAAAAGTATAATTGATTATACATGTTAGTACTTATCTGTTGACAAACTGAATGACTATCTATGGTTTAAACACTGATTTTTCAAAGACTATAACATTAATTGTTGAATTGTACTTATTTTGTTCACCAGACCGGTTGGTAGTATGATATAGCGCTATAGGATTTGACACCCCATTCCTGTTGTCATGGAATGTCTGAAACCAATTTGTTTCTCCATCCAAATAGGGATTTCCTTTGTGGTATTCCTATAGTCTCAAAGGTGTATTTTGATGCACTAGGTCTGAATGAATTCTTAAATCACATTATTTTTGTATATTTAGTTATACTCCCAAAAGTATAGTTTGATATGCTCCCATGTGTGATATTGTACAAAACCAACATATATTTTATTTATCACATCCAAAGCATATTTTGATATGTTATTTACAAAACCAAAACATAGTTTAATATGTTATTTATCACATCCAAAGCATATTTTGATATGTTATTTATAAAACCAAAACATAGTTTAATATGTTATTTATAAATCCGAAGTATACTTGTAATATACTACTTAAAACTATTATTTTAAACAACGAAGGTATATTTAATGTACTATCTATCTTTCGATTGGGTTTTGGTTAGTGTTTAGATAACAGGACGGGTGTAATGTGATGAAAACATGGTAGATACGCCGCTGGTACTACTTATATATAAGTGTTTTCATTGCATTACATACCGTGGCGTTATTTAGTACACTTGGGTTAACGATATTGGAACTGAAATATACTTTAATATATTACTCATTCGATTCTCTTAAAATCCAAAGTATATTTTCAAATATACTATAAGCCTTTTTATCAAAATATTGTTTTACGAGCAACTTATCTTATACAAACTCATTTTACATGGTTATTCATTTAACCTTACATTTATTTATACATATCATCTGATCTTATTGTTTTTCAAACGATTTACAAAACAAATCAATTTACAAGGTTCATGACTAAACTTTATTAAACATTTTCTCAAACATAAGTCATGAATTCTGTTTTCACAAAACCTATGTATCTCACAGGCATTTTTATGCTGACATACCTATTTTTACACATGTTTCAGGTACTGCTTTGCAATGATTTGTTGATACATGCTACATTTAGGATGGACTCGTGCCTTAGCAACTTTAAAACTTGGAAGATCATAGTTGTACTTATTTGATTGTATTAAAAACAATGAGTTCATTTATTCAATAAAACAGAATTTATTTATTCCATGGTTATGAAACAATGATTCTGTTACAACACTCCCCGACGTTTCCGCCACGTCTGGTTGTTCTATGTGGTCGGGGTGTGACATTGCAGCCCCTATTCATTAAGACCATAAAGATAGCTGGGGCATTTGTCAAACCAAAAGGCATGACTGTAAACTCGTAATGCCCATATCTTGTGTGGAAAGTAGTTTTGGGAATATCTTCTTCGAGAACACGAAGTTTATGATACCCAGAACGCTTATCAATCTTGGAAAAACAGGTAGCACCTTGCAGCTGATCAAAGAGATCATCAATTCGAGGTAGGGGATATCGATTCTTGATGGTAAGCTTATTAAGCTCACGATAATCGATACACATTCGAAAAGATCCTTCTTTCTTTTTCACGAAGAGGAAAGGAGCGCCCCATGGTGAAAAGCTCAGACGGATGAATCCTTTATCAGATAACTCTTGAAGCTGTTTTGATAACTCTTGCATCTTCGACGCTGCAAGACAATAAGGTGCTTTCGCAATCGGGTTGGCATTATGAAACTCGACTTGACGAACTGGAGGCAAACCAGGCAGTTCATCAGGAAACACCTCTGGATAATCCCGAACAATCGGAATATCCTGGATACTCTTACTCTTGCTTTTCTCCTCGGTGATATGTGCTAGAAAAGCAACATATTTTTGGGCTTCCATACACGACATAAGCTTCAATCCACCTGAAGGTTTTTCGCCACGAACTTCTAAAACTTCACCAGACGAAAGAGGAATACGAATGATCTTATCAAAACAAACCACCTCGGCATGGTGTTTGGTTAGCCAATCCATTCCAACGATAATGTCGAAACTCCCAAGTTGCATCGGTGTGAGGTCAATAGGAAAAAGATGGTTATCGAGGTTCAACTGACAATCACGAATAATAGAATCGAGAACAAGAGGTTTACCAGTAGCAACTTCGACAGATAAGGGTTTCCTCAGTTTAGTTCTAGGTATCGCAAGCAAAGGTTCAAATGACAATGAAACAAAACTTCTATCGGCACCAGAATCAAAAAGAATAGACGCAGGTTGATTGTTAACAAGAAACGTACCATTAACCACCTCGTTGTCGGCCCTCGCTTCGTTTGCATTCAAATTGTACGCTTGTCCACGAGTGGGATTCACGTTTGCGTTGACATTCGCATTCGGGTTCGCATTAGCATTCGCGTCCACCAACCTCGGACAATTTTTTCGGAAGTGACCAAACTCTCCACAATTAAAACATGAACCCGGTGGGAATCTCGCAGCATTCCCCTGAGCCGGAGCTTGAACCTGGGCAACCTGATTTTGTCCCAGACGTTGTACATTGCATGCAAGCTTGTTGTGCAACATGATGACCGTTGCAGCGAGCACAATGAGGTGCGGTACCAGCATACACCTTCTTCGCAGGCGGTTGAGCCGGTGGGTTCTGCGGGTTCTGAGCAGTCTGTGCTGTAAAAATATCTAGATATTTCCCTTTCATTTGCAAGTGCATGAAGTTGGTGAATTATAACACTTATGAACAAGATTTACTAAAGCTCATTACTTCACTTTTCACCTTCTTTACACACACTTAAGAAACTCTCTCAACATTCATCTTTCTAGCCAAGAACACCCACCAAAAACTTTCATTTTCAAGCCTTTCTTTGATGATCAAGATGGAGTTTGAAGGAACTTAGGAGGATCTAAAGACACTACAAGTTGAAGCAAGCTTTTCCTTCCATTCCATAGCTTCCAAACATCAAGATCAACATTTTTCTTTTCTTTGATCATCATCTAGATCATCCCTAGCCACAAGTGCTAGAAGTGAGCCTTCTAAATCCCTTTTTCATACTTATTTATGTATATGATTGTTAAAAGAACATGTAATAAACTAAACTATCATACAAAATAATATGAAAGTACAAAGAAGCAAAATAAAAACCATGATATATAAGTTTGTTTATGTTGTGATTTAAGGCTTATTACTTGCATATTTGATCTAGTTTTGATGAATATCATATGAGTAACTTGTTAGATGATGTATAAAAACATGATCTAACAAGTGTACATGAAAATGTTAAAGGGTTTTTGTTAAACATAAATGTTTAAATGTATGATCATAATCTTTGGTTTTGTTAAAGTATATAAGGTTTTTCACCAAAAATAATACTTTTACAAGATGATAAAAAGAAACATACAAGATGGGTTTTTTATAAAAAGTTTGATAAAACTAGAAGTAAAGCATGGTTTTTGAACTAGTAAAAATATGTAATGATCATACCAAAATCCTACATGTTTATGATTTCATCTTGTTAAGATTATGATATAAATCTCATATGTTTTTGTTTAAAATGTTATGAGAAGATTATTGGTGATTTTTTTTTAAAAAAAGATATGTTTTATTAAACATGGCAAAAGTATATATTTCAAAGGAAATATGGCCATTTTTCTTAAAAATCGTATGTTATAAAATCTATCATTTTTGACAAAATCTTTATTAGAATAAAAAGATTTTAAAGAATAGTTTTTATAAAAGCAAAACTAGATATAAATATATATTTTTTAGAAAATATATATTTAGTTATCTTAACAACTTATGTGCTATGTGTTATTTGGTTGTATTAGTTATATATATGAAAACTAGGAACTTGAATACAATGGTACAAATAAACACAAGACACATTACAACTAAAGTCTTACAAGAGTACATATAAATACAACTAAAAAACAACTTACGGACGATCCGAGCATTCGGACACAACTTATAGATAAATCGGACTTAAGGACAAATATACGGACTATATGAATATATCGGACTATAATATGTAGGCTAGGAGTTGGCCAGAAAGTCCAAATTTCCTAAAAAGTGTAAAAAGTCATAAAACACCATAATGTCAACCATAAAACACACCAAAAACCCACAAATAATATGATGAAGATTACTAAAACATCATGTATGTGGGTTTTGTGTTGTGTTTTAGATGTTAAGGCTCTAATTATGGAATGACAAATATTATTGTGTTTTATGTTGTTTAGCATTTTGTGTTTTATATTCATAGTTCTATGATGGTGCGTTTGAAGTTTTTATGGACTATTAGAGTTTGAATATGGTGTTTTAGTAATATTCATTTTATTATTTGTGAGTTATAGGTGTGTTTTATGCCTGAAATTATTGTGTTTTATGACTTTTTACACTTTTTAGGAAAAACACACTTTTCGTAGAATCCCCACCCTAATATGTAATATATCAACGACTTGGTAAACTACGTTTTCTAAACCGAATAAGTAACCATATACTTTTCTACAAGTACTATAACACATGTGTCTGTAATCATTGTAAACAGTTCAAGTTATCAATGAAATAATGTTATTTGATCTCAATATTCGTTTGTTTATGTTTGACATTTTTCATGTTTTGACTTTTATTCAATTTCAAACTCTATATCGCTTTCTAGAGAGTTATACGCAAACTGGTGCGTAAACGTAATCAGTTTAATGCGACAAACACTCCGGAACATAAATTTATGCCTAACATACCTTAAATAACCTTTACATAACTTAGAAATAAGTTTTGAAGGCTTTGGTATGGCAAAATCAAGCTTATTCGCTTACAGGGAGTAAAATCGACAAACTACGAAAGTATGATGATTCGTACTGTAACGGACATTCCGGAACTTGATCATAAGTTAAACATACCCTAAATATCCTTTACATAGCTTAGAAATAGGCTTTGAGGGGTTCGGAATGCTAAAATAAACTTTATGCTCATTCAGGGACTAAAAGCGTCAAAAAGTGCATAAGTTTGCATTTTCGCGCATATCTTACGTTCTGAATACATCCGGACATCCAACAATTTATGCAAGCATTAAAATATTTTATTTTAGTGTTTGGCATGAGAAAAATCCATTTGTCACGCAATTTGGATTGTTTTTCGCGTTCGTGCGTATTCCGTCGTAATTAAGCAAATAACACGTCCGTACGACCAAACGAACCGACATCCGGCATATTTTTTAGCATGTTTCATGTCCACTATGCTTAGGCATCATTGTAGGCCCTTGAAATTGGCTTAACTGATTTTCCCAGCTGTTCCAGCTGTTTTAAACACTTGCAACTGGTTTTAGCAATCTATGGGCTCATATTAAGGGCTCCCATGGTTTTAGAAAACAATGGGTGCAAGTGTACGGCCTAGATCTAAGCACGTTTTTAAAGAAACGATCCTAACGGTCTTGGTTTTCCAATAAATACCCCCACCATTTCACTCTCAAACTCACATTTGATCTGAGATTTCTCTAAGTTGATGTGATTATTCACTTCATACCTGAGAATACTTGGAATCAAATCTCTTTGGACCCTTTGTAAGTCCTCTTTCGTTCTTTTATGCGTTTTTAGCTTGAAAGTCAAACGGAGTTTGACTTTCTGCATTGACCAGTTTATGGTCAACACGAAGTTCGTTTGAACTTCATAATGTGAGCGTAATCACGATGGTTATAGTCCCTTGTGACTATACCTACTAATTAGCACGTTATTTAGGCATAGTGACGAGTCGTAGTTTCGGCCAAAATGCGTATTCTTGCGTATTTTGTAACCAAACTACTTTTGGGTATCAAGACCCTTTGTCTTGATATCAAACTTGTTTTCAAATCTCGTTAAACATGTTTAACTTGTCACTTTTTAGATTTCTGCTTATATAGGGTCGTATGGTAAGCGATCTAAACAATCGCTTATATTTACGAACGCGACCCATTCGGTCGATCATTAGGATCCGACCAAACACATTAGGTGACCATAGTTGTATAGGGAATAACCTTCCGAGGTTATACCTTATGCTCACTTCGTTTAAGTAGTTGTATGATAGGTAGTTTATATGCCTTAGCTAAATGACCAAAATGCCCTTTTTACGCCAAAATTCATTTTAAGCATATGTAACATAATTTTTGACATCTAAACTGATAAGGCAACAATATTAGACATGTTAAGGCATATGTTACTTGTCATAGGACTAGTTAGGCGGTCCGAACGCGTTTTACGTGAACGACGCGTTAAAGTAGCGTAAGCTACCTAAACGAGTCGTAATGGGTCGTAAGCACTTAGGATAGGTTCCGTTTTAGTATGTAGGCTTTGTTAAACCATATTACATGAGTTCCCATACTCAATTGGTTTACGATGCAATAGTCACCATCAGCCGCAACTTTCGTATCGTCTTGCTATCACTGCCCAAGCAAACCAGGCAGCTCCGAACCAACCCGCGCAGCCTCCAGTGAAGAAGCGGTATGCAGGGAATGCGCCTTTGTGCAACAGATGCAATAGTCACCATCAGCCGCAACTTCCGTGCCGTTTCTGTACTAATTGTGGGAAGTCAGGTCATCTCGCTGATATCTGTCGTTTTGCTCAGAACCAGGCTACTCGTAATCCAGCTCAACAGGTTGCTCAACCACCTGTTCAACAGCAAGCACAAGCTGCACGACCTCATTTTCCTCCTAGTTCGTGCTATAATTGTGGAGACCTGACCCATTATCGAAACCAGTTTCCAAGGCTGGTTAATGCAAATCAGAATCAGGCTCAAGCTCGAGGTCGAGTCTTCAATATGAATGCTGTTAAGGCACAAGCTGACAACGAGGTGGTGAACGGTACGTTCTTTGTTAACAATCAGTCTGCTTCTGTTCTTTTTGATTCAGGTGCCGATAAGAGTTTTGTGTCATTGTCTTTTGAGCCATTGCTTCGCGTGTCTAGAACGAAACTAGGAAAGCCTTTGACAGTAGAAGTTGCTAGTGGTGAACCCGTTGTTCTTGATTCTGTTCTTCGCAACTGGCAGTTGAACCTTAACAACCATCTTTTTGCCATTGACCTCACGCCTATGCAACTTGGGAGCTTCGACGTTATAGTGGGTATGGATTGGTTAGCCAAACATCACGCAGAGGTAGTTTGTTTTGAGAAGATTGTTCGTGTTCCTCTTTCGTCAGGTGAGATCCTACAGGTTCGTGGTGAGAAACCTGCTAGTAGCCTCAAATTCATGACTTGTTTTCAAGCTCGGAAGTATCTGCGAAAAATTATGTGGCCTTCTTGGCACATGTCGTAGCAGATAAAGGCAAAGGTAAGTCTATTCAAGATATCCCTGTTGTTCGGGATTATCCGGAGTTGTTTCCTGAAGAATTACTTGGTTTACCCCCAGCATGCCAAGTCGAGTTCCGTATTGATCTTGTACCTGGTGCAAATCCTATTGCCAGATCTCCATATCATCTTGCCAAATCTCCATAAGCAGCTTCAGGAGCTTTCAGACAAAGGTTTTATTCATCCTAGCTTTTCACCTTGGCGTGCTCCCGTTCTTTTTGTCAAGAAGAAGGATGTATCTTTTAGGATGTGCATCGATTACCATGAGCTTAACAAGCTTACCATCAAGAATCGATATCCCCTACCTCACATTGATGATCTGTTTGATTAGTTACAGGGTGCTACTTGTTTTTCGAAGATCGATCTTCGTTCTGGGTATCATCAACTTCGTGTGCATGAAGAAGATATTCCCAAGACTGCTTTCCGCACTCGTTATGGGCATTATGAGTTACAGTTATGCCATTCGGTTTAACTAATGCTCCTGCTGTTTTCATGGACTTAATGAATAGGGTTTGTAAGCCTTATTTCGATAAGTTCATCATCGTTTTCATTGATGACATCTTGATATACTCTAAGACGCAAACTGATCATGAGCAACATCTTTGTCTTACTCTGGAACTCCTAAAGAAAGAGCAACTTTTTGCCAAATTCTCCAAGTGTGAATTTTGGCTTAAGGAAGTTCAATTTTTGTGACATATTGTCAACGAACAAGGTATTCATGTAGATCCCTCCAAGATCAGTGCGATTAAGGATTGGGATACGCCTACTACTCCTATTGAGGTTCGTTTTTTTCTTGGTCTCGTGGGATATTACCGCCGCTTCATCGAAAACTTCTCGAAGATTGCAGTTCCCCTAACTGCTCTAACTCAGAAGAACAAACCCTTTGAATGGGGAATCAAACAAGAAGAAGCGTTTCAGACCTTGAAGCAGAAGCTTTGCGATGCGCCTATTCTATCTTTGCCTGAGGGCAATGATGATTTCGTCGTGTATTGTGATGCGTCAAATTTGGGTCTTGGCTGTGTTCTGATCCAAAGGAACAAAGTTATAGCATATGCATCAAGGCAGTTGAAGATACACGAGAAGAACTACACCACTCATGATCTTGAGTTGGGTGCAGTTGTTTTCGCTCTTAAAATCTGGAGACACAATTTGTATGGTACAAAATGTGGGGTTTTCACTGACCACAGGAGTCTTCAGCATATCTTCGATCAGAAAGAACTCAACATGAGGCAACGACGATGGGTTGAACTTCTAAACGACTACGACTGCGAAATTCGCTACCATCCTGGTAAGGCGAATCTCATGGCTAACGCTTTGAGTCGTAAAGAACGTGTCAAGCTTCATTGTGTTCATGCTCAATCTGATATTCAAGCTCAATCTGATATCCAAAATCACATTTCTCAGGCTCAACATGCTTGTGTTTCACAAGACTTGATGGGTAAGGAATTACCCTATCACATTAAGCCTGATCTTGTACTAAAGGACAATGGATCATATTATTTCATGGACTGTTTGTGGGTCCCAAGCCAAGATGATCTTCGCACCTTGCTTATGGATGAAGCCCATAAGTCTTGTTATTCTATTCATCCTGGTGCAGATAAGATGTATAAGGATCTTCGTACTCAGTATTGGTGGCCTGGTATGAAGAAAGATATTGCCTTATACGTTTTAAAATGCCTTACTTGTCTTAGGGTTAAGGCTGAACATCAACATCCTTCTGGTTTATTGAAGCAACCAGAGATTCCAGTTTGGAAATGGGAAAACATTGCAATGGATCTTATTACCAAACTTCCGCGCACTAAGAAAGGTCATGATGCTATCTGGGTAGTTGTTGATCGTCTTACAAAGTCAGCGCATTTCTTGCCGATCCGTGAGGATCTTTCTACTGACAAGCTTGCTAAAATCTATATGGATGAAATTGTATCTAGACATGGTGTTCCTTTGAACATTATTTCTGATAGAGATGCTCGATTCTCATCTCGCTTTTGGAGAACCATGCAATCTGCTATGGGGACCCAACTTAATCTGAGCATAGCTTATCATCCACAATCAGATGGCCAAACTGAAAGAACAATCCAGACTTTGGAGGATATGCTTAGAGCTTGTGTGATCGATTTTGGTGGTAGTTGGGATTCGTATCTTCCATTGATTGAATTCTCCTACAACAACAGTTATCACTCCAGCATCAACATGGCTCCTTTCGAGGCTCTTTATGGTCGAAAATGTCATTCACCAGTCTGCTGGAATGAGATCGGTGAGGCTCAGCTTACTGGACCCGACCTCATTCTAGAGACAACAGATAAGGTTAAGAAAGTTCGCGATAACCTTCAGACAACTAGAAGCCGTCAAAAGAGTTACGCGAACCGACGACGCAAGCCCTTGGAATTTCAAGTCGATGGTCGTGTATTACTTAAGGTCTCACCTTGGAAAGGTGTGATCATATTTGGAAAGACAGGAAAACTTGCACCTAGATACGTTGGACCATTCAAGATCGTCGAAAGAATCGGTAAGGTAGCCTACAGACTTGAGTTACCTCCTGAACTTGGAAATGTTCATCCAACCTTTCACGTGTCCAATCTCAAGAAGTGTTTAGCTGATGAGAATCTCCACATACCACTTGATGAAATTCGTGTTGATGACACGATGCATTTTGTTGAGAACCTGTGGAAATCATGGACCGTGAAGTCAAGTGGCTTAAACGCAAGCACATTCCATTGGTCAAAGTTCGCTGGGAATCTAAACGTGGACCAGAATTTACTTGGGAACGTGAAGATCAAATGAAGGCGAAATATGC